>FR990020.1:6451280-7651490 GCA_905404135.1 Hesperia comma
CCCAAAGCACTCCCACAGTACTTCTAAACTGGCTCCGAGGTAAAAGCACACCCAAAGTTGTTCATATGTGAGTTACTATTTTTTTTAGGAATCTGTACAAATCGTCTTTGTTATATAAGCCTGTAAGACAAATAAGTTTTATGCTACATCAGTAATTTTTAAAACACACTGCATTTAAATATTTGTCATTACTTCATGTAATTGAAGCATGTTTAAAATAATGTACTAAGAAATCGTTGACCTCAAAATGGCCTTACTTGCCCGAACGAACGTACCTTCGAAAATGGCATTTGTAGAAATGTGTGTTCATTGTTAAATTAATCAGAAATAATGTATATTTTGTCACGTTGTGATGTAGAATTATAATTTCATGACCAAGCTTTTGATTCCAAATTATAATTTGTGATTAGCAAACGTAGGTGTTTATAGTTTTAGAATAATCATTGGTTAATATTTTCCGCCCAAAGTAATATTAGATGAATAACAAAAGGGATGTTAGTTAACACAGTTCAAAGATATCTCTTAGTGAGAGATTATTCTTAAAATAATCTCCATGAAAGTATGTTTTAATTTAGTATAACATTAATGTCTATCCAGTTTCGCAATATTGAATTATTTCCGAATAATTTTATGTGAAGCTACTACATATTACGAACGAACGATTTACGAATTACATGATAAGGACATCTAAAGCGTAGTTATGTTTCAAACTTGGTTCATAGCTTTTGAATATAAATTGTACATAATAATTTAAATATGGCGGTAATCTGTGGATGGATTATCCACTACTTAATTTGGTTTTACTAAAAAATATTTAATTGCAAACGTGTAATGTAAGAAAATCGGGGCTACATTATGTAAATTTTTATCCTAAAAATAATACTTTCCAACAGGTGAATTATATAATATATTATGTATATAATTAAATCGGTGATTCCAAAGTGATAATGTTCTTCCTTTGTGTATCAAACTGTATATTTGTTTTAATAAATGTTAATTTTTCGAGGACACGTGTTTTTCTCAATTTTTGTATATCCGATTCTATCTACGATGCGACTCCTGTCAGTACATTGTGTCAAAACATACAAATTTTGGATTGCGTTGCAATGGCGTAGCTCATGAATAGCGTTGTGTGAGAAGTGCCTAAAATTTAGGCCCTAAATGATCAAGTAACTTAGTGATGATCATTTTGTACGAACAGTCATGATGGCACAGTTCGTACATAATCATTATTTGTTTAAATATCTTTGTTTTTACTTCAAAAGATTTTTCATAATGTCTTTTGTGTAATACATACATTTTTCTTGTAAGGACTTACCTATACACTATAAAAAAATATAAAAAACAAGCTCAAACTCATAGTTCGAAACCAATGATAAGTTTAACTTGTATTTTAAATCACTATTCGACTAGCAAATCATATTGCGCTTTTAATTATGTATGAGAGTTTTTGCTCTGTAAATAAAAGTCTTTGTAATTTTAGAGATTTTTATTGTCATTTTTAACTGCAATGTTCATACAATACAGAAAGTAACTTAAATATAATCATACAATCAAAATAAACGCAACCTTGTGGAACATAAATCTTTAGAATTTAGCTTCTTAAAATAAAGTGGGTGATTCAAGATCGCGTTTGAAACGAGTCAAACGCTCTATACAAATATAATCTATTTACAGGATTTGGAGAACCAATGTTCTCTTATATTGTTATTCTATTTCATAATAGTTTATCTTACTCTTACTAACTATTTAAAATAAGCCAGTCCAAAAGCCAAAATAAGCATTAAATAAGTCTATTCTGTAATGCGTATATTTTCCCACAAAATTTTACACACATTGTAATTATTAAATGTCTATAAATGATGATATCACTTTCAATTTTATTAACTTACCTCAGTAATATATTACCGAAAAGCTAACGTTACTTAATTCATACTATAAGAATTTTTGACAATTACTGTTCAAGTTTGAATATAACAATAATAATTATATAATGTTCTATATAGATGCACTCACAAATAAACATTTCAATATATATTTTACAAAATACTTTCATAGTAGTAGTGTTACTTATGGCACCACATGCTTAGAGCATAATATGTTATAATTACACTTAAACCTAGTTTATATACATCGATGTTACTAAGTAGGTACATAATTATGTTCATAGAGAAACTCTTGATAGGTAGCAGAATGTGAGGTACCGTGCGGCGCACGAATCCGTCCTTGCTCACTGACGAGCCAAGTCGGCGCTCAATGACAATCTTGAATAAATGGAAGACATTGGACAACTTTATAAATCTTATTTATTTTAGTATGAACGAAAATAAAGATCTTATGTTTAACTAACTAAATTTAACAGATTTTAAATTATACCTACATCCTACACATTGCCTGCGCCACCCGTACTTAAATATAAAAGCGATTTAACGTACTTGTAATAAAATTAATATCTGTGGAAACTATATATCACAATTATAAAATGTAACAGTTCTCGTGTTCCGCTTACTGTAAGTGTATTAAGTACAACGTTGTGGAACTCTACTATTGCCTTGTTTGCTTCCAATGAAATATAGGAACAATATGATTTTAACAGCTTAATACTCACTAAACTTAAATGCTAGGTTTCTCGAATCACATTTTTTTTTATTTTTCTCTTAATAATAATCCAAAGACAAATAACATAGTACCCCTAAGTTAACATATTATGACTGGAAGTGACTATGATTTGAAATTAAATCAACATTAAACACTATCACATTATATGTCGGATTCCTTAATCTAAACCGCGGGAACAGTATTCGTCGTTAAGGAACAATAATATGCTTACATATAAAAATTAAAGAGAATCTTCTATAACAAAAATATACAGCCCTTTGCCTACTCCAAACCTATGTGTGATATAGTAATAATAATATATTCAGCTGATACTCTGATGATATAGCTATTGGAATTGTCAGATAACGTGTTACGTCGTATATACATACGACTTTCGTTGGAGAAAGAAAGTTAAGGTTTTTTATCATTTAAAAGCGTAATTTATTGCCTTCCCCCGATACTAGTTATATGACTTGCTGTTAGTGATAATCTTAAATTAGAAGATTGGCAGTTATATTATTAAAAATATTACATCACAACAATTGCAGGTGCTAATAGGATCTTATTTAATTCATTCAACGGTGGTCCATTTCCTATACCATGTATGTTCTCTATCTACTGTACAGTTAGGTAGCAAGTTACGGTTATATATGTAAACAAGTATTCTGCGCTTTCTACTTGTAATACAAAATACCTTCACTCTTATTAGATCTAAGTTTGCATTACATTTAAAATTGTATATCTAAACATCTACATACTACTTTCATATATTTAAAGTAACTAACAACTGATGAAAGAATAAAGTGAAGTCCTAACTTTGGTCCCTTGTGAACATGATGCTATTACGTAGATACTTAATTTAATTTATAAACGGCTATTTTACCGATGAGTAGGTACAAGGCAGGAGTGTGTGTCTTAAACATTAAGAGGTAGTTTGTAATTTCAAATCCACGTTAACTTGAACTGAAGAATAGTCACATCCTAAGTAAATGTAAGATTCATATTACATGTATTGTGTTCAGTAAAACGCGGTACGCCTTAGGTCACAAGTTGTTTAACGGACTACAGGCGTTACATGTAGCACACAGGGCTTAAAATTATAAAAATAACTAACTACATGTCTCTGCTCAAGTTCTAACTGTGCGGAAGTCAAAAAAACATCGTTATTCGTTCCAAATTTACATTTAGAACCCATGGAAGAATCATTCATATTTACTAGAAATCGTAAGAAAAAAAAAATTAAGGTGTCGAAGACTTTTTAATTTGTAACGACAAAACGATTTCGTAGAATAGATATGCTACAAAAAAATGTACCCTCCGCGGAAGTCGACCATTTTGACTTGCACGTTACCAGAACTTAACCAAAGACATGCTTTAATATCCATGTCATGTAGTAAGTAGGTTACTACGCTTACGTACGTTAGACACATGCAATTGTCAGTCTTGTTATCAGTCCTCGATCATGGATGCACCGTATAATAAATCTTTCTAGTTTAAAGTATTTTCGTACTGATGCACCATAATTAAAGCAAAAGTCCTCACTCTAGTCCAATGCGTCAGGACGGTACGGCGTTAGAAGTGAACGTCTCTGACGTCAGTGGGGGTGACGACGTTAGAAGTGAACGTCTCTGACGTCAGTGGGGGTGGCGGCGTTACTGTGCGTCTTGTCCTGGGGAGGGGGGGTCCACCCCGCCGCCTCCCTCGCCTGCCCGTTTGGGACCGGAATGGCTCCTTCTTCAATCGTGTTCTGAACCATCTCTTCCACTTGTTCCAAGCACGTTTGAAGGCAATCCTGAAATAAAGTTAGAAATAAGTTTTCTGCCTAACGATTTAAACGATATTACAACATGGGCATTAAAAATTCAAATTTAAAGTGGCTAATCGACGTGGTAGGTAAAGTTATGACTGAACTAGGAAAACAAATTAAATATCCGAAAGTCATGTTGTGTTATAAGGAAAATGAACCAAATCCAAAATAAAGAGAAGATCTCCCTCTTGTTGCAAGAAGAAATCATTCAACTATACAGCAATTTAAGTGTGTCCAAAGAGTAGTACAAAAACGCAAAAATGTCAATTACCAAGTCTATCCCGGTGAGGTCTCGGAGCCGCTGCAGCTGTCCGTCCAGGCCGAGCCCGCGCAGCGCTGCCGCGATGCAGCAAGAGGCCAGCGTACTGGCTGAATACAACGTGAACTCGTAGTCTGGAACAATGAAACGACATTAAAGCGTCGCTGAAACGTCGCTAAAACAAAGTGATAGCCGGAGGTTTGAATGTTTGACTGTTGGGGCCCAGGTTCGGACCCCTGCTTGGAAAAAATATGTGTATTTAGATTTAATTTTATTATCACGTGCTTCGCTCAAGGGAAACGTGAGGGAATCTGAGAGTTCTCCATATTGATCTTAATGTACTTATACCTACTAGGTAGGTACCTACTTGGCCAGCGTGTTGGACTTTGGCCTATAACCCTCACATTGTGAGCGGAGACGTATGCCCAGCAGTGGGATATATATGGGTTAACATCGCTACTCTTTCATATTCAATAAACCGAAACTTATATGTACTTAATTGTTAAAGATTTCGGAGTAATTGCCAGTTGTTGCAGTATGTCGCGTTCTTGCGTGCGCCTACGATTTAAATAACAAACGAGCGCATTGGCGAGCGATATCAGTCGGAAACCAGGTCACTCCATTATTGCTCATAGGACAGTACGTTACTAGAACGGGCACACGTGTTAAATAATGACATAAAGGAAAATCCGGTATTGTAACATTCGTACCGAGACTAGGTGTGGTCTAGCATGCAGTAGTGAGTCGTGATAAGTCACTTGTAACTTTGCGTCGTTAAGTAGACATTGTTTGAAATATGTAAAAAGTTCCTTTCTCTGCGTCGCGGGTTGTTGGTCCCTGTCTGGAGAGTACAGCCTCAAAGGAGCCGGCATCCGCCCTCGCCCGCATTCCTGTCTGCGCCCGCGCGCCCGATTCACTCGAATATTTCTCACAGACTCGCTTTGGCAAAGCCATTATACCTATACACCGTACTCTCATAAAAACGCACCAACGTAGACCACTTTTGGTGTGGGCATTTCAGCTTGTATTGAACAACCTTTATTTGTATAGCCAGGTAATTGACGTTAAATTAAATGAGGGGAGAAAATGTCCCTTCTGATCAGGTTTCGATATCTAACTAATTTGACGGTATTGCCGGCGTGGTCGCGTCAATGAGAAACATCAACTTAATATAGGAAGAATTTTTATTATTGAATGATTTTTGATTCCACTTTAAAATGCCATTATCGCTAAGACCAGATTAGGTGTCGCTAAAGTGCAGTTTTTATAGGCGCCGAGTGTTATATAACAATCAGATTTTAAGATATAATTTTACAGGGAGATAAGGAATATGCCTATTGCCTACTGATGCATTAAAGCGGATACCTAATACCTACATAATACTTACTATCTATCTACGCTATACACAGCCGCGTCCCAACGCGATTGGTCGGATCTGACGGTACATACAACATACGAGTTGGAAAACCGATAATTTAGCAGGAAAAATTTGCTGTGACCTTGCGTGATGTGTTATTACAAGTAACATGAATGTATCTTATGGAAATAATTTTGTTATTGCCCGCTAACTTTGCCCAGGCCTGACCATTGAAGTCTGAGCCTTAAAACGGATACTGAAATGCCCTCGTGCATTCAAAAGAACGTTATAAGATTTAAAATTCGATGCGAGCTCTCAAAAGCGTAGGCCTCCCAGAGGACTCTCAAGGGCCTTCTCATTCATCATTAAGCGTTCTATTATTCTATACAAACAGAACTCGAATACCGAACACTCTTTCAGGTTTTATGAGAGATTTGCTTCTTACGTTTTTTTTTTAATTTGCATGGCGGCATACCTAAGATAAAAGCTACGAGAAGGAAGGAACAAAAAGGAAAAGACGAAACAATGAGAGCGGCCGCTCACTCGAAGCATTTGCATAATCTGATGTTAATCAAACATCGAAGCCCTACCGCCTCGCCCGACGGGACCGGTCCGGTCGGCGGCTAGCTTCTGACGATTAGCACCGGGAAACCTATCTCAAAAAAGGCTAAAAACTACTGACACTATGTACCTACCCATTTATTATAAGACCTAATCAACTGCCATAACACCTAAATTTCTTAACATTCATTAAGGCGTCTAAGTTCTCGAAGAGATCAATTTACGCTCACGCAAGTTACAAGCTTACACAGGTTTTCTGTTATAACCGCAAGCGTGAATAACTACGCGTCTACGCTAACAACATGAAAGTTCTCAAACTTCAATACACCTCATAGTATCCTATTAAGTATTAACTTGATAACTTAAGTCCGTAATTAACATGACAGAAAACCGCAAGTAGGTATGAGCCCATCGGCGATGACATAATCGTCGTATTATTATCCTTGAACGTGGAGTACAGAGGTACTGACAGTCTGTCGGTGCGGGCGGTCGGCATTCGGCTTCTATTCGCGAGGTGAATGCTCTGGCGAGGCCGCGCCGGTAGTATTCATCCATACGGAGTCCCCACCGGAACAAATGGCTCGCACTAACGACGCTGCCCAATATAAAATCTCTCCCGTGAGAACCGGCCGGTCGCGGGAAACCGTCGCGGTTAACGTTAAACTAGAAGAATGGCGTACGCGGCTGTACGATTTATTTCATGTTTAATTCGAACAATGCGCTTGCGGTGATGTAAAAGAAAGGAACAGAAAACATTAATTTATTTCAATTGGCCCAGCCCCAAAGGACAAGTCCGTTTAAAGGAACCCATTACGATTTTAATATCCAAGCAAGCGAGTTACGTTCCGCTGAGTAAATTGTGCCATTCAAGTAATGATACATAATGCGGGCCCGCTCGATGTCATGAATTGTACCTACATTATAAAGCAGTCCACACCACACCGCCGCGCCGTGTCGCCGCGAGCAGAGGGATCGTTTTCGATACTACTCGTCAGCGTTGACACCTAAACTAATCCTTTCACTTATCTTAAATTGCCTAATACGGATTGTTTAAAACAAAAAAGAAACTTTAAAAGCATTTAACCATGAGGCTGAGGAATTTATTTCACAGCGATAAATATGCTGCAACATAATCATAACCAATTTATAGAATTAAACTTATAAACAGCAAAGTAGGTAGGTACCTAGCGAGATATTAACTCCACCTCAACCGAGATGATATCCAAGAACAAGTGAAATAAAAGAGCTGGAGCGTGAACTTCTCGGTTAAAAAAATAACACGACAGCGGCGGCGAACAACAAAAACCGTTGCACAAAAACATATGATCCCATGAGGGATACGGGGGGGGGGCGAGCGTGCGGGGTGCGGAGGGGAGTCCCGAGGCGTGCTGGAATGCGCTCGGGCGAGCGGCGTGGGAGGCGCCGCCACAGCCGCGCGCCGCCGCCGGCACCACACACGCGCGCCCTCAACCTCGCTCAACCCTCACTGTAAACAAACCTATTCACTTCTCGCAGCTAGCGCACACTTTTGATGCCTCTTTCACGAGAAACCCAACTTTCAGTTTGCGTGCGGTAGGTACACTAAGCGAACTGCACAATCGATATAAAATATTTACACTGTTACTAACTAGCCAATCCTTTTACCTCTAGATTACAAGACAAGTTATGAAAGGACTACCATCAATCGATATTAACAGTGCTACGATTGACGTAGCGCTGATGAGGCTACGTTTTGGTCTAATAAAATTAAAGTTATTGAATCATAAACGTTGCTGTCGGACTAGAAAAACAAGTGTTTTTGTCATATTATTAAGATTATCCATAAGATAGTGGCGACTACCAACATCTTTGACTGTGTTCAACTGTTCACCTTTCAAATTTTAAATCATCATTTAGATATTTTATTGCTTGATACTGTTTCGTAGAAGTGGTTTGATAATGGTGAAGAAACTCGAAAAGAAACCCAGTTAGGTAATATTAGATATACATCGTACCAAATATAAGTCAGAGATCAAAGCGGAGGCGTTTGTAACGTTGCCGTCCATACAGCCAAATTTTAATAATTATATCGACAAAGGAGATTCATAAAAACTTGCAAAGAGCCTCGAAAGATTATTCAACTTCACGGAAGCTGGATTTAGACGTATGAATTTTTCATCTTATTAGTAAGTGCAACACTTAGGTATTTATTACAATGAAAAAATGAAACGCATAACAATTGTTTCGATAGCTAGTTCCTGCAACATTCATATTGAACTCGTGTCAGTTTTACCTCATAATATCTATGATTCCGTAAAACGACTTATAAAATGGGTACAATACACAAGCCTAGCTGCTTTCTACGTCAGTAAGCTTCAAATAGCTTATAACAAGACACAAATTAAGTTAAAAGTTCAGTGACTCATTGCATGTTACATTGTACAATACATCATAAGAATGGTGTTGAGGCGGCGACGAGCGACGAGTGACTATCCGAGTTGCGACAATCGTGACATACCATGGACGTGGTATGCTAATTGTCGTCTGTTGCAAACAAAACACTTCTGGTACTGAAGTACTTCAGTTACGCGGATACAGGCAATAGCATAATTATATATTCTTATGTACAGTGCGCCATAATAAGTTTTCGAATTGTACTTTTAGAGCGTAAATTGAAACAACGATATTAGGTTAGGGGACTTTCGCCTGAAGAAGAAAAAAATTAATGCTAACACAAAAGCAAGTCTCTGTGGGTTACGTTGCAGGTGGCACCTCAAATGCGACAACGAACAACTGCGGCCCAAAACAAACATTTATACCACTTCCGGGTTCCGGGTATGAGTAATTGAACCCTTCTCTATTAATCTTAAAACATCTTCGTTGTAAATTTTCTTGCAAATTACTAAAGCTCACCTCTCGCCGCCAGTGCGATGAAGGTCTGGGCATGCCTTTGGACCATGGCGGTCTGCACGACCCCCCGCAGCGGCAGCCTGGCGAGCAGCAGCGGCAGGAAGTCGTGCGCCGTCACCCCCGCCACGTCCCACTTTAACTTCGACAGCACCAGCAACTCCCAACTCTGTTGACAAAAGATTATACTCATCAATGAACAGTTATGTACCTATATCGAGACGAAGATTCTTATTGGGGTCCACCTCTTCTGATAATTTATAAAAGCTTGTATTGCGTCGTATCCGCATAGTTTAACACATTTTGTATACGAATCGAAACAATAGAAGCATTTATAAATTAGCACACTTGGGGCCCGGATCGCGGGCGACAAATATAATTCCTAAAGATAGCACATGTTTCAAATTTTCCATTCCGGATGGATGAGTCTAATTATAGACAGAACAGTTACGGAAACACTAACTACTTAGAGCAGAAGACGGACAATTTGTAATAGAAAGCGTTAATTTGCTAGGACAATAACATGGCAACCAGTCGCCACTCGCCACATCCGCTGTATAATCGTTACTGCCGAGTTTGGCCACACTTCCCGGAACGGAGCGTAGGTAGTCCCCGACATCGGCAGAGCCACATTGTTCTGCGATCCAACTTATAAAGCAAGATACTTTTTAGTAGAGTGACATCCTTTGAAAAGTACAATATCCAACGGGGAATAGAATGGTATTACTGTTTCGGAAAGTCCATCGACATCTGGCAATCAGCAAACTGCTGTAGGTACCAAACTAGCTTTTAAAATAACGAAATTTTTTCTTTTGCAACAAGAGAATACACACGTACATATTTATCATCCAAATACTTAGGTATTTAATTATAACAAAACCAAAACAATAAATTATAGGCATTCGGTTAAACCTGGTACCAACTTATTTGCTATGCCTAATTTTATAATTCATTACTTTGCCTACAAAATGAGTGCCTATCTACATATTTATCATCTATATACTGAGGTATTTAATTATAACAAAACCACAACAATAAATTATAGGAATTGGGTTAAGCCTGGTACCAACTTATCTGTTATGCCTAATTTTATAATTCATTACTTTGCCTACAAAATGAGTGACTACCCTATAAATTCAGAAATTCATTAATTGTAGCTGCTACCATTTATCTCAACACAACGACAAATATAGCCGACCCAGATTAAATAAATTAACTTTTCGATAACAATGTGCCCATGTACCGAATTGACAGAATGAACGAGTATATTTTTATGAATAACGTATTATTTAGTGTGCAGACGCATACACTCATAAAATGTTAGCAAAGGATAGCCGTATTGGCCGTTGACAGATTGATAATACTCGGTGTTTACTTAACTCAAACGGCGGGGTCGGTCGAAGCGAGGAATCGTTTACTTCTTACATTCATATGATTTTAATCACATAGCTATTGGGATAGAGTTCAGACTTGTATGACGTACACTAGCACTTATGGCCTAACGTCATTGATAACGATTCTTGTGAATGAATGGAGTCTCATCACTGGAAGTCGCACGAATTAAGATCGTGTGTCAGTAATCAGTATGCATGTGCGTTAGATCACTAGCGACGTAGCGTGAACGGCGTTAGAAGTTTGAAATGTAAGAAATTCGTATATTATGTAGATACGTATGTCATAATAGAGGTAATAACATCGAGCTTCAAAACAAAAGGAACAGGTATGCGAGAGCTCTTAACGACGTCGTGGTATGCGGGTCGACCGCGAACTGAAAAGATTCGGTTCACCGTTCGGTTGTGATCGTTTGAAAAGCTGTTGGGGAACAATACGTTCATAAAGCATTCACCGCAGACGTCGCTGCACACGACGCCGAGCGGATATGCAGATCTATTAATAATAATAAAATGGGACGTGCGATAAAAACTGTTTAAAATGTAGGTATAAATATCAGCTGACCTCAACTGGCAAGCGTTAGCCGTGTGAAGGTACGTATAACTTGAGACGAGTGGAATGCCGCTCGTAAATTTCCAAGTCGGTGTTCATTAGAGAAGGCAGCGCGCGGCGGGCACGGCGCGCAGCAGTTATCGAGCCACGTTACAGCCAATAAAGCGAGCTATGCAAACAACCCTCGCCTGCATCACTCGCTGGATTCCAAGCTCGGTTCCCATGCTTTATCCAGTTTCACCGAGCAGCGCGGCCGGTCGCTCGAAACAATCGGCGCTCGGTGTCGCATGGCCGTGGGCGACTAAACATCTTATAACTTTCCAAATGTGCATATTGTTCACGACTATTTGCCATTTCAGGATTTTTCAAACTTATTCAACTGTGCGACGTATTTTAAGTTGACTTTTTAAGTAGTGCAGCTGTTCATTAAATACAAAATATACAAATCGAAGTTTAATTATTCTAAACAATTTTAGAAGTTCGAACTTCTAAATTGATGTGATTTAAAAACAAAAAAACACTATTCGCTACAGTAGAAGTGGATTATTCATAAACCCTTTCCTAACAAAGCAACTTCTATGCCTTAGTGAAACCTGGACGTGGCTGTCTTTGTCCGTTATTTTAAATTTAAATACATGTATAAATAACGTCTTGACTTGACGTTTTACGATTTCTAAAATAGTTCACTGAAAGATTTGTCATCAATCGGAAGCTTTACGGTGTAGTACAGAATGTTAAGTTACCTCGAGCATGTAGACGTGATAAGGTTAAAAAGACGTTACGTAACGCATCATTACAGAGAATTCCTAACGCGATTGTTATAACGTGTTCCGCAAATTACACTCTTTGTCTACTCGTAAACGTAGCGAGGGTTTAAACCAAATCGTTATTGTCGATAATACCCAATACTTATTAAAATATACCAAAATGAGGGGCGAGAACAACGCGCAAACCACAACTTAATCTTTATCACCCCTTATGGTCAGGAGCACGACCAATACCCGTATGATAGCACATACCTACGTTGGCTAAAAATATGACTATTGGAATTTAAAAGCGTAAAATATCGGTCGTGTTGGCTGTTGCCATATAGGCACTGTCGGTTTTAGTGATTATTAGTTGTTGATATGCACGCAAATACAAATTCCTAAAAACGATACATTGAATGCGGTCTCTCATTGTGATTGAGGAGCTCCGAAATTCTACATCAACATCATTTGTTCAACAAAATAAGAGAAAACAATATAAAGTCGTAAAAGTGCATTAGCAACTTTTAAACCATTGAAATGACAATAGAAACCGTTAATATGGTATTAACGATTTTAATTAATGATTTAAGTATATCAACTTCTATTACGAAAACAATGTATATTTAAAATAACCTTGAACCAAAGCAATATTTCAAAGAAGCAGATTAGCGGTAAAGATTACAGAACATTGTAACAAAGAATGGAGATTGTATAATGACGTTCAGTCTGTAGTCAGCGAGGTTTCTTTGCTAAGAGACTGCAGGCGGGCCGATCCTCGGGAGGAATGCGACTGGTTCCCGCACCCCTGTCCCCCTACCCTCTGACTCGAGTTGCTTATGCTCATGAGAAACGATAATTTCAAACCACACGCATCCAAAAACACTGGACTTGCTTCAGTGTTGCTACAAATCTTTGTTAAACGTAACTCTTGAACTTAATAAACATGTAATGTATGTACCTACATAATCGTTTATTGTAACCAAAGTAAACTAAGTTTTCTTAGGTCAGTTATTTTCAATTGAGTAAATGTGTGTTTGTAGCAAAACTCATCTAGGTACTTAAAAATTAGAAGTTCGCGGAAAAGTAAATAAATAATAATAATAACAACGAAGTAAGTAAATAGGTACTTAGATATTTTATAAGTTGGTACATTATGTATTTGTTTTTTTTTTTTTGATTTTTGGAAACATTAATAGCTTCCTGCACTCTTCCATGCCTTTAATATTCGCACGTCCGCGAAATTTTCGTTAAACAGCGTAGAAATTTTTGTTTCACGTATTAATTAGGAACAATAGATAACGGCATTTTAGTACCGTCTTTATGATACAAAAATTATCAAGAAATTGTAACACTGCTATTTTCTTCTTAAAGGGTTTCTAGCAATATGGCAGTTAAACTGGCATAAAAATTATGCAAATGTCTTGACAGGCAAAAATGGCTTTGTTGACAGCTACATACACGTAGGTTTCGCTGAAGTTCGCGAGGGAAGTTTCATTTATTCATTAACACCGGAAACAAACGCGACCGCGCCGGGCCGTGAGATCCACAAACATTGTTTATACACTGTTTTAAATTCAAATAGGTTCCTCGTCATGCAAAATCCTGTTCTATTATATTTCCTACATTTAACTTTTAGGGACTTTTTATTCATACAACTTAAGATTAGTTTCATTAGTTTATTATGCCGCTCGCTGTACTTTTTGCGTCGGTTTTTATTGCTACAGAAGTTTTTGACACACAAGTAACTTTACAGAAATACAAGGAAGTAAAATGTACCTACCTAAAAATAATTTAGTCTGATTTCCTGTTCGCAATAACACCACTAATTATACTCGGTATGGCTGGTTTCCACAATTTAAAATTTAAAATATAATTAATGTTTAAACAATGGTAGATATTCTTTATAAGGCACTATCTGTTTTTTTTTCTTTTAACTTGCATACGGTGCATGATAAACAGGCAAAAAGCTTGACTAGGTTTTATTTCATTAATATTTCATACGGAACTGAATCTTTTTAATTATTAGTAATAATTTATTAATTAATAATATACCGGACTTATACCGACAACGTTTATAAATTACCGATTTGGAATTACAGACGATTTAACATTTTAAACTTAATTAAGATATGACAACTGATGGATCTATTAAGAACTAAATCGTTCATGATGTTTGTGATTTTATATTTTGGTTGAAGCTAAGACCTAATATAAGTAACCACTGGCAATCAAAGAAACGAAGGAAATTAATACCAGCCTGGGTAAGCTGTGTAACTAACCAGTGCAATTGATTATATTTTTGTGAGTTAGAAATGTGTTTATGATAACGATAAATGTGTATAATATTATATTATGTTGGATTGTGCAGGAAGTAAGTAAGGAGTAAGGAAACTGTATGATAAGCTTTAAGCATAATATTTTTACGTTGTATAATTACAAGCCGTCAGAAATGATTGTAATTATTGAGATTCGAGGAATACTGTGACACGTGGAGCTTTTACCTTTTCAAAAATCGCACAAGAACTTATATTTATCTTTACACCAAAAATACCGATTTCTTTTGCTTAAACAATTAATTAAGCTTTCGAAATTATAATACATACTTAAATAATATTAAAATGATATAGCTAATGCAATAATACAGTGTATAGCAGACGATAAATCTATTCGGAAAATGACCGTATTTGAGCCAGTCATGTAAAGTAGGTACCCTACCCTAAATTTCTACATTACCATTATGTCTATTTTTGTTATCTAAATCAGAATAAACGATACTTAAGCTCTGCACTCATTGTAATTTACATTTCCATAAACATTAAGTTGATATATTTGTCGGGGTACGGCAGACATAGCCGTTTTCCACACTTGGATGAGCTAATATGAGATGAGCATAATTTTGTATGCACTGAGTGTGACGGTGCCGACTTTTACACCATTACATACAATTATTATATTGTTAAGGTCCAGTTAGTTAACTTAGGTAAAGCAATTTTAACTAACTGAGCAGAGAAACTCAAAAGTACTTGATAAACTCGCTCTACGGATTTTCGTAGAGGCGCTACGAGACTGCTACGCAGTTTATTAACATTGCCTATGTGAGTGATTTTCTATCATTGCTTAAAAATATTCAAATTCCATTTTTGTTTTAACGAAGCCAAAACAAAATTATGTATAATTAATTGAAGAATCGATTGTCAAGTGTTTTAACAAGCTAAATATACTTAAAGAGGTAACGAGAGTATTATCTTGTAAAGAATACAATATGAAGGTGACATTGAAGTTGGTTATAATCAGGTAAATGTTTATTTTAACTAAATATATTGTTATTAGAAAGATTTATTATGCACCTTCTGTATGGCCCCTGTGTTGTCTTTGTAATACCTACTGTATGTACTATGTTACGTCTGTTTTCAGTGAAGTTATTTGTCTATCTAAACGTATCTTTCGAATTTTAATTATAATCATATTATAACAACTCCATTAATTAGATAATTGTATTAGTAGGTATATTGTTTGATGTTTTTATAATTTAGGTTTAGGTGTCATTAATTTGCAATATTTTCAATTTTAGTTTGCGATAAAAACTTGCCGCCGGTCTCTGGCTAACTAATGCGATATTTTGTTAATTATAAATGTTGGCTTTGCTGTTATCCTTATTTATTTAAACGATGTCTACTAATGAACGGTTCTCAATCCTCCTATTATACGCAACAGCATACTGATTTTCTACGAATACAACATTCATTACGTAATTGAATGATATATTATGTAGATTAATACACAGGTGAATCTATTTAAAGAATTAATATTGTTGTAACTTAATATTACCGATTATACATATAGGTACATACTTAGAATTTCCTTAATGAACTGTTTAATTGTTGGCTTTTAAATCATACAATGGATTGGCTTAATAATGTGAAAATGGAATACCTACATCTCGTTACGTCGATAGCACAGCTGTACAGGTTAAATATCTCAATTAAATTAATAGAATGGATTTGGCACGAGTTACAAGTAGAACCGCCGGCAATAATTTATTGTGGCTTCAACATTAAGACCACGGAATTGTACCTGCAGTAAGTCACGACCAGAATAAAAAAGTCGGGTCGTGAAAAATTATAAATAGTCAAATCGAATGTGCGATCTCATTTGGTGTGAGGAAGAGTTGATGGTGATGTGGCGACGCGAGGTTGGCGGCGACCGCGCAGGCGTGAGAAAAAATAAGCCGCATGCTTCGCCTGTAATTGGTCTGATTGAAACGCGCCTCTCGTTCGGCGGTTCTTCGAAGAAGCCTGTCGGCTCGTTAGGGGACAGTGTCCGCGGGCATCCCTCCTCCCGACCGCTCCTGCCGCATTCCACGCCAACGAGGCCAACTTTGGCTCCAATAAATTTTAAGTACTCATATAAATGCACCGAAACGTAAAGAAACAAGCTTGCAATAAAATACTCGGAAGGCTCTCGAGTGCAGGTAACCCGCCGCATAGGAAGGTAATAATTCGAAAAACTTTACCGAGCGGCGTAATAACACATGTTTCGCTCCGAATGCACTTTACACGCGAGTAAAACGTACGGTATGACGTGCAAAGATGTTCCGTGCACTTATTATCTACGGGACGACGCGGCCGGGGCTCCGCCGGGTGGCCGGCCGCAGCGCCCGCGCCCGCGCCGGCGCCGCCCGAAGTGCAACCAGCATCGGTACACATTTGTAACGTCATGCAAATTATATCACAATTTGAATCGTTTTGCCGCAGGCCATCTGCATAATGACAACGTGTAGAGGTTACCATAAAAAGACTTTGGACGTTTAGCTGTTGTTATAAAAACCTACTAATGATGTACCGCATTACTAGGTATGTCTGTAACTAAGAATAAATAATCTACCGTAAATTTAGGTGTTAAAATTTTAGGTGTTAAGATATTCTTAGCGGCTTTTTATCAAATTGTCGGTTGTAGCGATAAACGAACCTTTCATGATACGCACTGCAATGACTGCATCGCTCATAAAATACAGACATATCTAGGTATTTGTGTTTGCACTTATGTAACGGTATCGTGGAGCGTTAGGGACCTATTAATGTTCCAACGTGGAATGGAAATTATTCTTAGAACGAACGTGGTGTTATTTTTATTTCCTTCCTCTCATGACGCATTCCTTATAATAATTCTGTTTCACGGGACTGCACAATGCAACACGTACACAGCACTCAACATAATTAAATTAATTTGATTGCATAACTGACGATAGCGGTCGTCAGATAAGCTGCAAGATTGTAAAGCTCCGTCGTTACCGATGAGTTTGCCAGCGCGTGGCGATTCAAAGGTGGCTAACCGAATCCCAGACGTATCAAGTCTGGGATCATTCAATTCATTCGATTAATTAACGTACCGTCACAAATCTGAAATTCCAATCTCTCACGGATGTTCGCGGAGAGCCGAGACGGTTGCGGCGGTTAGAAATCAGGCGAGTGAACGACACGAAAGCGTCTATTGCAGCGTGGTGTGCACCACTTGCAGCGGCGACTCATTACGCGTAACTGTGTGATTAATTAGATCAGCTGTTTCTCACCTCTCCAGCGTAACAATAAAAAACTCATCGTCGCCGGTCTAATCTCAGAAATTCTAATCATGCGTGGAACGAAACTTACGCGCTTAAAATTAACTAAGCGGCCGTAATTGCGCCATCGAGTTCGAAATAGCGCTCTACTTTGTACACGTACACCTATGGAAGGAAGTTTAAATAGGTGTGTAGGTCACACACGACCAGTTGGCAACAGACACATTTTAGTATGTGTATATTTAAGTAACATACCTACTAATGATACCTATTATAGTGTTAATCAGCGTGAAATTTAACCTGCACCGAAATTTCAAGAAATAATTAACAACTAACATGCTATTTGTTCCCACGGACATTATCTAAGCTTACAAGTTTGTTGTGTGGTACACAACGTGCACACACACTTACATAAAATAACCAAATCCGTGAATTCTCCGTTTTTTAAATAATAAACTTTAATCTGTAAGTATAAACGAAACAATGTTTTGAGCACGTCTAACTCGTGTTAGATTACTCTTGTAATCTAAGTTGGTGATCCGTATGAGCGGATGTTGTGGGTGTGAGAATAAAGTGAACTTACGCATAGATCTGTCAAGGTGATGCTGTTAGCGGTGTAGAAGACGAGGAGTTCTGCGGGAAGACCTCTTGAGCTGGGCTCCCGGAGCTTCGAGGCGAGCAGGAGACACGCAGTGCCCAGCAACTGTAGCTGACTCTTTCCCACCGTGCACATACTCAGGAAGCGATCCAAGTACGACATTGCGAGTGGGAACACCTCCTCTTGACAGCTCTGATCTTCGCATACCTGAAAAGAATAATCCTGTCAATAACTTGTTCTTAGGAAACAACTCAAAACGATATCGGCGCCGCACCCAACGCTGAGCTTATCATCCGGTGTTCCTGATAACCTATATTATTTCTTTAAAATTGTAATGCACACCTATTGCGATAAATACGCATTACTTTCCTGCAGTTGAATTCCTTATCACAAAACGGTTACTGAACGTTGCCGCGCTGTTGTTGTAATCGCAATGGAGATTCTACTTCGTTAGCGCGAAGGGACGTAACCTAATTCACAGTAATTATTACCATAGTTCCTACTAATAGCGGCTTCGGAGCGTATCTTTCATCTAACATAAATAGAAATGTTCATGAAGTGGAACGGGAAATTATCAAGAGTTTTTGAATTGGCATTTCGGAGAAGTTTGCCTAAAACCAGGTTACATACTGCGGTAAATTTTTAAGGTTTGGCAGCCGTGAATTACGGAAGAGTGAAAGCAGATGGTACAGTAGTCTGCCGCGAACTAGTCATGAAGTAAACGGAGAGTGTCACGAGAGCCGCGAATTGTTCCCGTGCATAGTTTCGCACGGTAATCTGAGCGCGATACTGAACCTATTGTAGCTTCGTGAAAACATGTACCTTTTCTGTTTACTGCACAGCTGACTATCTCACGCTCGTGAGCTGTCAGCTGATTAATTTACGTCTGAGCGAAGCAGGCCATTGTTCCGTCTTAGCGATCTACGCTACCGTACTGTATTTCCCGATAATTACGTAAAAAGAACCGAGATTATATTAATGAAGCCGTACACGCCGAGTTTAAACTGCCTTTGAACTGTGGCGGTTACCTCATCGTTACAGTTCATTGGCTACGAAAATAATTAACGAGCTTTTTCATCTTTACTGACTCCTTATAAAAACGTGAATCTGCAATATGTATTGACATTAATAACGATATCGATTAACAATGCCATAACAAAATAGTCTCATCGTTATTGATGACTATTGAGTACTTAGTTATCGCGAGAATTAGCTAATGAGGTATTATCAAATGTTAGTGGGAAAGCAAGATTGACCTTTTTCGGTTAGACAGCTCGGCTTAGACGGGTCTGTAGATTTTTATGTCATTAGATATTTCAAATAGAGTAATTATGAAGAATTAATTATTCTATAATTTTAATGGAAAACATCCGACACAAAACATACAAAAAGCCAAGTTCAAAGTCACTCAAGTCTAGTCAATGATTACAAAGGTGGAATCGCGTTCTGTTCAACTTTGGAAGACTTGAAATTAATTAAAATGTTCTTCCATAACTAAATGTCAGTGACCTTACAACCACGGGAACTGTTTCGGTCTGCTTGTGCTGAAACTTGGAATGCGACTGGTTTAGATGGTAGATGGGACGGACACGACACGAGGCGTCGGCGATGTCGGCATCGCTACAGTAAAATTGTGGCGCATGCGTCGGCGTCGCACGTTAACGGATGACGTCAGCGCAAACCGTCGGGTTTGTCTCCCACGTGGCCGCAACTTCACAGCTGACTGCTTTCGTCCCAATTGAAATCATTGTTAATGTCAATCTAAGAGAATGGACATAGACAAAATCTAACACTACTAACTACATTTTGCTAGCTAGACATCCCGGCGTCGTAAGGTCAACGAACCGGGCCTCCTCACAAACCATCTTTCAAAATTACGTGTACCTAACGTTAATCGCTATACTCAACTCATAAAAAGTATGACACATAATTATTATTTTACTAACGCGAGATAGTGCGTGTCGGGCGTCAGCTGTGTGCGTGTCAAAATCAGCTGATTATTCAAATAGAACGAGCGAGTCGCATCGGTCGGCGACCGCCTCGCGTTCCGGCCGGCCGGGGCCCCTCGCGCCGCGCGCCGCCGACCGCCGAGGGAGCGGGCCAGTACGTTGTCTGTACGTTTGACTTGCGAGTACATTCCGAGTGCACGTTTTACTCAAACTATTATTATATACCCTTATATAGGTTTATCACATGTTCAGCGTAATTTTAGTAGCCATTCATGAAGTTCCCAATACAATCATAATTATAAGGAACTTTCCGTTGACCTTTTTATCTAAGACCTATAAATTATTTTTCAAATAAGTTTTTTATAGAAAATATTAAAATAGACGTCTATAATGACAGTCGCTTGTTGATATGAGATAAGATTGTCTAATAAGAATCTATTAAGTATCTGTAACAACGATCAGCTGATCATGTAAACAAAACGGCAAACTATATAAACGACCTCACAGGCACATTTTGGCACCGGTTGTGATCGTGCTTATTATTTATTGCTCGATTATACGGATTATACCTGTCATGGAACATAAAGCTTCCACTTAGTCTCTGCCTAGGCAAGTGTGACGAGAGGGTCGGAGAGCTCATGAATCGGTTCGAGGAGAGCCAACGGCCAGCGGACGGTGGCGAGAGCATACGGGTGCCACCGGTGCCGTCGGTCGGAGCAGCCACACGTGGCCGGCGAGAGCTGAGTAACAAGATGGCGAACGATCGCGCGGGTGGTGCGGCATGCGCGTGCGGCCTGCGACTTGCGGCGCGGTGCGCTCACCTCTAGCATCCACTCGGCGACGAGACGGCGCATGTGGGGAGTGACTTCGGTCTGCACGGAGCCGAAGTAGTTGGTGGTGACGGCGTACCGCTCCTCGGTGCGCAACAGGTTGTCGAGCACGCGGCGCCGCAGCAGCACGGGGTCGGCCGCGGCGGCCCGGGGCGCCGGCGAGGGCCCGGGCCGCGAGCCGGCGCTCCCGGGACTCACGCGCTCCGCGCACAGCAGCTCCATGTCACACCGCACAGCGGCTTATCGCAGGTTCTGTTCGCGTGCGCGGATAGTGTTGTCGCGGACAGCTGATCGGGCGCGGGGCGCGGGCGAGAACTGAACGTGGTGTTGCGACGGTGGCGAGAGCCCGAGTCACAGTGAGCGGCCGGCCGGCGCGCCTCGCCGGCGAACATATGATCGGCGGGGCGCGGGGCGCGGGGCGGGGCCGCCTGTGAGGCCGCACGCAGGTTTCTCCCGATTCAACGTCGGAATAATAATACATAACACGTTTTCTTGCTCGCTCGCGCTCTATCCCAACTTTTGCGGCTTTTGCCTCTCGTTCTACAAACTGAGATGAATTCCATGGACTGATTATAAATGTACCATATACCAACCACATAGATAGGTATTGACCATAATTTTTCTCTGCCAATATGCACATTCAATTACCGTAAATTGTTATAATTTAATATTACACTGATGGAAAAACTTGAAAAAATCCGCTAAAGTAGTGTTGGTAACCTGGTGGTTTGTCTTGTATAGATAGATTCCTGAACTTAAGTATTAAGGTTTTAAGGGCCTATCTTAGTTACGTTAAATCTGATAGGCACTTAAGTAGGTAGTTAATAACCGTCCTTTTGGTGGAATAAGGTCTCATGGTAAGTTTATTGTTTCTCTGGCACTCTGCACACACAATTGTTACTTTGAAATAGGTGGGTAACCTAACCTAACCTACCTATTTACAATTTTTCACTGTGGGGTCTATGGGTAGGTTAGGTTACACTTACATCACATAACTCGTACATATTATATAGATAGGTACTTACCTACACTATACTGTTCATAAAAATATCGCAACTTTAGGTTGGATACGACCTACTTACTATGTACCTACTTATTGATTTTATGAATTGTTATTTGTGCGATTATTGAAAAGCTTAATAAATGCTTTTTACAAAAAAGGGAATCGATCGACAAACAGAGATAACTCAAAAACTACTCGTCAGATGGCGCTCAATTCAACCCATCTAGATGTTAAGTTCTCCTCATTAGAAATTAATCAAGTCTAATCACAAAATAACTTCTGTGAATCGTTAATGAGACTCTTTGACTCTTCGACTGTCTTTTGGCTTTATCAGATCGACTCCAGAGCTATAATCAAATCCTGGGTTCCTTATCATAGGTTCACCCCTGGAATATCTACTTTCCACAAAAAAAAGAATCATCAAAATCGGCTCATAAACGACGAAAAAATCGCTGAGCACGCGTTTGAAGTCGATTAAATGGTTTTACCAATTTGGTGAGGGAACATACTAATACTCTGTGACTCATTTTTTATATTTTTTACCACCCTCAAAAGTGAAGCATTATCTTCCAAATAAAAATACTTACATAGGTACATCATTTAAATTGTTTTTACATAACATACCTAACTATTTGTTAAAAGATATAGTAGTAGGTAGTTTATACTATCACTAAGTACATAGTATAAAACAAAGTCGCTTTCTGTGTCCTTAAATCCTTTTCCTTTGTGTCCTTAAATCTTTAAAATTACGCAACGGATTTTGATGCGGTTTTTTTAATAGATAGAGTGATTCAAGAGGAAGGTTTATTTATGTATAATAACATCCATTAAATAGTGGAGAAATACTGTTATTTTTGAGGTTTCTAATGTGATGTCGTTAATTAGTAAAAGGGGAGCCCAGAAAACAATTATTTACTGTTTAACT
The DNA here is from genome assembly GCA_905404135.1 of Hesperia comma. Taxonomy (NCBI): domain Eukaryota; kingdom Metazoa; phylum Arthropoda; class Insecta; order Lepidoptera; family Hesperiidae; genus Hesperia; species Hesperia comma. Next base: position 6,474,304 of record FR990020.1, read on the forward strand.
TGTTTATTTAATCATTCAAACATACATCTTTTCCCATAGTCAAATATTCGTGTTTTCTTTATGTCTTCATCTGACAGTTGTATTTTTAATATCCTTTTATAAGTAAACGGCCTGTTACTCCTTCTTATTGACATAATTAGTGATTGTCCAAAAGGAGTTCCTTACATTAGGTATCCATTTTTTTCCGCTTACATTGCAAACGCAGGCTGAACCCTACGAGATTTATCAAAATAATGTACTAATTATTTGTACACATTGAAAAGGTCTACAGAAAACTCCGCGATGGTATACTTATGTCTATCTCTTATGGATATCCCACAATAACATTTTTTTGTCATTTACTTTTTACGACAAATAATGGCTAATTTTCGAAGCTATTTTAACCAATACTGCATGAATGCTTATCCAATTAAATAGCATAAATACATTGTTGATTTAATATAGATCTATATGGTCCTTTGCAGCACAAGATTTAAATGAATATTTTCGAAGATATTACAGATTTAAAACTGCGGGACGTAGCGACGCAAATACGTAATGTAGGTATGAATTTAGATATTCCAAAGATAGCAGGAAATCTCATGGTATAGGGAAAGGGGAATTGTTTTAAGTAAGTAGGTACTCCAAATTTAACGCGTGCGGGCCACGGGCAGTAATGAATAAATCAAAACTACTGGATCGATTTTAATCATTTTTTCAGTGAGTGACATAGGCTAATATGTTATACCCGTGCGAAGCCAGAGCGGGCCGCTATGTTTTTATATATGTTACCGGAAATGTATGAAATCTAGGAATTGTATACATTTCCTAGCTCTTTAGGAAATGTGTAAAATATTGTTTTAAAAATTATTTAATTCATACATTTCCTAGGAAATGTACACATTTCCTAGGAATTGTATAAAATTCCGATATCGTATTAGGAAATGTGTACATCGTGGCCACATCGTAGATTTGTTAACTTCAAATGGTCGCATTTCATGAAATGGGCAACTCAGTTTATCCAGACCGTTAAATCGTCCACGTTTGGTCATCCACGTTTGGCCAAATCGTAAAAACGCAGAATATAGGGCATAATTTCGAACCGTGACGTCTCCGGCGCTGCGGAAGGTGCAGCCCCTTCGCCCTTGCGTAACAAAGCACAGATACCCACGCTCGCCTGCGCAGCTTCGGCTTGCTGGTCGCCTTCGGCGACCAGCCTCAGCCTCTCCGGCTCGCCCGGGTGTCTGCGTTTTGTTACAGCGGGCGGGGGCTGCCCTCCCTCCGCGCCTCCGGGTTCTAAAAAAACTCTAGGGGTAGGGCATACAAGACTACGTGGAGTAGGGATAGGCTAATTCGGTTCTGTAACCAATTCGACCTACCTACACCTTGAAGAATTTGACTGAGTAGTAATGCAAATGAGTATTTATTGTTTTACACAATAATATTTTTGATTAAGGCACTCGGTGAGACAATCTGGTAAAAATCATAACGTAAAATATAATATCTTCATATTATCTATCCCGCGTACCCATTAAAATCTTAAATGTTTTACATTTCCGATTGCTATTTAGGAAATGTATACATTTCCTAGGAAATGTGTCCAATATGATTTATTTCACACATTTGCGGGCGATTTTAGGAATTGTATACATTTCCTAGGAATTGTATACAATGACGGATTTAACACATTTCCGTTAACATATACAACGTTCACAGTTTTTCTGTAGTGTATTTAGTTTAGTATCAGCATTGCACCCGTGCGAAGCCGGGGCGGGTCGCTAGTTTAATAATAAACTACTTATCCATAATTATTATTTAAAGATTTCTATGTTTATGTAGAATTGGAATGGCTTTTACTATACCTACAGGATTGTACCTACTCAAGCACTAATTTATCTTTGTAAAAAAAGTAGGTACCTACTTAAGACTAAATGTGACTAATGGTATTCTTATTTCTTGAAATTTTGTCAAACTGACACAAATCCACAATATTATGTATGTACCTACTATGTAAAACATTACAAACTTGATTTGCAGATGCGTCTATTAAGACATACCTAGTATAAAACTTTCGTTGCATTGTACCTGTATTGGTAGAACATCATCTATTGTCAGAGAAGAACTGAAATCAGCTGTGGGATATTTATGAGGAGCACTGACCTAACTCCTCGAAGATAGATATATATTTAGAATAATATACAATTTTTGTATTCTATTTACTTACTAACTGTTGCCCGCGGTTTTGCCCGCATGGAACTAAGTATGTTAAATTTGTCAGATTTTCATATAAACTTTCAATCCTTATTGACCCACTTAGGGGAGGACATGACAAAATCCATTCTTAGCAGACGTCTACTAGCAATAAAATACCTCCATGCAAACTTTCATCTTCATACGTCTAGCGGTTTTCACTTCATTACGAGAAACTTTTTGCTTCACTCCTATTGGTCGTAGCGTGATGGTATAATATAGCCTAGCCTATAGCCTTCCAGAATAAATGGACTGCTAATCACAAAAAAATATCCAATTCAATTCAGTTATTATTGAGATTAGAACGTACAAACAAACACTTCTGCAGTCTGCTTTATATTATTAGCATACATATTTTAGATAGACATCCCACCTGCCGGCAGAATATTGTATGAGCTCATGAAACTACAGAGCAGCAAGATAACCAAACATTTTTAAATAATAGCGAGGATTAGAGCTCAATTTGCTTAATTTTATTTTAATATTTAGGTAAGTAATGGATATATTCTCTAAAGATCTGGATTAAAAGTTATTTCGAAATCATAGCAATGTTGGAATCTAAATCGTTCACTGTCGCGTCAGTGTGTAATAAAAAAATCGTAAAATTTCGATGAATAGAATAATAGTGAGGTGTAGTCTGGCATTTCATGTATATGTGACTTTAAATAGGTCAACGATCTTAGTATTGTTCGGTTTCGGAATTTTATGGGGTATGAATGGGCATGGGAATAATGAGATAGTTCTATAATTGAGTAATTATAAATTAAACTTAGTACAAACTAGCATAGAGTGAAATGTGGCACAAAGTAATATTCTTAGTAATAAGGAACTCAGATATTATTATTGTATCTATTAATGACGAACGCATACCTACTATTTAATTATATCAACAGCACCAGACGTAACAAAAATAAATAGGTACTACTTATTACAATATATCAGCGACACAGTTCAATCGGTTCGCGTTTTTGTGTTCTGCAAATTTAATCATAACATGAGTCCGGCCGGCCCACAGGAAGTACGCTGTACACACTATAGCCGCATCATTAATCACCAAGCCGGCTTCCTTAGCCAGCCAGCCAGCCACTGCCGACCACGAGGGCGATTATATTTTAAGGCCACGCCAGATATACTTAAAATGGTCTTGACGACGTAGTACTTACACTACTTACTATTTATCTACTCTGCGCTTGAAATTGCAACGAAACGTACGAGCCCAACCGCATTTCTGTGATACATTGTACTAGATAGACTACTGCTACGCTAAAGAATTTTCTACTAAAGTACGGTTTATCAGAAACTTACTACTTTTTAAGGAATGGGATGATAGACGCTCCAGATATTGTTCCCGAGTGTAGCTTTGAATAAAATTTTCTTTAGTTGCTAGGTATATAGTTTGATTTTTAACTTAGGTTTATTGTGTTATTTTGTTTTATAAATTATACGGTTTAGTTATCAAAACGTCGGTTTTAAATTAACACGGTACTGGTTTTTCAAATTCTCTTAAAATAACTAATGACAAAGATTGATAAAAAAAAATATTCATATCGAATATTTAAGTAATGTATCTAGAAGTAGAACATAATATTTAATTAAAATTATAATGTATACCTGCATGTATGTACATAATATTGTGTAACGTAGATTAGATAAGTAGGTATAAATTAAACAATCATCCATACTAATATTATAAACTAGAGAACCGCCCTCGCTTCGCTTTGGGACCCGTAGGTCCCGCTACCGTAGGATTCTCGGGATAAAAAGTAGCCTATAATTATGTTATAGGCACTGGAACTTAGGCTATAACATTTGCCTATGACTTAAAATTTACTATACATGTAGTATTTGATAGCGTGATTCAGAACTTGCAAATGAATTTTACTAACGCCATCTATTAACAGCATCCGGAATTAAATATATAGCAACTAACAAAACATCGATCTTCCCATGGGAATGAGATGATTTTCCGCGATAAAAAGTAGCCTACGTCACTCTCCACCCTCCCAACTATCTCTACACATATAAACCATATCATATAATAGCCATGTTGCGACGTGAAAGAGACACAAACAAACAAACAAACACACTTTCACATTTATAATATTAGTAAGTATGGATGTTAAAGTCTGTTTGTCTGTCTGTGACGTTTTCACGGCTAAACCACCGGTCCGATTTTGATGAAATTCGAAATGAAAATAGTTGAAGACCCAGAGTCACACATAGGCTACTTTTTTTTCAAAAATCAAACCCCAAAAGGCTTGAAATAGGGAATGAAAGGTTGTATGACAACAACGATTTTGATGAATTTTCCCAGGAAGATAGTTGATAACGTATCCTCTCCCCACTTTCCCGGTTCGCGATATAAACGAATTCCACGTGGGCGAAGCCGAGGGCAAAAGCTAGTAATTATATAATAGGTGCTTTGTGACAAATTCACTAAGCTTTTGCACCAGCATGCAACGACATTGTTGGCAAAAAATATTTTTATTTTATACAAATAGCTGATGCCCGCGGCTTAGCCCGCGTAGATGTTCTATTAACTAGGGAATATACCTAACTAAATCCTGTCTTAGCGAACGTCTACTACTTCTACAATAATTGGACTTTTTAAGTACATAATGGTATCCGAGCGCCACTTGCGAAGTGATTATGATTCTAATAATGTGAAAATCCTAACAAAAGCTGGACAGGCCGGACACCGTTTATTTTCGTCGGACATGCATTCAACAAGCCTAAGGTACGATTCAGACCAACCGGCCCGGACCGGGCCGGGCCGGGCGGCATTTTACAATGCGGTAAAGAACATTGAAATCTATCAACAGTAATTACAGTTCATATTTGCGTGCAACGCATAGTTTTCTCGGTCGCGCGACGCGTCGCGACGTGTCACAGAGTGCGTTCGGCTGTCGCGACGGCCGACCGGCTCCGTACGGCTGTCGCAACGGCCGACCGGCTCCGACCTAGCGAATCATTCAAGTTATGTTCTTCAAGCGACAGTTAACATATTAAAGTAAACAATGGATACGGAAGAAAAACTAATTTCTTTAGTTCAGACATTTAATTGTCTTTATGACGTTAATTCCCGTAAATACAGTGATAAGTTGTGTAAACAAAATGCATGGGAAATAATAAGTAAAGAAATGGGAATTTCAGGTAAGTAATAACATTTATTCATTTAATCACATCTGGGCGCTTGTTGGAGTGCGTGCGGATTCCAGCGAACGCGGCAGCCGTACGGCTCCGTTCCGATGCGAGCCGGTTGGTCTGAATCGTACCTAAGGGCGCATTCAAGTAGAACGCTGGTTACCGGCGCTGATCTGCCAGCGCTTATCGGTACTGGTGCGTTGACATAACCTCGGTCGTGTCGTGTGACAAGTCGGAACTTGTCGGCGCTTATCGGCGCTGGTTCAGCACAAAGTATAGAGACTACCTGCGCCGACTACCTGCGCGGATAGCGCCGATAAGCGCTGGCAGATCGGCGTCGGTAACCAGCATGCGCCCTAACACTAACACAGTCCGGCTTTATCCGGACCCCTGGCAACACTACCAACAGGTGACGTATTTCGGGAAAATGACATTATGGAACAAATTTTGATGGAAAAAGTACAAAAATCTATAGGCAAAATATAGATTTCTGCAATAGTTTACTGATAATATCAATCAGGATCTGATCTGATGATAGAATCCCAGGGAAATCGCGGAAATCCCGCTTTCATAACTATGTTCCCATCTAATATTTTCTTACATAACTTGTCAATATCAAAATCGGCTTTTTTAAATTATTATTATACGAAATCTTTGGTTTAGTTTACACAAAATAAGTTACAAAATAGTCTTCATATTTCATATTAATATATCTAACCTAACATGAAACAAACGTAACATGGTGTGCAGTAGATACCTAATACTATAATAGTTTGCACATAGTTTTTTTTTATTACATAGGAAGTAAACAAACTTCACAAGATTCTTTCCACTGCATTCTTCGGAAGTCAATTGCATATTCTGCGGCTGCGCTTGGCTCTGCTATGTCGTATTATTGTAGATTGTAGGTTTTAAGTAAATTTTCTATTACGGGCTCCGCTAATGAAGCTTTACGCTTTGTAATTTGAAGATATTATGGTAAAAGACCATTTCCTGGGAATTTCCTTTGTTATTTTTTTTAGCAAAAGCACTCGAGTAGGTCTAGAAGCTTTGACCGGATATTAGCAGACTCAAATGTTGGTTCGAGTCTTTACTTGTATTGAAATGAGCTTTGAACACAAACAATGAACAGAATTCCAAAACACAGGCAATAAACTGGTGTGGTAAGTGCGAGCGAGACATCACTCTTTCTCGGAATCACAAGCCTGCGTAATGGAACGCGGCAAAATGGAATGCAACCAAGACCGTTGGCCACACGAACAATCGACTATTTAGCCTAAAAATAGTGGTCACTATTTAAGGTACGTTTTATTTTCATACGTAGGTGTGTACCCCAACATTTCAGTTGTGCGTTGAAAATTTTACAGGCCAACTTAATTACACATAGGTAGTAGGTATTTATTGTATGTATTGGTGATTGCCGAAACTAAGCTGAGCTGATCGTCATTAGGGCTATAAAGTTTGAAATGTAGTACGGCGTCACCTTGTCACCAGCTATAAGAGTAAGGCGTCTAACATTAGATTAACAACTAACTTTAGATAATATTTGGCTGCGAAGCAAAATTAATAGGCGACCATTTGGGGAGCTGACGAGGTGCCTGATAACAAATAGTTACTGTCGACCATGGACATCAATATAACTAAAGGTATTATCGATACGGTGCACGCCAAGAAAGAACAAAGGAAGAATAAGAAAGAAAGTTAGAATATTTTGCTGCCAGCAAGTTGTGTTCATACATTAGATATCTTCATCTTACATCTTATGAAGATTATTATTTTCATCCTGTGAATAAAGGTTAGTTACCAAAGGCTATCGCGACCTTTATGAGACATAATATTTTTTTTAACATTTTTTCGTCCTAAAAAATCATTAGAAAATCAAAAATGTCCTTGTATTAAAATCGTATATGTATAAACAGGCAACAATACTCAAGAAATATGTAATATATAAACAATTAAAGATACCTAAGGAAACTTATAACATTATACCTTCATATTCTTATCTATCAATGACGTAATCAATAGCATAGAAAATGCAATAGGTACCTACTCTACAATGTATAACCTAGGTCCCAGAGGAAGCAAGGTAGTACCTACCTGTAATGGTTGTTTTCTTTGTACCTCGGTCGGAATGTTGGTACCTACTAATGGTAAAGTACCCGGCAAGATATAATGCACATCGGTATTATCCGTGAATACTGTGTGAATTCACGGAATTATCCGTGAATACTGTGTGAATTCACGGATAATACCGATGTGCATTATATTATCTTGCCGGGTACTTTACCATTAGTAGGTACCTACATTCCGACCGAGGTACAAAGAAAACGACCGTTACAGGTAGGTACTACCTTGCTTCCTCTGGGACCTAGGTTATAGATTGTAGAGTAGGTACCTATTGCATTTTCTATGCTATTGATTACGTCATTGATAGATAAGAATATGAAGGTATAATGTTATAAGTTTCCTTAGGTATCTTTAATTGTTTATATATTACCTACATATTTCTTGAGTATTGTTGCCTGTTTTAGTGATGTAACGAATATTCGCATTCGCATTCGCATTCGCGAATATTCGCATGTTTTTTCCATATTCGCATTCGCATTCGCATTCGCAAAATTTATGCGAATACTTTGCGAATATTTAAGTACATCAGAAAAATTAAAATTGAAAATAATAAAGAAAAGCCATTCATTTATTTTTAAATCAAGAAAGAAAAGATAAATTAGTCAAGGATTAACACAATAATTAACATAAATTAACTTTTAACTATATTCGAAAAATCACATGTTGATTTCTACTATGCAGACCAGATTAGTAGACTCGACATAGCTTTTTAGATAAAAAAAAAACTCAGTTATTTGAATTTTTCGCACTTTGAGGTTATGTGAGAAAAGTGTGAATACGAAAGTTGTAGATATTTTTGTAACCTATAACTTTGCTATTCAATTTTTTTTTCGTAAGACGTAGTTTTTCTGGAAATTGCGATAAACCGTTTTTCCGATCTCTGATATCTGAAATAAAGATTTATTATTATTATTATTATTTACCCTTAGAACGCTCAACCCCTTCCTGACCTTAGATCACCTGTAAATTATTTTCTTTTTATATTTTTCATAATATTTTCTGTTAATGTTACTTGTTTTTTTTACCAATTTCAAAGGCTTTTGTACTGGTCTACAGGGGTATTACGTAAGCACTACGGGGGATGAAAGGGGGAAAGTAATGTTTGCTTTGCTTATTTTTGATTAAATGAGGAATGGGCGGGTCTGGTTGATGATTTTGCTAGTATTTACTAGTATTTTTAAAACTTTTCCGTATTTTCTACATTCTTTTCGGAGAAAGATGCAAATGGATCATGCATAGAAAATTGAGTTCAAATAAAAAAACCTGAATATTCGCATTCGCATTCGCATTCGCGAATATCGGAAGCAAATATTCGCATTCGCATTCGCATTCGCGAATGTTCAAAAAATTACATTCGTTACATCACTAGCCTGTTTATACATATACGATTTTAATACAAGGACATTTTTGATTTTCTAATGATTTTTTAGGACGAAAAAATGTTAAAAAAAATATTATGTCTCATAAAGGTCGCGATAGCCTTTGGTAACTAACCTTTATTCACAGGATGAAAATAATAATCTTCATAAGATGTAAGATGAAGATATCTAATGTATGAACACAACTTGTTGGCAGCAAAATATTCTAACTTTCTTTCTTATTCTTCCTTTGTTCTTTCTTGGCGTGCACCGTATCGATAATGCCTTTAGTTATATTGATGTCCATGGTCGACAGTAACTATTTGTTATCAGGCACCTCGTCAGCTCCCCAAATGGTCGCCTATTAATTTTGCTTCGCAGCCAAATATTATCTAAAGTTAGTTGTTAATCTAATGTTAGACGCCTTACTCTTATAGCTGGTGACAAGGTGACGCCGTACTACATTTCAAACTTTATAGCCCTAATGACGATCAGCTCAGCTTAGTTTCGGCAATCACCAATACATACAATAAATACCTACTACCTATGTGTAATTAAGTTGGCCTGTAAAATTTTCAACTTTAGATAATATTTGGCTGCGAAGCAAAATTAATAGGCGACCATTTGGGGAGCTGACGAGGTGCCTGATAACAAATAGTTACTGTCGACCATGGACATCAATATAACTAAAGGCATTATCGATACGGTGCACGCCAAGAAAGAACAAAGGAAGAATAAGAAAGAAAGTTAGAATATTTTGCTGCCAACAAGTTGTGTTCATACATTAGATATCTTCATCTTACATCTTATGAAGATTATTATTTTCATCCTGTGAATAAAGGTTAGTTACCAAAGGCTATCGCGACCTTTATGAGACATAATATTTTTTTTAACATTTTTTCGTCCTAAAAAATCATTAGAAAATCAAAAATGTCCTTGTATTAAAATCGTATATGTATAAACAGGCAACAATACTCAAGAAATATGTAATATATAAACAATTAAAGATACCTAAGGAAACTTATAACATTATACCTTCATATTCTTATCTATCAATGACGTAATCAATAGCATAGAAAATGCAATAGGTACCTACTCTACAATCTATAACCTAGGTCCCAGAGGAAGCAAGGTAGTACCTACCTGTAACGGTCGTTTTCTTTGTACCTCGGTCGGAATGTAGGTACCTACTAATGGTAAAGTACCCGGCAAGATAATATAATGCACATCGGTATTATCCGTGAATTCACACAGTATTCACGTATAATTCCGTGAATTCACACAGTATTCACGGATAATACCGATGTGCATTATATCTTGCCGGGTACTTTACCATTAGTAGGTACCAACATTCCGACCGAGGTACAAAGAAAACAACCATTACAGGTAGGTACTACCTTGCTTCCTCTGGGACCTAGGTTATAGATTGTAGAGTAGGTACCTATTGCATTTTCTATGCTATTGATTACGTCATTGATAGATAAGAATATGAAGGTATAATCTTATAAGTTTCCTTAGGTATCTTTAATTGTTTATATATACTCTATATTTGTGCCTCTTTTATGAATAGGTTTCACGACTGACTGTTTTAATAATTTAGGAAAAGTGCCACTCGAAAATGAAAAGTTTATTAGATATGCTAAAATAGTAGAAACTTCAGAAGCGCAAGCCTTGAGCGCTTCAGTGGCAACTTCATCGAAACCTACCGCCTTTGTATTATTCAATGTCATTATTGTCTTAAATATTTCATCTTTTGAGCAAGGTCTTAGAAATATACTAGAGCAATTAGAAGTACTTATTTAGACTTTGGCTTCTCAACATAGAGTGATTTTTAAATGTAAATTTTTTGTTGAAAGCATTTGCTATTTGAAATTGGTCAGTTATTTTATCTCCCTCGATAGTCATTTCTTTGATAATTTAATCATTATATGCAATTCCATACTCCTTTTTAATAATATTCCAAGATGTCTTGCATTTGTTTTTAGGTTTTTGCATTATTTTGTCATTAAGTTTTTTTACCTATCTAGCTACATTAGGACTGGGACTAGGAAAGACTGGGTTCTTTAAATTGTCATTTTTAACCGACTTCAAAAAGAATGAGGTTCTCAATTCGACCGTATATATGCTTTTTTTTTATGGGTGTTCAGCGATTTTTTCGTCGTTTATATGCCGATTTTGATAATTCTTTTTTTGTTGTAAAGTAGACATGTGCAGTGTGGTCCTCTGATAAGGAACCCAGGATCTGATGATGGCATCTCAGAGAAATCGAGGGGAACTTTCGAAAATTGTATGGATGACTAGTGTGTTTGTTCATGTTATCCTAAGTACATTAAAGCGCTACCATTTCATGAAGGTCTGGAGTCGATCTGATGAAGCCGAAAGACAGTCGAGGGAACTCCTCAACGATTTACTGCAGTTATCTAGTGTTTGACGACCCGAATGGCGCAATGGTTAACACGCCGATCGCTGTTCCGAGGGTCCTGGGTTCGATTCCCAGCGAGGCGGCAATTTGAATGATGAGTTTAAATTTCCGTTCTCGGTCTGGGTGTGTGTCCTTGTCTTGTGTGTTGTCCAAGGCACCCACGACACAGGGAATCCTAGTGTGGGGCTTTGAGTGTGAAGCGTTTTGAAGCGTTTCGGCTTGATTAATTTGTAGTGACGAGAACTTTACACTTACATGTTGAATTGAGCGCCATCTGGCGAGTATTTTTTGTTATCTCTGCTTATCAAGGTTGAAGTCGGTTATTTTTTTTTTGTAAAAAGCAATTATTTTATAATATGAATTATTATTGTTTCATTTAGACACTGTACTTACTTGCTACAATAGGTATATTAGTGAGCACATCATCAAAATCTGTTGAAGTGTTCGACTTACAGAAAAAACTTAGTTCTAAAAACTATCAAGTCCCGCGGCATTTCGGGGTCGACTGTTTTGTTGTCAAGTATTCGTGGAATTGGTATAGATATTGTAACTGTACTGATAAAAATGACTTTATTAATATTCATATAAAAATCTACAAATATTTATCGTTGATATTTATCAAGATATAACCATAGAACCAAATCAGCAAATTTCTATCGCACCAAACGACAATTTCCTTAAATTTAACCGCAGTCACTCATTTTATGCACGCAAATGTTTGTACATTTATACTTGAGTCGCCGAGCATAATAGAATTGACACTACTCGCCAAAACCTAACTTATTATCTGTGCTCAAAGTTCTATTAAGCTTGTAAGCAAAATTTACTAAGGGCATTTAGATCCCACTTTCAATATTAGGTAAACGTAGTTTCATCGCATAGGCAGAATTGCTTAGTACATAGGTAATCAACAGAGTTACAATGTAGAGCTACGTTGCATATGCATGTCCGTTTCTTCACAGTGTTAATTAAAACAATAACATCAATAGTAGTCTCAATACTCACAACACTTAGGTAGATGTTTTTATGCCGATGCCGTGTGAAAACCTACGATTGTTGTCTTACGATGAGAACGGGCATCGACGGCTTATCGTGATTCGAGCCCTTAGAAAGAAGCACTAAAGCACTCATAAAATTTTGCCACTGGCTGTTCCTTACCACCTATTGAATAGGTACGCCCATAAGTTCTTTAAACCCTCCATTGCCGGTTTAATACCTACTTACTAAAAGTAACTATGAACTATTCTATGATAAAGTTATTTATTTAAGTTTTCTCAAACTTGTTTTGCCGTTTAATATGTTCATTGTTATTTTTTAGTTCTTTAAATGTGTAAAATTGGTAATTACGGCATACTTAAAAGATTGAATAATTGAGGAAAAGATGAGTGCTGTCCTTAGATATATCCGATTAAAATATTCTCACATAACGAACGGGTATTTATTCACATGGAAGATCTTTGAGAAACGCTTGGAGGTTTGGTATTTTTAGCGCAATAGATCCCATAACAATATTTTTAGAATTTTTCTCAAATTGAATTCTGTTTAATAGATCATTTTGACCTGGTGGACAATGTTCTGATAGCTACATGCAATCCTGCAAGCATCGTAACTTTCGAAGCCTATCATTTCATTGTGAAACATTGTAACAATCTAAACTAAGTAAGATTAATTTATTTATAAGATAGTGTTTAACCATGATGAGTGGTAATTATTATTACCTACTTCAAATACTACAATAAATATAATTACATAGGTAGGTATACCAAATTTAAATATAGGTATTTAACGACGCATTTTAATAACTGTGCAACCTGTAATTCTGATAATGTTACAAAATTAAAGTTTTGATCAGTAATCATGCAATAATTAATAAAAAATAGATACTTAATAATTACTTAGAACCACAAAACGTTCTATATTTATTTATAAAACAGAATAAAAGCTCGATTCGATAAGGTAATAAGGCATTTTAGTGTTAACAAGAGATTGTAGTAATATTAACATAGGTAATTTATTAAGGAAAATAATTTGTATGTTTAAATAATTAATTTCATTGCGGCTAAATAATTTTAACGTCTGTGAGATTAAACTAAACGTGTACTGCCATAGATACCTAACGTAAACACTTCTTTACTGACAAACGGACGACTACCTATTTCGCGTCAGCGTGTAAGATGGTTATGTAAGCGTGTTCAACAGGATACAGCCTTAAATATTTCCGTTGTCACTTGCGTGAGGTCTCAACTCTACAATCATTTCCAATAAGTGGTTAAGTACCATCAAGCTGCATCTTATTGCAGTCGACTATCGTTCCGTATGCATTAGGTACGTTTGACGTATGTATTACGTTTCTAAACGGTAGGTTGTACTGTGTCCTTCAGCGTAAATGGGTTTATTCTTACCGTGATGAATAATCTATTTACCTACCTAGGTATATCAAGAAAAAAAATAGGTACCCGAACCTGCCACTATCTTGATCATAAAAAGTCATTAATATTTTTATGGACGTGTGTAGTTAGATAGAAAGAAGGATTACGTGAAGCACAGAATACCGAATAGTCAGGTCACAGTAACAGGTAGGTAGTGAATGATCCATACTTATTGTGATTCATGACCCTGAGAATTGAATGGTCTAAAATAAGAATTCGACTGTGGTACATCTTCGACAGCTTAAATTTAATGTTTATTTTTAATGCGCCTATTTATTTTGGTGTGTAGTTTGTGAACCTATCTTAAATAGTGATGTAAGCCTATGTTCGCACTAAAAAATCATTCTGACCGTCGAAGTACCTACAAACGTCTCAGCACCATATATGCTGATGACAAAAACCTACCCACCAATTTAAGAAGTAACGAAAAGGTAGAATAGAAGTAGCTCCGCCCAATTCTTCCACGTAGCTCTTGAGAGGAGTCAGGGTCGAATAAAAAGCGGCTAGACACCGCGGCGTTCGTTGACCTGGTAAATGTTTACTGTCCTTGGTCGGCGGGCCGCGTCCGGAGTGACGTCACCGCGGAGGTGCCAGTGGGTTTCAGCAGAATCCTTCCTTTAAATATCGAGATACTAAATAGTCGCCGTGTATCCAGCCAGTACTTTAGTTTAAATTATTATTTTATTGAGTTCTATTGCGTTGTGTTCAGTAAACTATAATAGTCCTTTAATTTTAATACGTAGGTTACCTACATCCTACATACCTACCTAAATAGTACTCGTCTTTGGTAGCAACTATGTAATTACTGTCAACAGACAGTTACTTTTTTATCCCATACCTAAAATTTATTAAGTCGTCTAATAAGTAACTATAATGACAGTAAGTCGAAAATGACAGGCTTACAAATCTTCCTTCAGTCGTCATCGCGGCTTTGGTGTGGTGTGGCCCGTGTGGCAGATATGCATGGGCGGCGCAGACACTTACAATTTACAAACACGTGGCTAGCCTGCTCGATTGCCGAGAATAACCATGGCAAAAACCTATTTTTAAACAATTTGATTAACTTAATTTTAGCCGTTGGTTTTTACTACATTATCAATCAAAGTTTATCGAGGAAAATTCAGGAAATAGAGCAGTTACCTTTGTATTATTTTGATATTTATCCACTTCGGGATATAATTATTTTTATTTGAGTCTTAAAAACCAGAAATGATTCTCACGCCTTACCTACTACCGTAACATTTAAAACACCCACGACTATAGGTACGCAGTTTTGGAAAAAATCGTAGATTATTAAACAAGATATCATTAATTAAAAATACTGTCTCCGAACGCAGTAATGAGGTCATTGACTCTTAACTCGGACTGCGACGTTCAATGAGAACGCCACGAATTTAAGTATTAAATAGAATTGAGTGACGTAACGTACTCTACTCGTCTCGTATTATTAAATCAATTAAACCTTAGCCTCGATTAACGCTCAGTTAAGTCGTGGGTGTGGTCTAGTATAACACTGAAAGTAATAATTTTGTTTTGACAAGTAAGTAAATTAATTGAATCTTTTATTATATTGACTGTGCTTGAACTCAGACTCATTATATACTTAGTTAAAAAAGTCTTATGAAGGTTAAAGAAAAGTTCTTAGAGGGACAAAGTTTCTTAACTTCAACGATTTATTAAATGATCACAGCTATTCTTATGGTTATCAGACTCATTCCGTTTTTTCTTAGAATAATCCAAGTTGCAACTACCTACTGCGTTCCCATAGCTTCTATATAGGCTCGATCGATATCATTGCATGGGAATTAAGCATTTCTGCTTTAGTAATTAATACGTAAACGTCCATTCACTGGTCGGCTAAACGATGTCCTCGCCTGACAGATTATAAAAACATTCCTATCGTCGACATTGGCAGTACAACGAGCGAATTTAAGTACGGTTTTGCCGTATCGGAGGCGAAAGATAGCCCGGAGCGGGTTGGATTCTGGTACTTCCACATAGTTGTGTGGGAGCTACGATGGCTCACACAGTTTTTGCAGGCGAACAGCGGCGAAGGTCGGTCGAGGCGAGCCGCTAGCGTCCACGAGCCGTCTAGCATTCCAGCGGCTATGAATGAATAGTGGCTCGACTGGTCCACCGACGTTACTAAACGACTTCGGATTAATTTGACAACAAACATTTAAGTTGGCGAAAACCGGAATCATCTGCGGCACCCGCCCCGTGGGAACGAGCCACGAATCATTGTCTCCGTTGTTTCTCCGACTCCGATCGACTTACTGTTGCTCCGAGCGAGCTTTTTGTTACGACTGCTGCTTGTACAGTTTACTGTACTGTCTGTACTATAGTATATACTTGTCTTACGTGATCGCTAACGTTTGGAATACGTTTGGTGTATTATGAATTTGTAGAATCCTTTAGAATGTGGTGCCCCTTACACGTCCACAGAAATTGAATTAGGTCATTCACAATCGACTTTTTGTTTAATTTTCATATATTCCAGAATCAGTGACGCGATTAGGTGTGGCTAGTACCTATTACCATTCTCATAAATTTTAAGTGCTTGCGCATTTCTAAAGATTTGTAGAAACAGCTAAAAACTTTAAGCTTCCCCACAAGTTTCGAAAATGGAATAAAACCGTAGTAAAAGGAAAAATTTAAAATATTTGCAAATCTACTCCTTCATTTTTTAAACTGTTTAAAAATAGGCGTTTCTGGGCGACCGGAAATAAGTTATCGTTATATCTCTACTTTATTCCTTACATGTCGCAACAGCTAACCTTGTAATATTAAGCACTGCGATTATATCACGATATTCACGATGCATAAAATATTCAACACTCGTAACATAGTAGATTTTATAATCGATACCATCAGTACACACATCATTTTACTAGGATGTTTAATTCAATATTATACATTTTTCCTTTCATAATTTATTTATCCTTGAATACCTTTTGCCGTTTTTGTCTTTTACTATTTTGCAATTATTAACTACAATTGGCTTAGCAGACCATGGAATAAAGTTTTCCTAACTATTTTCAGTATTTAAAAGTAACATTTTTTACTTCATACATAAGACAAAATCTAAGAAATTAATCCCTGGTTTTCTATAGTGAGGTATCTATGTAGGTATTTAATTACATTACATACCTAATAATATTGATTACGTATCGAACGTAATGCAATGAAGGACAATTGCATATTTACATTGTAAATTAATACTTATAAAATTTATGCATTTTTTAAACTTACTACCGCCTAATAGACATGCCAAAGAATGCAATATTATTTTGTAAGGTACATTATATTTAAGTCATCCAAATGTAAGTAACCGCCGACTAAGCAAAGACGTAGGACTTCGAGGCAGTCTTATTAAAATAGTCATTGCAATATCGGTGGAATACAACGTCCTTATTGAACTACCTATAAGTAACATGTAGCTATTTACTTTTACAAGTACCTATGTGTGAGATGGCTCCAGTCCAAATGGCCCCAACGCTCTACTGTAAATAACGATCGATTTAAAATTTGATCCTATCATGTATGAGTAACGAAATGATGTGCTTACGATATTAATATCGACAAATGAATTAATAAAATGATTAGGCGTTCATGACGCAATTTCCAAATTTAAACGTGACCGTAAGCAGATGCCCATATTTTATAAGTAGTCGGAGTATGATAATTGATAACCACGTGACAAGCTGAATAAGTTGGAAAATTATAAAATGGCAATGTTAACCAAAGCTAATTCACGTGTTGTATGGCGATGCGAATGCGAACGTTATTACGGCACAGATGATAGCTTTACGAGTGGGTACCACCGCTGGCCCCCGCGGCTCGACCGTGAACCCACAGGATTGTTTAGTTTATCTGCTAGCCATCAAAGCAACCATTTCGACAGATGCTTGCTAAAAGTCGGCTGATAACTATGAAGATAAAAATGATGGTATGTAAGGACGTTTAGTAGGAATATAAAAGACATCTAATTTTAAAATATTTTGTATATTCAATATATGGATCACCAAGTCCGTTTGTGAAGTTTTGAAGTGTATGTGCCTAACTATACATATTAAAATTGAATCAATGGTGAATTGCCGTAAATACTGTAATGTATCATATGTAATGTGTAATGTAATGTAATAAGTGTGTAATTTGGTGGTAAATATTTTCATAAAAAGGGTAGGTAGTGTTTTTTTTCTTTCGTAAGAGGCGACTAAAAGGGGTTTTCGGGGTTGGGGGCGGCTAGAGTGAGAGCTCGAATCGTCCATCACCAACCCCGGGAAGGATGACGGTATGTGTGGCCGCATACCGTCGTATGGAGATGGCAAGCGATGGGGCATTTAGTCTCTCGCGGGCAGAGCCCCAAGGGCGCCGCGCTCGGAGGACTCCGGTTGTGTTCCTTTGGAGATCCCGGAGTTCTCCACAAGCGCTGAGGTAGGCCACCGGGGGGGTTTTAGTGGGTAAAAATCCCACATAACCCTGTGTCGCTCCCACGACACCGGGTACCTTTTGAAGGTTTCCCCCTCGATAACAAAAAAAAAAGGTAAAGGTTTTCTTAGAACACGCCTAAAGTGCTGAAACTTATCTAGTAATAATATATTAATTTATTATTTATCTTTAATAAAACTTGCACAAAAACATTTTTGGAGCGCATTTCGTATCTTTATAATATTACAGTAAATACTTTTACCCCCTTACACTTTGTAGAGTTTATAGAACTATGAAATATAGGTATACCTAACAAGTAAAGCAAAACTAAAGTTATTATTAACGTAACTAGCACGGCAACACCAGTGACAAGACAAGTTTCTGTTGTTTAACCACACCCTAATAAAGATTCCGGAAGGATTGTGTTATTTGGCGGTCTAATCCGTGTAGCCGCATCACACAAAACCTGTCGGAATCGTTTCGTCGAAGGCATCCGTCGTGATACCCGCTGAGTTCTTATCGGGATCCCACTCCGTTGCGTGCCGACTTGCCGAGACAATCGCACCCTACGCCTCGGATAGACGTTATACAATTGTCTGACTTTTTGATGAAAGTTACCATTCGTGACTTATTTATAGTCTATTCGTTCTACCACCATTTCTCAAGCAGAATAATTATTACACACCGCCCAGTTTGTTACTTTAAAGCTCAGAAGTATACAAAATTCCGCTCCCTTGAGTAGGTACCAACAATTCAGTTCCTTCTGCCAAATTGTGTAGGTATATTTCTATTTCTTCTTTGAAACACAAACACAAACTTAAAAACAATGAGTCCATATTTGCTTTTTAACGCTTCATTGTAAAATTGTATGAGACGACTTACTACCGGAAGATATTCGCTACTTTGGGTATGCTGTGAAACCTTATTAAAAGCTCTCAAAGAGATACGTAAATCGTAATAGAAGTAGAGAAATAACAAAAAATTGTCATTTTAAATAACTAACCTTATCTATTTATATGGTAATATTTAATATTCAAAATGATTAATACCAGAGTAATAAAAATGAAAACCGTCTCGGCTCTATGTAAAAAGTATTATTTGCATTTCTTAATAAGTACCTATAGCTGTACTGTACCTACATTAATATTATTCTGAAAGGACATGTAGGTACAGTTACTTCTATAATTATAAAACAACTAGGTCATTATTTATAACACTAATAAGTATATTTTATTAAATTATATTATCTTCGTTCGTTTCATACAAATATAAAAGTAAGTTCGGCCTTAGCATATAAAGGGCGTCTGAGTACTTTGGCATTATTCGTAATTATTACCTTAAATACGGTTATTCAGGTGTAATTAGTTAATATGCTATTCGTGTATAATATGAATAAATTTATGGAGTGTTGCCGAGGAAGAGCCGAAACCCTATAAAACATGTCGTTAGCCGGTCGCTGTGAGCGCGGGCTCTGGCGTGCCATTGACTTGGCCTTGTAACTGACTCTGCCAACAGAATTTGTGGGCCTCAATATATCGCCTGTACTATTTTGTGTAATATTACAGAAAAGAATGATAATCCTAAGCTATAATAAATGTTTAATAAAAAATATTCTTTCTTTGCCGCCTCGTCAGGGCTAAGGATGCATAGGATTTTTGGGACAGAAAAGAAGTACATACTCAAAGTTGACTTGGAAGGAGACTTGGGATTCTATTCTTTTTTCTTCTCATTTAAATCAGCCGTAGATACCAAGGGCCGATTGGCTCAGGCTCAAGATTCGATAGAGCCACCTACATCCTATAACTCTACACTTGAATTCTTACACTAATATTACACTTCAAAACATCAGCAGGTACAATTTAACATAAACATTGCTTCTTCTAGGATTTTATCAGACGCAGAGATTCCGGAACTCGTCTATCGATAATTCACTGTTTCAAATTTCTATTCAAGTTTCAAATTCTACTGTGGAGTTACTAAGTTGGTAAGAACCTAGTTTATATTGAGAAATGAATAGGCAGAAGTACATTTCTATAACGTGTCGACTTAATTAATGACTCCAGGCAATATTGATTTATTGATGTACGTTCTTGCTTTTGGGGCGTTGGTTTCTGTAACTATGTTTAAAATTGACGCAATGAACAAAATGTATCTTGTGTTTTATCAGGAAAGCTTATAATGACGATACATATGTAGTTGTTGTAGGTACTGCTTACCAAGAAAACATCGATAAGACTGGGAAATCGGTGCCATGGCGCCTCCGTACATGGAAGAGGATATCACTGGTTTTTGTGAATGTTTCTGATACTGCTGAACCACATAAGTAGTAGATCATCGTAATTTCTTGTAGTGTAAATCATCGTGATTTCTAATACTAAGAAAACATTGAAGCTCATCCGAAACCAGTCCTTTACCTACATGTTTAAGAATAATCCTAATTTATTCTTAGAACTTAATCCAACAATAAAAACCATGACGATAATAACACCACAAAATCTAAAAATAGAATTTAATAAGATAATCTATATTTAAATCGCATTGTTTGAATATTCGCTCGACATTTCGAGTAATTCGATACAAGCACATCGAATGTTTACAGTTTACAGTGGTGGTATAATGATGGTATCGATAATTAAAGGAAACATAATTACCGATGGTATGTAAACGTTTACTATATTTAGAAGTATTTTGAGTTTTCGTTAAAAAAACTTGCTTGATGTGCAAAAAATATCTGGCACTAAGAGAATGCATGCACGATAATTAATTTATTGATTCTCGTTAAACGTTCTGCTTATACTGTGAAAGAAGACAGACAAGCTTTGCACTTTTTTTTATTCGTACGATCGCTTCAATATAATTATTACTACAGTTAGTTTAACAAAGAAATAATGGAAATTAAAGAAAGGGTAATTAGGTGCCGTTCCATGAAATCTTTAGCAACCAATATTAATATTTTATAAGCCGTAAAACAGAATTGCACATTTTTAATTAGAGATGATGCACGTAATATTGATATTGATATACTCGTATTTTTCAAATTGTTAGCAGATCTTAGTACTCTTATAGCTCATAGCTTTGAACATATCAGGATAATGTCTATCTTCTTGTACTCATTATAAAGCTGTATATTTTGTTTGTTTCGTTTGAATGGATTTATTTCAGGATCTACCTATTGATTCGATTTCAACAATTTTTTTTTCTTGTATACCTACTCCATTTACCAAGGAAGGCTTTAGGCTATATTACACCACGCTACGATCAATAGGAGCGAAGCAACAAGTTTCCCCGAGCAAAGGGAGGATGTCTACTAGTTGAATTATAACCACTATATAATGTTACTTCAAACTTGGCCTTCTTTTCGGTCATAAGTCAGCAGAAGGATTTCTTTATTGCTTTTAGCAAGGTATTGAATATATCGTTCTACAAGTCCGAAAACAATATTCTGTCTTTGTTTTTGTTCGCAAGAGGAGCTGCGGGAAGCTTAACAAGTGAGCTGGGAAATCAATAGACAATCCAAAAATTTATTGCTGGTGTGCCTAGGTTTGTGAAAAAAGGAACAAAATGCAATGGAAGGCTTTTCGATGTAAAATCAGTTTGACGTTAATTATTGTGTTTTTTGCACATCCGATTTATATTTCTAGAAATTTCGATGACTAAATTATGTCCCAGAACAGTAAATAAGTACTTTCTTTAATAATTAAACAGCGCGACCTGAACACTTACATTGTTTTGAGTTACGAGTATTGTATTCAATTTTCCTACTTTGGTTAAGGAGGTGGTCTCAAACTTATGGCTGGTAGTGTTATGTGAAAGTATACTAAGTATAAAGTAAATAAAGTTTGTAATTCTGTATGTAGAACATTCTCTTATGACTATACATTCAATAGTTATCATAACAATTTATTTAACACGTTCGCTGCGTCTTCATTTTCAAAGAACTTTCCGCTAGTAGCTTTGGAGACCTAAAAGATCTCCTAACTAACCTGGCCTGTGGTGCGTTAGAGACCTAATCAGTCTCCTAAAAATACAGTTTTGAAAATAATTTATATCTTCCAAAAAACCAATGATATATTTTTGAAATTTTTATGGGTCAAAAATAACCTATTGCTGTATATTTTGCTAGCTGCGGACGCAGTTATGACATACGAATAAACTACAAATAATAAAATAAAATTAGGTATCGATTGTATCTCGTACCGCAACCGAAGATAGTTCAATATGTGTAGTAAATAGTGATGGGAATAAAATAATATCTCAGTTGTCGATTGAAAAAGTTTTATTAAAGTTTATTTATAAACTATGGTCGCAAACAAAAAGCATTTAATTAAATGTAGGCCTATAACAAAACATAAATTGTCAATTTTTAAAGATAACATTTACTCTAAAATGACTAAACCGGCTACTATTGAACATAATGATCCTATTAATCTTTATAATAAATTACATAAAAATATCAACGACGAATTTAATCGAATATTTAAGTGTAGGTACATAAATAAAAACAAGAATTGTAAATTCAGTGATTGGGCTACTGTAGGTATTTTCTATGGCGAAAGACAATATAATTTTTCTCCAAGCTTCCAAAACCACGTAAAAAATTATGCCAACATTTTTAAACTCGTTTGTATTTAGGCGAAGTCAATGTACATAAAGGATAAAATTGTTAATTCAGAAATCATATATAATTATATCATACAAATATAATTATATCAATACAAACACGTATATAACCACGTAAATATATTATCAAATACAAACACGTAACGTTATTTGCGAAACATGCGCGCGACCTCTCACATCGATACTAGGACAACACTAAATCGAGTCACGCAGCGCCCGCGCCGCCCACCTTCCCTCTCTTGCGTCTACGAGGCTTACGATTTTACGAGTATCAACATGCCTCGTAACGCAAGGAATTAAAATAATTATAATACTGTGCGTTAGGGACCTAAACCATCTCTTATTCTTTTTTTTATGTCCTGGAATTCACCATTAAGTAGGAAGCAAATATGTATATTTGTCTTTCTCATACTTAAAGAACTTTACAAGTTAGAGCCACCCGCATGGAGTGAAAGAACACGATTTTAGTCGACGCACAGTTCCGAAAACCTGTAAGAGTTCTGATAGATCTCGTAACGCAGCGAACGTGTTAAAAACACGATGATTGTAAAAATTAAAATTCTATTTAGGTATAAATGAAGTTGATTGACCCAAAATACAAAGACAAGTTAGACAAGCACTATTTCCTGTGGGACAAGGGGAGTGCGGGCGCCTCGAGCTTAGGGCTACCACACGACGAGATTTATCCTAAGGTGCCCGGGTTTTTTGCTACTTTGGTCGTTCAGCAAGTGTCAGCAACTGAAATTCAACCGGACTTGAATTTTGACAGTACATTTCCGTCTGCATAGTGTTGTACAATGCACATGACGAACAGTAACATCAAATCCGAGTTTGATGTTATTATTATTTTTTTTTATAGCCTGAAGGGCAGACGTAAAAGCAGACGAGCCACCTGATGGTAAGTGGTCATCGTCGCCTATCGGCACGAGCAACACCAGGGGAATCACCAGTGCAACGCCGGCCCTGAAGGAGAACTCTTTTTACACCTTTCTTGAAGAGCCCCATGTCAAAGCGCTCTGGGAATACCTCAGAAGGAAGCTCATTCCACAGCTTGCAAGTTCGCGGCAAAAACGATCGAGAAAAACGGACCGTAGTCGTTCGCCACGAATCCAAGCGATGCGGATGAAACTTCAATCTTCGGCGGGTGGTGCGATAATGAAAGGGGGAAGTTGGCACCAAATCGAATAATTCCTCGGAGCACTCACCGTTGTAAAGTCGGTAGAACACGCAGAGGCATCCAATGTCTCTCCTAAGACTCAGGTGTTCTAACCTATGAGTGATTCGTGGGTTGTTGACAACTCGGACTGCGCGCTTTTGTATGGCGTCAAATGGGTTAAGTTGGTATTGTGGCGCCCCTGCCCACAGGTGAGAACAGTACTCCATGTGAGGCCTAACTTGACCTTTATAAAGCATCACCAAGTGCCCCGCAGTAAAGTACTGCTTCGCCCGGTTTAGGACGCCAAGCTTTTTGGAGGCCAATTTGGCCTTAGTTTCCAAGTGACACCGATACTGCACGTCGCTCGAAATATCAACACCCAGAATCCCTACACTTTTACTGACGGTGAGCGCGGTACCCTGGAATTGAGGTGCTTTGACAAATGGGGTTTTATTAGCGGAAAACGCGCAAACTTGTGTCTTCGTGGGGTTGAACTCGACTAAATTTAGTCGACCCCATTCCGAGACTTGCTCCAGAGAGTTCTCGACTTCAGACACAAGTTTGATTCTGCTATCCTCCACATGTGACCGAGAGGCATTTGCAGAGCCTAGAGTTCGCCCGGGGTAGTACCACCGCCCGCCAAGGTACTCAGTACCATTCCTACCGTCATAATAATTGTTTTTAAGAGCAATTGTGTTCCGGATAGGAAGGTTTCTGGAGCCGGTTTCACTTTTTTAGAGGCGACCATCTCAGACCTCAGGGGTAGCAACGCATCTGTGACCGAATTGGAACAAGACTCATACTAACAATAACTAACTGGACTATTACTAACATTAACTAACAGGACTAATTATCACTAACATACCCTGTCCTCGCACTTATTAAGAAACTAACCAACTAATATTCTAACACCATCTACTAACTGGACTAACCATCCTAGTCCCTTTGAGTCTAGTTCTAGGTCGGTCACAGTTGTTATGGGCGGCAGGGGAAGGGTGGTACTGCATGCTCGTTTGCTATCTTAATTCCATAAAAAAAAAAATAGGCATCTCCCGTGCTGTCATCTGCATAGCAGTGAATGCCTTTGGCATGCTCCAGCATGTCATTGATATGCAGAATGAATAGGGTAGGAGCTGTCTCCTGCCTGTCTGTGCTGTCACAGACCCTTGGGGTACACCAGCGTTTATACGTTTCATATCTGAGCAACAACCGTCGACGACGACCTTAATATGTCGCTCAGATAGAAAGCTGGCTATCCAACTGCACAACCTCTCGGGGAGACCGTATGATGGTAACTTCGCGAGAAGAGCCCTGTGCCAGACCCGGTCAAAGGCCTTAGCAATATCAATGCTTACTGCCAGTGCTTCTCCGTTGCTGTCTAGGGCTTGAGCCCACCGGTGCGTTAGATAAACTAGAAGATCGCCAGCTGAGCGACCATGGCGAAAACCATATTGTCGATCGCTAATCAGTTGGCGATTCTCCAGATATCTGAGGACCTGTGTGTTGATGACACGCTCCATCACCTAAGCAAGCAAGGAAGTTATCGCTATAGGCCTGTAATTGGCCGGGTCACTGAGATCGCCCTTTTTGGGGATGGGATGTACTAGGGCGACCTTCCACGAAGACGGTACTAATCCGGTGGTGTAGGATAGCGACAATAAGCCCGTTAAGACGGGAGTCAACTCGGGAGCACACGTCTTTAGCACCACTGCGGGAATACCATCCGGCCCACTCGACTTCTTGGTATCGAGGGACAGTAGAGCTCGTCTTACCGATTTCTGAGTGAAAATTATATCATTCATCGAGCTCTCACACCGCGGGATGTTTGGAGGTGTGGTCCCCCCATCGTCCAGAGTCGAGTTGGCGGCAAAGAGGGTACCAAGGAGTTCGGCTTTCCTCTGTGCCGTATGGACAACGGAATTATCTGGTAAACGCAGTGGTGGAAGAGATGATCGACAGAAGTTGCCTTCGACAGCCTTGGCTAGCGACCAGAATTCACGACTTCCAGAAGGAAAGCCGACTAGTCGCTTGCCAATTCTGCCGATGAATTTGGCCTTCGCCCTGGACATTTGCTTCTTTGCTGACCGGGAGGCAGCGTTGAGCTTTTTCTTAAGCTCTGGAGCTGACGGATTCTTCGAAATGTACGCTGATGCCCAGGCCTGGTAAGCAGCGTGCTTGCGGTTAGAGGCCGCGGCACACGAACTGCTATACCAGGGCTGATTTTTACCACCAATGGATACGACAGAGTTTGGTATGAAACATTCCATACCCTGTCGGATCACATCGGCTACTGAATCAGCGCACACGTTCGGGTCTCCTGATGCGAAACAGAGCTGCCTCCACTGCGAACTCAGGAATTCCCTGAGTCCGTCCCAGTCTGCTGACTTATAGTGCCAGACTTGACGCAACCCAGTGGGCCGAAGGTCCTCTTGTCGCGTCAAGGGCACAGTTGTCCGTACCAAGCAGTGGTCAGAAGAACCTAGTGGTGCCCCGACCACCACTCGGTAGTGAGATGGATGTGAAGTCAGCAACAGGTCTAGCAAAGAAGCAGTATGGCTCTCAACGTCAGGGACTCTGGTGAAGCCAGTAACAACCTGAGTGAGGCCATAGGCCAGGGAAAAGTCGAAAGCAGTTCTCCCGGCAAAGTCGGTGACCTTGGACCCCAACCAGTCGGTGCGGTGGGCGTTAAAGTCCCCCAAAATCACCAACTCCGCCGAGGGGTACTGCTCCAAAACTCTGTCGGCCGACCTCTGGACGTGCTCAAATAATCGAGTCGTCTCCGCGTCTCCGCTGTAGGACCTATACAGACACGAATAGACACGAGTGTGGTCTCCCATATCCACGCGCGTCCACAAAACGGATAGGTCCTTGTCTTCAAGGCAGGCTAGACAGCAGCAACAGACATCATCACGGACGAACATACATACCCCAGCACGCGGCCTAAATGCGTGCTCTAGCCGGTAACCGGGTAACAAAGGTAAGATGTCTCGGCCGGAGATGATATCTGCGTCTCCGTCAGAAAGAGTAAGGCCGGCTTTGCTGTCTCAAGATGGTGGTGGACAGCATTAAGGTTGGAGTGAATTCCCCTAATGTTGCACATGTCGACATTAAAAGTGGTAGATGTGTAAGGGGTTGCCGCTGGCTTTGCCTTATTCTTTTTAGCTTTGCCCATAATCAAAGGCGTGTATTAGAAAAGAGAGGAAAGGTAGGAAGTGCAGTGAACTATTGGAGACCCCCGGTGTAGGGTATGGATTCGTGCCACCGTGCTACGGAGGGAGTATGTGAATTGCTGGCGCGGCGGACGGAAGGGCCCCTGGTCCCCCCCGCGCGTGCACTCCGGGTACCACTCCGGTCTCTTACTCCGGCACGGAGTACACGCAACGGGATTATACACCGAATGATAGGACAGCCTCCCAGGCCAGAGGTTATGAGTGTTGCCTGGGTTCGGGTCCCTGTACTGTCCGGCGGGCGGCCAGCGGCGAGCCGTTTCACCAGGTCTCCCTGTCCGCCGCGCCAGCAAGTCACGTCCGCATGAGCAACAGAGCCTCAGGAATCCATAAAAACCCGAGGATACAACCAACGATTCACCACACAAGGGGACGGGGAAGGGTGGGAAAGAGGAAGGAACTGGCTCTCAAAATGTTACTGGTCGTCATGTGCATCGACGTGGCATTAGCTAAGAAGAAAGTGCTGGCTGGTCTTCAAGCTCTAAGGCCTCAATCCGACGATTCGTTTTGCGGCTGACTTAAGCAAGAGGTTAAGTCTGTTAGCAAGGCAGGAATTCACTAGTCATCATTAAGAACCACAGATGAACAAACTGTAATCTCGATTACAGATTACAATGTCAACAAGAGCATTTCACCCAAAAGGTAATTATGAAATATGTAAAACCGAACGAGCGGAGCTCAAAAACAGAGATGGCATGATTTCATTTATAGGCAAATAGTGAGATAGCAATGTCCTATTTTGAGCTTTAATATTATTGACGTAAGTGCCAATTGCATTTTAATTTTTTATTTGAAAACTATTTCGGTTTTTGAGTTTTTCATTCTTATGAAAACTTAGCTTTGAATATTTACTATGTTTTAAAAAAAATTTCATCAACTAATTATTAAAACTTTTGTAGTAAACTTGAAAACCATAACTATTTGGACCTAACTTTAATTTTTTTTTCTATCGAGAAAACTTCTCATTTTACTGGTTTTGCTCTTATGAGATTCTTTATTATATAGTGAAGATACATATATCTAAATATCGGAGATATAGACAGTAAGCTTTAAAAATAATCTTTGATCTAAAACTACCATATTTCGGATGTAGCCCCTTAAATCCGAAAGCCCGGAAATGGCCTTGTCAAGAACGCTCTAACCTTTCTCTTTTCTCTACTTTTCGCTTCTTCTCGGCGTAACTTTAATCTGTTATCAGTCTTATCTGTACATTTCGCCAGTTTCGTTCCGAGCCCCTTGGTAGCCCTAGAGGAGGCGAGCCGGGTCGGTCGGTCGGTTCGCACGCCCCTGCAATGAGTTTTAATTGAGTTGACCGAGCGCAGGAAGCAGCCGACGCGCGACCGGCCTAGGGTGACCTTTCTGCGCGCAAAACACGCAACGCAAATTACTTAGTTAATAAAACAATTGGAATGCCATTCGGATGATTGTAACATACTATTTTGTGTCTCTTAAGATGTTTTGGGTCTATTATGGATTGTTAATACTTATGTATTTTCTGGTTGCGTAGGTATACTTATTTTCATTTGTCTTTAGATTCTCTGTATTAATGAATTAAAAACTATTTAAAAAAATGACAAATTAACAATACACCTTTTTATTGTTTTACTCAAAGTAGTGTTTAAGTGAAAATTAAGTGGCTAATTTGTTACATTGTTACGCTTCTTGATTTGCTGTATGCTACAACTACATAGATCTGCTATAGATATGAGATTTTTTAACATAATAACATGTCTCAAAAGGAAAATGTTAAATCTTTTGGTCAGTATACTAATTTCAGACACAATTTACGTATTTGTAACTATTAAGACGTCAAAGGATTAAGCGCTTTACAAACCTACATTCAAAGTCAATATTCGTAAAGCTCTACCTATATGAATAGCGAGTAACGATATGAACCAAATTAAAGGAATTTCTGAATTCAAATTTTTTCAACAACAAAAAAGAATACTGTTTCGGATTTAGTGAAATCAGTAGACGGCGAACAAAAAACCAATCACAATGTTACGAGAAATAAATTGTTGGTAAGTCATCGTCCCCGGAGCGACTGGGTGTAGTGTGGTGGTCGGGTGGTAAGAATTTGCAAAGATATGTATGCAAATTTTACTATAAGTATAAAACTTAATTTCGAATATCAAGATGCTATCTCGGATAATTAAAATCAACGAATTTTAATAAAATAATTAGTCAATTAATTTTTTAAACAACTGGTTGCGCGCTGAAGCTCTGGCCTTAGTTATGGTCCGCCATAACATTCCCGTTATGTTTAAAGAATTACAAAGTAATTAAAAAACTTAATCAACTTTACGTTTAACAGACAAATATTCTGAAAACTACAGTTCAATTACAATGTTAAAATCAACGCTCAATGAGATACTTAAACTCTATTAATTGCTTGTCGTTCAAATGAAGATCGTTTAACTTTATGCCGATGTAAAATATTATATAAAGCAGTAAGATGTATCTATCATAGTTGAATCAAAAACTATAGGAAACTAATTAAATAAAGTAGATCAAAATGTATCACATAAATTTCGACAGCCATCAGAAGGTAGGTCCTGTAAACGTGCCTCGACACCGCTGGGGGTTTTGAAATTACATCGCCACTTTTCATCAGAACGTAAAAAGCATAGAATAGATTAATTTTTTATTCTGCGTATTTGGTATTCTAACGTTTTCAAGTTCAAGCTAAGTATTTAAATTTTTAAGTTGTGAAGATGAGTAATAGGTCTGATATTATGTCTCTAATTGGCGGCACGATTTGCCTCTTGGCTCCTCAGAATTACTAATACGATGGCCCATATACTTATCACACTAATTTATGGGGCGTCCTAATTTGAGGGGTGTAGAGAAACATTTTTGGCATATGTATGGAATTTCGGCGGTGGAAGATTATTAAATCTTTTGATGGTTTCAATGTGTTTACGGACGTACAGAGCGTATTGCTAGAAATGGAGTTGCCGAGAAGCTAGGCGATCGCCTAAGAGCCCTAAGACTATAATAAAATAATTATATTAAGATTCGATCATAATTATCAGATTTTTAAAAATATAATTCCAAAGAAGATTTTTGACCCGATTTACCAATCGTCGCCTTATTATCGACCGGGAAAGATGGCCTAACGTGTACACCAAAATGTTGAACAAATCATTCTAATACCTGTCACCCATCCCGGTCTATCCAAGGACACCGCTTCATACGAGTGATTACTAACTTTACTTAAACATACCTACATAATGCTGTCTATAACTATAAAACGCTAACAGTAGTAAAAATGCTGTAAATAGTAAGAACAGTTAAAATCACTAGGTACATAGTATAAAACAAAGTCGCTATTTTTGTCTGTCTGTTTGTCTGTATGCTTAAATCTTTAAAATTACGCAACGGATTTTGATGCGGTTTTTTGTAATAGATAGAGTGATTCAAGAGGAAGGTTTTTATGTATAATACATGCATATATTCGGACGAGAACGGGATCCACGCGGGTGAAACCGCGGGCGGGCCGCTAGTGTTTTATATTTTGTTACTAGAGAACCGCCCGCGCTTCGCTTCGGGACCCGTAGGTAACAGCCGCGTAGGTCCCGCTCCCGTAGGAATTTAGGCTAAAAAGTAGCCTACTACTCGCTCTCTTTACTCCACCCTCTCTGAGGTGTGTGGAGCCCTCGGGACAGTTAGTTCCCCTTTGGGGGTGTCTCTCGCGGCCCGTTAAAACGGGCCGGTCCTTGGGTTGGGCCCTAAGGCCCTTGGTTGTCCATCTGTGGTTAACCAATAGGTCAAGTCCGGTGAGTGGTGGCCTTTTTACAGGCCACAGAGTCTTAAACGGGATGGGGTTCATCTTCGCGCCGCCCAGGCGATCGAGGCCCTACCGGGTGAATCCCGCTGGTGGGAAGCCCAGCAGGAGCCGATCAGCGCCGGGCGACGACTTACGAAGCCCCAGTATCAGTCAGTGCTAGGCCCGTCCCGCGCAACCAGCAAGTCGCGCGGGAAGGCCCAGCGGTCCGGTGGACGGGTGTGGAGCGGCGCCAGGTCCTGCAGATGCGGGAACCGCGACGCGTCGACACGCCCGAACATGTTGCGTGCCAATCTCTCGATGAAGTCGTCCAGGCTCTCGACTCGAAGGTCCCTCTGGATGACGGTGTTCCTGACGTACCTCGGCGCACCAGTCAGCCGGCGGAGCGCAATCGCCTGAACCGAGCGCATCCTCTTGCGCTGCGGTTCGCTGGCGAGCGCGTACCACGCCGGTGCCGCGTACGTGAGGCGGGATCTGATGTAGGTCTTGTAGACCCCGAGCTTCAGTCCGAGAGGGAGGCTCGAAGAGAGCACTGGTTTCTGCCATCGCGCTTCTGGAATTCGCGACGGCTTTCGTAACCTGTGGCTTCATCGAGAGTCTTCCGTCGATTGTGCCCCCAGGTATTTGGCCTGTGGGGCCTATTGGATATCTTGTCCGTGAAGCTCCAGAGTAGGGTCCCGCCTGTTGAGGTATCCTCCTATGTTCACGGCCTGCGTCTTCCCGACATTCACCGACAGTCTCCACGCGGCGAGCCATTCGGGGAGGGCATCAAGCACACGCTGCATCTTGACGATGGCGTGGGTTCTATCCAGCGACGTGGTGATGTACGCCACGTCATCGGCATACAGGGCAAGCGACGCCCCCCCTGCCGCCGGGATGTCGTCGGTGTAGCAGGCGTAGCAGACCGGGGACAGGCAACTCCCTTGCGGGACGCCGGCTGCGATCGGACGCTCGGTGGATTCGGCGTCTTCAACCACTACTCTGAAGCTTCTATTTTCGAGGAAACTGGAGATCACCTTAACGGCACTCCGGGGCGCCGAAGACTGCGAGATCTTGTAGAGAAAGCCGTCGTGCCAAACACGGTCGAACGCCTTTTCCATGTCGAGGAATACTGCACACACGCGTTCTCTCTTATTCAGAGCCGCGGTAACGGTGTGCAACACCCTCGACAGTGTAGCCGTGCTGTTCAGCGGCATCAAAAAGTAGCCTTCCACTTCTGTTGGCATCTAGGCTATTCCACCCCGGATGCTTGCAGTTCCAGTCGCCCGCGCCCACCACCGGTGTCGGCGAGTCCAGCAACTTGCGGACATCAGCCAACAGGATAGTGCCAGCGGGCGGGCGGTACACTGAATACAGCCGGAGTGGGGAGTTCTCGAGGCAGAGCTAAAGTAGCCTATTACATTTGCCTATGACTTAAGTAAATTACATGTAGTATTTGATAGCGTAATTCAGAACTTGCAAATGAATTTTATTAACGCCATCTATTAACAACTCCGAAAATAAATATCTAGCAACTAACAAAACATCGATCTTCCCATGGGAATGGGATGTTTTTCCGCGGTAAAAAGTAGCCTACGTCACTCTCCACCCTCCTAACTATCCCCACACACATAAACCTTACCATATAATAGCTTTGTTGCGACGTGAAAGCGTCACAAACAAACAAACAAACACACTTTCACATTTATAATATTAGTAAGGATTCTTTCTATTCTATATCTATATGTATATCTATTCTATATGTATTATTGTTGTATTTATATGAATGAACGAATGTATTTCAGTTGTCGAGTCGGTTATATGGCTCGGTTGGATCGCCGCGGGCTCGCTCGCTGTGCCGTCTGCGGCCCGCCGACGGCCCGGTCGTGACACTACTTTGTTAAACTAATGGGGAGCAAAAAGAATGACGCCTTCCATTAACTATGAGCAAATGAGACTGTTGACTCGAACTATTTGCAAGCGTGAATAGAATTTGTCTTCACTACAGTCTACATCGGTCTATTGTACCCCGTTTTATTTCCGGCTGGATACGTCTATGACATCGGCGCTTCGTCACGCTGTAAATTGACTCGTCGTTCACTGTCCATTCTGTTAAATAAACTGTCTGTACGTAATGTATTTTTTAACAACTTTAAAAAGGATCTTCATGAAGGTATTTAGTTCTATACAACCGGTTTTTCTTATACATTTTTCAACGTTTCATAACGGTTCAATTGAAACTTTTTTGTACGATTCTCGATGGTTTATTCCATTGAGAAAAATTATAGGAAGACGATAAATTTGCTTTTAAAGATAGTTTTTAACCTTTTAATTATATTAATTGCAACATTTTGATCTATTTTTAATTTTTTAACGGAATTGAATAGCAACCGAAGTTTAGTTTGGTTAAACAAATTGAGATACTATATGTATATACTACTCGTATTAATTTGATAGGTACAAGTAAACATTAAAGATACCAAATATTATAATAATATATCTCACAACTTAATGTTAGTAAATTTTATCAAAATCGGCTTCCCAACATAATTAAAATATGCTTCTACGCATCCGGTTCATTGAAACAAGAGTTGAATATAAAGTTGTATTGCGACATACGCAACGGCAAGCTAGAAATAAGTTGCGGGGCACACATTACTGATGTTATAGACATTGATTGGGAATTAGTTGTCGGGCGGCAATTAGCGAGTTAGCGCCATGTGCTAGCGACGTGGGGGTTGTCGCACATGGAACCCACGCGACAACTCCTCGAAAAAATGAAGCGGCGATAAAAAGTTTATGTCGGGCGTGAGAACACTGACACGTGGCCGGCCACAGCTCATTCATGCATTTGATTCATAAATGTATGCGGCTATGCGCGCTCTTAGGGCTTGCGCTGTTGATTATTCGCCCTGCGCACTCACAATGCTCGTGATATAAATACACTCGCTGTATTGCATGTAACGTACCATTAAATGGGCCTTAAATCCGGAGACACTAAAATTACTGTAGGTAGGCAATTGACACTATAATTGCCTTTACAATAGGTACTTAGCAAAGTTGTTGGTGATTAATATAATTTTTTACACCAAATGAAATTTTTCAACTCTAATGTAGTAATTATTAATTAAAATGTGATAATATAATTTATGTTACTTTTATTTAGAAGCTAACGGTAAAACAAGGTTTTTTAACCCTAACTGCAAAGTGTACAGTGTAGTTGTACTGCAAGATTTACCTACCTTTAAAAATACAAACTCGAAACACTAACTTAACTTGTGTCTGGATTAATGATAGGAAACTGAAGCGTTTTATACGGATTACTTAAATAAAATTATGCTTACTTCATAGTGGTCTCCATGCATTGAAAGCTATACCTACCTACTACCTATCCATCCATAGTAGATATATTTATTTTAGGAATCTAAATACCTACACAATTGATGTATGTAGCTTAGCTTAGCGTAACATTTTGCAAGTAACAAATTTTAGTTTATGAAATAATTAAATGATATTTTTTAACTTGTACAAGGAAAATTAAAAATAGGTAAGTACTGCGGTAGGTACCTACCTACTTTAATTTACAGTAGGCACCATAACATCACCCTTCGTTGGACAACCAAACAATGTTGTCACTTGTAAATGAAAAATGAGCCTAATCAGCTCGAAATAAAAAAGGTTAAAAATAGCTCACATTAAAGTAGATATACCCACTAGGTATAGGCAGACTTATAAACAGAGGGGAATCAATAGAACGGTGTTATTATAACTATAAATAAATGGTGATTAATAAGAGACTTGGTTTAAGGTTCCAAAGTTCGTTTTTAGTGGTTTTATCTTAGTTATATCGTCCTTTTAATCAGTCTATCTACATAATATATAGTCTAAGGGTCCACGATAAATAATTTCGAGGGCCAAACTAATCACAACTCAAAGTCCAGGTCCTTAGTTATCGTAACAATGAACACGGTGGTCAATTACAGAACAAATTCCTTCAAGTTACGTGGTTGTGGTCGGACAGTTTTAGTCTTATTTCGTGAAGCAATCTCTTTCTCTACATCTCTCTGGTGTTTAATAAGGCTTCGCCGCCTAAAAATGGTTGATTAACAAAAAAAGCGTTCACGAGTTGGTGAGTTTAACGTTTAACCGTATCGTGTGGGCACTTATTGTTATTTTTATTGGGAATGCAATCTTTTGCGGGCGATCGGCGGCTTCGGTGCCTCGCTATAAATCAGGGTCGATGGAGGTCGGGCGGACGCGAGTTATTTTTAAAATTGCGTGCACAATATTATGTGTTTAGGTGGAATATGATAATTGCGGGAGGCGCCGTAAGCCGACACCGCTCGCCGCATTCTCGACCCCGGGCTTCGCTTCTAATGCCTCAAACGTAAATTCTCTTCCGTATGTGTTTCTTAGTCTAGACACTGCTTAAAACAAAAAGAAAAATATACAATTATTTAATTTTACTTATGACCACCGCACAACAAAAATTGTTTTATTAAATACAATAATTGTAATATAAAGTTTTCTTATTGACTTAATTATTTATGACTGTTCTATTGGCTCTTCTCTACTCATATCATACCTCAACGCAAAAAGACAAGTACACCCACCCAGACCGAGAATAGAAAAAACTCATCTCTAAAATTATCGCCTCACTGGGAATTGAATCCAGGGCTCTCCGAACTGTAATCCGGTATGGTAAAGATACGTACCTATACTCGTTACTCGTACGAAGCAAAAAATAATAAACCAGACAGATTACACTATATCGTCTGTATTGTTATGCATGGAAGATTAGTCAGCAAATATGTAAGCGTTGGATTCCATCACTATACCTATTAGTAAGTTAGGTATTTAAAATATTTTGTTGTTTGTTTCGTTGATACAAGTAGTTCACTAGGTCATTCTTTAAAGACTTCGATTTAACAACTAAAATAAAATAAAAATTCTGAACATACAATGAAAGGGAAACCTTGTATTGATAAAAGAATACGTATTATTTTTATATGAATTTTGTAGCAACAACAATTTTTATTTTTATTTTCGCCTCACTTGTTCGATAGAAAGACTTCGTAGGGCAAATATATTTCCCTTCATCCCTGTCTTAAATGCGCCAGCGCTCTACTAGTTTCAGAGACCATAGTTGACACCGCCTTTCTCTAAGTAAATTATACTTCTATTTATGGACCTACACTCTAGGTAAATAAGTTAATACTAGTTGACCTATAGGTCTTCTATCAACAATTTTATATGTAATTTAGGACAATAATTTGACCCGTACGATATAATTATTATGATAGAAAGTTTTGATTGACACGCATAACAAGTAAGGGCAGCAAAAACTCCTATAATTTTAATCTGGTTATTGGGAACGGTGACAAGCATGAATGCAACGTTTTATACATTTGGTACTTATTAACATTCAAAGAACTGCAGCGCAAAGTCACGCCGCCGACAATTACAAGAGAATGTTACCCAATAATGATAACAAAGCTATTATGGCAGCTATGAATAATGCTTTGATACAAGAAATTAACATAATATTTTTTGTTGACTCCTTTGGAGGTGGCCGCGGACAGGTATACGATATGAGGGTGCAGAATTCTTTGAATGGGCGTTATATAACCTTTCCTGAATGATCGACATTGAGCTGTATTCTCAGGTGCATAGGACTCAATTCGCTTACCCGTCAATTTACATTTCCTCACACTGAACAGGGTTATGTCCTATGAATATAAATCTAACGCTGAACGTTTAGGGTTTGTTATTGTTTGGGGCGACGAGGGTGCCAGGCAGGTTAAGCTACTATCAATCAGCAAGGCGCCATTGATGAGGGCTGGTCGAGGCTCGTGAGAAACCGTAAACACTTACCCACTTTATCTGATAGATTTTTTTTGTACAACTGCTGGGTCCGGTCAATTAATGGATTGCGCCGTTACTTGGTTTATTTTTGGTACCTACCGACGCTGCTTAGCGTAGGCATTAGAAGAAACTAATTTATTTCGAAGGGTTTGACAGGTAAGGTAATATGATAACGCAGTGCGATGTCACGCAGGAATTTTTACGATGCTCACGATAGCTGGTCATCATCGATTATTATAAATGGACATTATTTCTTTAAAAATCTTTGTTACGTGTTCATATTTTTGTGTGATTTAAAAGTTGAGAATTATCGATAGTATTCATCTTCAGAGCCGCACTCGTTGGAATGAGACTGAATCGATTAACCCGTATTACAATTCGACTGGCCGGGGGGTTCTAAGCGTTTTAATAGAATTGAAGGCAAATATTTGTGAGGAATTGTTGTCTGAGCGGCATGTCTCGCCTCGCCACACATGTGAGCCTAAAAAACTGTGTACCGTGTGTAGTGTGTAGTGTGCGGTAGAAGGCAGTGTTGACAGTACGCATAGTTGCGCGCCTCGGGCGACCACCCTCCCGGCCGGCGCGGCGCGGCGACCGACCAGCCAGCCAGCTACGCTCCTCACCACAGTAAAATATTATCATCATACATTCTCAGGTCAAATACTTTGTGCTTTTTCTATTAGGTAGTGAATTTGTTAATTGTTATGTTATTAGTGCAATTGTTAATTGTTAAATTGAATGATTTCTAGTTAATAAATAATTCCATAGCAGATGCTTTATTGTGGTGTATTTTGCATAATTAAAAAATATACAAATACAATTTATAAGTTTTTATTTACACATCTACCGTTACATATAAATAACTACAAGCTAACATCAATTTATGAGTTGCCTAGATGAGTGTGACTTGATATCCTTCCAGCTGTTTACCCACTATAGAATTAAGAGTGACAGGATAACATTTTAATTATGTGTCATTATGATAACTGAGTTAGTTTAATGTCATAAATAGTTTCACATTTTAATCTAGGTGTGCTTATTGATACTCGTCGAGTAGAATGAAAAGCGGGGGGAACTATGAAGAGAGGAGCCAATTAAAACATTATAACGTCAAATTAACGTAAAAACAAATTAAATACTATTGTAACGTCATCCGATACATTTTATTTAATGGCTAAATTGACAACAAAAGACCCTATTCCCTTGCTCTTATTAATCGTCTATCTATTTTCACATAATGACTTGTTCGCTGGCCAAATCTCATCTCACCACTTCCTACTGATCTTGCTCCTCACAGTTGTTTTAGTTTAGGCATAAAATTCTTCCGTTACAAATTATTCAAGAGCCAAATGAAGTTGACCTCATCTCTATTCTTCATTAGAGCTTAAATTCACTAGTATGATCCGAATCGCTGGAATTAGGTAAATGTTGCAGCTACGGTTGAAATCTATTAATCTGGTTCTCATTTGGTATTATTCCTGCATAGATAAATTGTGTAAAATTGTCCATTCGTGTTACTTCTTCGTGGGCCCAAGTAGAATACTGCAAAATATATGCACTGTGTTTCAGACTAGGTTGTACAGAACAAATCGTCGTCAGTGGTCCGATGTAATCGCCTGAATTAATTCAGGTTCAAGCTTAAAACTTAGAGATTTCGAGAGTTGGTATATAAATGTTTATATTGTTACGTGTCAGGAGTACTGGGTTCGAGAAAATGCCAAAATGTACCAAAGACTTTTATTGTAATCGTAGATACACAATTACACTATGTACACAGAACACACCAGAACACTATGCACGTATGTACTCGTAAACACACTCGTCGATCACTATATCGCCCGTAGAAATCACTTTACTTCTCGCTGGTATCGCTCGTAGGTATCGCTGGTTCTTTCCGGTTTCGCTTCTGAAACTAGAATGCCACGCAGTCGACCGAGTGCCCCTTTTATACCACTCACGCACCAGACATGCCATTTCTAGAACAAGGTTCGAGTATGTTCCTTGCAATCGACTTTCGACCTTTTGACTATTGCCGTAAGGTCGAAGCGTCGTGCGCGTTCTATCGAGACGGCCGCGCTCTATTGCTCGCTAGACATGTTTATGGCCCTTATTATTTATTGCTTCCAGTTTAGCGAAGTACATACGCCAGGGTTGAAAATGTATTTAAATATGTGCTCATTTGTGTAGTCAGCAAGTTAAAAGTAGGGTAAGAGAGCGCGATTTCTGAAAAATCAAACAAAGGTCAAAATCTCGAAAACGGTGAGACTTTAACTAAAACAATTTTTTGACATCTGGTAGGTCTCTCTCCAAGCTATCTTCCATTTTAGTTTGTTGTACAACTTACGGGAAACCCTGTATATTGTGGTCATCTATGATTATAAAAAAGTATCTAAGATAATAAAGAAAAAAAAATGTATATAGTTCGTGATATAATAATGTCGATACATTCCTTTTGCAAAGCCACTGTCGTATGAACAGTAATTCTACAAAAGAAGACGTTATTATTTTCAAAACATGGACTTGATATAACTACGTTTTGTGGGAAAACATAATGCTCTTTTGGCCGTGAGACATCTCAGGAGTTTCCTGCCGAAGTCGTAATGGCGGGTAAATTTCACTGATTAGATACGAGTATCATCCCTGGGAACTGACAACAAAATTAAATAGTCGCCGCATAATCCCGTGCCCCACATTCCGAGGTACATGTACGCGGCGTCTAACTTTTAACTAAAACGCCGCGTGTCACGTTGCTCTAATTAACTTCTAATGTTAAACAGATTAGCTTATAGTTTGATGTTGGTTATTTTCGTTTTACAGAGCGCCTGAAAACAACCATGCCGTTTTTGATGTTACTTGAAAAATAATCGAGCGTAATAGCAATAGCATACCTAGGTACTAAACTTGTAACCTAAGCCCCCATTCTGCCATTGAGATATTATGTACTAAAGTAACTCAATGCATTCTGCTCCCAATTTATAAAAGCATAAATTGGGTGTCGTTTGAATACTTTGACACATTTTGATAGAACGTGTCAAACTATTCAATCGAGTCGCAATTGTAGCATTTATAAATAAGCAGAATAGGGGCCCTGTTTGCGTGATTTGCTCATTAAAAAACATTATGATATTTCAAAAATGTAATTAAAATTTTTCTAATTGAAGTTTTACATATCGCGATGATACCGGCACTGATCTGTGGCCCACCTCTTTCTGAAAGGAGATTCGAACTCAGCGCTTAAGTAATATTCAGTAGTTGCAGTGTCGGGGTAGATAATCCTGAATAAGATGATTATGGATATGATGATAATTATGTCGATAATGATTATGTCACGGATAAGGAAGATGTCGATAGTGATAATAATTAAAGGTATCACCATAACGCTATTGAAAGAATTTGAAGATTGAAGTATCTACATTCGAGCCTTGAGATGCCTTGGGACGCTTGAGAGTTTCTTGCCGCTCTTTCCAAGGACAATCACCTTAAGCCTTAAAGTGACGTGACTTTCGAAGAGTATTGTTAAAACCAAATGAATTTTAATTTGTCCGTGAGAGTTTTGATAGTTATTATACGCATGTCGCTCTATCTGTTAGGTAAGGTGTCGGCCTAAAAACACGTCTTTCTGTTAGTTCTGTTTACCTAATGAGATGTGTCGACCGTACGCGATCCATTCTCACGACCCGAAATGGGAAAAAAAGAAATCCCGAAATATTTGACGCAATAGATGCATTGTTTCTACATAAACAGCAGTTAAATTTCATCGAAAAAACCGTGGGATGGCGTCGTGAAATTGAACTTTTGGATCGGATCGAGTTATGCTTATGGTGGCTTTCCGTAATGTTTTGAATTAATCGATCGGTTTTTGCTATTTTATGCTTGGTCCGTGTAAAAATATTTTGCTCCGAAGGGATATTTATTAGAAGAATTAATGTTTGAATTCGTTTGACGTTTTAGCTGTATTTTTGTTTATTAATTGCTCCTTTGTTA
Organism: Hesperia comma; assembly: GCA_905404135.1. NCBI lineage: Eukaryota > Metazoa > Arthropoda > Insecta > Lepidoptera > Hesperiidae > Hesperia > Hesperia comma. The sequence continues at coordinate 6,515,062 of FR990020.1, forward strand.
CAACGCGTCAATAATCAGAAAATTTAATTGAAAATCTGTAAAATGCTCTAATATTCTCAACGTTATGCTTAAATCATTTTTTTAATCAGAAGCTTTCTCTACTGCACAATGTAATGATCTAACGCCTAGGCAAAATTGGGTTCTTTCTGGACTATTATGATTGTATCGTATCCGATAGATTTTATTTTCGACTAGTAGGCGCTCTGGCTTTGCTTCAGCAAACTTGTTGCTCCCCTCCTATTAATCGTAGCGTGATATTATATGCCTGCCTCGATAAATCAACTACTCAACACAAATACTGTTCAAATCGAACCAGAAGTTCCTTAAATTAGCCCGTTCAATCAAACAAACAAACTTTTCAGCTTTATATAGGCTAGTACCTATATAAAGCTGAAATCCGCCCTCGCTTCGCTTCGGGAAACCAGTCCCGTCAAAAATCTCTATAAATTTTAACAAATTATGTTATTCCGATGTCTAAGCTATATTACTGCAAAGTTTCATGAAAATCCGTTCAGTACTTTTTGCGTGAAAGAGCAACAAACACACACACACACTCACTCACTCACATACATCCTTACAAACTTTCGCATTTATAATATTAGTAGGAAGGAAGTAGGATGTGGGTACTAGTATAAGATTTTAAACCATAGTTTTTTCGATTAAAAATAAATATTATCTGATCCAACAAGGAATAGAAAAAATTAAACACTATTTTAAATACCATAGATTGTCAAGCCTTTTTGAAGGGCACCTTTACTATCATAGTCGCAAGAAACTTTACAGAAATTTAAAATAGTGTTTTATTGAAACGGAATTAATATTGTGTGAAACGGAAGCTTTGTTGCAAGTTGCAACGTTAAAGTACCATCATAATTATAAATAGTCATTTATTAATTTCACTTATTCCATTGATTTCGTAGTTTGTGTTTTTTTGTTTTACATGCAGCTGTCTATATCTCCTTATCCTTATAAAGTTTTAGAATGCAAAATCTATTTAATAACCCGGTAAATGTTGCTGTAGCGTGATTTTATCAGTCTCATCCTTAAATTAATCGGTCATACAATTCGATCTTTCAACTGAGAGACATATCGTTTGTAAAAGTAGGTACCATTCCTAAGTAAAAAACTGTCACGAAGTTAGATCCGGGAGTGAGTTCTAATTGTGTCAGTAAATACTCTACTGAGGATGTTACGACACAGATGTTACATTGAAAAATGCTTAATCTGTTTATAAGTGAGGTGTTAAGCCGACTCTTTTAACTTGAATAAAGGGCATTGCAACTATGTAAGTGAATTAAAAACGTTAACACTTAAAACAGTTAACATTCCACGCGTGTCGGCTAGTGAGTTCTTGCTCAATGTCTATATAGCTAAACGAATATTTGTCACATTATAAACCTTATACAGATTATATAGTACAGCGTTTTCCATGATAAAGCTTGATTGATGTTTTTTGACTGATTAATTGAAATTGAAATGGTGTAGAAATGCATTTTTTTTTTTCATACAAATTAAAGCTACTTTGCGTTGATAAAGGTTATCATCGTCTGCACGTGAATAAACCGTGTTCAAATGCAATAAAACATAGATAATACGTTGTCAAGTAGGAACACACCTACATATGTTTTGAAAATGTATGATTAACACTAAGACAGAAAAGTTAACGTATAAGAATTATCATATGTATAGTAGTAGTAGGTAGTTCGTTTACTAATGCGTAATAACAGTGCATTTTGCCAACATTTTCATCCTAACAGTATCAATGCTATCAAAATAAAGTGAAGTTACGTATACCTAATCATAAAATGATTAATGTAGGGGAAAATATAATCATTAGGTAAGTGTTAATGATAAGAAAAAAATGTATTTATATGTCAGTCACGAAATTACGTTAATCGTAAAATGCAAGATAGTATATTAACGTTGCAATCGGAATTCGGAATATACTGAAACGTTTGGGGCCAGCCTTGCCGTTATAGGACTTGACGCACGCTACTCTATGTTACTATGTGAGAGATTATGCCGAGGGCGATGACCTCAACTGTGAACGAAATACCTAACATGTATTATTAATTTTGTTATCATATAGGTAGGTACTGGCCTGTTTTATTTCACTGATTTAGAGTACTAAATTTAATGTGTAAAATATTTTTTTAGAGTAATTAATTCTGTAGAGACGATAAAAGGTAATAAAATGTATAGTTATTAATTGTTATTGGTAAATACACATGTGGGTTCATATTACATAAGGAGACGATCCGTAAAGACAGGCAACCGGCAACCGGCAACGAAGAATATAATTTATCTTACGCCTATAGATCCATTAGCGGCGGCAACTAGCCGCGTTCCTAGATTAATCAACTTTGCAGCTCTTATCCTAGAAGGGCAACATTTATTTTTATCTTTGTTCGCTCTTTAACGGAACAACGTATATCAATAAATAAATCCATTCCTTGTAATTCTCACAGTCCGCCCCTTGACTGTCCTGAGCCTCATTCCATTGTGCGGTCGTCTCGCTCGCGCCTTACGATGTTAAACATGGTTCGTCTCGCTCGCTAACTTTGAACACAACCGCCCTAGCCCGAGGTTTCTGAGAATCGAATTCGTGGCATTTTTTTAAAACGCATAATAATTTGATCGGGAAATATTTATGGAAAGGGTGGCCGGACGCGGAGTAGTCGGACGAGTCAATTATCAGTTCTCGTGTCGGTCGCCTGAAAGCCGCGCAATGGGTGGCTTATGCATACCCGATTTAAAGTAACAATTTATGGGCTTGAGATAGACATGACGCAGGTTGAAATTTCACCTAAGAAAACAATTTTATAGGGCACGAGTCGAATTACATCGCATGATTTTCTCCAACTGCATGCAGGATAGATAGGTATTTGCAACTCCGTATTAACAAAATATAGTTCCGCAATGTTTAAATATTAAAAAATAAATTGATATAGGTACGTAATAACTTAGTTAATGATTTTATAGATGGTTATGAAACCTATGCAAGTAAAAAATAATATTCAGAAACACAACTATCACCGCAGCTTAATAAGATTTTTCGTTGTTTATGTCACTATCAGATTTATCATTTAAATAGGATATAATATACATACATATAAGGAACATAAACAGAAGTAGCATCTTATTACAATACATTATAAGCATGACACTAAAAAGTTAATGTCAGTTTTATAAATAAGTATAAAAAATATTTAATTTAACACCATAAATTACAAAAATTATGTAAAAGTTTTAACTTTCAAACTGGTTTAATTGATTTAAAGTCGTTAGATAACTTTCAACTAACTCATTATTTATTTTGTACAAAACGAGTAATAATAACATAATTGTTTAACTTTTTAATATTTAATATTATATTAAATTAAAATAAGGAGCTTCGTTCCAAAAATTACCTTTTAACTTTATGACGATGACAACCTACAATGATAACTTATAACCTTTAGCAATCAATTATGTACAATAAAATAGAAATGTTATAGCTGTATAAATTAGTTAAAATCTACTTGTGTTAAATATAATAAGGCTCCGTAAAATTATCGAACAAAAACAAACTTGGTGTGATAAATTGGAGAGTCGATGTGTCGGAGTCATTATCAAATTCGTAGCACGCGAGCTACGCGGAGACTGCTTCGGCTACGACGGTCGTAGCAGCGCGCACTAAATTCAAGGCCACGCTGTGCGTCCGTCTGTACGCTTTTGAAAACTTAGTGATGGATGAAAGTCATTTTATTACGTGATTAAAAATGATATGTAAATGTACTCGATTGCCTGGCAGCCGTTCCACCATACTTGGATGATTATGACGGTTTATTTTTTAACTTTAAAGTAAATAGTTACAACCATTTCGACATTACTTTGACACGAAAAATTAATGCATTTGAAACTATTTATGTCCAAGAACTACGAACTCAATCGGTACAGTTCAGTTACAAGCAACAGACGTACTGGCATTTATAATACTTATAACATAATATAAAGATAAGCAACATATTAAAATTTGTCTTTATTTACTCATCTTTAAATGTAAATAAATATAAACAAACAAAGACAAATAATATAGTCTGAAAATATGGTACAATACAACACTTTAAAAATGTATTAAACTAAATAAAATTGTCCTCATCTGGTCTTCTCTCTGTATTTCTTTTAAATTTATAATATAAGATGAAGAAAAAAAATTAATTATGATGAAAGTTTTAAACTAGGTAAGCTCAGGCCAGACAAAAATAATACTAAAAAAACAGTAAAAACTGCTTTACGTATCAATAAATGAACTTAACCTCATACTGATAAGACAGACATACTGCAGTGGGACAGATGGGTTGCGATGAAAAAAGTTTGCGTAGTTTGGAAGGCACGTAAAAGTAGAGGTTGACGCATAATTATACCTAGCTATTAGCTCTGGCTGTTAGTCCCTGTAGTAGACCTTCGGGCGGCATAAACATCAGACACTAGGGTTAACCACCGACCTCCAATAATCCGCACCGGAGCAGTATGTGTAGTGGAGTTTGCTCTAGCTAGAGTGAGTGAAGTATCCTCAGTTATGGGACCCGATTACTGAATGTAGCTATAAATAGGTCAGAGCCTGAAAATATTTCTGAGACTTCACTTCTGAGACTGTCACTTCGTTATATCAACGAATGTATCCTAATTTTACAATTATTTAATTGCTAGTTGTCGATGTTTTGTGAACATTTAATTTTCCATTGGTTATTATGTAATTGAAGTCTGTCATCTTATTGTGCTAATTTTTAAATGCTCCCATTGAGGCGTGTTCATTGTTCATAATTAAGTTCATATGTATTTCTTGACACATTGGCAAAATATGTAGTGATGTTTGAATGATTTGAACATTTTTGCAATCAATGTATATTACAAATCGAATTGTTAATTAAATAGCTATTAAATCACAGTAATTGGTTTATTATGCTGGTAATTAATTTGTGTTAGATTCTAAAGAATGACTGGATATGACTATCTTGGAATTGAAGAACAAGATATGGTTTTATTAAGTAGGTACACTTAATTTTATCTAGACTCAAAAAAGTCTACTGGACGAATTTTAAAACTTCTTATGACGTTAGAATGTTCCATTATTTCCGACTAACATTGGCTATATTTATTATTCGAATAATTATCTTTAGGACAGTGCCACATGTGTGTGGTTCTTTATAAAAAGCATTAAATGCTAAGACTACTTATTCATATTCATACATAGAACAAAGTCATACTGCAATCAAACGTCGAAGCTCAGTGTTCGTAATAATCATTTCTGTTTAATTTGTCGCGGATAAGCGCGGGAGGCGCGGGGGCGGCGGGAGGCGCGGGGAACGCTTCCGGTGCATGTGCAAGACAATACTGCTGAATGGACCCATTAATAGCTCGGCCAAGTGAATGAATGCGTAAACATATGCGAGACTCGAACCCTGTACCCCCCGGCTCACCACATGTACCGCTACGGTTTTATGCAAAACGATGGTACAATGTTACGTCCATTCGGGGATTTCGGAGAAACCCTTTATGGCGCCGAATATTTCAGCCCGGGCCGGAAGTACGCTTGTTTATTACGCACTCGCTCATTCATTGTCACCCACATCTGTAAGCTGTGTTTATGAATGGAATAAGATACAACATTTTTGACAGATTCATTCATTCTAATTTTGAATTTATCCTAATATTTTTTTATATTGCCGATTATTTCTTGATAGATTTTTAAGCGTAATGAAGGTAGTAATCATTTTATTACATCCATCAAGGTTAAGGAGATTCGTGTTTTGGATCGTGAGTACCCATGTAAAATACAAACATTGCGAATACACCTAATAAGTGGACCACCCACCATACAAGTAAAATGTTTTTAGCTCGGCGCACGATGGTACGGTACGGAACCCCTCTTATGCAAGTTTTACTTGCGAGTGGCTGGTGGTTTGAAACAATGTAACCCTGAATGGCTTCAAGTTTTAACGGCAGACTACAAAGGACGGGTCTCGTGTCATATTTATGAGGTCTAGTCTAGGGCATACTTCACCACGCTGCTCAATTCGTCACACTAATTTAGAGACGTTGGACGCATGTCTACAACCCATAAATCACTCAATACCCAGCACGGTTCTCTTCACATCATTGAAGAGGCCTAGAGCATACTCCATCCTCCACCGCGCTGCTCTAATGCGGATTGGTGGATTTACACAATACTTACTACCTACTTACAGCAATTTTTTTAACGCAGTTATTACAACTGCATAACTTAGTAGCATGTTAATTAAAACAAAAGTGTTCTTTAAAAACCGGATTCCAAGTAGGTAAGTAAGTAATACCGTAAATCGCGGAAAGTTTTCTAATATTACGAAATCATTTCGGAGCAAGTTGTTGTCAAGTTGACTGTGTCATTATCACTGAATCTGTGTAAGGTTTGGTTCTTGACGATAAATGTTTAATTAATCAAAAATAAATTGATAGAAGATATTAGAGTTTTTCTGTCATTTGGTTGGTGTGTGCAATTATTTACAATAATTCAAAAGGCTTAACTCAACAACTTTTATACTCGTAATAGTAAGATGCTTGAAGTATTATTTCAAGTTCGTTTTATTACAATCTATTCAAGATTAATGACATACATAGTCTGCAGTTAAAGAAGGCATAGGCTCCCCGAAGCGAATCGAGTGCGGTAAATATTTCAATAATAATATTTATGTGCATTTCCACGCATATTCGTGACTCAACCAAAATTATTACAATTCGCATACGGGCGAGGGCCACACCCGGTCGCAACTGTCCCTCTGCGATAAAGATTAAACGTAACATAATAATCACATCGTATAGTACCCCATTCATCAGATTAGAATCCCCTAATTTCGCTCGACGAGCCAATTGTGGCGAATTTACGACACGTGACCACTATTTGGTGTTCAGAATGTTTCCGACAAACAACTTCGTACATTGCCTTCATTTATTAGTGAATTAAGTCATCTCATAACAGAACATGCGGGTCGGTCGGTTAATTAGTGTTCACACAGTGTAAATACAGAAATTATTGTTTAATTCTAGGAGCTGGTTACAATCCTATTTATAGAGTTTATTCGGCTAATATATAATACGCATAGAGTTTATTGAGTCTACATCGATAAGAGTCGGGAAGGCGACGAGACGGTTCGTATCCGGCCGATATAGTGATAAAGTGCTCACACAGTGCAAACAACTGTTAATGACGAAGTTATCGCTAAATTGGCTTCGAGGACGGAGGAGGTTATTTGAAGTTTGCCAGATTGAGGTCTATATGACGTTAATAAAGAAGAAGTTTAAAACATACATAAAACTCAGCTCAAGTGTATATGTGTTGAAGCAACCTAGGGGGCAATCGGGATTCGGAAATTTCTTGATCAGTCTTCTATTTTGCCGGAATATTAACGTTCGGATCACATAATATGTTACTTTGGATGTTACTTATAATGTATATCCTACATCGATTCGCATTGCAACAGGATGTCAGAAATCTAGGTCTGTTCGTTTCCAAAAAGAGAAACTTGCGCTGCGGTGGGCTTCTAATAAGCTGAAGTTAAACATGAATAGAATATTGGTGGAAGCGCCACCGAGTCGAAATTTTAACACTCATTGATCCCTGCAATAATGAACAATGGGACGGATATGGCGCCGGCGTGTCGCACCAACAACAAGCGAATAACGGTTGGTGTAACCTGCCGGAGAAATGATCCGAACCAATTGTCACGCTCAATGTACCTGAGGAGCACTATTAGCAGGTACCACCGCTTTACGCCACATTCCTGTTTAATCTTCACCAAACAAACGGGGAGAAAAAACATGGGAAGTGAATACCTATCTTTGGCTTTCATGAGAAATTTGTATATTGTGCTCTGCGCCTTCTCTGAATACGGGAAATTTGCTAGACGAAATGCACTTTAGCTTAAGAATCCTAATGCGCTTAAGATGATTTATAGGTACTCGTTTTCGTTCTTTCTGGGAATTGGAACAGGCGTGACTAAAAGAATATCAACTTTGATATTAACTACTCTAAAGTTAACAATAAGTATTTAACTTTCAAGTTCAATTACATTATCATGTTACCATGTTAGTATTGCAATTATTTCCTCAGCGTCTAATCAAATAAAATCTTGTTTCTAATTCCCTGAACGAATTTTCCTTCGATACCATATTTAATTTGTACTACAGGAAACCCATATTAAATGTTATGAACGAAAAAGAGTATCTATCGTATAAAGCAAAATACTTTCAATAAGAGCTTAAATTTCATTTAAATATTAATTTTCTTAAATATTAAGGTGCACATTGGTTGGGCCGAATTTATTATTATTTGCACTGGTCTTGTAAAGCTATAGGGAAGTTCGCAGGAGACCAGATAATTATTTCAAATACAGACTGTTAATTAACCAGATACAGCTTACGTCATGATTAATTTCTACTAAATTCTGATTATATCTATCACGGATTTTAGATATAAAATCATTAGATAAATATCATGATATTGATATTTATGGAAACACCTTTTTTATGTGAATTGATAAAATTATAAATTAATTATCATCATTAGGTATAATGCAATTTTGTACAAATCACACGATCATGATAGGAGTGGATATAATAGTATAAATTTATCTAGATATATAGCAAACCTTGTGGTTTTACAAATATTTTATTTAAAATGGACACAATATATCAGTAACACAGATAAACATTTTGTCCTTTTGATGGTCACATTAGTTCCAGCGGAACTAAAGTTGTATTAAATATTTTACCATGTTTAATAAATACAAACTAAATACTGTACTGATTGTGAAGATAGTAACCGTTTTAATACCTGTTGCAGGGGTTGTTTCAAACCTCTGATAAACGTAGATATGTTATGATTCATTGGGGTTCAAATTTAACATTGGAGAATTTAATGACTTGACGTATAAAAATGAAATTTAACAGGGAAGTTGTTTATAATTATAAGACGTCCGCTAAGAACGGATTTTGTCATATTTCACCCCTGAGGAGGTAAAATAGGAGACACTAGCCCTGAAACATGATTATGAAATAATATATGAGACAAGCCAAGAACCTCATAACTGGATACTCGCTAAAGTATTCAAAGTGCTCACCCTGAACCAGACTGAGATCCGACTAATAATTAGGCTGCTAACAGTTGGCCATTGCAGACTCAACACCTGCGATTCTACGGTGAGTTAGAAACTTCCATCCATATCCTCTGTGCCTGTTAATCACCCACTGCAGATATCGTATACTGGTAGGTCATCTGATTTGATCTGATCAAACCACTCAAAATTAAAGATCTGGACTCCAAAGAAATACCTATTAAGGTTTATCCCAACTGTCGGCCTGGGGTCTAATTTGGCACGGCCACAATAAATCAGATATCGCCGTGAGCTCACGAGAATACTCTTGTTTCCCATGCCCAAATATGACAAATAATATTAGTAAGGTAAATAATAAAAAAACATACATTTGCCGCATAGTGGGGTAAATAGGTGCTACAAAGAACGGTGGTTTGCTTACCCAGTTCCCATGAAAGTTGCATTTCCCATGTGTTATCTGCATAGTACGTCCAAAGGTCAGTGGATTCGATAAGCGACCGCTTCATCGCGACCGAACGTATTGCTCCACTGTGACATGTGAAGCGGCGCTACGTAAACGTAATGCATGAGTTTGGTAAACACGTCATTCATAAACCGTTCGTTTTCATAGATATCAGCGTCGCCGAGTCATATATTATCGTCATTTAACAGCACCAAAAGGCCTATTCAGATATGCAAGGTATTCGCTACCGTTGTAGGTAACGGTACCCGACTAGGTACAGAGGTGTTCTTTTGCTGGGTCTACAGTATACAGCATAATTTTGTAACGAACACAATCACTCAGATTGTAATGTGACATGTATCATTCTTTTGGACAGCGAATGACGTGCGAACCAACGTGACAACGTAATTGTAGACAGCGAAACCCATCTCAATACTCAACAACTCACAACACTTCAGAAACCGCCGAACATGAAAATATCACACACATATTCGGCGTGACGACGCTTATAAGTAAGGATGGATCTTCAGGTTGCTGGAAACTTGTTTCTCCGTATTGTAGTTGGGATCTTGGGATACACCCCATACCGCCTAGAAATACCGCATACCCACTCGAATACCACGATCTACAGCGGCGCGAATACCGTGCATATTTGAATAGGCCTTACTTCTGTATGCCAAAGTACCCTTAATATGATATAAATCTTGTTTAGTCGTTGTATAGTCATACAACCCATGCAGTTTATATTGTTATCTTGTATTATGTTCCAGATTTATTGTATCGGTCACGTAGTTAAATATTTTATCTTCTTCCGACTAACTCCGTTAGTTTAATATTTTTTTTTATTTCCCTTTCTGCTTATAGGTCTTTGTCCTTCCCAATAATATTTATAAAGAGAGAAAGGCAATCTGTAGATGCTGTTGGCTTTGTATGCCATAGGCATTATACGTCAAGGGCGTCTTCACCCGTAGCAAAATAAAACTAAAGGAATTCTCGCTGAGCGCCATCCTACCTACCTACTTATTGTTATAGCCGTATTTAAGTTACAAATGCAATGTTCTGTGACAGTAAATAAAGTTACTTAGAATTTTTTGAGACTGGTTCGGGATCAAATACCAACAACGACTAACAGATAATAATAATATAATAACTTTATTGACATATTTATTATTTTTACATTGCGATAATATGAAGTCTCTGATCCCCGAATTAGTTCGAGACTGTGTCTCGGGTATCAGTGTCTTCTCCCAGATTTTGTGGACTTTAAACAATATGTACAATAATTAACTAAAATTAACTAAAATGTGCAGACGTTTTAACAGAATATGAAACAATCGATAAACTTTAATAAAAAGATTGAAGTTATTGTGTTTGATTAATACGAGTATTATCAATTAGTATGAGGATAGTTTAAGATATTTTAACAAACAAAGCCAACTAAAGAGAGAAAACACCACCACCACACAATTTCAAACCATCAAACGCAAAAAATCCAATCAATTAACCGCCTTTAGCTTTCAGAAGTAAAATTATTACCGAGTTACAACACAAAATGGATTGAAACTCAGAATACAACAATCTAATTAGGATTATTAGTGTTTAACAATACCTAGAAGTATCCAATTAGTGGCATCATTAGGAAAATGACCAAACAAATTATGCCGATATTGTTATTATCTACGTTTATAAATTACCTTGATGAGGAGATCATGATATGAGATCGAAATATCAGAAGAAGATACAAAATTCTTTAGTATCCCTTACTATCCTATATTATTACTATACAAGATAAAGCTTTAAATCTTTTATTGAACTAAGGAAAGAGGAATTTTATTTAACTAAAGCGAGAAAGAAAATAATCTTATTTAGGTACTACAACAATTTCCGTTTCCTTTAGAAGCACGAGCACACATTCTTTAAAATCAGCTGACTTCAGACTTTTTGAGGGTATGTCACAAAGCCATAAATAATAACAACTTAACAAACAGCTTGGGTTTCATCTTCAGATGTGACGTATATATCAAGTTATTGAAGGTAACCACCCCGAAGGACAATCGAGCGTGGGAGCCTTGCGGGGGCTTCACTAATGGATGTTTCGAATCGCAATATTACTTTTGTATTATTGTTGATGGTTTTTTACAATAGAACATGACCGCATTGCATAATAGCAAGGACAGTCGACCTGCCAGTATTCTCCGTAATTGCAAGTTTTTGCTACAATCGACATTTTCGTCAGTGGCAGACGTAATGTTATACTTTTAGATGTGGCATGTGTTTTACTGAATGTGCATACTTGTGACAGGTATCCAAAGTGCACCTACATTCCACACCTTCATTGGTATTTTGTTTTGGACTCATATGCAATAAAAATATTGCACTTGTTTTCGAGTTGTATAATCATGAACAAATGAGTGTACAATAAAGAATGTAAGTATATTGAAGATAAAGTACACTTTTCTTTTTGTTTCTTAAAAAGGTACATCAATTTATGCAAAACGATACCTACGTTAAGGAGTGCACAATGAAAGAAATGAAAGTAACGTGACCGCTATCTTGGAGTTGGCGCTCGCAGCCCATGTGCAGCAGGAATGTAAGTTCGCCAACTCCCACAGGCCAGGATGAGTTGGTCTTTTTAAAGGGCGCGATTCCTGGAAGTGTCTGTAGAACGGGCGGACTGGCGCTCGCCGGCCATTGTGCCGCGGCTAGTTTTGATCTTATTGTTAATGGGACGCCAAGGTTTTTTCAACGGGCTCGGAAAAAAGGTATCATCGGACCCCAGCGGAAACGTTATGGACCCTTCTGAAATAAAATGTAGGTATGCATACGTTCTACGAAGGAGGTGTTATTTTAATCGTAGGCCGTCCTTTGTTGTTCAGGAATGTTGGTAGATGGCCTGTCATATTTTTAATGGGCAGTTTATCAGTCCCTCATATGTAAGGGTACGGAATGTACTTATGCATAATTTTGTAGAAAAGCTAAAAATCATGAAAATATGATTTTGGGCCCTTCGTTTGTTTAATTACGATCTGGGCCCAATGGTAACATTTGTTTATATTTTGAGTCAGGTTAATATTAGGTAATGAGTACCTATCTGCAACAACAAAATAAGAGTAAGTACTTGGGAATTTCCTTATTGTAGTAGCACAATCAATAAACTATTTCCATTTATCCAGGGTTAGCAGATAGACGAGGTCTCTTTGTTCTTTCAAGATCAAACAGGATACTTAATTGTATATTGTAAAGAAAAGTATACTGCATATATGTACATATATTAAGTTTTTTGTATAAGTTTTAATCAAACATATATTTTACAAAAATTACAAGTTATATGTATGACTTAATCCTAAAACCCTATGATTTAATAGCACTACTGTTAACCCTATTTGTTTATTAGGTACCTAAGTTTCCAAAATTCGGAGAATAAAGAACCTCATTAAGACGAAAATAATAAAAAATCAGTGCCAAGAATTATGCGCCGCCATTAAAAGCTGTAATAAGCCCAATTATTTATAACTTATGTCAAAAATTATGTGCATATAATAAATTAATTATCACGTCTTGCTACGCGGGTTGAAAACATCGTGAGGAAACCTGCTCACTGAGTTTTCCATAAGTTTTTGTATGGTGATACCTGCCGCAATTGGCGAGTGTGTTATATTGTCTGTACCTCACATTGTGATAGCAAGTGCATGCCCAGCAGTGGGACAGTTATGCGTGGTGGGAATGATGCTGAGGGAAATGATGACCGTGTTAAAACATGTTTTTGTTTGGCTTGATTAGACTATAAAGTTCCGCATATGCTGAAAAATCAAGAACTTGGAAGAAATTGGACGCCTTGGAGCCTCCAACAGTGACCCTTAATGATTATTTCTTAAAGGAAACGAAGGATTGCTTTGTTATTTTATAAGTATGAGGTTAGGTTGGTTGAAAGTAAGAGAGCAAACAAAACAAAAAAAAAATTGAGAAACACTACTATCTGGTTACACTTTTCTAGCCACGGGCAGCATGATAACCCTTTTAAGTTCATAGGGTCCTTCAGGGCCGCCGCTAGCAGTATGAGGCTAGTACATGTCCGAAGAGCTCATAGCCCGGCGGCTTGCGTCGATCCTAAGCGATCGACAAAGTTAAGCAACTGCGGGCGCGGTCGGTAGTCGGATGGGGCAAAAATTTCTTGACCGCTTCTGTGCTTCGGAGGGCACGTAAAGCCGTCCGTCCAGGTTGTTATCGATTGATAGCAGTCGTTAAGCCATGTCGGAGACCTTCAGGCGGCTTTAAAACTTTCGACACTGGGTTGGCCACTAACCAACCCACATTGGAGTAGCGTGGTGGAGTATGCTCCAGGCCTCCTCAGTAATGAGGAGAGACCCGTGCACAGCAGTGGTCCTCGTCCCCCGTCGCTACAACTACCATGAGGAAGAAACCTTCTTATTAATTGAAAGTATTCATTTTATTACAATAATATCTGCACTATCATCCCAACCAGAGCGTGCCGCCCGCGTGCATTTCATGTAGTTGACTATGGAAATATTATCCACTTAGTTGTTTTGTCTATTAAAATTATTGGGCCGCACTCAGCTCTACAGGTTCTTATTCGAAGATATTTAGGTAATGTCTGAGATAGATTTCTTTTAACTTTAGACTGTTCAATGATCCCAATTTTGTGTTTGCGACACACTTTTTTATGCGAATCATGAGCAATAAGCTAAGTAGGTACCTAATAACAGTTCATTTCATTACTCATGATGTTATGGACGCCAAGTTGCGAATTGTTGCTAAGTATACTTACTAAATGATAGCAAGATTAGTAAGCCTCGGTAACATTACACGCATAAAGAAGACTAATATTACAATGATGTAGGCTCAATTTAACGTAATTCTTATTTTTGCCGTAGGTGATATCTTGGAAAGAGTAATAAAACACGTAAGAAGATATACCTACTTAACATCCATTTTGTTCTTAACCGCAGGAAATATGCCCTATTAAATTATTATGCACAAAAACAGTGATGTTAAATATCGACCATCTGGTGAAGGTTGATTTGATAGGGGCGTATTGAAGGCTTTTAAATACCTCATCTTTACGTTCTTAACGGGCATCGGGCAGTGGAAGGAATAAACCACACACAGAGTTCATTATTTTATCGTAATTATTGTTCAACGTGATTGTAAATGAGGTATGGGTCATTGTATTCTCAGTATATTGACTCCAGTTGACTTGGTAAAATCTTTCCTGACACATTTTTTATATTCTTAAAGAATGCTCATAAATGCAATAAGCTTTTTCAGCGGTAGAACTTCGATGCCTGTATTAGTTTTGCTGTTATCTCAGTAAATATCGATGACAGCGCCACCACATCAAACCCACAAGAAATATGCATCAAAATGCAACCATTCAGAAGGATTTCAGGGACACTTAGTGAAACAGAGCAATTGCACAACGTCTGATTTTTTATAACTACACTTAGCTTTTTTAACTACGGAAGATTTTAATGCAGTTTTAATATTAACTCAATGGTTAAAAGTGATGCTTAAGAATTTATGATAGTATTTATTTCATAATAAACCTAAATGTATGTCGGTATACCGCATTTTCGGTCGTACTATATGTAGTATTTACGTAAGCAAAACTGTCGACATATTATTATATTCGCTAAATGAGGACAATGAAAGCAGATCGCTGTTTTTGATGGTCTAACCGCAGACGTCAATTGAGTAGTACAATTACCAACATATTGCCCTGTTGTATGCTGACTTTAGCATTTTTGTATTGTTCCATTATAATAGATATTAGTATGCCAATCTTAGCTCTATGCTTACGTACATTTTAATCGGTACGTGATGTACATTTAGTTGTGATCCATCTACCATACACAAGTATTAAGTGTGTTATGGCTGTATGAAAGTTATACGTTGCTCCCTCATTCCCAAGCAATATATTATAATGAGTGGTTGTTAAAGTTATGAATGGAACGTCTTCTGAGGTTTCTCATTGTGTGCGAAGGACCTTCGAGCCACTCACACAGGCAACATTTCTGTCTACATAGAGCCTGCTTAGGTGTGTGAGTGAATTGAGTGTTCCGCATTCATGGTTCCGCACATACCTACATAACGAAATAGACCGGTATTTTCAAACATAAAGCAAGCGCAGAATTTGATCCGTGTCCATAATTTGCGTATATTGTGTTACTCTACCGGTATCGCATTCCCTGTAAGTTCTTTTTACTTCGCTACTAACTCATATAAGTATTTTATTTATAGCAGTTTTCTTAATTTTTTAAACAAGCTGAGAATTGTAGTAATTTCATTCTAAAGTAAGTATTAGCAAAAGTTTGCTCAGATTTTGCTGGAATTTCAGATCTAGGAAATGAAAATCCTTTTACATAAAACTTGCATTAGGTATGCTTTTGTTTTTTCTGTGTGCATTTATTTAGTCAATTTACTACTTACCTACGAAACCTGAACAAAAGCTGTAGACTAGGCGACATATGAGAGAAACATAGTGTACTTTTAGAGGTTGTAAAATACAGTAATCTGTGGATTGGGATTTGGAATGAAGACTTAGCCGATAGACGATAGACGAAGCCGATACCGGTCCGCCCTCACAAAGAGTCCCTACTCCCGACAGGTTCGTGGGATTCAATCTTGGAGGACGGCTGTATGTGTGTGTTTATGAGTTGGAATTTTAAGGCCCAATTAGGTACTAGTGAAGCCGCCTTCCAACACGTTCAGTGCCACCGACACGCCTAGCGTGTTTTTGGGAGTTTCTTTTACAATGCCTTGAACACGCCAGGCGTGTTCAGAATCTTTCGTCGATATTTAAAAAAATTGCCTACATAATTTACTAGGATTCACAGTACGTAATCCTTGAGCAATAAACTAAAGAATTTTAAAGTGGCCCCCGGCAAAAATCTCCAATTTTACATTTAAAAAATAAATTGCTTATGTAATGCCGAAAACACGCCTGGCGTGTCCACTAACACGAGTATGTCAGAGATTGTGCACCTTTGTGCTTGGATGTCAATGTTTCGTCTTCATTATGCTCCGTTTCAGGCACATATATTGCTTTTCCTAAAAAAGTTCAAATAATTTGAGATTAGGTTGAATTTATTTTTTTAATAAAATAAAAAATAGCCTATAAGACAAAAAGGTGTAAATTAATTTTATTATTAATTCAAGTTGTAATTCAAGATAGTTGAAATAAGTATTCTCATTCAGTTTGTTAAATATCAATCACGCTTACGTTCGTTTCACGTTATTATTAATTTAAATATATAATATAAAATAATTTTAAAGACCATAAGAATATAACGCATTACAATTATGTAATATATAAAAAAATGCAGTAAATCCGGTACAAATTGTTTTGTACAAAATTTTTATAATGAGACATTAGTGAAATATTTTTAAATGGGCAAAATGATTCTTTTCGTAAAAAATTTGGAAATCAAAGGGACCCCCCAGTGCTAGAGATGTCCCAAAAAGCATTTGAGTTTTTCCGTATTTTACTGGCTATATTACTCCCCCTCCGAGGAGGGTGAATCAAACAACGAATGTCTAATTATCTACCTAATTTTTACAAAATCAAGTTCGCAAGTAAATAAAAACCACATGGCGCTGCTTTTCATGAATACTCGCACAAAACAAAATTTTGAAAATAACTGTTTATAACACAGCCAATTCCAAAATAGTGCTTAATTCATGCTCAGTAAGACTCACATTCATAACGGCAAAACCGGCATAATGGCGCGCAAAAATGTTGTTTTGTGATTGGTTGATTTATCACGCCATATTTGTGCAACAATCTATGTTCGCCAGTTGCTATTATTGTTTTCGCGAGAGCACATGAAACTTTCTAGAATATTATCTTATTTCCAAATAATCGAGTGTTAAAAGTGTTAATTTAGGCAATATTTTCTACAATATTGATTTATTTTGAGTTGCTTGAATATTGAAGATAAAATTGTGTCTATTTTCGATCATAATATTTTTAATAAAAAGTGCTGCATTTCATGCTATTTTGATTTATGTTCCTATTCATGATAATATACTAAAACTCATTTTGTAACAAGTCGAATGACGTGCAGTTTTTAATTATTAATTATGGTACTTGATGACAAAAACCAAAATATTTCGATTTTGATTAAACTTTGATTAATGCCCTTTCAATGTATATATTTTATTTTTCTATTGATAAAATACATGAAAAGATAAGAGAATTAATATTTTGTTTAATTTTTAAATGGCTGCCCTGTAAAATGTGTGTTTTTTGGATTGTGTGGTTATTCATGTAAACCAGCGATGGGTCATTAAAATATCAATAATAATCATAAAAGGTTGACAATCCCTGACAAAATTACGATAATGACTTACCTAGAAATCTATTTCCAGCCATAATTCCAAGTTTAACCTCACTACCGTATCACAAACACCTTTATTCTTGCGCAACACACAGCAAACTAACTAAATATCGTCGCTAAACCCGAAAATTAGTCGAAAAAAGAATTTAACGTAGTCCCAGTGCCACTGAACACGCCTGGCGTGTCCATGTTTAACTAGATGCAGTGCCACCGACACACCTGGCGTGTCCGCATGCTTTTGTATGGTGGCACAGCTACGAACTTCATGAAAATTGAGGTGGCATTGAACGTGTTAACAACTTTATTTATAGTGGGATGAATAATTTGCGGCTTTTTAATCAATCATGTGGTACCGGAGGTATCCGGTACGGGACAATGGTTCGATAAGCACTAATCATTCCAGTAGAGAACCATCCTGTCGCCCACAGCTAGGGTTTCGTTAAAATTATCCGACCGACACCGCGGAGCATTCGCTACAATTAAGAGAAGGAATGCGGTCCCTTTGGCAGGTTTCTCGTAGAAGGCTGCTAGTGAACTGAATATCGTTAAAGCCACGAAGCAACCACGAAGTAAGGAATACTTTTTCATAGCCACAACGAATAACTGATTTGAAAAAATCAAAAACGCTTTACACTCCTCTTATACTTAATACGCAATTTACTAAGTCATTTTGGGACATTGCCACCTAAAGTCATTCTACGTTATATAATTTTTTACACCCAAATTAAACTTTTCAACAATAAATGTGAACGGCCACACGTTGTAGAAAGTACAGTAGGTATCATTTCTCCAAGATCCAAGAAGTATATGGTCCATTAGCCAGGCCCGAGCCGGCAAAGCGGCCGACCACCGCGCCGCACGCACTCACCCAAAAAACACCCCAAGACGTAACATAATATTTCCCAAGCAGCCTTTTATTTATTAGACGAGAGGAACGACACAGGCTCGGAGCGGAGCGGCGCCGCGACAACTCTACTTCTTAGAACCGAACTCCGACGTGTCGGCCCGACGCCGTTACATTTAAAAAAACAATATTTATGTCGACGAAAAAATCGGGTACAAGCCGTATTTATCTCATAACCGTGAGCTATGAGCTTTTTGTTTAGATCCCGATTTGCAGGAATCCGCCGACGCCGCCTAGCGTGCGAAGTAAATATTAATTTGCTAAAGATTTAACATCCTTAGAGGTGTGGTCGACTTATTACAGTAATCTATAACCACGCCTGTGGCGGCTGTGCTAATGAGATAGATTTGTGTAACTTTAACAGTGTATCGTCTACACTTTCTTGCAATAAGCATCATAATTATACTCACGTTTTTTAATATGTACCTACACTTATACACATCTTGATTGAACAAATAATATTATTAAGCAATAAAATCGACGACTTACAAAACACGAACTTAGCCAACGAAAAGTGTGATAGCCTAGCTAGATGTTTGTAAACCGGTCAACCGTTGGAGAGATCCAAGTTTGAAATCTGAACGGACTTCTATAGCGACGTGTTATAGACCTGTGATCACCTGTGTAGAGGGCCAGAATACATTTATTGTTTCAATTGTATTACAGTAGGTATGAAATGGCTCGTGCAACTTGATGTTACCTTTTATTCTATTAGTAAAAATAGAAGTCTAAGTAATGGTTTAAAAAAGTGTGCCTATTCAAACGTCTAACAAAAAGTCAAATCTTACTTAACCAACTAAGTATCTTACTAAGCACGGTAAAGCTTTGTTAAATGTAGTAAATCCGATAACGCAATTTAAGTACCTACATAATCCGGCAAAAGCTTCTCAATGTCAAAACGATATGAGAACGCGCCACGTACCTACATAATCCCAATGCGGGAGTTTACCTACTGACAAATAATAATAGAACACCATGGATATGTATTGAAGAATTAAAGTTTATATTTACCTAATTTATTAATTTATTATTTATTTGTTACGCTTTACTGTACACCATAATTATTATATAAGGGAAATATGGTAAATATAACGAAAAAAGAGTCTAGTAGCAGTAAACTTATAAAACTTTAATCGGGATCATTGATATTAATTTATTAAATGATGCATAATGTTTCCTAAATTGGAGTTGTAATAGAAAATCTTTGCAATTTGCATTACGAATTCTCTTAACGTGAAAAGTATTTTGTGACCTAAGGTAGTAACCCTGTCAATCTCTGTATTGCTAGTAAGTGACACAGAGCATAGCACATCAGATATTTAGCGTTTAATTTATAATTATAGGTTGAATACGTAGGTATATTTATCATTATTTAAAAAGGGTGTTGTTAAACTTAAGGTATTCCTGTAACGAAATAATTCCTGAATTCAAATCCATGTTAATCTAACAAATAATCGATACCTAACATTTATTAACAAAATAGTTTCTTGAAGTATTTGTAACTAACTGCTGAGTTTTTGTTGCTGTATTTGTTAATTAGCATGTGTAACGGACGTGACGTAAGCTGTCGCACCGCGCCAGCTAAATTGTGCCTAAAGGAGCCGCCTGCCAACGCATCACGTAGCCTTAGCCTTAGTTAAAGCAAAGCCAAGCCAAAGCCACCGCCCGCCATATTGATGATTCCCTCCAGCCACAGCAAGGCAGCCGTCACAGCCAGACGGTGGAGCGGAAGGTGTCAATATACGCCAAAGCCATAACTTTAGCCTTACAGTCCGCCCAACTTAACTCTGAAATGGCAAAAATTGGAACTAACGAAAAGTCATTCATAAGTATAGTAAACCCAACTTAAGAATGAAACGAAAGAGGCGCTGTCGGACGCATTTGACATTCATTTGACCAATCATTGCACACTAGTAACTGACAGATGAATGAACACAACGTACTTATGAATGACTTTTCGTTAGTTCCAATTTTTGCCATTTCAGAGTTAAGTTGGGCGGACTGTACGTTGTGTTCATTCATCTGTCAGTTACTAGTGTGCAATGATTGGTCAAATGAATGTCAAATGCGTCCGACAGCGCCTCTTTCGTTTCTGTATATCTGTAGCCATTGACGATACTTTTTGCATGAACTGATGTTATTTTGAAAGAAAGATGTGACGTTGACGAATTTGATTTGGTATTCTATTCTATGTATTGTCATTAAGCAGAAAATTATAAAATCCTAAAGTAAAAATAGTCGTATTATTTCCCTTCTTTTACACATGCCTTTTGTAATTTTTGAGCTACCAAAATACAATTGACTATAGGTACCTAATGGAAAAGGTTCTTAAATTGAAAGATTTGAAAATCGGCTTACGTGGTCAATTGTATGACAGCCTTACAGATAGGCGCTATTCTAATCCCAGCACCGATCCCACGACTCCTGTGTCGATTGTCGCTCACGTCCCACCGTAATTGCTTTTTGTCTAAAACCATATTTACGGGCTTACGGCAGAAAGCGATCCGTTCTCAAAGGTTTTTATTCCAAACAACGTGAACGTACCGAAGTACCGAGAGGTATGGTGTACATTTCAATTTGTTCTCTGTATCGAATTACTATGTAAGTACTACCATAGAACGGATAGCTACAGTTTTTCCAAAATGAAAATGATTTTTCTAAAATGGATTTGTTTTTGACAATACATGTAGGTACCTGTTAGGAAGCTATTCTCGCTTTGCTTTTCGAAAGTTTAAGAAAACTATCAATGCCCGTGCTTTGAAGGTGTAACAGAAAACCTTAAAACTTTGAAGATGTAAGTAAAGTTCATACAAACGGACAGTGTAATATAAGTATAGATTGTAATAACTAATTACGCTTGATCATGATGTCACTTGTGCAGTGTTCGGGCTCTTTACACTAGCCTTGCTAACATCCTTCTGAAAATTGCCTTTACATAAAACAAATAACCGACATCAACTTCGACAAAGGGTCAGCTCCCACCGAGACGCGACGCGACGCAACGATGCGCGCAGTCTTTCAAAGAGCGGCTCAAAATAGAACTTTATTTTCTACACGAAAAGATACACATTTCATTGTGACAATTCAGAATACGTTGCTTCATGCAGCGCTGCGTCTAGTGACGCCTCGCGGCGCAGCGCGGTGCAGCGCGGTGCATCGCTACGCAGCCGTGCATCGTCGGTACGCGCGGCGTGCAAGATTGCCTACTTTTACGATGCACCTCGCAACATTGAGATGCGTCTCGCGGCGACGCGCGGCGCAGCTCGAAATCACTGGCCTCTTCCAGTATCGTTGCGTCGCGTCGCGTCTCGGTCTGAGCTGACCCTAACAGATGACTCAAAATGACAATCACAACTCACAACCCACCTAGGTGTAAAGTTCTCATCAATACAAACTCAAACACAAGGTAACTGCTGTAAATCGCTGAGAACTACAGATGTTCCCTCGACCGTCTTTCTTTTTCATCATCAGTCGACTCCAGATCTTCATTAAATTGTAGAGCTTTAAAATATTAACAAACGCACCAGTCGTCTCTACTTTAGAAAGTTTCCCTCGATTCCTCTGGGATGCCATCATCAGATCCTGGTGTCCTTATCATGTTACAACCCTTGCAATATCTACTTTCTGACAAAAATAGAATTAACAAAATCGGCTCATAAATGATGTAATTATCCGTGAGCACAAGTAAAAAAGCATATTGTGTAATTATATCGAATTGAGAACCTCTACTTTTAAGTTGGTTAAAAAAGACATTGACGCGTTTTTAGCTTTTTCCCATACTTGGTAAGAACGTAGATTCATAATATTATGTACCTAAGTTACCTAACGTTAATAAGCGGTTAGGTACCTGATACTTTCTTCGGCTATTTTCAAAAAGCATTTTATTTAGCTGTAGGTAATCCTCAAATTGTCCGTATCTGTTATAGAAATGTCTCAAAATTATATTGTTATTAGTGTTGTTACTGCTTTACGTACAACGTACGTGAAGACGGATCAACCGTCCATACGAGTCCTATATGACTATCAGAAGCGGAAGGTAGATACATACAACATTACTATCGAGCGAGTGACTCGATCAAATACATGCTTATCTCGTCCAAGGGACTCGGACTAAAGCATCTCGGGTATAAGTGGCTCGGGCAATTGATTCGGGTAAGTATCTCGAGTAAGTAACTCGGACGACTATCTCAGACAAGTACTTATCTCGAGCAAATGACTCGGGCATGTCACTCATGCAAGTGATGGAAGTGATCAGCTGAGACAAGGATCTCGAGCAAGAATTATCTGAAGTATCCGTAATATCCGAATAGAACCAATTAGGATGGTAAAATGTGCCAACTTTTATTTTCACAGGAAGACTGCAGTTGGTTAATATATTACTGATGGCAACCATCTGATCAATAACAATTAAAATGCCTGTGCAAATTCATCCGAACGTAGGTTACACAGTAGAATCGTTACTGTTTCATATTGTTGATGAGTAATTTTATTTATGGAAATAAGGTAGCAAACGAGCATACAGCACCACACTTCTGCTGCCCCCCCATGACAACTGTGAATGACACAGAATAAGACTCAACTGGGGACTAGGATGCTTAGTGTGGTTAGTAGACGGTGTCAAAATATTAGTTAGATAGGTTTTTAGTAAATATAAGGACTAAGATAGCTAGTTTTAGTCGGTAGTCAGCGCTGTCTGTAATTTTTACGGAGTTATTATAGCAAACGAGCAGGCAGACCATCCTTCTTCCATTTGCCCAAGACAACCGTGGCCGATCTATACCAAGACACAATTGAAGCACTAGGATGGTTAATCCAGTTTGAAGGTGGTATTACAATATAGACTGGTTAGTTTGTTATTAAGTATGAGGACTGAGATAAGTAGGTACTGCACTTATTGGTACTTGATAACGCTACAATCTAGGGGTCACAGCTCATTAGAGCCACCCGGCACCCACCCCACACCGCCTCGTCGCCGACAGGTCGTCCACGGGTGGACGTCGCGTTATCATCAATAAACGTCCCGCGGTCAACCAGTGGACCCCTCCCGGTCAACGAGTGGACGCCTCGTGGTCCACGAAAATGAGGTGTGACCCAAGGTATCCTTATGTCGTGGGTGCCATGGACAACACACAAGTCAAGGACACACCCAGAGCAATAAGGGAAATTCAAACTCATCACAGAAATTTCCGAGTCGCTGTCAAGCCACCGCCGAGTCCTGGGTCGGGATCCTTCGAAAAGCGATCCAGCGTGTTTGTTAATCATTGCACCAATGGGGTCGTTGCGCCATTCGGGCCATTAATATGACTTATAATATGGTGGTAGAGTATTTCACCCGCCTTGCCAGATATCACCAGTCCACAACCACCGACCCTTTTTTAAAATTGACCGTAAATGGTTTATACGTGTTTCGGTTATTGTCTAAAAGTCAGTGATAATATTGACTCATTTCTTTCTAAGGTTACAAATGCCCATGGAGCAATGATGACCCTTAATTTTCTCGTCACGTATACATAATTATATCAAAATAATGTGTTGATCTTAAATGATCGACTCGCGGTCGGTAATTGGTTGGTTACCCGTTAGTGGCCAAAATTTCTTGAGCGTTTCCGTGATTCGGAGGGCACGTCGCCCTCGATTCCTTTGAGCGGTTTGATTGGTGGACCATAATATTCTAAACCTCTTTAGTTATGTAGGTAAGAGACAAGGTGTTTAGTTGTAGGCTATTTATTGTTATAATAAAAAGCGAACTGCGAATTATTATCACAATTCGTTTTTTTCTAATCAATAGAGGAGACTATGGCGACCCGTGGCGGTCAAAGGGAAGTTCATATCTAATGCCATTGTTGTTACGAGTGTCAATAGGCAGCAGTTACCATTCACTCAGTCCTTTAATAATCCTATGACCAAATGATAGTGATCCAGAATTTAAAAATAAAAAGTTTAAAAAAATAGGGTTCTACTTTAATTCTAGCAGCAACTTAAATAACAAAACATTACTTATCAATACAACAATCACTCACTTTGAGAGTCAGTATCACTGCCAGAATAACCGGCCAATAATGAGAGTCCAGATGTTGGTACTTTTTCTTCTGGTTTTGTAACTGTTTCTGTTGTTGATGGCTCATGTATTGATTTAATTGATTCACTATTTACAACTGTTGATTGCGGTTTTTTACTTTTTACAAGATTAGCCAATGCTGGCTTCTTTGTCATCACTCCTATACTTCTGTTCCATGTCTCGTTCTTCTTTGGTGCAGTGGAAGGTTGTGGCGACGCGTCAATTTTGGCTACTTTAGCTGCAGGTTCACTGTCCTCTTGCACTTCCTCGATTATTTCTTCAGCAACTACTTTTGGCCTCATTTTATTACCAAATTTTACAGATCTGAAAATAACAATAATACAGGTTTATACAGACAACTGTTTTTTTTATTTTTATTAAATACTAAATAGCAGACATTATATCCCAATCAATATATTATGTATAATAATATAACTTGGTACTCCTTTTGAATAATAACCATTATTCCATAAAAATAAAGAGAATCATAGTGTTCACTATTGATAATAATTGTACATTCATTTCGAACTTCACTACAATATATGAAATATACAATGTACATAATTATATTGAAATAAATACATTAATAGTGATCACTTTCACTCACTGTCTAACAATCATGTTAATTAATAATTAGATTATATTATATTATATTATGAAGTGCCTAACTTGATTAATTTGAATAAATAGGTACATTTTATAGTACAATAAAATTAATCACCAAATGTAGTAGATTAAACAAGCAAGCATTAATTCTATAATATCTTGTCCGAGTTCTTCACTTTGTTTTTATCTTGCACGGTAGCTGTCACACAAACCACCAGATGTTAAATATTTCACAGTAATTACTTAAACCAAAAGTATCAACTACGCAATGCAAACCTAAACAAAACTGTTAGTGTTTACATTACTTCTGAAACTTCTAAAAATATTTCACAGTTGATGTTTGGAGGGATAGATAATTTTGAAAATGTTTAAATTGCTATGACATATTGTAAATTTTTACTAAAAGATGGATAGTAAGATGGCACTTAGTCATATTGAAGCGAATAAATGATGAATTTGTTAGCTTCTTTATTAATAAATTGATTTATTATAAAGGAATATTGGGTGTATTACAAATATGAATAGTAATAATTATTCTATCAATTTTATCAATTGTACCATTGAACTGAGATAACTGACAGCATGTTTATCATGTAATAATACTATTATCACAAACTTACCTAATGAATTCATCATCTTCTCTTTCTTCCCTGGCTCTCCTTTCTTCAGCAGTTTCAGGCTGGTACTGTTTAAGCATTCCTTCATAATCAACAGTGCGCTGTCGCCGATTCAGTTCTTTTAACTCCTCCAAACTCTCTAACAACTCTATTTCTTGTCTTGACTGTTCTGTCCTGTACTCTATAAATAAAATTATATTATTAGCAATAGCACATAGCACATACAATAACAACAATATATGAATTATAACAACAAAGCCCTCACTCTCACTTCTATGTGTTTTGTCTCATACAGAATTTCATAAATAAACTACATCCCAATATCCCAGAAGAACATTTATATCACAGAAATAAATAAACTTTCACTAATAAACTTAGTTTACATTGTTTGGCAGACAGACTCATTGCCAACTGATTGCTTATTGTTATATGCCGTCAACACATACCTAAGCTAATCAGGCACATAGCTTGAGGCTTACTTCCTTGTTCAGAAACAACACTTTAGTGAAATTAACTTGAATGAGATTGAACACATATTATGTGGATTTCTTTATCTAGTTCTAGATGTTTGATTTTGACAAATACTTTGTTTGCAAATATGGAATAGCAGTGTGATCATGAAGAAAATAATCAGATTTTCTGCATTTAGCATACCAAATTGTAGTATTTTACTAGTACTCTCCTGTTCTCATCGCTGCAACCTATAACTGTCTCTCTGCTGAGAAATGGTTTCCTCCGACCATGAAAAGTGTTATAATTATGTAATCAACATACCTAAAAGTTTCATTGGATTATTAGCTTCTTCTTCTTTCTGTTCCTCTTCTTCACGTTTAGCTTGTTCCTCTGCTAACTTAAGTGCCATGAAATTCCTGGTTGCCCCGGCCTCTATCTCATAATCAGTGTTTTTGGGATCTGTTTTGAATGATATTTCTTGCAAGCACCTTGTGCACTGTAAACGATTTTTGCAAAGGTTTTAAAAGTCTGCAAATGTAATTATATTTTATAATTATATTTAATTAAGTAAATGTATAATTAATTTTTTAATTAATAAAAATCTTATGTTAAGGGGCTACAACTGTAATACGTAAAACCAAATGAGCGGAGCTCAAAAACAGAGATGAATGATTTCATTTATAGGCAAATAGTGAGATAGTAATGTTTTAATTTTAGCTTTAATATTAAGTGCCAATTGCATTTTAATTTTTTTTTTGAAAACTGTTTTGGTTTTAGTTCTTAATTCTTATCAAAACTTAGCTTTGATTATTTACTATGTTTCAAAAATATTTTCATCAACTAATTATTACAACTTTTGTAGTAAACTTGAAAACTATTTGGACCTAACTTTAAATTTTTTTTCTATCGAGGAAACTTCTCATTTTAGAGGTTTTGCTCTTATGAGATTGTTTATTATATAGTGAAGATACACATATCTAAATATCGGAGATATAGACAGCAAGCTTTAAAAATAATCTTAGATTTAAAACTACTATATTTCGGATGTATCCCCTTAAAGGTTAATCAGAGCCATGTAGCTCCTTTTCTATTTGAATGATAATTTTTTCTTATGTATGATCTTGTGATAAAATAGAGCCAATAAGCCACGTTTTTTCTGCTTTAGAATAATGTATAATTTTCATTTGCTTATAAATTGTTTTGTACATTATATGAAACTAAAAGAATACTTACTTTGATATAAAACCGGTAGATCCTGATACCTAAGTAATCTTCATTTTCAACATCTTCTTTCCTTGCATTAAACTTCTTTCCCTTGTATATGTACTCGCCGCAAGTAGCACATCGCATATTGAATGGTGCCATCAATCTTACTGTGTATTGACGATTTTTCGCCAATTTCATGCGAGGGATCTTCGATGGATCGAAATCAGGTGGGTAGTATTTCTAGAAACCAAGAAATAAGACAATAGTATAGTAGTCTCCATATAAATTGTGTGAGTAAAATATATTTCAATTTGGAAATTGGTTTTAATGTGGTACTTACATTTAAAACTTTTCTTTCAGACATTTTGGGTTAAGATTTAACTTCCTCGAAGAAAATAAAGCCCACTACAGATCACGGATGTTTCCAATACAGGAAAAGCCTATAGCTTTACCACGCCGCCCTAGATTTGTGGTTATACCTAGTGATTAGAATTAACGAAGGATCAGGATCACACAGATTTGCACCACATCATACTTTTACAATACACTGTTGCATAAAAAAATTTGCTTTTTGACTGGCTAAAAGATTTGATTGGTAATGTTATTCAATTCGAATACTTTGTTTTTCTTTTATTAAAAACAGTACCTAATTATAAATTACAAATTAAAAACATAGTGTCCGTCCCTTCTTGACGACAACTTGACAAGACAAATGACACTCAACTCAACTCAACTCAACGTCAATGTCAATATTATTAACGTTCATTCATACTTCATACCCAGTGTTGCCAACCCTAATTTTAGAAAATTAGTAGAATACGTGCCAAAAATCGGTAGAAATTGGTAGAATCCAAAATGAAATATCGGTAGATCTACGGGATCTATAGTGCCACCAACTTATCTGTTCAGTAAACGGATGTCGCTAGTGCAGCGTCAATGTTACCATATATTAAAATTTGGCGACTGTCAAGGGAGCTCAACAACTTTGAGACCTATGATTTTTACCAGATGTTGCACATAATTCGATGGTAAATGATGACAAAGCCTTTCCGACGAATATAGACACACAATTTGGGCTGTGGCTACTAACTTAAACTACCATGCAATGACAGCAGTAACATAGGATGTTAACATTATCTCAATCCATCAGGGCCCACTATTAAGCACATGTCTCTTCTCATATTGAGAAGGTAAAGACCATAGTTCACCATGCTGAACAAGTGCGGTTTGGCAATGTTTTCCTTTACCGTTATAGCAAGTGACATTTAAATGCTTAAAACGCACATAACTTAAAAAAACGGAAACATCCAAAAATAAAAGAATTACGTAGGCCAACACAGTCAAATTTTACTTTTTCATATAAAAATTTAAATTTCAGGACAAGAGAAATAAAAGATCCATTGTAATTGACTATAATTATTGTTAATATTATTATATATTTTATAAAAATAATTGTCATGGTGATCTCTGAATTTGATGGGGTTCCACACGAGAAATCTCTGTGGAAAATGATGCCGATGCGCCAGAGAAATTTCTTCAGCTTTTTTGTTTTCACTCATTAGCTTGTAAACAAATCGTTCACTAACTCCTGTAACAAAGACATAATATTATATGAAGTATAAAAAAATTAGATACCAAATATATTCAGTGACAATTTAATCGATTATGCAAAGATAAGTGAGGAACATAAAATAACTGAATTATTTAACAGGACTATTAATTAACTTGCAATAGCAACACTAACCTGTAGCAACGGGCGGCGAAGTGTTCTGCCACTTTTTTAAACGTTATTTTCGGAGTTAGCAGGCGATTTTCTTCCCTCGTACAATCTAAAACTTTAAAAATAACTAATGTTGCATCACTTCTAAGAGGCTCAGGCATTTCTAATCACTTTTTGCAAATGAAATCGAATTAAAACACATAGAGCACTCGCACTTCAAAAAATTGACAGCGGACATGATATTTCAAAATTGACGTTGTCTTTTTTTAGTTCCATTTTTTTCTACTGAACAGATAAGTTGGTGGCATTATACCACCTTAATTTAGAGTAGGTATTTTTTAAATTAATTATTGCTTTTTACAAAAAAATAACCAACTTCAACCTCGATAACCAGTGATCACTCAAAAACTACTCGCCAGATGGCGCTCAATTCAACACGTCATGTAGGTGTGAACTGTGAAGTTCTCGTCCACAGAGTACTTTATAATATACGGAAATTCTCGTCACTACAAATTAATCAAGCCCAAACACTAGATAACTGGAGAATCACCGAGTAAATCGTTGAGTTCTCTCGACTGTCTTTCGGCTTCAGCAGATCAACTCCAGACCTTCATGAAATTGCAGCGATTTTACTTATGTTATGTACCTACAGTACCCGGCAAGAAATAATGCACATCGATATTCAGAAAGAGATATCTGACGACTGTTTCTCGTGTTAATCCCAAAAAATGTGTATTTAATTGAATTGAATTATTCCAGTGAGGTGAAAGAGACTAGGTACATAAGCAACAAAATTTTGTGAAAGAAGTAAAGAAAAGTTCTTCATTCGGAAACCTTACTATTAATTGCTATTTTAAATTGCTAAGAAATGCAGATTTCTTGCAATTTTGTAATCAAAAGGTAGGTAAATTACTCGAATATAAATAATCTCCAATCTCAAACATTAGGTGATGCAAAATATTTTCTTTTACGATATCTAGCAGGTAGGTACTTTCTCGCTTGAGAGGTTAACAATTGCATGTTACAAACAAAAGCTAAGTTATTAGTCTCGCTTTAGTTATTTTCAATAAATTCAAAAGCATATTTGACTCAGAGTTCTGTTGTAATAATACCTACCTACTCGCTAATAACCTCGGATCGCTTAGGATTCAAATACACATTTGGTATGAAAATTAATTATTATTTAGGTTTCTTGTTAACAAAAAGTTATTATTTAACACAAAGTTTGTTTTACTAGAATAAAACTACAAACGATAAAGACTAAATAAAAATTTAAAACTTAAAATTGAACTACTCACGTAAAACTTTCGCATTATAATGGATAGCATAAAACTGTCTTGAAACAATTATTCTAATACAACTTTGACAAACCAAACTACTTTGTTTTTTTTATTTTTATTTTTTATAAGTTTAACCATTTTAGAATTTTCAAGTTCACCCATTATCTACTTCTTTTGCTACCTAAGCGATTTTAATTAATCAAAATCTTATTTGCGCGTCAATGTTTACCCTAAATTAAGGAAATATTTTAAACTGGTATCCCATATTCTTCGGAGTCGCCCTCCTATCTATCATGACTGAATTAAAACCATAGGGCATAGAGGTACAAAAAAGAGTGGGGAAAGGGAAACCCAAAGCAAAGCAAGCTCTTAAACCACAGCTAGGTATATTCTTGGGTTTAGGTCTGTTGGTTTCCCTTTTCCGTTCCCCTAGTGTTCCCCGCACTGATAAGTACTAGTGGTATAAGTAATAGGCGTAATAGCCTTATTTTCTACTTCTTGACCTTTCTCAATTGAAATAGTAGGTATACTCAGTGAGTCTCTTATATCTAGATTAGCACACATTAGGAAGGTACCTATAGAAGGTATGTAATAGGTACAGCATAATGAGGGAAATAAAAACAAACAAATGGAAACAATCACTACCTATACTCTCACTTAAACTTTTACAAAATCTTTAAACGGGAATCTTCGTCATGATCTTCAGAAAAACAGGAATTTTCTGAAAAATAGAAAATGTTTTTTACCTCCTCGGTTTCACTATATCCAGGTAGCATCTAACTAACATCATTTAAACTAATAGGTAGTTGTATATTTTAATAGAGAACTATCCGTTTTGGTCGTAGGTACTTATCTAAGTAATGTTCGGCCGGTTGTGACAATTCGTGCAATTTGAAAAATTCGCCCACAGTCATGTGCATTAGCACTATTAAACAAAAAAAATCAGAGAAAAATAATTTGCCCAGGGTTTGAAAACGTCATTATAATACCTACATTATCATAAAACAACGTGATCTCTACCTTTCTCGCCGATTGCCCCCCGCGGCGAGTTCGTGTTCGAGCGCGGCGATCTTCTCCTCCTGCCGCGTGCGCTGCGCCTGCGCGCGCCGCTGCTGCTCCTCCAGCGCGAGCACTATCTTCTCCAGCCGGTGGATCTGTTGCTGCTTGTTCTCCAACGTCGCGAACAGCTCTTGGATCTCTTCGGCCTTCGCTGCTATTTGCTTGTTGACCTATTAGAACATAGATACATACTTATTTTCCTAGGTAAGTAACATGTGTCCCTGTAGCTCGGGAACAGAATTGGAGCTACGGTATCCCCTGCCTGATCGTAAGAGGCGACTAAAAGGGGGCTTTCGGGGCTGCAGGAGGTAAGAGTGGGAGCTCGAACCGCCAATCAGCAGCCCCGGGAAGGATGATGGTATGAGGTTGGCCGCATACCATCATAAAGAAAAGGTGCCGCGCGAGGTTCTACTCGCGCTGGAGGAGCCGAAAGGCACTGCGCTCGGAGGGCTCCGGTTGCGTTCCGTTGGAGATCCCGGAGTCCTCCACATAGCGTCGAAGACGGCCACCGGGGGGAGTTTTAGTGAGTAAAAACCCCACATAACCCTGTGTCGCTCCCACGGCACAGGGTACCTTTTGAAGGTTTTCCCCTCGTTAACAAAAAAAAAGGTAAGTAACATGTAATATGTTAGCAGAGTTGAATAAAATAATCTTTGTAACTTACACAATTTGGTAAACCAGCAATAAATTTAGAAACCATAATTTAATTTTCAACATTATTCTTAAAACCTATTTATGATTTATGAAAAATAAAACAAAATAAATCTCACATCGTCTACAATTTTCATTCGCCGTTCAAGATCTTGTTGTAAGTTGGTCAGTTCGCGACTCTGCTCGGTTTCCTTATTTTTGAGCAAATTTATCAGTTCTTCGCGTACCTGTAGAGCCCATAAAATTAACAGAAAAGTCCGATTTGCATTAAACACTAATCTATGTAATTAAAACAAAATACAAGATGTAAACAGTTGAAACAAGATCAATGCAATGATAGAATTTCTGTTGTCACCTTGCATTTTAAAAACTAACTTAAAATCTGACAGTGATCATCAAGAACAAGTAACCTTTATGACTCTTGCCTGGGCACGTGACGTTTTATCTTGTTGTTCTATTTGCTGCTCCTTCTGTACTAACATTTCCGACAATTCTTCGTTTTTATGGACGGCTTCTAGAAGTCCCATCCTCAAATTCATGATCTGCAATGAAAAAACGAACATGTCATTACATTTTTATATTTAATAAATACGTTTCAGAATTACGCTATTATGTAGGTACGTGCCTCTTGTTGTAAATCCTGGTAACTGATTCCATTAGGTGATTCCTGACAATTGGCGACAGCGCGATTATGTGCTTGCAGATCACGCACGTACTGTTCGTATTGTATAACCTTTTGTTCACTGAAAACCAAAAACATTTGCGGATCACCTTGGAAAGTATAATTTATGGACTACTATGTAGGCACTCGAATAATATGATTGATAGTCGGCACGTAGGATTTTCAAAATTTCCTGCAGCAAAGTTACCTGTTGGATCGATTAAAAATCTAAAATATTGTATAAGGTATCTAAGTTTTACAGGAAACGACAATCTAACTACATTTTATGGCCTTTTAATGCAACTTACTTCAACTTAATGTTTTTCGTTAGTTCCCTAATTTGCGCATGCATTTTGCTCACTATTTCTTCTTTGCTTAAAAGCTCAGCCGCGAGCTTTTGTTGCATTCCTACTTTATTTTCAGTTTCCTATAAAACAAAAATAAATATTAAAAACCGGCCAAGTGCGAGTCGGACTCGCGCACGAAGGGTTCCGTACAATTATGTAGTAAAACGTCAAAAAAATCTGGTCTGTTGAATGAAAGCCTCACTTAAATATTTAATTGTTTTATTGTAGCCACATGTTACGCACAACGCCATCTCTTGGACCGAAAGGTAACTAAACTATCGCTAAGGCGTCGAAAGTATGGGCGCCCACTTAAATATTTATTTTATTTTGTTTTTTAGTATTTGTTGTTGTAGCGGCAACCGAAATACATCATCTGTGAAAATTTCAAGTGTGTAACTATTACGGTTCATGAGATACAGCCTGGTGACAGACGGACGGATGGACGGACAGCGAAGTCTCAGTAATAGGGTCCCATTTTACCCTTTGGGTACGGAACCCTAATAAAAAATATCACAGTTTTTGAATCTCAGTGTTCCAAATGACTTGCCGATATTTTTGTAAGCGTCTCTAAGAATCGGACTTTTTCTCTTTTACATGCACTCATTTCATCCTCTGTTGTACGCAAAATTTCTTTTGTCGCTTGTAATTCTGCCCATAAATCCATTTCTCGCTCGGTAGGCAATTCTGTCAAAGAAATGAAACCTTGAAGAAATCTTATGAGTAATATTCACTATGAGAGTTAATACGAAAAAGTGCAAAAAGCTAATGAAAACGTGCATACTAAGTTCCAAAAACCATTTTTAAAGAAAATAAAAATAAATTTTGTAAATGCAAAGTAATAATCAAGTACAAATTAAATTACGTTCGAATTTTGAGTAAGGAGCATGAATAATATAAATTAGTAATAATATAAGTAGAATATGTAAAATATTATAAGTACATACTTAAGTCCTATAAAAAATCGTAGTACCTGGATTTGGTTTATTACTTTCCAGTTCTGCAATTTTAGCCTTTAGCTCCTCTATAATATACTCATTATCACTTAATGATTTTTCGAGAGCTTCTTTTTGTTCTTTTTCTTGTGCTGATAGTTTTCTTTCTTCTTCCAACGCAGTCATTAGTTCTTTTATTTGGCTGCGTAGCTCGTGGACAGTAGAGTTGTGTTGAGCGGTCATATTTTGTATATTTTCTTTAAGTTCAGCCACCCTGCAAAATGTAGGTACTTCGTTAATTTACGCACGTAGCAGGAAATTAAGTTATGTCTTATCAAAATATCTTACTCCGCCTGAAGAGCATCCCGTTGTTGCGCTATCTGACTGCTGGCCATTTCCCCTGTTTTTAGCGACTCCTTCAGCTTTCTCGCCCTAGCTTCTAGATGAACTTCTTTTTGACGACTCTAAAACACCAATTACGCTTCATCACATAGCACTAAATAGTAACCATAAAGTATTGAGTATGAATTGGCTGCTCTAGAAAATAAACGATCTTCGGATTACCAGCCTATTGGGCCCAACCTAACGGCATTTACATTCAAAACGAATTGTTCACAAATAAAATGCTACCTGGCCAGCAATTTCCAAACTACCTGATCTTCCAAAGACTTGACAGTGCCGGTGAGGCTTGCGATGCTGGCCTCCGCTTCCTTCAGCTGGCGGTCCATCTTGTTGACCCGCGCGCGCGCCTGCCGCAGCTGAGACTCCGCCGTTGCCAATTTGTCTTTCAGAGCACTCTTTGCGCTTCTCTCCTCTTCTAATTCACGACGTAAATCCTGTTAATGTAATAATGAATCTTGAAAATTGTACTTAATCTCGAATATTAAAAATTGACAGTACATAAAATTGTATTCCAGCGTGTTCATAGCAAAAACATCCTAATTTGCATCGTGGTTTTCTTGCAATTCATTGATAACGCGGTATTGCAACAGATTTTGTAATTTTACCGGGATGCTAAAGTGAAAATAGGGTGGAGACAGGGTATACAGGACTGGGAGGGGAGACAGACCTGCCCCCCGATTCTGCTAATTTATAAATGGTTAAATTGGATCTCAATTGAATTGTTTGACACATTTTGTATAGGATAAGTATGTGTCAAAAATGTGTCAAATTATTCAATTGAGCTGCAATTGAAGCATTTATAAATTAGCAGAATAAGGGCCCTGTAAGTGTATGAGGGAAAAATGATAGTGCGCCATCAAAAGCCATGGCTGGACGCCTTTAATGGGTTGCATTTGGTGAACCAGATCAGATCATAGAGACAACATCCTCGTTAGTTAGGTACTACAAATGCATAAAACCATTCCACATTACCAATATCTAGAGTAAAATAATGTCCTTCACCTCAAGTGTCTTTGAGTCTTCAGTTTCAGCGCGATTATCATACACTTCCTGGGCGCGCGACTCAAGGTCTTGCCGGAGACGCGCCACTTCCCTCACTAAAGACTCTCCTACTGTAATCAGCGCGTCTCGTTCTCGAAATGCTCGTCTGTGTACAACAATCAGAGTCAAAGACAAAGTTATAAATTATGTCCAGGCAGGTATATAAATAACTGTAAAAAATGCAGCTTTCTATTTCATATTTTATGGAGACCACGAAAACTTAATACATAGCCCCATTTTAACAAAAAAATACTTCAGTACAATCATACACATAAGAGCTAGCATTACGTAAGCGTCGATTTTTACAAACGCTTCAATTTGATTGAATAACTGAAGTTTTGTGTACGAACACGGGGTAAATCGATTGCACGGTGATATTCCGGTTTTAAAACTCAACTAGTTATTAGTATCATTTAATGTTTGTATGAATTGAGAATTACTTAGAAAGCTGCGTAACCATATCCACTGCTTCTGTCGCTTGAGACTTGAGATCACGTAGCGCCTCGCAAAGCGCGAGGCCCTGCGCGTTGTACTGTGAAATGCGCTCCATCTCTAGGTTACTGACATCCTGTGAAACAACAAATTCAATGTTATTTTACTAAAATACTTGCTACTGCAAGTACATAATTAAGAACAAATAATAATAAGGGTCGGTCCATGGTCAGTCGCTCCCTAAAAGTGAAGAGCTAATTATTTAATTAATTATGATAGAACGTGAAAAAACATCTAAAATAGAATAGGTAAGCTAATGTATATGTTACCGTTAATTTGCGTAAATCAGATAGAGTGCAGATTAACGAGGTAATCTGCAGATTATCTGGCTGAGTCTAGTTAATCTGCAGACTAACGATCATGCATACGGTAAAACCTATAAAATAGGTTCTTGTTTGAATAAAAAAATTTAATAATAATAGGTAGGTAGGTCGAATTGGTTACATAACCGAATTATCCTACCCGTACTCCACGTAGTCTTGTATGCCCTACCCCTAGAGTGTTTTTTAGAACCCGGAGGCGCGGAGGGAGGGCAGCCCCCGCCCGCTGTAACAAAACGCAGACACCCGGGCGAGCCGGAGGCGACCAGCAAGCCGAAGCTGCGCAGGCGAGCGTGGGTGTCTGTGCTTTGCTACGCAAGGGCGAAGGGGCTGCACCTTCCGCAGCGCTGGAGACGTCACGGTTCGAAGTTATGCCCTATTTTCCGCGTTTTTACGATTCGGCCAAACGTTGATGACCAAATCGTGAAACGTAGACGATTTTACCATCTGGCCAAACTGAGTTGACCATTTCATGATATGGTCGATCATTTCATGATGTGAGCAAATCTACGATGTGGCCACGACATCAACACAAATTGGTACTCAGGTAGCCAGTCTTCCGCAATTTAACAATGTACCATCCGTAACTGTGCAGACTAACTGGGTAAAGTGCGA
Organism: Hesperia comma; assembly: GCA_905404135.1. Classification (NCBI taxonomy): domain Eukaryota; kingdom Metazoa; phylum Arthropoda; class Insecta; order Lepidoptera; family Hesperiidae; genus Hesperia; species Hesperia comma. The sequence continues at coordinate 6,552,356 of FR990020.1, forward strand.
ATAAGACCTTTTATAATTCAAATTTTACACTTTAACGAATGGTATAAGTGAATCTGCAGATTACCTACCTAGGTAATGTGCACATTAACTTATTATGCATTTTAACGGTAACATAATATACTAATGCGAGTTGAATTCCCTGGAAAATGCAACTAGGAAACATTAATGTTGGCGGAGTATATTTTCTGTACCCACTTGTTTCGCAATAATATCTTTGATCCAGTCAATAATTTCTTGTCGTGCTGTAAACGCCTGTAAACAAAGATCAGCAAAGTAGGCTGGAACATTTGTCGCCTTTGCTTCCACTTCTGCTAACGCGCCTTGGTCTGTAATAAAAACCATTTAACTATTTTCTTGTATATTGTAACATTTGAGAAAATTCTAAATTACGTTTCATAAATTGCAAGCATTTACGTAATTTACTAGGTATCTACTTCAACTTACTAGGATATTACTCTGGGTGAAAAAGAAGCGCGCGTTAATATTTTGAGCTCAGAGAAAGGGTCCCAGATATAAAACTCATTTCAACGCGCCTAGAGATTCGTGTAGGAAATCACTTACAAAAAGCTAGGAGAGCAAGAGTTCCTTTAATGGAATAAATGTAGGAAATGAGCTCGCCAACTTCAGGGACTTTTCTAACCACGGGTCCTTCTGTTGATTTATCTTACCAACGGGTACAATGTTGTCAATGAGTCGCGCCGCCCCATCGGTGGCGGCAGCGGCTGCGGCGTCGCGGCATAACTGGGCCACCTCCTCCGCGGCCCAGTCCCCCACGTTGAACACCATGAAGTCTTGCAGCTCCACGTCGCCCCCCGCTATACCCTCGCGCTGCATTCGCTCCCGGAGATTGCGCAATCCCTCGAATTCTTCGAGTATTGCTTGCTACAAAAAATAAAAAAGCGTTTTAATGCTGAAGAAAATTCTCAAAATAAGCAAAATACAGTAAAAGTGTTATTTTTAGAAACAATCTGTAATCATTTTTTTAAATAAAATTATCATTATCTTATAAGTAGGTATATAAAATTCTTGTGTCACAATGTTAGTTACCTTACTCCTCCGAAATGGCTTTACCGATTCTTACCAAATTTTACATGCATATTCAGTAGGTCTGAGAATCAGCTACTATCTATTTGTCATACTCCTAAGTGATAATTTGGCAAAACAACGTTTGCCGGGACAGCTTGTTCTAAATATATTAAGAAGTTGGTTGGACATTGAAACGTTTGTAGAGAATTTAATTCGTGACAGTCGATGGTAAAGTTTTCTGATAGTAGGTATGTTGGAAATTCTGAGGAAATGTATATAACTCAGCCTCGTGTTTTTCAATATAGCTACATATTTACTTATTGCGTAATTTCAGTACTAACTTGTTTTAGATCGAGGTCTCTTTTCATACGTTGATACTGTTCATGTTTCATTGCAAACGTGTATTTGAGATCCTCTCGTTTTAGGGGAGATCGCACCGGAGCTTGCGAGTTGTGGACCGGTGTTACAGGCCTGGCTGAAGGGGTGGTTGGAGTTTTAGGTCTCGTCGCTGTTGAACGTTGTGGGGTATTGGGTCTGCTGGTGACTAGTGCTGGTGATGGTCCGTGGCGCTGGGCAGGATGCGCAGGGGTGGTCGGCCGGCTCGGAGTCCGTGGGGTCGCAGGACGACTCGACACGCTCCTCGGCGTTTGGGGACGACTTCCTACCGGTGTATTGTTTGGTTTCGTGTTTCGGGTGTCTGGAATCATTATTAAATGCATAATATGTAATTCTATTGTCATAATTTTAGGTTTCAATAAGGAATAATTGAATGTTATTTATCTTACTCACCTATTAATGAATTAAGATTATCTTCAATTTTCAGTACATTCTCATTGAATATGCTCGATTCTGTTGCAGAACAAGAAAAACTGTGTAAAACTCCTGAAATAATTTTGAGCACAACTTTAACATTAACAAGAAAACTTACCAAATGTGTCAGTTTCTTGAAGTGCTGGTACATCATCAATGCCTGGGTAAGGCAATAGATCTCTTGACTTATTGTCTATAATAACAGTTGCATCGCTTTCTGTATATGGGACGGTAGGTTCAAATTCTTCTTTTGGTCTTTCCATGTCCGCTGCAGGTATCACGTTTTCACAATTTCTATTAATCTACGAAGAAAACAGGAATCATGAACCTAGTTCCAGACATTAAGTCAATTACCAACAAGTTATAAGTACTTACACAAAAGAGTAAATTGAGTGAAGTACTTTACCTTCATATTTGTTTTCGAATCGGTCTTTTGAGTATTACGTTGAGCATTCATCTATAAAACGATAATCAACAAATATTTCAGTTAATAAGGAATTAAAAATCAAGAAATAGTATTAATTCATGCTGTAAAGCAATTCTTCGCTTTGAGCTAAAAATTCTGGTTGCCAAACACCAACGTGAGGCGTTCCAAGTTAGCTTACTTTACTTTACTTACTTTAAGACCTTTAAGTACTTATTTTTGTTGAAAAAAACTATTATGGGATTAAACTTGGCTTGGTATTACAAAACTTAGGATTTAATAGTACCTATCCTCTCTAGAACTTCACGAAATGCTAACTAGATAATTCATAAGCATTTGTTCGTGGACTTTATCTTACGCTCACGTTAGATACCTAATTTAGAAGCTAATTTAACACAGCACAATTTTCTCGTACGTTTTCTTGGTCTCTCTATCTAGAGTAACTACATATATTAGCAAAGCTTTGGATATTGCTGGTGTTTATGACTTGTGTCAACTATACCTATGCTTCTGAATTATCTTGCTTGTTATTTTTAATGTTGTACGTTTTCACAATCGGAAGTAATTTTTGTAACTAGTTTCAAAAAGTGGCAATGTATTAGTGACTAATTTTTCAACTGACTTATCCGGAGACTAATCGAGTTTTGGCTATTAAAGTGATTATCTTGTGTTACACCGAATTAAAAACATGAAAATGAAAATTACTCCTATATAGGTAGTATAATAATATTGTCCAGGTTAGGATACCTTCGAGGAGAGAGGAGGCGAAGGCGGCCCGCGCTGCGGCGACTGTCGCTGCGAGACGGGTTGTGTTGTGTTGCGGTTGGTAGCGTTGCGGGCGGCGGCCGCGGCGCGCGCCGTCGACGCGGCGGTCGGCCGCGGCGTCAGCCGGAGGCCTGAGCCTGTCCAATAGCAGGGTGACAGACGTTTTACAGTTGTGAACGTGAGGGTGCCTTTCCAACGGAGCTAAGCTAAGCTACTACAGCTAAGTTGCTACAGATGCGTTTGAAATCCGCCAATCTCATTCATTGGCATTTGGCTCGCCTAGAAATCCTCGGGACCCGGCCCCCGTATGTAATTATGCTAACAATTTAACTGGTGAAGTGACAAATGTCGATGATACGAAGTGGAATATAAATCTGATGGTAATGCTATACATCTCTGCACTGTCTACCATCACTAAGCTCGAGATTCTTGAACACTTCACTGTGTTAAACTTTTTGTTGCCTAATCTAATGAAGTAACTCTAACCTACCCATTTAATATCGCACCTGAGGCCCATGACGCAATAGCGTCGTTATAGTGGAATGTATTCCAGAAAATTATAATCAATTGTACATCTAGTAGAGCTTACATAATCGCTGCTGAGTTTGGATCTCTTACAATATGAAGAGTAACGTCACTCCTAAAGAGATAGGGACTAGAATTATCTGGGTGATGTATAGTGACCGTCTTTATTGTATGAATTTCATTCTAATTTTACTAATGAATCCACAATATCCATACGCAACATTGAGGTACTTTAGTACATAGTATCTCAATGATACGCAACTAGTTAAATGGCTTAATTAGTAACAATATTAGTGTAACGTTGTAAGGAAGTAAGATTTACCTTTTTGTGGCTTGACCGTAGTTGTCATTTTCACCAAACACCACCAAACGTAAATAAATATTATTGTTTAGAAATACAAATTACAATAACAATTTTGAAACGATTTCTCTTGAATATTTCTCACATTCTTTATGTCTAATGATGTCTAATATTGATTTTCTGAATTCAAAATACAACGTGTCAAATGCATTATTTTTCATTGCTTCGTTCGGGAAATATCTTGTATGTAAGAAACTGCCAGCTTCGTTTTTTTTTCTTCTTCTTTAAGCAGTCTTTGAATAGTTCGCCAAAAATTATAAATAGTCACTTCCAAAAATTATAAAAGAAAAGCTTTAAATGACACTGTAATCCGTCTTAAGTTTTTGACAAAACATGAAAGAAGGAAATTAGAAATTGAATGTTGAATTTCTAAATAACCTTTATCGACCAAATTTTTGTTGCTGGCGGCTGTTTTCGTAAATTACAGTAATTTAAAGGAGTATCATCATAGTCACTTAATAAATATCCTGTGTAATATGGCTTCTGGAGAGCAGAAAATACAAGGTAGGCTATGGAATTCTCCTCCTCTGCCTGAATATTATTTTCATTTGATAGAGCGATCTATTGCAAGAATACAAAGCTAGCTGTAACAGCTGTGACCACGCCTGATACCATGTTCACATTACATCTTATAACTAAGTAGGCGTAGGTATGTAACCAACCATCCAACTATCCAACGTGCTAATTATTCATTTTCTTCTTGGTGTATTACCTAAATATTGAGGTTGTGACTACTCTGACATTAGATACAGATGTAAATGAGTGGAACTAGCCACAACCACGTCTGCCCTTCTACTTATTTAAATAATTCAAAGATTTTACCATTTTCGCAGATGATACCCATGGATACAAATGTAGGATTCCCCAAAGATTGCCTCCAGGACGCCAGAAAAAGGCTATAGAAAAAAATAAATCTGCAAATTATTCGGAAATTGTGGTAAAGTTGCCTGTTTGCCTTTTAACTTGACAGCTGTTTTCGTACCGTATAAATATATATACCGTATAAATATACATATGTACCGTATAAGTATTAAGCAATAAATGTATGTCACTAGTATGTCCGGCCCAAGTCCGCCAGTAGAGCAAAAGAAGAGACCAGTCTGGCTGTGCATCATCCTCCGCGGTCAGCTCAGCCGACTCGAGAACGACTGTTGGCAGTTCAAAAAGCAAGTTACATGTTCCTTCTTATTGTTTTTAATTAGTTTTGCTCGCTGACCAAATACACATGTAGTGTGTTTTTAGTTTTCCAGTTTCCACTAACAATAAGACTTGTAGATGTTGAATATTGAATTTGAATCTTATTAAATACAGTAAATATTGTAGAATAAAGAAACACAGACCAAAGTTAAATAAGTGGCGTATTTGATTTTACATGTATTGTATCAATCAGAAGCCAGCTCCGTCGTCGAAAAAGCCATACAACGACATCAACCTGATAGCAGGGAATAAAATGGCAAAGCAAATAATAACGGTACCGATAGCAAGCAAACAGGTAATAATAAATACCACGATATTATATCTAATTTTAGTCGTAGTTAAAAATACTACATTATACTCTTACATTATTAGATCTCAGGTCAAAAATTTATTTCTTTTATTTTTATTATATTAATTTTAGACAGCAAAGGACGCGCCCAGAAATACGTTTCCAAATAGAAATTATTCGATACTTCCGGACCAGGTACGGTAGCCAAAATTTCTGTTTATTTTGAAATATTTCCGGCTTTGAACCAGGGATGTTACGGAGCTTCGACTCCGGTTCCGATATGTCGGAACTTCCGATTGGTATTACACAATGCCTTCGGTTCCGATACTTTTGAATCGGAGGTTCAAATCGGAGGTCAAAGCATAAAACAAATAGCGTCGGCGGCCTCCATCACCATCCACCCCTCCCGCCGCCCTCACGTACGTTCTATCGGTGATTATGTTTTTACTATGTTTTTACTAATTTTAACGTGCCTGACACGGAAGGTTAGGGTCTTCGCAAATTGACTGCAGCCACCGGCTTTTAGAAGCGTGATCCGGCCAACAGCCAACAGCTCCAATAACAGTGAGCAGAATTCAGCCGAAGCGGCCAGACCGCGCTTCTAAAAAGAAGCCCCACAGCACACACTTTATAAAAAGCGTCCTAAAGTAAATCATATTGTAATTCAAAAATATTCTTTTTGATTCCCAAAATAGTTAAATGGTTACCAAATAATGTGTTACACGAAGTTTAACGAATCCCCTCGCCACCAAAATCATAACAAGTCCACCCACTATGATTAGGTAAGTATAGGTTACGTTGGACTGTATTAGAACCACACAGAAAAAAGGGACCCCCGGAGGGGGTCCCGTCGACAATTTATTTACTACATAGATATAGTGCCCTGATAGATAGTGAATTTTAAAAGCGTTCATATATTTTTAGGGCAGTCAATACTAAGAAAAATTTGATTTATTTAATAATATTTTAGGAAACGAAATTTGGTGACCATTTATCCATTTTGGTAAACGTTTCGAATTTTATTGGTAGTAAAATAGGTACATTTTTGGGCGGCCTTTAAACTTTTGTTTTTATTGTTCTTAAGTAAGACATTTCTCTTCTGACGCCACCTCCGACTCCGCCTCCGCCTCCGACTCCGACTCCGACTCCGTTAAATCAAATTTAAAAACTCCGACTCCGACTCCGGTTCCGATACAATTACCTCCGTTACATCCCTGCTTTGAACGATTACTAACAATCTAAATCGAAATTAATATAATTGTTTTCTTACAAAGTAAGACCATTATTGACCTTTTTTATCAAAAGGAAACAATTAAAAAAATTGAAGATCTCGAAAGTCAACAAAATGTTCAAAGTGACTCTCCTTCCCCTACTACGTACCATTCAGAGGATGTTGTTCATGACAAAGGTATTATTTTATCCATAGTGCCATTTTTACATGTTACATAAATAAAGCTTTGCTTTTTAATTTATTTTTAGACAATATCTTCGTGCTGTACATGCATCGCTAATTAAAGTACCTACTAAAAGCCGCAGCCTCGATTGTTTATAATAAAGATTAAGTAGTGACACAGGATAGTCAGTTTGGTATAACAGAAAGCGTACCTATATCTATTATCTACACATAAAGTTTACATACCTATTTAAATAAGTGATCAAATGTTTGTTAGTTGCACATTTGAGTTCTGAAGGTCTGTAAAACGTAATTGCTTAGACTTCCAAAAGATGGAGCTCGTATAGCGGATTCTGATCTTTTAGAGTGGTCTCAGGATCATTTACCCACTATTTTCAAAATTTATGTATCTTCTTATCTGTTGAGAGGCCATTCGTCATTTAAACATAATCATAATTACACCGTAAATGAGGTAGTGATTGAGTGATGTCTTACAGACTGTGCAGCTAAAAGTGGAAAATTAATGCGCCTTAAAATTAACTGGCAAGAACAAATTGTCAAGTTCGAGAGTATGAAGAGTGAACTTAACGAACGTCAGGTGATTTGAGAAATTTGAGGTTTTTATAGAATATTCTGATTTTATTTAATAGTCATTTTGATAAGACCCGACGGACACCAGCGCAATCTGTGATTTAGTTACGAGTAATTGCACAGAAAGTTAGAAATTCAAAATTCATTGTATCTAATAACCATTTTGTTGAAATCCCCAGAAACGTTTTAATTTTACTTTACCTACATTACTTACATATACCTACACATGTACCTTATGCTATAGATGTATTAACTAATAAGCTAATAACCCACGTAACATGTAACGATTGTGTAGACAATACTTTTGGAACTATACGCAAATCTGCTCGGCACTCATCAAAAATTGAGCACAATGGGCCACAAGATGCATTTACCGGCGGCCGATGATCTCAATATCATGAACGTAGCCAAGATGACCCCAGACCAATTGCTTCAATTGTGTTCGGAAACCAAACGGCAGCGAAATGGTAACGAATCTTTAATTTTTTGCTTTGGAAAAAAAAACAGTGATTAATGAAGAATTACGATTAATAGTAGATAGTAATTCATGCAACACAACTTCTTCATATAATATATTATGTACTTCTGTACTACCTACTTCTGATTGTAAACATTATCTAATATATTCCTGTAAAAAACCTGAAGTCACTTCCTCACCGGAAACATTCGCCTGTAATGTATCAGCTCGGGTGAGTGAGTGCCTTAAACCCTAAATGTAATGATTAATTCTTAATGAATTATTTATAATATTAATTCAGATAATGAGTTGATGGCAAAGATTCCATTGGATTTTGACCTAAAGAAACTTAATAATATGCCTACTAAAATGATAGCGATATGTGAAGAAACTCTAAAGAAACGAAAAGATATTATAGATTGGTTTGACACATTGCGAACTCAGGAAAAGGTAAGAATTTTCGAAGTAAAACATAATAACTATAATGTACCTACTTCATTAAGCATGTTACTTTTATTAGATCCCATAACCATTTAAGTAAATTGATCATCGTCTAATGTTCGGGATTAATTTAGTAGAATATATTATGTATACTTTTAACTTTTGACATCGACAAAGTTTATTTCCTATTTAAAAAGAAGAAACCCCAAAAACTGTATTGTCTTCTAGGGTTGTACTGCAAGCAGTCTAACGAAAAAGATTAATGAATTCAATGCAGAAAACGAAATGTTACATTGTTCCCTGGAAAAAATAAAATCGGAATTCGTTAGAGAATTAAACGAAGTTTTCGATTTTCTCAGGTAAACCGGCGTTAATTTATGAATTATTTTTAATAATTAATATTTAATCTACCTACTTATAATTACAAGTTCCTTTTTTGTAGGAAATGCGTAAGTAAGACCATTGCACTCCAACTACGAACAGAAGAATTAACGTGTACACTGTCCGATATGCAATCCAAGAATTGTGATCTTCGGAAACAAATGTACAACGCAGATCAGTGCAGATCCTATAATAATAAGAATCGAATCGAGGTAAATAAAATTGTTAGATTTCAAAAAGCCTACTCACATTAAAAAAAAAAATTACCTACTGCGAAGTGCCTTCGTGATAAAGACGGATTATAGAGCTTAGTACTTAAATTAAAGAAACGTATTTATTTCAAAAGGAACTAGAAAGGCAACTTAAAGAAGAGAGACTAATGAAAATAACAACAAAGGATCGCTTATCAAGAGCGGAAGGCCAAGTTAAAATTGGAGACGAAAGAGCTGGTCAATTGGAGGCTGCGCTGAACCTCGAGCGCATGCATAACAGGGATCTAGAACGAACTGTGCAGCAACTAAAAGAACGGGTAATTTCATATGACGCGCACGCATTGGATTCATTAAATTAATTTTTAACTTGCACAAATTTTTAGATTATAGAAGAAACTGGATATTTGAATACCCAGTTTCTCACAGCACAGATCTCTTTATCTCTACTAAATAAATAGTGGAGTGCCGTAAGCTTTAAACCTCGGAATCCAGGGACTATGAATGAATCTTCAATAGAAATGTTGGACTGTATTTAAAATGCACAAATAAAAAGGAAAAAAAATTATAATTACCCGATCTTTTTTCTTTTTTTTTAATCTTTGTTGGTATGTTTGTTACCCCGTAACTTCGTGTTAGGTAAACTGATTTTGATGATTTTTTATTAGTTCCAGGAATCCGAGGTTTTACAATTTTTATGTCTTACGGCACTCCACTAAAATTAAAATTGAGACTAAGCTGTAATTAGTGCTCTAAAATTTGAAAAGTAATACCTAGCTTTCGGAAACACTTCTTCTTCTCAGTCGGTACGCTCTTGACAGAGCGGTCGTGGTCGTCATGTGATGTTCTGGGTAGATGTAATTTTCTTCACAATTTCTCGCCATTTTTGCCTGTTAGCAGTCATTCTGGTACACTCATGCAGTGGACCGCCCACCGCAGACTTTACTTGGTCGGTCCAACGCATGGGTGATCTACCGCGGGGCCTGGTGCCTTCGACTCTGTCCTGCACAACAAGGCGTTCGATGGAATCACTATCCCGCCGTGAGACGTGACCGAAGAACTTAAGAATGCGAGCTTGTACTTGATATGATAGGCGTTGTTTGATGCCAAGTTCTTCAATTATAGAGGCATTGGTGCGGAACTCGTTCCAGGAAACACCGAGCATCCTTCTCCAGCACCACATTTCAAGAGCGTCTATCTTCTTTTTTTCTATTTCTCGCAGCGTCCACGTCTCCGCAGCGTACAGGAATATGGGGAATATGAGCGTTCGGACAAGTCGGGTCTTAGTGGCCTTGGTGAGATTCCTATTCCTCCATATTTTTCGCATCTTGTCCATTGCTGTTCTGGTAATTGCCATCCGTCTTTTTACCTCATCAATGCATCCCCCATTGTTCGAGATTAAGGAGCCAAGGTATACGTAAGATTGGACCACTTCACAGTTCGCAATTTCATGAACTTCGGGCGAGTTATTTGGTCTTGCTGCGATTGATCCTTAATCCGAATTCTAGGCTGACTTTTTCCATCTTCCGAAGCAGACACTCCATCTTCTGAGCACTAGTGGCGAACAAGGTGGTGTCATCTGCGTAGCGTAGATTTGCAATTCTGTACCCACCAATCATGACGCCGTCTGTCCAGTCCTCGAGAATGATGCGCATTAGGAGCTCGGTGTAAACGTTAAATAAAAGCGGTGATATAATACACCCTTGGCGTACACCAGCGCTGGGGTGGAAGTTGCTCAAAAAGACGTCATCCGTTCGTACTGAGGCAGTTCCGTCTTCATAAAGACGTCTCAAGATGTTCACTAGATGTTTAGGTGTGCCCATTTGTAGCACTTATTGCAATTGAAATGGTTAAATTTGTATGAAAATGTCCTTCGATATTAGATATGTACATTGTATGATTCTCCAATTTTAATTTTGAAGCTTACAAATAATTTCATTTCCATAACATTTCAGAATCATACCTTACAGCAGGAATTCGATGAGGAGTTGAGCAAATTAAATCAGTCTATTAAAGAAAATACAACTCATTTAGAAGAAATTGCAGATGCTCGAGAAAAATTACAAACTGAGTAAGTCAATACAAAATATTTTTAATGCTCATACTAACCGGTGTACAGTAGAACCAAAGTGATAATGCGCATAGCGATTTTCGCCATTGTTCGGCATCGGTCGTATTTCCGAAGCGTTGGGAGATGATATCTATATAGAGTGGAAAGTACATTTACTTCATGCATAATTTAATATATATTTTTTTTGTGGTAAAAGAGTATCAGTATATCTATAAAGTATAGTATATATATAAAGTTATCAGTAACGAGATTTCACGCATGACCCACATAGGAAAGCGACGACGACGATTTAACGATGGAAAAAAGAAGGTTTAAATGAAAAGAAGATTTAGGTATAAGTATTAGGAAAAAAAAGTTTTATTTAATCAGAATCGTATAACAGAACATAGGTTAATATTTAATCAGAATCAGGGAGATTCTCTATTCCTGACATCATAGAGTCATCGGAATTTTCATCAAGGTCTCCAATTTCACTTATATCACTGCTATCTCCTGTGTAAATAATCATTTCATCTGAATAACTATCGATTCTTGACTCATATTTCCTATACTCATCTTCGCATTTAAGGGCATGATCAAGAACTTTTTTCCATTCTTCCGAACCTATATTGTTGATTTTTTCTAAAATAGCTTCTTTAACTGACGTAACGTTCATTGCAATATTTCTTTTGGCAACGTGTTGTTTTATTTGCGCCCAAATGTTTTCGATGGGGTTGAAATCTGGATGATATGGTGGCAATCGTACAATTTTATGCCCATGCTCCTCCATTATACGGTCAATGGCAAATTCTGTGTATTGTTCTTTGTGTCTTTTTATAATTTCGTACAATTCAGGTTTGAGTTTATTTGGGTCATGAGGAACATTGTGTTGTTGTAACCACGCAATCATTTGTGATTTGGGTGTATTTGAGTTTGGTGGTTTTACAGACAGCTTATTATGATATGGGGCGTTATCAATTACCAACACACTATTAGGAGGCAAGTTGGGAATCAACTGATTGCGTAGCCAAGTTTGATAACGTTCGGCGTTTATTTCTTTATGATAGTCACCTTCTGAGTCGACACATTTATGTAACATTAAAGCCCCTGAGACGAAGCCTTTTTCATTGCCTGCATGTACAATAATAATTCGCTCTCCTTTAGAAATGGGTTGTTTAATACCTTTTTTGCTGCTGTCTTGCCAAGTTTTACCTTTAGTATGCGATGTATGCACGTATGACTCGTCCATAAATACTATGTTTCTACCAGCATTTCTCAGCTGTTGTATTTCTCGGAGATATTTGATCCTTTTTAAACGTATATCTGGCTTTTCCATAAGTAACCGTCGGTTGGTATCAGTTTTCAGAAACCTAAACCCCATGTCTTTCAAGATGAGCCTTAAAGTCTCTACACAGCCTTTGAAATTAATAGCTTCGATTAACTTTTTTCTCAAATTATTTACAGTTGGGAGTTCTTTGAGCGTCAACTGAAAATTGTATATCATATTTCGAATTACACAATAGTCGAAATCATCAAGTCCCATCCGAAACCTACTTTTAGGTTTTCCTTTTTTCGGTGTGGAAAATTTCATTGATTGATTTTGCCTTTTTTCGTTCAATATATTAGTCAAAGTTCGGCGTGAAATTCCTGTAGATTTTGTCACACTCTCCTGAACTTTTTTAAAATAACCGTCATGGTCGTTTTTGAATACATTAGCTTCATTTAAGAAATAAAGGTACACATTAAATACCATTTGCCGTGCTTGTGAGTTAAGCGGCTTCCCACGTTTAAATTTATCCATTCTGGAAGGATTCGATCTGAAAGAAGATGAAATGGGCGGAGTTGTAACATTCTATCAAATTTATGTAAGCTTTTTATTTTTATTTTTTATGTGTATTCTATTTGAATTTTATTAAAATGACGAGTTAAAAATATATTATATGTACCCTGTATGTATGTATGTTTAAACTTACCTCTGAAAACAAAACCAAGAAGGGTGTGTAATATCAGCTCTATATAATTCCACATAAAAACTGACTGACATAAAACAGACTGACATTCAACTCACCGGCGGCGCCCGTCGATCGCCGCCGACCGTTCGAACTTGTTATCGATTGATATTGACTCCTATTTCTATCGCACAAGATGCTAAATGCAAGAGCATTGGTTAGGGCTCTTACGATTCAATAATTCGGTTGTTTCCGGAAACGCGACCACTGGCGAAGATTTGTACGCGCATTATCACTTTGGTTCTACTGTACATGATTAAGGTCGCAGAAATATTATTTTCATACAAACAATAAACATTTATTGCTTTTGAGATAAATTTTCGAATTCATATCTTAGTGTTCCCCATCATTATATGTAGAACAAAGCCATGCCCAAGGTTTCATGTTTAGCCATATGATGTCTGTCGGTTAGTTAACTTTACCTTTTTATTAATTAGGTAAAATTATATGTACACCACACAACTTAACTATTAAGACTTCTCGAAGATCTCCAACTCTAGTCATTAAAAATAAGTTAGTCGAGTTATAAAAAGTAAGTTTACAATATGTCGAATATTGTCTCTCTTATTATTAATAGAAAAGAAGATCTTGAGAAGCGCCTGGAAGAGCTATCAAATCATTATAACGAATCACTCGATAACATCAAAGCGGAACAGAGTCAAAACGTTGCAAAAATTATTGAAATTGAAAAAAAATATAACGAAGAATTGGAAGAAAGAAAGAAACGTGATACACAAATTGAAATGTTATGCACACAGCTTGTAGAAACAGAGTTGCGATACAAAGACACTGAAAAACTGTTGGAAGAACAGAAATCTCTGCAGAGTATGTAAACTTTTTTAATTTTATATTTTTTACTGTTTATTTCTGATACAAAACCTTAACGTTATTTTTTATATTAAGGTAATAGCCAAAAGTTGGAACAAGAGCTTCATGCTCTGAAAAATGACCTTCAGAACACTAACGCAGAAATCGAAGAATACAAACAGAGCTTAAAGAAGAAAACAAATACAATTAGAGAATTTGAGGTACTCATAAATGTATTATAGTTTCCATTATTTTATCAGCCTTATAACTTGTTGACTTGTAAGACTCATGAATTATTATAAAGAATAAACTCATTTTAATATTTTAGAAAAAACTTAACCTATCGTTGGCTTCCGAAGAAAAGTTAAAATGTGAACTTAATTACAAAGAAAAAATTATCTCGGAACTTAAAATGACTCAAGAATTTACAGAAGAAGCGCTACACAATAGGTACAAATTGAGATCTTTCAAACATGTGATACATACTCATGTAAATTGTAATGTAGACTTGCTAACTGATTATACCCATGTATTTTAAAGGGATATTAAAATGAAACAATATGAGGAACAGTTATCTTCATTGAAAAATCAATTAGCTGAACTACAAGAGCGTTGGAGTGAAATTGAAAATTTACAGCACCTTCCAGAAATGGTAATGATTATGATATGCACAATCGCAAATACATCAGCTTACTCTACTACTAGGAAATCTTCCCCGTTCCTTTCAACGGAATTAGTAGGTAGCGCCATAAAATTTGTGGAGATATTCCGAGTACAAAGTCGCAAAGTATTTATAAACTGGTTCAAATATGACTCATTAAAACATTAAATAATGGTACATACTTAATAAAACAAAGTTTATTACGTAGAATTACTTGTAGAACAATATAATATATTTATTTATATAATCATACTTTAAGGTTACGGAGCACAATGCGAAATTAGTTGAAATCAGTCAGGAAAATGACGATTTGACTGAAGCATTGAACAACAAGAACACTAAAATAGATTATTTGTGTGGTACATTAAAAGAGAATGAAGAAATTCTTAAACAAAAAGAAGATTTAATTCAAACATTATTGACGAAGGAAGAAGAGCAAGCGAATATCATAAAATTGTTGAGAAATAACATAGAAATGAGAGCCCACGTCGATGCTCAGGTATTTTTATCTTACATAAGTTTTTAAACATGACCAAATTTCCTACACGTAGTAATATTATCTATAGGATTATAATTCAACTTTCTAATCCAGAAGCTGTTCTTTTTGCTTTTATTTCCAAAAATAATTACCCTAAAATATTATATTTATTATTTCAGAGCAATCGGCAACTTGCTGAAAAGAATGCTGAAATTAACTCGCTTTTAAATAATTTAGACAAATTTAAACAGCAAATTAACCAACTGGAAAAAATAATTTTAACACTCGAAGATCAAGTACAAAAAAATGCTTCACAGAAAAAAATAGACGAAGAAAGAATCCGTTCTCTTGAGCAAAAATTAGCTAAGTACAATGCTTGTCGTCCTGAATATGTTAAAGAAACTGAGAATCCTACGGATAATTTAGACAATTTAATTAAAATACTTGAGGAAGAATTAAATAGCCCAATTGAAACAAATTTACAGAGGCAACAAGAAATCAATGCGAGTAATAGAAGAAAACATGATAACAAACGACAACAACGTAACCCAGTGTTTTATCACGAAAGCTTAAATCCTAATCATGATAATTTTCCTACCAAAATTGAGATGGGTAACTTTGTTAAGAAAACATATCTATCCAATAAGAATGAAAAACCTCAACTTAATGGTTTTGAAAGTAATACAGATGTTTACGGGCCAAATATTCAAAAGTGTATTCCTTTCCATAAGCTAGGAAGAGTACAGACTCCGCCTGAATATTTAATAAACAATAACAATGTATTCGCACACTTTAGGGACATACCTTCAACGTATTCCGAAGACAGAAATGTGACTAGGAACTTACAGTATATCATACCTAACGATTTAAGTGATGAAAAAAAGCGTAAAATGTTCAAATTGATTGGTCATCGCCTTTGATACGTGAGCCCCTTTATTTTCGTTTGTTTTTATTAAAATAATTTATTGCGACGACTTGTTACGATTTGTGTGAAATAAAAGCAAAATTCATACTTGTTATTTTATTTATTTAAAAAAAGAGCTTAAATCTGCAACAAGAAATTATAAATTAGTGATTTTATCATTAAACACAATACTAACTATTCAGTAAAATTAAATTGGGCCAATCGAAAAGCAATTGAAGCGATGATGAGAACACTTATTTTAATTTATGTATAATATTCTATTCTTCTTATAGTCTATAAAGTCTTATGCGGGGTTTACACGGGTGACTAAAGCCGCACGATTTTTGCCGCGCGGCGAATATCGATCGTTTAAATGTCAATTCGGCTAAGTCGCAAGTGACTAAAGCCGCAAGCCCCAAAGTTGGGTAGCATCCGACTATGGCCGCGCGGCGACCGGCCGCATGCAGCTGGTGACTAAAATCGACCATGTAATCGATCAGTTGCAGGCGATCGCCCGCCGCATGAAGTTGTGCTTCGCGCATGTTTATGCAGTAAAGTATCAAACTGATCTGTAGTCATTCTTAATCGTTTTCTAAAATAATCAGGATCTTCTAATCTCCATTCCACCAGTAAAGTATCCGAGGCACCCAAGACCTTACGTCGAGAAATCCATCCACGTACCCAAGATTTATGTTTTCTTCTTTCCTTTTGTTTCTTCATCTCTCTTTGTTCTTCGAGCAATTTTTGAATAATTGAATCTATGACTATTTCAATTCCGGCACGAACACCTATTCTTCTCAACATTTTCGAAGGGAATGACCGAGTCGCGTGCGATTTTATTCACCAGTGTAAATGGGCTAGCGATGCGGCTTGGTGAGACGATTTGTGAAGCGACTAGCCGCACGGCGAAAATCGACCCGTGTAAACCCCGCATTACTTATTCTGTTTAAAAAGGCATCCCAAGTTAAACTTCAAAAGGCATCATGTTACGTAAGTAGTCTTAGCAAACAATTAACGAACAATATCTTGAAATAATGAAAATAAGTAGGGGAAAGTAGGGTAATTGAGAACGGCGGGTAATTAGGAAAAGCTAGATAAGTAATGTTTCCCCCACTCTATACTGGCTTGCAATTGTTCAACGGGTGCATCCAGCACCCAACAGCCCATACGCAATAGTGGGAATCAAAAACCTTATGACATTAGACATAAGGTCGAAAGTCGATTGCAAGGAATATACTAGAATCTTATTCCAACAACTGCCGGAACATTCTAGAATGGCATGAATGGTAGGCGAGTGGTATAAAAGGGGCACTTGGTCGACTGCGTGGCATTCTAGTTTCGGAAGCGAAACCGGGAAGAAACAGCGATACCTACGAGCGATACCAGCGAGAAGTGAAGTGATTTCTACGGGCGATATAAGATCGACGAGTGTATTTACGAGTGCGCGCATAGTGTTTTGGTGTGTACGAAGTGTAATTTTGTGTTTCGACGATTACAATAAAGTCTTTGAGGAGTATTTTGGCATTTTCTCGAACCCAGTACTCCTGACACGTAACATTTACTTATATACATATTACTTGGGAAGTAACTAATTAACGCTTTACTTGGAGATGGTGAAAGAGGCCCTTAAACTTTTAATTACGGCGGTCTTTACACAACCCACCACCCTGCTCCACTCTCCATTCGTCGTAAAATTACTGAAGAACCCAAGTGTCTAAACTCTAAAGCCTCCGATATGACTCAATCTCTTTTCTGATGATAACAACCGAGACTGATGGGCTTTACGTGTCCATCGAAATTCTGCAACTATCAGTCGGACGGCTACTCAACCGATCGCAAGCAGTTGCATAACTCAGTCATTTACGATTACACGCCTTCGATTTAACGCTTGAATTGCTTATCGTTTGCCCAACCACAAGTAAATACTAAACTTGGATTATTTATAGATGAATGAGATGCGGGTGCGTGCCGGGAGCACAGAATCTCTCTTTCCAGCATAGCTCTACGCCGTTCCAGCTGTGTGCGTACTCTGCCCTCTCTCTCCAGCTGCAAGTTCTGTGCCAGTACGGCCCTCTCCAGTCTGAGTACTCTAGCTCGTTCTGCCCGTAACGCAGTCCATGTATCAGAAGCTCCGGCGCATACGGACGACAGCGATCGAGAAAGCTGAGGAATAAGAATTCTTGTGGAATCCGAATTGCAGCACTAAATACATGGTTTTTAGTGCTGCAATTCGGATAATAAATTACGGCGCATGATCCGTTTTTATGGATATACGAGTAGCATTGCAAACTATTTACACCGCCCTTCCGCTGCTGGCTATAACAACATTGTAGGCTCTAGAAAAGTTTAACCGGATCCACACCTTTCTAACCGTAACATTATTACTAATAAGACAATCATGACACGGTAGAAAAGATACTAGGTTGCGTCACGGTTGGTGATTATACCCCGAGTAAACAATGAACTCTACCACTTATGACATTTGCTAGCAATACTGTTAGCTACTAACTTTCTTATGAGCAGACGCATCGATAGGCTGAGGTTCGTCTCGGCCGTCCAAGCACGCGGCCAGTTCTCGTCGCGCGCGGATCATCCGTGCAAACAGGTCGGCGGCTCGCTCGTGGCGCTCCAGCATGAGCGCGCGCGACGCCGCCGCCGTCACCAGCGCCGACCGCTCCCGCGACAACGTCTCCACTTGCATGTGCAGCTCTAGCAACTGAGGATAAACATGTTTCGTAAGGGTGTTGTTACCAAACCGATCGACTATCCATGATCACCATCGATCGATGCCGTCGACGATTGATCGATTGGTCTGGTAACATCCTTAAATTACCTGGTCCTATGGGTGAAACAATGAGGTTTTCACAAAACCGTGAATTAATTTACGTTACTAATAAAAACAATACAATTCATTACCTCAGTCTGCATGTCTTGATATGGAAGCTCCTTAGAATAGCATTCATAGTTAACAAGTCGTTTTATCTCGAGACGCAAGGATGCGAGTTGATTTTCATACTCCGTCATACTTTGTTCCCTGGTAGTTAGATATTGATTTAGGTACAATTACGGTAAGTTAAATGTTAATTTCATAAATGTAACTCAAAGGTGTGTGAAGTCCGCCAATCCGCACTTGGCCAGCGTGGTGGACTATGGCCTTAACCTTCTCATTCTGAGAAGAGACCCGTGCTCAATAGTGGGCCATGATGGGTTGAGATGATGATGATGATGAATGTAATAAGTATGTGATATAAAATTGTGATTTCTATAAATTATTGGAAGATAGAAAGGACCATATAATTTAATATTTCAATGGTTTCATACATCATTTTTTCATTTTCTCGGTGTTCCTCAATAACCTGTTGAAGTTTCATTATCTTTCGTTCTCTGTTAAGCAGTTCGGTTGCAAGTTTATCGTGTTTATCATTTCCTTCTTCTTGCTGAAAAAAACCCTCGCATCAATTAACATATTGCTGTAATACCATTGTTTTAAATAAATAAATTAGTAATTTAGCAACTACGCACTGCAATTTTTGATAACGATTCCAAAAAGCTTTCCTTATCTGCCCGACTCTGTCGTAATTCATCTTCAGCGCGTCCCAAAGCCACTTTAGTAATTTGTAGCTCTTTCCATATATCTACTTCCCTGTCAGAAGGCTCATTTTCTATAAGAAATTAACAATGTATCAGCAAATGTATGGTAATTGACTTGATAGTTCATGCGTAATATTTTTTAAGTGTAACCAACAGAAAAATAATGGTTAAGAGGCCTAAGACATTTGTTACTCATACAATGATACAATAGCTAATGAGGTCTGAATGATTAAAGAGTTGCTGATATTACTTATATTTTGACAATATTAGAACTTCATTGAAACTTGATATATATACCCCTAGAAGGCACATATTCCAAGCATCGTCTTCGCTCCAAGTCAACCAGACGGACCGAGCGCTCCCGCATAGCACTCAGCTGCTCGTCCAATTCCTTCACGCGTCCCTGTAACTCTTCAATCCTCAACTCCGCTGCAATCCTGTCCTTTTCCTTGGAATATTAATAGATACAGTAAGATAAGAATCATTTTGGATGTTTATAAAATGTAAAACTTAAGACATCATGGCACCTGTTCTGCTACCTTCGCCTGCAGCGACTCCGCCCGCGCGCGCTCTGCCGCGCCTCGCTCCTCCGCCGCCCGCTCAGCCTCTTCCGCCAACTCCCGTAATTCCTTGACCCTAGTCAAAAATAAAAAAAATGATACTTTTAAGACTTGATGCAACGAATCATAAAACTGAGAAAAAGAAGTCATCTATTACTACTCAATGCAGCAGAAAAGAGAAAAGAGGGAACCTTTTTTTAATATCATTATTTAGTAAAATTGTTTATTTATACAGTTTATTAACGTGATGTAAAGACGAATTATTAATATCCTATAATGCTGATAAAACATGAAATAATATTAAGGCAGTAACCTGGTTTCAAGAGCGTCCCGTTGACGAGACAAAGCATCGATTGTCATTTCCCCTGTTTTCGAAACCTCTATCAACTTCCTTGAACGGGCGTCATAGCTCGATTCTCGATGGCGATACTGAAGTAAATAAATTATTTATGCTTGTATAAAACATAAAAGATCAGAGTTGTAGGTACGTCTGAAATAGCTGTGAATTTTCCACAGGACCAGGACGTCTATAAAACCCGATGGAAAAGCAATTTTAATAGGGTAGACAAGTCACTTTACATCATGCACGGGAAACCCTACCTCGGAAAAGCTTTTTAATAGGCCAGTTCATAAACTTTACCATCGTGCATGGATAACCTTTTAAATATCCTGCATGGTACAGAGCTCAGCGATCTTCACCAGGTTGGATCTACATTATATGGTTCGAGCAATGGAGACGCAATGGACGTGCACTTGACAATCGATATACCCAAATCTACATTATAAACCCTAAAGATGACGTAATTTACCAGTTGTTCGAGATCCTTATGCTTGCGCTTGGCAGCCTCCAATTCGTTGCGGGTTTCCTTCAACTGTCGCTCCAGGGTGGCGATGCGGGCGCGCGCCACACGCAACATGCTCTCAGCAGCGGACACCACTTCCTTCAGAGCCTCACGAGCAGCCCGCTCTTTGGTTAGCTCGTCGTGCATAGCCTGTCATTTACTCTTAATTGAATTGTTAAGGCAATTACTTTATTGTATGACCGTCTAATAAAATTCGCGCCGATTTACGAACCCACCAGTGTAGGACGGACCTTCTCAAATGATTATGCGAAGCTTCTGACACATTCATGGTATTGCCAATATTGCCATTGTCAAAGCCAGGACAATTAGTACAATGTACAAAGTATCAATACATAAAGTAAATAAAATGGTAGAAACGGCAATACAGAGAAAATCATCATAATCATCTGTCATCACTAAATTGGCGTGCCTCGAGTATAATGGAATATCCTCAAGGTCAGAGTTAATAGAGCCTTATTAAGGAAGTGTTATTGGAATGATAGTAGAACATAACTTCTAATATAAAGTTTAAAAAGAAAAATCGGAACGGCATTGGATTTGGCACTATAAGCAATACTTATTCCATCCTACTTATGTAGTTAAATTGAGCTGTACAATTTAATAGACTTGACACATACATAACTGACAGCGTTTAAATAGAAGGTTTACCTGGTAGCTCGGAGTAGCCTCTGCCATACGAGTGGATTTAGAATCGTCATTATCTTTCTTTGTCAATTCTTCAATTTTGTGTTGTAATATAAGAATTTCCTTTTGCAATCGTTCTGTTTTTTTCACCATTGAATCACGATCTATCCACGGAGTTCTATTAATGGTGATTAAAACGGAACAAATTAAACATTTTCAATGGGGGTCTACTTTAATTAAGTTATGTGTACTTTTTATATACAGGGTGTGGCGTAATGAATGGATAATACGGTGTCTACGTGTAGAGGGACATATTATCCCGATTCAGATAAATAAATGTTATGTTCATTAAAAGTCCTTTTAAAAGTTTTAAAGTATGACTTGTATAAATATTGATTATATGACCTAACACTTCTTCATGTGCCTCTCTATTTTTTCAATCTACAAACACATTACTTATTAGTTACGTACTTTGCAAGATGTAGGGAATAGGTTATTTTAGCCTTTAAATTTTCTGCAGTTCCCGCAACCATTCTGTGCAGTTGTTCAGTTTCCTCGTCGAATTCGAGATTCTTCGTTTTCCACTCTAAATTCTGAGAAAACAAATTTTCCATTTTAAATTCATTACTTATGAACACGCAGCAAACATTATTCAAATTATACGGTTTCCACATATTTTAAAATAAATTCACACCCACATCCCTTGTCCCTGTATTACGTCATTATAGTACGTCATTATAGTCTAAATACACATTCTAATAATGTAAACAAAAGTTTTCATATAAGTTATCATTGTCACTATTAATATTAAAAACTTACATTAGAACTTATAACACTATTGTCTTTCCGATAATCTAGAGACTAAATAACACTTCAAATCTACCAAATTGAGACGACTAATACATAGGTATACCGTAAATAGAAGGAAAAATGCTTCGAGTTAAACTTTATTGTCATAATAATAAAGACCAAAACCTACTGTAACGTATGTGGCGCGGTCGGAGCGGTGTTTGGCGCGGAGTAGGTTTAGAAGCTCGATGCGCCGAGCCATCAGCTCTGCTCCCACGCCCAGCACTTGTTCCGGAATAGGGTTCAGCTGGGCTTGCAATTGTTGCAGCACTTGAGGACCTGATTATATTTACGATATTACGAAATTATGTCTTGTTTAGTCAGTTAAATGACATGATAAAAAAATATAAACATAATATTGAAGATCGATTTAATGAATGAAACTGAATATGCAGATATCGGGCACTGTTATTAATTTATCTGGCAATTAAATCATTATTATGGTAACGGTACATGTATATTGAAAGATCATTGTAGTAAGTATCGCAGTAAGAATACTGATATGAATAAGCAGTATGAGTAATGAATAATATGTAGAGTAGAAACTCTACCTCGTATTCATTGACATAATTAACAAACAAAGGTGTACAATTTAAATTAGATATGGAATTAAATTAAAGTGACTATGATTTATATTTTTAAACCCTCCTTACCAAACACGCCGCTTATGTCAGAGTTCACAGGCATTTCTAGGTCATCTCTCACAAGCAATAGTAAGTCGTGTGCAGGCCAACCCTTCACGGATATAATACGCATGTCTCCCACCGATGTGTCGGTGATACCAGCCCGGGATTCCAACTCCTTCAACGAAGCATAATGTTCTAGTAGAGTGTTCTGAAATAATATTTTAATTTTCTAAATATTCGAATAGTAGAGTCCTTAATGTTCTTAAATTCTGGTAGTTAAATCATGTTTAATTTTATGCTAGGCTTCCCGCCTATTTATTTGTCAGGATAAGGAAACGAGTTTTATATAATATTTATCCTGCAGTGCACCGGTAATGAGTCAAAAGCTTATCTTATTAGTACCAGTACCTAATCAATGGGCCCCCGCTATCTTATTGGCCGGCAACCCGTCAGCAACATTTTTTGACGTTATAGAGTTTCAGTGGCGTTGTGCTCTTACATCAATAAAAAATGACTACCTGTTGGGATATTAAATTTTTTCGCATCTTAATAAACTCTCTTTTCTTGGTAGCTAAAGCTCGCATGGTTTTGGTTACAATACACTGTGGAATCACAATATCTTTTTCTGTAAAGTAAAAAAATCGTCAAATTATATTATCTGTCTTTGTAAACTAAAATATTTACCATAAGTAAGTTTCTTACCAGGTTCTTGGTGATCATAATTTTCATATAGTTTAGATTGCAGGGTTTCCGTCGTTGCACTTATCTTCGGCGCATAGGTTACGTGTTCCAAAGGCTTAGGTGCCCCTGACTAATATATTTAAATAAAATAGAAATTGTAAATTACAATGAATATTAAATAATAAATCATGGATAATTAGATGCTAAAAAAAGGTCTCAGCTTTTTTCGACTCCGATGTTCATGGTCATAAAAAATGTGTTTTTTTTACACAAACAAGTCGTTTCCTTATTCTAAGGACCAGACCAGAAAATAGGATAAAAGAGAATTTGACAGTGGGAACTCGGTTAACATTAGATAGGTAGATGATAGATATATGGCTCTAAAACTATCCGGATGGCCTCAGGTCTATCTCAAATGTTCAAATTCTGAGAATTAAGAACTCAAGTAGTTAATGTGCATTATCTCTAAACAGTGGGTACGAGTCTGTACTAAATACGTTAAAATTTTCTTACGTTTGTTGGGGATAAACTTTGACATCGTCTATCCTTTGACACCCTTCTGGGGCTCTGAAACAGAAGAACGAATTTCTCAAATACCTTTAATCAAAGATTTTAAGTCTACACATATTTCTAGGTAGGTATATGCAACGCGCATTCCGATGCGTCAAGATAAAAATCGATTCTTGATTTAGGTGTAACTGGTACTGTGATTCTCGGTAAAGACGAACATCATCGCCACGAACGGTATGTCTGCTCATTAATATTAATCCGAATTTATCAATAGTCTATACCATAAACGCAATATGTAGAAATGATTATTATAGATACCTACTATGTTAATTTTAAATTACATAAAACCTACGATCGAAAGATAATCAACTTTACAAAGATAAAGTGACTAACGAATTTCTCTGCAGGAACAACTTTGTATTTTTTTAAGAAATTTAGACCCTCTCAGAATACGGTCCACGCCGCGGACTCCTTAACAGAAGTTAAGTCTATCGATACAAGGGAATACCATCAAGTGAAAAATAATATTACTGACAATTTTTTTTATATGTATTAAATATACAAAATTTTCATACTCGTGTTCTTACTGAGACCGGGCTCGTAGAATGTGCTCTTTTGCTCAAACTTGACGATTTGATCACTCGTTTCTTCAGACCGATGGGCTCTAGTGAAAAAATAAAGCCCGTTTAAATTAAAAAATATAATCAATATCAATGCCTATATAATAAAACTCATCCGTACTAAATGACTGACTGACAGACAACGCACAGCCGCAATTACTGAACCGTGAACGCAAAAAACTAAAATTTGACATAACTGAATGTTCCTCGAGGAATGTGAGTTTAGGGATAATTATTATTAGTTTGTTGGTAAGAAAGGATTTCTTAAAATTCCCCCCTAAAGGGTTAAGAAATGAGATAAATTGATGAGAACAGAAATTCCACGAAGGTGAAGCCGCGAGAGGACAGCTAGTCGTTTATACAACGCTTGATATAGCATCGAGTAGGTACTCGTCGAGTAAATATCACCAAAATAATTTATTAAACCCAAGGTCTGTGTCGTGCAGATTATCTGCCCTGTTATCGACTTAGTTTCGTATGTTAAAAGTTAAAAGTAATATATTTATATTTTAGATAAGAAATACAAGTAGGTAAATACTCAATATTTCATGAACTTCATTTATAAATAATCTCGCAATAGATAATCCCAGCCCGGCCTACCTGTTGGTATTGGCGTGGAGTTACACACAGTTTTAAACATCGTGGATATATATTTTTTTGTAATTTTTTCAACACTAGTACGTTTCCACTGGGAAATTTGGCAAATTACATCACTGACAGATTTTTTCCCTACGACTTGCCACGTCTCTCAAAATGAAAATGATTATTGTTTCTGCTTCTTTATAATTCTCATCGGCCTGCGACATTCCGTTCAAAATAGCTGTGTGCCCTTTAAGGGTGCTTTTCCACCAGAGAAGTGCTATGCTACGTTTCTGTGGATGCGTTTGATATCCACCAATCATATTCATTGATGCACATAGCTTAGCACTGGTGGAAACGGATTCAACTAAGATATGATTTTTATATGGAAGGATGCGTGCAGTGGATGTGTGCTTTGTATGCGTGCTACACTGATTAGCTGATTACCCAAAATGAAGCGAGGGCGGATTTACTAGTACTAAATACGTGAAAACCTCCGAAAAAATATTTTTCACAAAATGTAATATGGTCGAATTTCGAGCGCGAATGGGTGTCGCCTTCGTTTTTGTAATATTAAAATTATATTTTTTTTATAAATCTATTAATGGACTAAATATCCTACTAATTATATCTCTTAGGCTTTCACGCCTAAACCATTGAACCGATTTGAACGAAATTTGTTACGAATAGAGAGAGACCACGGTAGAGACAACGTTAGAGTTGGTCCTAAAAAAGGATACCAATAGGATATTTTGTATCCCGGAAATTATTTCTTAACAGCGGTACTTTTTTTGGTATCTAACGCGAGCGTAAATTTTAGACCACACAGATTAATAAATAATTATTAAATCCATGATCGGATAAAGTATTTGTATTATTTAAAATACCTGTTAATTATACCTAAGTTAATATTATACATTTTTATATCATTTAATTTCGGTGCAAAACCTAATCTTATCATAATAACAGTAGCTGCTAAGCTAATATTTCAATGTAATGGATTTCATGTATTACTATTTAGGCTTCATCATTTTATCAATTATATAGTTATTAAAATTATCTTATCAGAAAATAATTTCTTTATAACTAAATACTTAACTTTTTCATTCAATTTTCACAAAATATCATAACTAAGTACCTAATAATTATTACTTATATTTGCTAAAATCTAAATAACTGTTCTCAAACAATCAGAAGTTTGAATTACAATTTGTTAATTTTATAAGTAGGTATGTAAGGCGCCTAAGCTTTAAAATTTATCCAGCATTTTTTTGTTTTTAGGTCCCGACGTAAAAAGAGGGATGTTATAAATTTGACCTGTCTATGTCTATGTGTCTTCTCGTTACACCCCAGCTCTCAAACGAAAGCCAGTAGCAGTAGTTGCAGTGGTTGTTTGTAATGTTTGGCAGATATCGGTCGAGCAGTTTGATGAAAATCGGCTGTTTTCAAGTAAATATTATGATATTAGGCGAATTTTGGCATAAAAAATTGGTTGCCTGTAAAGTCGGTATACGGGCGAAAGTTTTACGTGACAACGACTTTGAGTGGTAAAATAATTTTAATGTGAATATTCATTCGTATAGTAGGAAGAAGGATGAAATAATAGTAACAATTTAAAACATTTATTTATACTGTCTAACCGTCATGTGAAGGCGGAAGCAATTTAAGTTTAATGTTTTATTTTTGTTAAATAGTTCCTCACTTGTAAACAAGATGGCATTGTACCAATTTGTGAAACGCGCTAACGAGTGTAACGTGGAGTTTATATAAGAGAAAAATTTGTAAAGGGCAATGTGTCGACTTCTTTGGTTTTATAATAAACTGCTATTTTGGGTTTGGAAGCAGTTGTGGTTATTTGTGAAGTTGACCCTGCGTTCCCGTATCTTCATGGGGTAAACATATACAAAGAATTATATTTAAAACATTGTAACACCATCCGCCATCTAGCGCTGCTAACCGTTAGACCATTAACCATTAGTCACAACTAAGTGAGGTAACAAACTAGTTACTCTACTTCTCCAGAGATGGCGCTGTACCATTTTCTGAAACACGCCAACGTGTGTACGCCGTAGCTACTATAAGTAACGTGAGCGGAGCTACTAACGCAGTTTCTTGAAGTGCCACCCGGCAAACCAATTTATAAGACGTTGTCACGTCAAAATCATCCCTTGTCAACGCTATCTAGATATTGTGCAGTAAACATTTATAATAGTCCATTTGATGGAGGAAAGCAAACTGATATTCACAAAATTGTAATATCAATATTTCACTCGCATACTAGATGGGGTTGTACAAAACGTCGAGGTTTTTAAGGTAAGCCATAGAGCAAGCTTTGTGGTCCTATCCATGTCCTATCCTGACTAAAGCTCTTTGATCCTGACATAACCTCACACGATTCTGCAGTTTTTAACACGCTTTTATTAACTTCACCTGTATGTTTGTATGTTTGTATGTAACTTTACTCCATTTTCTTTAATATCTCCGGTGCCCAAAGGTCTTCTTGCTTCAAACTTATATAGCATCTGCAACTAATTATTCCCTAACTTTCTATACCATTTTCACGAAAATCCGACCACAATTTTCCGAGAAATAGCTGTTTTTCCTCATTTTTTTCTTAATTTTATACCTATACTTCCTTTAATATCTTCCGTGCCCCTCAACCGTTGTGCTTCAAACTCATAACTAACTTAAAGCTAACTGATCCCTAACTTCCTATACCTTTTCCACGAAAATCCATCGCGAATTTTCCGAGTTACAACTGTTTTTCCTTGATTTATACTAAATTCGTTCATTTTAAACCTACATTTCTGTTAATATCTTCCGTGCCCCTCAGGCGTTTTGCTTCAAATTCATAACGCACCTATAAACAGTTGATCCCTAATTTTCTAGACCCTTTCCACGCAAATCTATCGCGGATTTTCCTAAAAATAGGCGTTTTTCCTAACTTCTTTAATTTCCACCTTCCCTAGCCTATAACTTCACCTGTATGTTTGTATGTTTGTATGTATGTTTGTATGTAACTCTCCTTCGCATAAAGAGACTACCATAATGATATTATTACACGCTTTATATTAGCTTCACTTGTATGTTTGTATGTTTGTATATTTGTTTGTAACCGACTTCTTTGGACGCGATTTTGACCCACTTTAAATGGCCAGATTTCGTTCAAACTTTGTAGATTTATCGAGTTCCGATGACATTACACTATTTTGATAAAATTATTCCAATTTTCAATATGCAAAATAAGATTTTAATTTTTTTACTCTCACACTACTGCCATCTATCCATTTGCTACTGCCATCTACCCATATTTACGGGCAACTAGCTGTAACTGCGTATTCAGTTTGACTGCGTACATTACGTTTTACTAGATGGCGTTGTTCTTCTGTTTATTTGAATTCTAAGTTATCACAGTAGATAGATCGATAGAGACCAAATAATAGTTTAAAATTATAAAAACAAGCTATTATAAATAAACAAAACTAAAAAGTCGAAAATAAATAATAGTTTAAAAAACTAAAAAACACGCTTTTTATAGAATACTGAACTAAAAAAATAGAAAATAAGTTTCAATAAATTTAAATTAAGAATAGTGTTAAAAATTTCAACAAACATGAATTAATAATAGTGTAAATAAAGAAAATATTTTATTTAAAAAAAAGCGTGGGGTGCATGGTGTCATTTTGATAATATCTTAAAAAGCACCCCACGCTTTTTTTAAATAAAATATTTTCTTTATTTACACTATTATTAATTCATGTTTGTTGAAATTTTTAACACTATTCTTAATTTAAATTTATTGAAACTTATTTTCTATTTTTTTATTGAAGAGAAAATTTTTGGACGAAATTCGGCTGTAAACTTTTTGTTGCTCGCCGGCCAGTATTATTTTGGCAGAGTCTCACCTCTCCTCTCTTCTCATATTCTGTCCTCATTATACTTCACCTCAACTAACCTCCACCACGGTCTTTTATAATTAATTTAAGAAGGATATTATAGGATTTATAAATTGTAGTAGGTACTATCTACTTCTAAGGTAAATATCGTATCGCTCAAGGGATTTTAATTAATTATTTTAATGGGTGCTAGTGATTCCATAGTTTATTGCCGAAACATATTGCACAAAATACATATTATCAGTTACCTTGGAATTTTCCATCTTATAAGTTGATATAATATAAATACGGTCAAACAACTCCGATATCATCACGTATCAGGGAACTAATCCTATACCAAGGCTCGATCGGTGTCAACAACTACAAATATTAAACCACTTACTACGTGTATTTATTGTTACTATTGGGATACCAAGCCTTGCTCGATATGTACCTAATGCATGTACCTACCATGCACATTGTACATTTCAGATATTACAGTAGCCGGCGCTATTTTCCTACACTTTTTTGGCACTTTTATTATTTCCACAATCAAAAAGAAAGTTATTTACGTAGGTATATCAGTAATAACTGCGAAGCATTTAAGTTAATACAAATGGCTTTATTAAAATAAAATACATTATTAAAAAAATAATAACGGTGGATAAAATAACATCATTGAAAAAAAACATGGGTGCCTTTCCACCAGAGTTTTGCTATACTAAAGATGCATTTGACATCCACCAATCACATTCATTAGTATTCGGATTCGGAAGGTTTCAAGTCCGGCCAAGGAACGTGATAACGTCCTTAGAAACGTAACATAGCACATAATTATCTGGTGGAAAGCCACCCTTAAGATCACAGCGCTACCTACATAACGTCAGTGTATGCTACATCTATGGCTACCTACCATGCTAATGTCGACCTAAACTAGCATATCATGAATCCACTGAAAACCCAACCATCAATTTCTTTCGAAAAGCATTAAAATAAAAGTTTTAGAAAATTGAACCGCGATTTTCAATGAAATCAAGAAACTTATTAGGTATATAAAAATATAGGGATAAATTAAGCATTTAAACTCGTTAATGGTAGGTACCTAACTACTAAACAAATAATTAAACATGGTAATTAGTCTCAGTAGAGAGAAAACTTTATTTCAATTTGGTCACAGTTTTGCGTCTTTTTAGGGTTCCGTACCCAAAGGGTAAAACGGGGCCCTATTACTGAGACTTCGCTGTCCGTCCGTCCGTCCGTTCGTCCGTCCGTCTGTCACCAGGCTGTATCTCATGAACCGTAATAGTTACACAGTTGAAATTTTCACAGCTGATGTATTTCTGTTGCCGCTGCAACAACAAATACTAAAACACTGAATAAAATAAATATTTAAGTCGAAATATGGCTTCGACGCTTCAGCGATAAATTAGTTACCTTTCGGTCCAAGAGATGGCGTTGCTTGTGGCTACAAAAAACTAAAGTAAATATTTAAGTGAGGCTTTCATACAACAGACCAGATTTTTTTGGCGTTTTTATACATAATGGTACGGAACCCTTCGTGCGCGAGTCCAACTCGCACTTGGCCGATTTTTTATGCTTTTTATAATCTCTCTTAGGTAAAAGGGAATTATTTACCACAATTATTGGAATAAATTTAATATTGTATACAATTATCAGATTTATACCTAAACGTTCTGAGTGACTAAACTTACATTTTACATAATGTAGCATTAATTCTTATTAAACCAACTCGTAATTGCTAAAGATATCTATAAATATTATTGCTGTAATAAAACGGTACAGTATCTAGGTACATCGCAGAATTATAAGTAAGTATAAAAATACTGCAGTAATTGGGTTGTTGTGTACATCATATTTGAACAGATGCATTGCCTGTTTACCTGCCATTGTTAAAGTGAAATTATGTGTATCATTTCATTTATTCTTTTCATAATCATTATTCTTGATATTTCTCTTCACCTTCTTCTTAAAAATATATAAAAAAGGCGAAAGCAACGACTCAAATCAATCTCCGATTGCTGTAGATACCAACGAAATGGTTTTTAACAAATAAATAATTGACGCTTTTGTGAAGTTCTTACTTAAAATGTTAACAACTCGTTTTACATAACTTGTGGTTGTTTTATTAACTTGGAACGCGTAAAATTGTACCAATGAGTCATTAATTATTCATGCCTTATAAATATCATTTTCAATATCAGTCTAAGTAGATAATATGCTATTATGTTGTAATAATCATAATGAACTAGGGAACAGTCCAATAATACTTCATATTACATCACATTCATATTTTATTTTTCATCTAATCTTAATATCGAAGAAACAACGAAAACCACTTGACGTATAGGTACAGATGCAGGCAAATGGTTTGTTTATAGATCCGCTACATGCTAAGGATGGCTTTTCTCATATTCTACCCTTGGGTGTTACTAGACCAATCGATCGATCGACCGATGTCGATACTAATCCATTCCACCATCGATCGATGGCGTCGATCGACGATGATCGGGATTGGGTTGAAACTTTGTTTAAAAATCACACTTAGTTCAAAATACTAAAAGTTTTTTATTAAGTTAACGTCATCCCTAAATTATTTTAAAATCATCTCACTTAATCTCTTACATTGACACAAAATTTATAACATTACTGACGTGGTTCCGTTATGTCCCCATTTCCATTGACAATAGATGACTCCTAACGCAAGCTCTGCGTAAGTAAGTTCATTCGAAGAAATAGAGAATGTTAAAAAATGTTACTAATATTACGAATTATGATCGAATAAATAATTCAACAAAAGTTAAGTTTCATTTAATGCAGACATTGGTCAAGAAATATCGTTGAAAGAATAAATATTTGAGCGTGCCGATGGCCTACTAGAATTTGTTTACATCTCTATCCGAAAGAAAGTAGAGATATTTTGAGCCGCGTATAGGCGTCGCGCTAATGCGCCGGAGGCGGCCGGCCGTGACCTCATACTTACAGCTCTACAACAAACTAATATTGTAATTATAAAGGGCGTTTATGTTAGTTCCACTATTAGATGGTTTTCGCGGTCCTCATACCTTTGTTTCGTTTTAGAACCCTTGACTACCGTTTACCAACTATTGAAATAGGGTAGGTTGCCTATAAATTACTTGACCGATACACCCAAAAAATAGGACATGTTTATATCTATTAACTAAGTACCTACTTAATATATGTATTTAGCTCTTAGAGTCATCATTATAAAATTTCCATAATCTGCAATTATTTAAGTTTAAATTTTAACGCTCTGTTAAAGGACTGTATATAACATTTATTGGACTTATTAACCTCTTATAAGAATAATAAGAGTTTAAACTATATGAATAATTTGGCAACGGTGACAACGCGCAAGATCTTCGGCAATGGCATCAGGAGCCGATGCAGCGACTCGCGTCTTGCAGCTAACGCAGCGCGTCTTGCACAGAGTTCACTTCATGAGTATTCTTAACAATTGGACAGTTCGCTTATCGGCGCTGAGAGGCTTGTCGATAAGGAGGCGCGCGCGCAGGCGCACGCCAGTGCCGCGACCGCCGCCGGCGCACTAACCGACGTGCGAAATAGCTCCGCTTCGCTCCGTTTTTCAAAATATAAACAATTAAGTATAACCATTGCTATGTTCCGTACTGCCGGCCTGTGTTTAGTAAATCACGGTTTTGTGTGAGATATTGCTTTTACTTGACCTGAAGTCCGAAGCTAAACGAGACGTTATACTTAGGTGAGTTTTATTAATCAAAACAATAATATTTAATCATGTGAAAATGCACAGCAGTGGGCTTTGAGAATATTTGACTTGTACAATATAATAGTACATCACGCACTAGAGAAACTGTTGACTGATATCATTGTCCCAAACAAAAATAATACCGGCCAGTCTCGCTCCAGGTTTCCGGCGTTTATTTACTAGCATACAATCATCATCAATCCATCCACTGCGTCTAGCAAAGGTCGCCTACACAATGCATCTTACTGGATCAGAAATACACAATTCCCTTCCAAGAACATACTTTCTAAGCAATAGAAAATTTCGTTTGCCTAGTTGTAACGAACACCAACATGCGACACCGTCGTTAACGATCCATCGCATCGTAGTAAACTGATTTGCACGGTTTACCCGTTGTTGCATTGTTAACAAATTAATGGTTCCATACATATTACCAGTAAATACTGTTTAGTCAAGCTTCACTCATTAACAAATTATACTACTGAACTTGAAGGTAAACATTTTATTGTTTGTAATTAACCATTAAACTAAGTACCTACCCTTGAAGTCTTGAAGAGGTAGGTATATTCAGTTTTTTTTAATATTCGCCTATTCATTTAATTTATGTTTCACTTATAAAATACTAACTGACCCGGCAAGTGATGCCAGCAACATTTATTAGGTTCTCGGGTTCTAAGGAGCGTCATAAGATAAAACATGCACCAGTTTTTAAGTAAGACCTCCAGCAAAGTCGCAAAAAAGCCGCGTCAAATTTTATTCAGTAGTTTCTGCGTTAAGCTTAAGACAAACATTCTTTTTGTATTTGCCTGTCTACAGGCTGAAAAAAAATGTGAGCCGTCATGGGACGCCTGGCAGATGTGATATATACATATATATATGTGTGTGTGTGTGTGTGTGTGTATGTATATATGTTACCGTTAAAATGCATAATAAGTGAATGTGCACATTAACTAGGTAATCTGCAGATTCACTGATATGATACGTTAATGTGTAAAAAAAGGTCTTATTTGCACTTTACCCAGTTAGTCTGCACAGTAACGGATGGTACATCGTTAAATTGCGGAAGACTGGCTACCTGAGTACCAATTTGTGTTGATGTCGTGGCCACATCGTAGATTTGCTCACATCATGAAATGATCGACCTGGCCGATCGATCGAGATTTGGTCGAATCGTAAAAACGCGGAAAATAGGGCATAACTTCGAACCGTGACGTCTCCGGCGCTGCGGAAGGTGCAGCCCCTTCGCCCTTGCGTAACAAAGCACAGACACCCACGCTCACCTGCGCAGCTTTGGCTTGTTACAGCGGGCGGGGGCTGCCCCCCCCCCCTCCGCGCCTCCGGGTTCTAAAAAATACTCTAGGGGTAGGGCATACAAGACTACGTGGAGTAGGGGTAGGCTAATTCGGTTATGTAAGCAATTCGACCTACCTACACCTGTTATTTTTTTATTCAAAAAAGAACCTATTTTATAGACTTTACCGTATGCATGGTCGTTAGTCTGCAGATTAACTAGGAAGTCTGCAGATTAACTAGTTAATGTAGGAACTCAATTATTATTTTTTCCACTTTGTCTGACTCAGCCAGATAATCTGCAGAATACCTCGTTAATCTGCACTCTATCTGATTTACGCAAATTAACGGTAACATATATAATTATGTATACCTCAGTATAGCGTGGCAACCCGTCGCCACGGGAAGCGTCGCCACGCCAATATAGATGTTTCACATCAAAAACTTTTAAAAATAAAATGTTTGCTTAATGAAGACTCTCCTTTTTTCTGAAATAAATAAATACGTAATAATAAGTAAATACATATACCTCCTCCTCCTATGTAAAGACAAACAATAATCATCCTCCACCAATCCGCTCTGGCGCAGCGTGGTGGAGTATGTTCTAGGCCTCCTCAATAATGAGTAGAGACCCGTGCTCAGACGTGGGCCATTAATAGGTTGCTAAAGATATGTCCACATTTTTATTTGTACCTACTTATAAATGTTTTATGACATTAAAAATAATACTATATTTATAATATTTCTGAGTATAATAAAATAAGACAAGTTATAATGTACATACCTACCTAATAAATAATACAATAATATAAGTAGGTACATATAAACTAACATTTCACTGGTATAAACTAGTATAAAGTGCTTCGTCGCTGAAATAGAAAATAACATTTCTTTCTTGCGTTACAGCTTGCTATAAGTAAATCACACTGCCGAACGTATAAATAGATAAAACGCAGCTCGACTGTCTGAATGTGTGTTGTGTGTCCGCTAGGAAAAAACCTTGCGCCGCTTTCGTTTTATTACTAATGTGTACCTACAGACAGAAATAAAAAAAAATATTTTTACTCAAGAACGCAGACCGAAACTTGAGCGTCGTATACTCGTAATGTAGAGATTGATTAATGTTAAAATTATTAGTATTAATTATTGTGTTTATTAATACTTTGTAAAATTCAGTCACAGAAATTCCATACTCAATATCATTCTTATGGCAAAATATTATTACAAACCTGATGATTATTTTCACATAAAACAGTTACAGCATAAGTTTCATTCATATTTTAGCCGTAAGTGCAATCTGTAAATGTGTTTTGGAAAAGATCTACTTGGGAGCATCTTTCCGCTTCTTCTTCCAATAGCACTGAGTTACTGAACCGATGCATGGCGTAGTTTGACGTTTTAATTTTTTTTTTGTAAAAAAACCTACCTCAAATAAATCTCATTTCATTCGTTGTGTGTTGAATTGAAAAGGTAAGATCACCTTTTCTAGGTTTTAACGTTTAAAAATAATATTTCGGTATCTATAATTTGGTTTGTCTTCATAAAGGAATAAACACGCTTTGATTAGATGCCGGTCAGGTGTAAAAAATGCTCAAAATTTTTAATACAGGATTCACAATAATATAAATTACTAGAGAACCGCCCGCGCTTCGCTTCGGGACCCGTAGGTAACAGTCGCGTTGGTCCCGCTCGCCCGCTCCCGTAGGAATCTCGGCTACACAGTAGCCTATTATATGATATTATACTGGAACATCAGATTATTAGCCTATGACATAAGTAAATTACATGTAGTATTTGATAGCGTGATTTAGAACTTGCAAATGAATTTTACTAACGCCATCTATTAGCAACATCCGGAAATAAATATCTAGCAACTAACAAAACATCGATCTTCCCATGGGAATGAGATGTTTTTCCGGGGTAAAAAGTAGCCTACGTCACTCTCCACCCTCCTAACTATCCCCACACACGTAAACCGAACCATATAATGGCCATGTTTCGACGTGAAAGAGTCACAAACAAACAAACAAACACACTTTCACATTTATAATATTAGTATGGATATGGATACTGGAACATCAGATTATTTGCCTATGACATAAGTAAATTACATGTAGTATTTGATAGCGTGATTTAGAACTTGCAAATGAATTTTACTAACGCCATCTATTAGCAACATCCGGAAATAAATATCTAGCAACTAACAAAACATCGATCTTCCCATGGGAATGAGATGTTTTTCCGGGGTAAAAAGTAGCCTACGTCACTCTCCACCCTCCTAACTATCCCCACACACATAAACCACACCATATAATAGCCATGTTTCGACGTGAAAGAGTCACAAACAAACAAACACACTTTCACATTTATAATATTAGTATGGATTATTGAAATAACGAGAAACTTATTATACCTATGTTGATGTTAACCACAGCACGACACTAACAAACAAACATGTCATTTACTTATTTTCTCTGGAATTCTGAAACTAAATAAATGGTTTTAGAAAATATATTTAAAAATACATACATTAGGTAGGTACTAGCCAACAACGCTGGCTAAGTAACTTTTCATTTGAAACCCTTGCAGATCTCCTCACGGTGTTTTCCTTCATCGAAGCCAGAGGCAAAAAAGAAATTATTTGGTCGGAATTCGTCTTTTGTTTGAGATTCCAACGTTAGAACAAATTTTCTATCACTGCTTTAGTAAAATTTAGAATCTACTACATTTTGTATTTGCTAACTAGACT
The DNA here is from genome assembly GCA_905404135.1 of Hesperia comma. Lineage (NCBI taxonomy): Eukaryota > Metazoa > Arthropoda > Insecta > Lepidoptera > Hesperiidae > Hesperia > Hesperia comma. The sequence continues at coordinate 6,589,317 of FR990020.1, forward strand.
AAGCTAAAGAAAACAAAAATAAAAATAATTGTTACTGAATTATTTACTTCGGTTATATGTCTCTTGTTCGCCGGAACAATACGGTTTTTTAAATTACAAAATACCGCATCGCTCTAGATATCTTTGAAGGCCAGTGTATTACCTCTTTACCATAAATTGATTTACATTTCGCATCACAAACTCTAGGGTAGTTAGTAGTCCCTGACGTATTAACATGTTATTTGCCCACTTTACCGTAGATATCGTATACACATGTCCATATGCAACTGATTTCACGAGAGTTGTCAGTCAAATTGTCATCTCTCAGTATCGGTCTCATTGTAAATATTGTGCCCTGTGCTGTAATTTAACCTACTTTAATAGTCACAGTTACTTAGTTACAAGCAATGATGCAATAAATAGGTAGATTGAGCGTCGCCCTACAATGAAGACAAAAAAAACACGGCAACAATATCAAGCATGTGTGCGTGCAGGCGATGTTTTTCACGTTCGTCTAGTGTCTATGTTGCGTGATCAATGATACCAGTTACTAAAATTTTCCCATAAATCACACATTAAACTTAATTTATGGAGTGGTTATTTTCATGAATAAATAAAAAACCCTACTTAATTTAATTACAGTTGTTTATGTTAATGTTGTAATAAACCAGCTAAGTTAATTAAATTAATATTTTTTACGCAGTTTGTAGTTGGAAAGGAGACGGTCCAAAATTGTATGGAGTCTGGGCCTGGTTTTGTACCAGTGATAAAATAAAATAAAAAAGAAAAATAAACCATTTTTGACTAATCAAATCCACGAACTCATCTATATTTCAGTGCAAAAATTATTTATTAACTCCACGTGACGCAATTATTCTACATAATGGCGGGCAGCAGACCAGAGGATTCATAATTTTTGACGTATGACGTTAGCTGTCAATATGCCTTCTCTATGCTTGAACAATGGCTCGAACTCAGAGTGAAGGACGCCATCTTGCAAGTGTTGCAAGTAGTACCTACCGAATAACTCGAAATTAATTTTATTTTAGCAAGTCATTTATTGCGATTTGTGAATTTATTATATTTTTAATGAACTTTCTGTATTTTTTGGTTTTTCATGGTTTAGTGTACAAGATCAGGCCCAAAATGGACCATCTCCTTTTCTAAAATTGTAAAGTTACCGTCTCAGATTAAGGTGAAAATTTGAAGGGAGGACGGGTTCTACACTCCCATTCGTCCCCCCAAACTAAATATTGCTCTCATAAAGTACTTACTTTTTTAAAATTATTTTTCTAAATCTCTAAAAATTTTAAGGTTATGTGGTCTCATTGGTTAATGTGTAAGCGCTCGAAGTCTTAAGTGTATGTATATGTGTGTGTGGACGTGTGTGTGTGTGTGTGTGTGTGTGTTTTAAACTACATTATAAAAAATAAATAACTTAAGTAGATCTAATTTGATTTTTGGGCCTAATTTTGAATCGTGACATCTCCGGCGCTGCGGAAGATGCAGCCAAACAGGCAAACAGGACTAACAATAGCGAAAAAGTAATTTGGGGGGAAAGTTGGGGGAGTCACCAACCTTCCTCCAAAAAATTTCAGCTTAATTTGAGGTAGTCACTTTATAATTTTTGGAAACTTGATTTTTTTATAATAAAAAAAGTATGCATTTCCTAGATTTAAAAATGGTGGGGGGAAGATGTGAGCGTCAGCCCCCTCCCCCCCTCAAATTTTTAGCTTAATTTGAGGTGGTAACTTAATTAAAGAAGAGCCAATTATTTACGTTACCTATCTAATTTAATAAAAAAATTACTTGGAAAGTTAATTACATGCATATCATTAAAAAAAACTTCAATAAATAAAGGAGATGGTCCATTTTGGGCCTGATCTTGTACACTAAACCATGAAAAACCAAAAAAGACGTGTGGCACTCGGAGACTGCCGCGGTAAAGCTATTGCATATCATTATATATAAATTAACAAAACAAAATACCGACACCGATCCGAGCACAGGCGAGCCCGAGAACGAGACTGCGAGAAACCGATCACATTCACGCTTCTCGGGTGTTCTCGGGGGTTCTCGGCGTGAGTTTGTAGCCGCTATTAAGAATACGTACATCATAACGTCACATTATAGGTGCAAGACATTTTAATCTTTATTAGAAACGGATAAGTAATGCATTAATTTGTGCAAAGAAGATTTAAATATTCTGAACAAAAGCATAAGAACTATTTCATTTGACAAAATAATTCTTTTTAAAAAGAAAATTGACATTTGACATTTAAGTCCTACAACGATCTTTTGGCGCGTGAATGACGTGTGGGTGACAGAGACAGTGCCTTACAGTTTGCCTTGCCTGTATGACACTGTCTCTATCACCCTCAAGTCATTAATATAGTGTCATTATTTTATGTCATGTTATTATTTTGTATGTTTTAAACCTAAATACGCGATAATTCGACTATTATGAATACATGTTGTCGATTCCAACGCCTTATTTAATCCAGATCTACATGTAATTATTCTTAAAACACCGAACCGACGGGGCGAAAATCAACTGTTTGACAGGTAAGATTTGTATGGGAAATTAAAATTTATATTTTCAGTATTTTGCTCGCAATTTTTCATATTTTCTCATCGCTGCAACCTTCCCTGAACTTCCACGAATATTTCAAGACTAAAATTAGCCAAATCGGTTTAGCCGTTATAAAGTAAAAGTTAGTTAACTCAGTTAAAAGTTCTGGTATTTATCGATGTGTGGGTGCATAGACATAGTAACTATGTCTGTGTGTAGGGTGTAATAAATTTTCGTTACGAAATTTTTGAATTCGGTCCCCGCGCTCAAGGCCCGCGATAAAAGCTATACAATAGCTTAAAAATACAGAAAGTTCATTAAAAATATAATAAATTCACAAATCGCAATAAATGACTTGCTAAAATAAAATTAATTTCGAGTTATTCGGTAGGTACTACTTGCAACACTTGCAAGATGGCGTCCTTCACTCTGAGTTCGAGCCATTGTTCAAGCATAGAGAAGGCATATTGACAGCTAACGTCATACGTCAAAAATTATGAATCCTCTGGTCTGCTGCCCGCCATTATGTAGAATAATTTCGTCACGTGGAGTTAATAAATATTTTTTGCAATGAAATAAAGATGAGTTCGTGGATTTGATTAGTCAAAAATGGTTTATTTTTCTTTTTTATCTTATTTTATCACTGGTACAAAACCAGGCCCAGACTACATACAATTTTGGATCGTCTCCTTTTCACATTACTCTTGTACCTTTAAAAGTGGTTTATTCGACCCAATGCAAAAATAATCATTAAAATGGGCTCATAAACATACGAATATTAATGTTATATTATTATAAATAAACACAAACGTATTGGTAAACACCACCTTTCTTTAATCGATTTATAAAAGTACATGAACTAAATAATATACACGTAACCATAAACCAATTTATATACCCACAAAAATGATGTTAAGTCGGGAGCATAAAAATAGAAACTAGCAACACTGACAAAAAAATGACGTAATTTGGTTACAATAAAAATCAAAATTGAAATTTAATTAAAAATATGTTTATTGGTTACTTGCCTATGATATGTGATGTTTTTTGAGCTTTTTACCCTTCCTTTATAATTCCGGCACAGTTTAATAGCACATTTCGTCATGTTATCCCTCTTATTTGTTTATTTAAATTGCGCGCGTAATACGTAGTGACACGAAAGCGGCGCGATCGGCACTAATTGGCGGGAAAGTACTTCTGCGCCAATAGTTGGCGCAGCTTTTTTGACAGGTCTTCGCGGATTCGATTATCCATCTAGATACTTATACATCAATGGTTACAAGCTACTTTCGTTGTTATTTAACCTATGGTGGCCGCGACAGACGAACGTTGAAAGTTAATGATACTGATGATAATGATCAGTATAATTAAAAGACCTACTACGCCTTTCGAATTCAAGATAAATTTTCGTAACCCTATTACAATGTAAACATAGGATTACATGCAATCGAAAATTCTAACTCATAACGACTTGTCTTAAATTATGATATTATAAAACAACTAATTTTCGTCAATTTAAATGATAAAATTAAGTTTGTATAGGTAATTATTACCTACGACATACGTAATCTTAAAACATTTTTCAAGTTAATGTTAGTTGTTCCAATTCAATTATAGCACTCTTCTGTTTTTAATCATAGGAATATCACGCTTTAACGAATAGCCACAGAAGTCTAAAATAGACAAATATACGAGTTTATCACTCGCTCGGTATTCGCCGCTTTGCCTACTTTCATTGTATTTATACATAATAGCGACCCGCCCCGGCTTCGCACGGGTGCAATAACTATTTAATGGATGTTATTATACATATAAACCTTCCTCTTGATTCACTCTATCTATTAAAAAAACCGCATCAAAATCCATTGCGTAGTTTTAAAGATTTAAGGACACAGAGGGACAGAGAAAGCGACTTTGTTTTATACTATGTAGTGAAGTATGTGCGTGTGTCGACGGAAAAAATAGTCCACGAGGTTACAAAGAGCTTTAATACGCAATAATTTGAATTCACAAAACTTTTCTGTACTATCGATTTGATCCATCGATTACAATGATGTGATGATGATTAATCAACCACTTTCGTCCCGAAACTATGTTATGTACCTACTGTTTATGATTCAATAGCTTCCAAAATATCTTTAGTAGAGCTATTTTGGAAACTTGCTTCAAATTAGCTGAATGTATTGTTCGTCTATAAATAGAATAAGATTTTGTCTCTCTGTTAGGCTACCGATTCGTTCCTAAGCATTCGAGCTAATTAAAAAAACTCAAGCACAACATTGGATACGGTTTTTGCCATTTATACAATTTCTTCTTCCAGTTTTGTGTGCGTTTATAAAAATGTAGAGAAAGTGTTTCGTCTATTGAAGCGAGTGTCTGAGTTATCCAAATATGAGGTAAAATTTAACAGTAATAGCCCTGTCTGTCTTTTGAATGCACTATCGCATATGATCTTACTCAGCTATAACTATTATCGTCCCAAAACGTTAATGTAAACAAATTTTGGGGGATGAGCTGCTTGCGTCCGTAGGAGCGTACTTGAGCCCTGAATACCCTACACGTGTCCCCTGGGTAGTGCTAAACAAGCAGCAACTCCGGTGGTAGGCCAGAACATCGGCTGCCGGCTTTAGGTTACCACCTATCGGACAAAGCCATGCCACCAAACGATTCGTCGTGTTCCGGCATGATGTCTGATGAAGCCGTACGGGAGATGGGTCAGAACAGTTGCGATAAGTTGAGAAAGTGGTTGTGTCGGGCTAGTTTTGAGATGTGTCGGGACCTTAGTCGTGGAGGGCAGCGGGATCCGAAGCACGGTGCACCGCTGGCCGACCGTAGACAGTTGGGGGCCCAAGCATAATTTCTACCCTCGTGCTGGAGTCTGCGTTTACGCCCGGAATGACATCTGCTGTCGGCGTCTCCGTCATCTTGAAGACCCCACGTTTTCCACCGTTTGGGTTTCGGTAGACACGGGTATCGATATGATCCTGTATTGTTGTGTGTACCGATCGCACAGCGGTGACCAGGAGACAACTCGACTATTCGAGCACCTCAGCGTGGCGGCTGATGAGGCTTTGTATCGGCACCCTAACGCGCAGCTGGTCTTTCTGGGGGACTTTAACGCCTGTCATCAGGATTGGCTGTTCCCATACCAGAAGACAGACCATGCTGGGAGAGAAACATGGAATTTTGCTATGTCACTGGGCCTCTCCCAACTGGTAAAGCAGGTAACTAGGGTGCCTGATATTGTTGGCCACACAGCCAATTGCCTGGACCTTCTGCTGACAACAGATCCAGGCAGGTACACCGTTGAGGTTTCCTCACCTCTTGGAACCTCCGACCACTGTCTGGTGAAGTCTGTATCGTCATATTCTCCTCCCGATTATAACATCAGGGATGTCCGGAGGCTATGGCGTTACAAGTCAGCAGATTGAGATGAGATGCGGCATTTCTTTGCATCTTATCCTTGGCGGCAGGTATGCTTTTCTTCTGAAGATCCGTCGAGTTGCGCAGATGCCATAACCGGAGTGATACGTCAGGGGATGGAATATTTTATCCCTTTTTCTGACGTATCCAACGGTGGCAAAGCTCGCCCATGGTTTAACGCCGAATGCGCTCAGGCTGAACAGCGAAAGCATTCGGCGTATCTCGCCTGGGTTGACGCTCGAAACTGCAAAGCTCCGGATATTAGTTCTAAGAAGAAAGCTTTCAACCTAGCCGCCAAGTCCTATAAAAAAGTATTGCGGAGAGTTAGTTTTGACCGCGTAACACGTATCGGCACGAAGCTCACTGATCAACCATCGGGCAGTAGAGCTTTTTGGTCCCTCGCCAAAGCGGTCGAAGCTAACTTCTGCAAACCCACGCTGCCTCCGCTGGTAAGACCGGATGGGTCCCTGGCTCATACAGCAAAGGAGAAAGCGAACTTATTTGCTACTCTTTTTGCTGAGAATTCACGTCTGGACGGTGGCAACAGCCTTCCGCCACCAATACCTCATTGCGGTACCTCTATGCCGGAGGTGCAAATTTTCAATAAGGAGGTCCTTAAAACGTTGCGAAGTCTAGACGTGAAGAAAGCCAGTGGACCGGATGTTATTCCGGCGGTTGTACTAAAGGTATGTGCGCCCGAGTTGTCTCCTGTGTTGACGTGCTTGTTTCGCCTCTCTATTAGGACTGGGATAGTGCCAAAGTCTTGGAAGCTTGCCAACGTGCAGCCAGTGCAAAAGAAAGGTAGCAGTGCTGACCCTGCCAACTATCGGCCTATATCAATTACCTCCATACTCTGTAAGAGTATGGAACGTATATTGAACAGACGCCTCATGGCATACCTAGAAGAGAATGATCTCCTAAGCGACCGGGCAGTATGGGTTTCGCCGAAACCGGTCCACAGGAGATCTTCTAGCGTATGCCACGCACATTTGGGGCGAGGCCCTCGAGAGGAACGGAGAGGCCCTGGCCGTCTCCCTCGATGTCTCGAAGGCCTTCGACAGGGTCTGGCATGCTAGCCTCATAAGCAAGCTTCCTGCATATGGTTTACCCCCTGGCCTGATTGGCTGGGTTGAGGACTTCCTGAGTGACCGATCATTCCGCGTTGTTGTCGATGGCTGCATGTCGCGAGCAATGACAACCAATGCCGGTGTTCCTCAGGGGTCCGTTCTCTCCGCAACTCTATTTTTGCTGCACATAAACCACCTGCTCATACCCTGTGTCTATGGGTATGCAGACGACAGCACAGTTGTGGAGAGATACCTGGCCAACAATCGGGCCACTAAAGACTAAATAGAGTCTGAAAGAGAGGCCATGGTGGAGCGTGCGAATCTCACTCTACGGGCAGTGTCCGACTGGGGCGATGCCAACCTTGTGGGATTCAACGCCACCAAAACGCAAGCGTGTCTATTCACCGCCAAAAGGAGCCCCTTCACCTTGGCTCCTACTTTCCAAAATGTATCTTTGGAATACACCAATCGCCTTCAGTTATTGGGGGTAGAGATATCCTCGAACCTTAACTATGGGCGGTTCATTGAATCCAAAGTAAAAGCAGCCGCTAGAAAACTTGGTGTCCTAGCGAAGGTGCGGCGGTACTTCACACCGGAACAGCTTTTACTGTTATATAAAGCACAGGTTCGGCCGTGTGTGGAGTACTGCTGTCACATTTGGGCTGGTGCTGCTAAATGTTACCTATCTGCTTTGGATTCAATGGAGAGGCGTGCCAAGCGACTCATTGGTGACCTTAAATTGGTTGAAACCAATCTTAAAAGTCTTGAGCATAGGCGCAAAGTTGCCAGCCTCTCGGTGTTCTACAGGATACATTTTGGAGAGTGTGCGCAGGAATTACATAATTAACTTAATTCCCCCATCACCCTTCCACCATCGGACGACGCGACGTACAGCGGGTATGCATCCCTTTGTCGTCGACGTCCCTCCTGTGCGGACGTCACGTTTTGCGTCCTCATTTATTATACGCACGGCAAGGGACTGGAACAAATTGCCTGCGTCGGTGTGCCCGTCCGATTATGATTTAAGTGTCTTCAAGAAAAGAGTGAATATGCTTCTAAGTTAGTGCGCTTTAATTACCACCCATGACTACATTGCTGCTTTCCATCAGGTAGTAGGTGTAGTCAAGCATTAACTTATATAAAGTTAAAAAAAAATATATCGAAAAGAGAAAAGTACCTATATCGACCAAAATTTTCAAAATACGATAATATTATGTGTTAACAAATTACGTACAAGTTAAAATAAAAATATCTAGTTATTGGAATTAACAACTAAGTGTTCTACTTTTAAAATAGAACATGACACACTCACACTTATAATGACATAGCAGTATTTTTTTAGTCCGAGATCCCCCATATCTTCAGCGATCAGAGCTCCGTGAGAGAGTCCGCCACTTCAAATGCCGGAGATTGGCTATAATCAACCTGAATGCGATCTTCCTCAAGCTAGCTACTGACTGCAGGTCAAGCACGACTGTCCCATTAAATTAAATTCACGTACAATTCATTCATGTAAACAGCCGACGGACTAGCAGTTTTGTAGGTGAGTGGTCACTATCGCTGACCGGCATTATTAACACAAATGACACCATTGATCGTTGAATCGAAGACGAGAGAAGAAAGGTGTCTTTTATAGTAATTAGCATGGGATGTTAGTAAAAACGTTATAATGTTATGTATGTGGACTGGGGAAGGAACTGTTGATGATCGTTAGTTAGTCCTGTTACTTGTTATTAGTACCTAATACCTAATCAAGTTAAAATTGTTAGTAAAACTCGTTTTAATTCAGTCACTAATGTGTGTGAAGGTTGTTAACCATTAGGACTACGATGGTCACTTCTAAAAAAAGTGTAATCCACACATTTTTAACTAAATAACAATTGGATGGCAATAAGCAGTGAACGTGTCTAATTCAGATAGTGTAAACAGCAAACTGCATTGTTGTATCACGGTAAACACTACCGTATTAACTAAAGATACGACACAAGTAATGAAGCAGATATTTTGTAAACATCGTAGACAAACACAAACGAAGTACCTAACGCTTTGTCAAGCGTAACGAGTTGTCACTTCAAGTAGGTAGGTAGGTAGGTAGGAGTACTTACAAACCTTACACTGTCAGAGTGCTTCACTAATGTCTAGGAGTCTACGCCTGGTGTGAAGTCTTTCGTTTATCAGTCTCATCTTAGCCTCTACAAGATAAAAAGAAGCTTCGTAGAACCTGAAATATTTGAATGGAACAAGTATTTATTCAAGTATTTATGATACCGTTTTGCATCACTATTTACATTTAATTAGTCATTCATTTTACATCTGTTGGAACCAATGACACTATAAGTAACCTTTTAACCAACTATGAAGCATCCCTCGTGGAAGCCCTCGTTTCGCTTGTTTTTTACGTTTACAAATATGTATGAAATGCAATCACATTTTTGCAAATATTTCATTAAATGCTACGCTCCTATATTGGTCTAAGCGGGATGTTAAAGCCTTAAGTTAAGCTGTCCTCGATAAGTAGACCATCCAATACAAAAAAGATTTTTTCAATTTACACCAGTAATTCCGAGATTAACCAGTACAAACAATCAGTCAAACTCTTTAGCTTTATAATATTAGTATAGATATGAGCTTGGCCAAAGTACTTTACCACGTACCTAATCGTTGGCCTTATGCGAGAGATTTGATAACAAAAATATTAGCAAAAAACGGGCATAAACTAGATTACATAAAATAATCAGTAGCTTATCCACACAAAATGATCGTTCAGTTGAAACCGAACCACCTAACCAACCATCCTCTCCTGCAGAACACCTCCGAGTCTTCCACCCAAAATTATTGAACAGTTTAAATCCAACCGCTCAACTTTTAAATGTTCTTCGGTCTCCTCCAGCACACCTCCGAGCCGTAACATGGTAATGAAGGAGTGGCTTCAATTAATCAAACCGCTCAATTTTTGAATGTTCTTCGGTCTTCCTCCAATACACATCCGAGCCGTTCCACACAAAATGACTGATCAGTTCAAATCCAACCGCTCAACTTTTGAATATTCATCGGTCTTTCACCAGAACAGCTCGCCGTACCATGGCAATGAAGGAGTGGCTGCAGTGGCTGCCGCCGCCGCGCTCGCTGCTGGCGCTGCTGCTGGCGGTGGGCGGGTTCAGCGGGCGCCTGTTCGCCTGCCACGTGACCCACTCGCCCACGCTGCTCGTCGACACCTGCCACTCGCTCTGCCGGCTCGTCGGCCTCATCACCACTGTGCTGGCTTATAAGGTATGTTTTTAAGAACTTCTAAAATAAAGGGGATTCTCAATTTGACTGTTTTTATGTGTGTTGTCTCATTACTTTGTATTAAGAGGATCGATTTTGATACTATTCTTTTTTTATTCGAAAGATAGAGCTTGTCGTAAGGTCCCATATATTTGAGCAGCTTCTGGCGAATAGTTTTTTTGGTTATCTGTACTTGTCAATTATTTTTAAAAAGTAAGTTTTGTAAGTTTAACCTAAAGTGACATTCACTTTTCCCTCCACTAATCCGTACTGAAGAAGCAGCGTGGTAGAGTGTGATCTAGACTTCCGCAATAACGGAGAGAGACCCGTGCTTTGTAGCAGGCCTGTTGTACATAAGCATCTTAAGGCAGCCAAAATACCGAAGAATTAATTTAATTTAGGTAATTTAATTTAATAGGTTTAATTTAGGTATTGTTTATGTTAGTAACACAATGTAGGTATCTTTTTTCCACACACGATCGTTTTGTTTGATTCTTTTGATATGTTCGGAGAAGTCGATAAGGAACCCATTGTGTTGCTTTTATCGGCTTGTCAGTTTATTTGTTTAAATAAGTAATTGCTTTTCATATACAAAACAAATAATTGAGTGGACTTTAATTTATATTTCAATTATTTTTATTGAAAAGTTTCAAAATAAATGTTGAAACACACAGCTACATAATCATTTCCTTATTTTTCACGTCATTGTTATTATCGATGGTAGAACGTTCACTTTATATCATAGAAGTCACTACCTGTGTGTACTTTTATTTGCTAATGTCCATCACCTTTGACCACCAAACCTTGTACTTAAATGTGCTGATGTCCATCACTTTTTACCCTCAAACCTTGTATGGCAGTACGAACGCGCAGACGAGAGCACGGGGTGCGAAGGCAAGCTCCGCAACACGTTCGGCTGGGCGCGCATAGAAGTCGTGGGCCGGCTGTCAGTGCACGTGCTGTTCGCGTCGTTCGCGCTGGCGTTGGTGGTGAACGCGCTGCAGCTCGGCGTGCACTCCTCGCACGGCCAGCCGCCGCTTTACCCGCGCGTCATCGTCGGCACCGCCGTCATCGGACTGTTTCTGCATGCCCTCAATTATATGCTACTGGCTGGTGAGAACTGTTCTACGAGCTACTAAGTATGCTGTAAGATCTTGCTACGAGTATAATGCTACAAGAACGATGTTATAAAAGACTTCATTCTGAAATGTCAGCAGCAATAGATTTTTGTTCCATAATTTAATCAAATTCTCAAATCAAATATAAACTCTTAAGTCGAAGTCATAATGGTCAGGATGCTCGCTAAAATTCTATCCACAGAGTAATTAACGAATGTCCCAGAGAAGGTTCTCTCAAGGGATTAATTCAAGTTTAAATTCGCTAGATTCAAACAAAGAAAAATTCTCAGAATGCATCCGATAGGTACTTACCTACCGGGAAGCGGCTTTTATATCGATTAGAATAAGTTTTATGTGTGTCAATGGTATAAGCAGCGAAAACCCATCTTCGCTATGGAAAATACTGCGAGATTGTGCCTCAAGTATGTGTAAAGATATGTAGTCTTCAAAGCAAGAGAGATTAGCAACATCACTTACTCCAGTCAGTTTGCTTTATCATCGTAGCCTATTTCTCCAACTAGCATCAGCTGAAATTATTGTCGTCAAGCACAAAATTATGAGAAGTATAAGCTCTAGAACCTCTAACTACTGGTATTTGCTAACTAATTACATTTACTGTTCAGGGCGCGAACTGAGCTACAGTCGCCGACTCAGCATGACTGACGGCGGCGGTGTAGTCCTAAAGACTGGTGCTGCGGAACCCATCCTAGCCCACGCCCCTACTGATATAGCCAGTGAGTATTTTTTCCAGAAAGTGCTCATAACGCTATCCTATTGTAGGATTGTTTCTATAACTAATAATCTTGCAGTATGCGTTCAGTAATGATCTATTTCTCTTCCACGTTATCTAAGCTCTATAATTGTCAAGTTTGGTGCTACTAGTTTACATAGATAATAGTAACAATTTTACCATCAATAGTGTAATTTCAGACAGAGTTTTTCCGGGTTTACAACCAATAGGAGAATCAAGAAAAATGTTACAAAAATGGTAGACTATAAATGATGTTTGTAAAGGTAAAGAATTCGTTTCCCGAAGCGAAACGAGGGCGTGTCCTAGTATTATGGTAAGACTAGCTGTTGCTTGCGCCTTCGTTCGTGCATAGGAGTTTTTTCCACGTGAATACCGATCTACGTGAATACAGGAACTCCGTTATAAAAAGTAACCTATATTTTGCTCCACAGCCTCCTCTATCTACCAATGAAAGTCCTATAAAAATCCATTCAGCCGTTTTTGAGAGTTGTTAGCGTGCACAAACAGCGATCAGTTACAGTTTTTTATATGTATAGATGAGTAATATAGTGAGAAATGCTTAGGTAGTTTATTCGTGATGAGCGCGGGCCTGACGCTGGAGTGGGAGCCGGTGGCGGCGCGCGTGGCCGACCCCGCGCTGTCGGCCTTCGCCGCCGTCGTGCTCATCATCTTCAACTACCCCTTCCGTGAGTATACTCAAAATGTTTTGTAACATAAGTTTTATTTATGTCTTTTCAATTGCTACGACAAATAAAACGCAGTAAGGTTATTTAGACGATACGATTTATGATTGTTGTTGTTTTACTTTTTTGGATTTGTCAGCGAAATGATTACTTTTTTAATAAAGTTATCCTAAATTGTAGATCATGCAATAAATTCCATATCTACAAAAATGATTATTGTTCGTACCCACACTTTTTTCATAACATACTTATATATGATAGTTGAAATTACGAATAGGTCCCTCTCCATCCCACTGCCGGAAAAGAATTCCAGTGTCAACGAAGTATTAATAGTACATTATGATACAAGTGCGCGAAGTTGGTCATTACAGTCGAGGCGGTTGCACAGCCCGAGCCGCAAGGCGAGGGCTGTAAGAGCCAAGACTGTAATGAACAAAGCACACGCGTATCATACGACGTTTTTCAACACACTTGCGAGGAAAAAAACAATTAGGTATCGACATTTTTCAGTCACAAATCAGCAAATTATAAACGAACAAATGTTTGCACAAAATGGCGCGGAGGTTTATTTTATTTTTTCGCGCGCCGTATCTTTGGTTGAATAACTATGCGCGCGCAGGCGCGCAGGTTAAGTCCAGAGGCAAAGAACACCATTCCATTCAGCCACAATATATTAAACTAAATAATTATGTATTTCTAATAGGAATTTACGGTAATTAATGATTTAAAATATTGTATTTTTTAAATGCTTTAATAGATAATTAGATGAAGTATAATCTTATCTTATCAGATTTTGACTAAGTACAACAAGTTTATTTATTTACAAAATAATAAATCTTTTGGTAACAATCTCTTTACGGATATTAAAAAAAAGACGTGTGGCACTCGGAGACTGCCGCGGTAAAGCTATTGCATAGCATTTTTTATCAACTTATGCAATTACAATTATATATTTATTTTATTTATTATATCACAAATCAATTCTTATATAGTGCTGTTATTAATATTCGTCTTGATTCCTCATAACATCATTAATCCAAGATTAATCCCTTTGATTATATACACGGTTAATCCATATTGGTATCGACCGTCGATCTAACGTCATTCGAACCGGAGTACGAAACCCTTCTACCCATTGACTTTAGTACATAGTATCTCAATGCTTCTACCACAATGTTTCTCTTGCTCGAACATCCACATAAATTTTTTCTGACACATAATGTCATTATATTATTTGAAATCTTCCTTTTAACGGAAAGAGCTTTCAGTTTCGGCCTAACTACCTCGCTTCTGCAGATCTCTTATCACCACCTCCTGCTGATCTTGCTCCTCACACTTGTAGAGGCATAAAATTCCTCCATTATAATAGGTCATTAATTAAAACAGACACAAATGGAGTTATCTTCAGCTCCCTCCAATGTATTGCTGCGTCCCGTAGAAAAATCTATTTCGAAAAATAAGTGTAAAGACTGCTATAAGTTTTTAACCTATTTGTTAACCTATTTGATGAATCTTCGTTTCGTTATTTCTCTTGTGGCTGTATTTTGTTTTTCATTTCAATGTGATTTTCTAATATAATCGTTAAAATATTTCTACGGATTATTTTGAGGATTTGACAATTTTATAAGCTTAAAACTAAAAAAAGGAACCAGTTTGATAACAGAAAATTGTTACGTCATAATGGGCGGACATCTCACGGGGCGATTTGACATAATATGATGAAGAGTAAAGCAAACTGTAAAGCAAACTATACAAAATATATTTCTGAACGCACGCAATACAACAACCAAATGTCATTATAGTGTCATTATTTTATGTCATGTATGTCTATATGTCTATGTTATTTTGCATGTTTTAAATCTAAATACGCGATAATTCGACTATTATGAATACATGTTGTCGATTCCAACGCCTTATTTAATCCAGATCTACATGTAATTATTCTTAAAACACCGAACCGACGGGGCGAAAATCAAATGTTTGACAGGTAAGATTTGTATGGGAAATTAAAATTTTCATTTTTTTAGTATTTACCTCGCAATTTTTCATATTTTCTCATCGCTGCAACCTTCCCTGAACTTCCACGAATATTTCAAGACTAAAATTAGCCAAATCGGTTTAGCCGTTATAAAGTAAAAGTTAGTTAACTCAGTTAAAAGTTCTGGTATTTATCGATGTGTGGGTGCATAGACATAGTAACTATGTCTGTGTGCAGGGTGTAATAAATTTTCGTTACGAAATTTCTGCATTTGGTCCCCGGCCCGCGATAAAAGCTATACAATAGCTTAAAAAAGTGGAATAAGAAAAACACTAGTGCGGTAATGAAAAGTAAAACGCACTAGTGTGTAATAAACCGCATTCCGGGCGTAAGACTAAAGAAAAAATAGCAACTTTACGAGCAAGTGTGTTGAAAAATAAAATTAAAGGTTGCATTCGTGGAAGTCACATAAAATATAATATTCAGGAAATGAATTATTTATTGCCAGCGAAATAATAAATAACAGTTATTCCATCGTTATTCATAATATCACTTAAGAATGAGATGATTTACATCACGCCCATATCACGCCATACAAAGCTACGGGACCACGGGCGGTCGACGATGCGAGGTCACTGACCGCACGGAACTTTGGCGCAATAAATCACATATCCGACAATAATTTAAAGTCTGTTAAAAAACAACAATTCCTCACGTGGAGTTCACTACACGAATATAGAGTTCGGGAACATAATCGGCGGGAAAGGTTTTCGTCACTTACCTACTTTGTAATTGGATCCTATCCTACCTACCAAACCCATTGTAGTCACTGATACCTACTGATCTAGTTCTAGACAAGTAATTAAAGAAAAGTTCATCCTGAGCCTACTTTAAGATTACGAGTATGTCATCTACGATAGAAGTAGATAAGTCTATGGCTTAACTTAATACAAATTATGTGAATAGAAAGAAATATAGGTAATATTAAAGGTAGGTACTCGATAGACGGCAAAGTCATGGGCAAAAACTAGTAGTGGTATCTTTCGATACCACCGACCATTAAAAAACATTTTAATCCGCTGTTATACTAGCCAAAATAAAACTATTGTATTATACTTCAGTTTCACTTCCAATTTCCCCGTATTAAGCGGCTCGAGCAGAAAAACTGTTCTACATTTCGAATCAAACGAGCAAAACTAAACGTTTCTTCTTTTCGGTTATTTCTTCTTTTTACGAGAGAATTTAAGAGAATTTAAGAGAATTTAAGAGAGAGTCTATGGTTCACTTAAAAATGAAAAACGAGGATTTCACAGTCTGCAACTGGACCGTTAATAACTTAGGATTACCAAACCTTAAATTAAATGTTCTGTAATATCTGTCATTTATTTGACATCAGTTGGTTTGTTTGTGTTTTGATGACATAACTCTGCCCATTATTTCACTATATATATAGTGCGTTTCACCTATTATACCTGCAGTAGGTAGGTACCTACTTACTCAACATTTCAAAGTTTCTTATTTCCGACTCCCATAACTATCTATCGGTTGCCGTATAAATAAAAATACGATTGCCCGATTTTTTTTCTTTAAACGCGTAGGCGTCGTGTTTAGATCTTGGATCACAACCTCACATCTGCACTAGAATTCATTACACTAGGAGAGCACACCCACATTTGTCGTACGCCTCCAACTTACGATGGCCGACCGTCGGCGACTCTAGGCCAACGCAAACGTGTACCTACATTACGAATATAGCTTGACTGATGTGAGGTCATATACCTACTTTGTAGCAAGTCGCTCGTCATGGCTCTGAGCTGGCAGACGCTTGACGACCCATAGCCCGCGTGTAAGTAGGTACATGTAACAATAGCCATGTTTTACACAAGGCTGGTACTGCTGCAGACGGTCCCGTGTTTACATGCAGTACTTACCCATATTTAACACAAAGCTATCCCCAGTGCGCTCGGCGGGGCTGGTGCTGCTGCAGACGGTCCCGGAGGGGCTGGGCGCGTGCGACCTGCAGGCGGCCGCGCTGCGCGTGCCCGGCGTCATCGCCATCCACGAGCTGCACGTCTGGCAGCTCGACCGCGACAAGATCGTTGCTACTGCCCACGTGTCTTATAGTTCTCATGAGGTCAGTCCACTGCTCAGTACCTATTTCACTTTTAAACTGATCGCTTTGCTAGAATTAAACTTTAGGCGTATAGAGTCAAAGGCGGCAATCTGTTTTGTGGAAGTTCAAAAATGAAGAAGCAACGTTATTTCAAATATCTTCAACATAATACTTCTGCAAAGTGCCGTTTTTGATTAGCTACCGCGATCCGCGATACTACTAAATAACTACCTACGAGTATATTTGTACCTATATTAATATTAATGACTTTTTATTATTAAGTGCTATAATGGTCTTGAAAACATTTAAATACCTTGAAAAAGTGTCTGACATTGGAGGATCAAAGACGCAACAGAGTTTCAGTTTTCCTATTCACAGGACTATCTGCGCAACGCTGCCCTCGTCTGCGACGTGTTCAAGCGGTACGGGATAAGCCTCGTCACTCTGCAGCCAGAATTTGCACTAGCGGCTATTGGAGGTAGTTATTTGTTTACTATTTACAATAAGGTTTTCATCGATCGTAAGAGCAAATTATAAGTATTCGTGTATTTACTTGCTAATGAAGGCTCTACATTCTCTACTATACCGTGCATACTTTATCAACGTTTCAAACGGCATTAGCAGCAGCAATTAGTCACGATTGCAAGTTCTTTTACAGTATTTTGAAGCACTGAGAAGTAGTTTATTTATTTTATTTATTTATTTAAGCTTTATGCACCATACACAAGTACAGTAACAAAGGCGGACTTAATGCTAGAAGCATTCTCTCCCAGTCAACCTTCGGACAGTGTGAACACTACGAAATGGCGGCAAGGATGTAAGGAACAAAAAAAAAATCAAAAGAACAGTACTAATTATTAATATTATGCATATACGATATTGCTATTTATAGAAATAGGATGTAAAATAATATAAATATATATAAGGAATAAAACATATAATATATATCATAATATAATATATAATATACTTATGAATATATAAATAAAATAAATAAACATAACATATATAATATACATACACAGATAAATAAACCGTACATAAAAGAGATGATCGACGATAGGGCAAAACTGGGTATGACCTAACTATCCGTCTGATGAAACTGCGCGTGAAGCCTTTTTTTAAAGGTGTGTTTGCTGACTGGCTTTCTGAGATCAACAGGGAGATCATTCCAAAGTCGAACAGCTTGAACGGCAAAAGAGTAGGAAAGGAAACCAGAATGGTGACGTGGAACAGAGAGAAGTAAACTCTCAGTCGAACGTAGTTGCCGTTCATGAGTGTCCCGCAGAAAACTGAACTTATGTTTTAGATACGTAGATTGTTCATCATATTGTTTACTCACCACTCGCCGGATTTTCACGGTTTCATCAGCTTCAAACGGGTTTTCTTAACTTAAACATACCTACCTGTTTGTGGACAAGTCACTAATGATACTGAAAATATTACTACGGTTAAAATATTATTACGGTTTCTCTTATTTATTTTAACGTCCACCACTTTTGTTTCTATAGCACAATTATTGTTCGCAGGTTCAGACGAAGACAAAAAAGCTTTAATAGATTTTGCTAACATAGCGTGTTCATGTCCTTGCGCTAAAGAATGCGTGGCTCCTCGATGCTGTGCAGCTCCACGGAAGCCGTCCATCACCCGCATTTAGCGACCGCAATTAAGTATTATACACGGTGACTCGCGCAATAAAGATATTATTTGCTATACTGCAATTACCTACTGCACAAAATTCCGTGTCTTACGTATAACTAGAAGTGTTTCGTGTAATTATGAAGACGCTCCTACAAGTTTGTATTATGAATATGTATAATGGTGTGATTTGTTTAATGTACAAATAAAATGTTTAAGTGACGACACACTTAAATATTAAGCGCGTTTTAACTCTTTAATATTCTGATATACGATAAAAATTATAATGTTATAGATATTATGCGCTTATTATTTCAGTGAATTGTTTATAAATCACTCTATTGTGTTAGATGGAAATGATTTTTATGTAATAATTTAAGAAAACTAGGTACAACCAAAGATGACCCTTGCAAACGATAGATTATAAATAATTTTAACGTCTTAGCATATTATGTTATTGATCTAAAAGTAACGCTTGCCGGCGCGGCGCGACTCTTGAGAGTGAAAGTTAGTTCATAAAAACATGTTCCGTGTCACTCCACCGCGGCGGATCATTCTCTGGCTTCGATACGTTTAAATTACATCCAACGTATCATCAATAGGTAGGTACCACCGTTCATTGTTAATTTCCAAGACTTTTCAACGCCCATTGTTAATCACTTTCATAAGCGAAGGAAGTTTGATAAACTCGTTTATTTTAATGAGATGTTATATGTAACGAGCGCGTACCTATAATTTGATAATGTTCTTGTGCTAATTCTAAAACGAAGTGGATGCCACGCGAGAGCGCGTCGCTATTTAATAATGTGTGTCAAATTATCTATTTCTGTGTCAATCAAACCGGCTTTGATTCAATGTTCTTTACTCGTAACATTTTGGATACTTGTTTTGAAAATGAAGAATATTCTAATCTTTATGAGAAACTTCGTACCTTAAAAGCTACCCATATCGAGAAAAATCAATAATTCTATTAATGCAGTGAAGAGTCTTAACACTTTTTCCGACTTCATCCATCCACATCACATTTTAGTAAAAAATCGATATAAAAATCTGTTAAATATCTGTATTGAAAATAATAATATGCATGCGAAATTGCAGAATAAAATTAGATAAAAATAATATTATTTACCATCCACATCGTTTTACCGCAAAAGTTAACCGCAGATGTTGATAACAACCATATCACGGCGATAACCTACGCTTCAATGTTTGATTTTACTATGTTCATATAATTTTATATTTAAAAATAAGTTTGTATTTAATTTTTGTAAAAAAACATTAAGTTCCTATAAAATCATTAAGACACACAGTACACTACAGTACTTAGTGTACCACAATACATGAGTCGCTTGTAACAAACGAGCCAACTAACCTTATTACAGTTAGGTAAATTTACCGTAATAATTCACTATGGTTTAATTGAAACCTTTGTGGTTATTTAACTACAAACTAAATATTACAATAATCTCATCGCATAATCAAAATCAATTTCGATCAGATTCAAGAAATACCGTGTTTGGGGCAAAGACAAACATTTTAAATCGCTGACCATTTTGAAAAGTTCAAAATGTAAGTGGATTTTATATTATGTCATAGAGGTTAGAGGTTAATGTTACTCCATAGATACTTTATCTAATTCTATTTTCTGTTAAGTTTTATATTGTTTGGAGATCTATATACAAATACTTAATAGCCAGATAGGAATATTGCATATACCTACTTGAATGAAATAAAAAATATATCAAATATTTACCGCAACAAAATGCGACTGTGATGTTCCTAGACAGTATTATAAGAGAGCTAGATAATATGGTGGTCAGTATTTGAGTGTCCACTGTGCCCACGTAATTATCATAATTATTTTTTTAATAATTTTAATTACTTGTAATTTATTATAACGTAAGTCCAAGTTGTGTACAAAGTGTTGTTGATACTATATTAAAATAAAATATTTAATAAAATTACTGATTTTTAATTAGTAGATATTAATATCGATACAAAGAATGACATTTAATTATTAGTTAGATTTCAATTAAGATCATCTAAGTCTAATTTATATTACTCCGTTGTTATATGGAGCTTATCCAAACATGAAAATATCTACAGTTTATCCAGTTATGAAGTGACACTTGCGGAAATCTAAAATCACTTATGGACATCTAGCGGGTAGTTTTGAGTCATCACTACTTATCGACTATGAAATCGATTTTTTTTGTAAAAAGTTTAAATACACTTTAAAACTGTCATATCGATACGCGTCATTTCATGCAGGCACTTCGAAAACGATTGAGTACGACTGGAATGTAATTTGGCAAGAGCTCTACCAAGTGTCTAATTGTTGTAAATAATTAAAGAAAATAAATTTCAATAATTTTATTTTGCTTCATGTTTATCTTAATACAGCTTCTTTTTTTTATTAGTGGCATGTCTGTATTACACGTTATATTAAAGTACTTATCCGAGTACCTACTACTGATAAGATGATTATTATTATGATATACTTATATTATGTCTACGATGTAGAGACAATGTTTCCTGTAAAATTAACAGTGAAATTACATTTGAATTGAAAAATACATTTAGTAAAAATATACTTTTAGAGAGACACAATTAAATCTAAGATCTCTAAATAGAAGAAACTTAAAGATACCTACCTATAAAAAATATTTAAATAGTTCTATTACAAAATTATTATCAAAAACAGTCTAATTCAAAAAGCTAAGATAATTACCTACATAGTAGATAACAGTCCAATTGATATCGATCCAGCGATCGTAATGAGCAATAATCTTTTAATCTATTCCTACGATTACAACTGTATTCAAAAATTATGAAGTCGAAAGTCGAAGGTGAGTGTGAAGTCTAAGAACTATATTATCAAATATAGTAGACAGAGAATATTACTATTATTAAAATGGAATATAATCCTAATGTTAGAGAATAGAGATAAGCAAAATGTTATCCAGAAATATGCCCGCGAACGCCTTTTAAGAAAATGTAGAGCTGGCAGGTAGAAGGTAGAGGTTATTGGCAGGAGCATTGAAGTACTTCGAGATGTAATCGTAATCCGTAATCGTGATTAAATTTTGCCCATTTCAGTTGGAGAAGTATTTAATATGTAACAATAAACCTGCGACCGTAGCACGTGTCTCGTGGCCGACGAAGATCGTAAAACGAACACGCGCTAGAGTTGTGCCTGTACCGCGAACGTCATCGAGTGGTCAGTGATATCGGAATCAACGATAATTATTGTCTATGCTAATAATAAAACTGTAAGCGGGCCGTCATAAATACTTTTGGAAACCTTAATGTAGGTAGACTTTGTCGGCGATTTAAAGGCCAAACATTTTTTTATAATATAGCGAGCAGAGCGTACTATATTTAGAATAACCTCAGTCTGCTATGAACTACAAACAGTCAGGCTCCAGATCTTCGTTGATAATTATCACATGTTTGGACCTTCCGGGTTTGGTTCCGGTAGCAGAAAATGCCATTAAGCATTAAGTAGGCCCTTAGTAAAACCTAGTCAGAATGGTAGTGGAAAGAATAAATAGTAAGTACCTAAATAAATACATAAAATAGTTTTAAAACAATGTTTCGGTATCTTGTATCGAAACAGAGACTGCACTGCACTGCACTGTTTCCGGACCCCCTAACAGTTTTAAATAGAGTACAATTTAAATTCGTTAACATCACCTAATGGAAATATCTAATGGAAGAGAGTATTTTGGCTCCTGTCCTCCGTGGTGTTGGTGCTATCGACAGACAAGGCATCGGAAGAGTTGGCCATGAACAGTCGGCGGCAGTGGCCCGGCTTGCACGACCGGCTTTTGACCAGTTTCTGACAAGATTTGCCAACGCCTGTCGAATTATTCTGAAAAAAATGTACAAGGTTAACGAAGATTAATGCATGATTAAACACTGATGCTCATATAGTGCAATAGGATTTGCTGTGTCACGGATAGCATGGACAACACAAAGACATCACAAACACCAACGAACCGGTAAATATTTATCTGTCATCTGTCACACAAATGTCTGCCCCGACCAGGAATTGAACCCAGGTCCCATCGCTTTGTAGGTAAAGTAACTATCGGTAAACCGTCGAGATCGTCAAATAAATGTTTAAATATTTACATAAATGCAGCGATGTTCCAAGATCCTAAGTCTATCTACAGAGCTACATACATATATGTAGCCGATAAATACTTGTCGGTACGACTTTCGCCTTTACATATGGCTTCTAACTTTCGCCTGTTTCATCTACCGCCACACCTTTCCTGTCGGGAAGCTTTTGCTATTCTGTCCTATCGGTACAAATGTGTTCAACAGCTGTGATGCTACGAGATTAAAATCGTTATTGTCATACGAACTTTGGCCTATGAAAACTGTGAGCCACATAGAAGATCCAATTAAAGGACTACAAAAGTTGTTCCGTCGACGTTTCCGTAGTCAGAATTAGAACGTACGTTGATGTCTTTGTTACCTAATATCAGAGTTAGTAAGAAGACGAGGACAATAGCTGTTAGATACAATTAGTACCTACACATATAAATGTTATCATTAAGTATACTAATTAATAGATAAGTATCCATTTACCACGATGAGTCGGTAGTTGAGTTTGACGGCGAAGTCGCACTCGCCGAAGCAGTCGCTCCAGCCCATCCACGGCCCCAACTCGCAGTTGCTGTCTGCAACATATTCTGCTATTCGTTTCCTAATATATAAACTTCATTTGAAGATCACACGTACGTGAATGATGATGGAGGGATATTTAAAGGCTTATTTGTTTTTGGAAATATTGTCTGTGGTATTGGGATGAATCTTTGAGGATCTATAAAGTAAATAGATATTAACATCTATGAAGGATGCTTTTTAAACTAATAACCGTTTTTTGTGAAAAACACAATAAAAGTCGTAATGTAAGACCTTTTACTTTAGCAAATATGTTTTGGTTGTTCTTGTAGTTCTGGAATAAATCATACTCTAAAGAATAATAATGGAAATGAAGTAAACAAAGTTTTATAGAATTAGCTTCTAAAATAAGTGGCAACCATTCTGTTTTTAAAATTTAATGTGCGGAAATCATGAATTGACCAGCCAATTGTCAGTCTACGTCCTACTCTTCTATGGATTGACTACAACTGGGTCCAGACCTCCTCTTACAAAGTGAGAGAAGACTAAAATATAAAACACAATATTAAAAGTTAGTATTATTTATTACACATTGCGCTATCTTTCTACCTTTAATACTTAAGCTTTATCGAACGATAATCACAATACAGTTGCCCACACAGGTAACTTTACACTTTTCACCCTTGTCGCTTTCCGTGATACGTTTATGAGACCATAGACTTGTATCAACTTATCTAAGGTACTGTACCTTTTGTTTATCGAATAAGTAGGGTATTGCGTTTCAATAGTATCTTATTGATATGATATATGAACAGCGAGGACACAATATTGCAACTGAAAGATAATTGTTACAAGACCACCCACCATTAGCCAATTAATACCTACATTTAATCAGTATGTTAAAATGATGTTTAAATTGCTTTTTAGTTAAATGGGATAAAGCATAATAAATAAACTGATATCATTAAACTATGGGTTATAACGTTAATATCATAAAAGTATCCATTATGCATGAAATTATTTATTTATTTATTTATTTAACGCTTTATTGCTTGTACACCAAAAACAAAATACACATACAAAAGTACACGAAAGAAACACAAACAATGGGCGGCCTTATCGCTTTAAAGCGATTTCTTCCAGGCAACCCAAAAGAGGATCAGGACACCATTAAAAGTAAACAGGTATAGGCGTACATGATGTATATAAAAACGAAGTATAATCAAATAACAAACATACACACACACAATTGACACAGAAAATCAGAGGATCAAAAGACGAGTGAAGGAAAGGAAGGAAAAAGTAACAGAGGTAAGTTAGGAAAGAAGATAGTGATTCTTAAGGGATTTTTTAAAGGAAAATAGGTTGTCGGCTTTTCTTACAGCTTGTGGGAGCGCATTCCAAAGGCGAATGGCAGTCAGCGTGAAGGATTTATGATAGAAAGAGGAAGTGTGAGAAGGAGTGAGTAGAGTAAGAGTGTTTGAGGAGCGAAGTAAATGATTGTGGGATAAATAACGGAATTCAAAGTTATTACGAAGATACGAAGGAGCTGACGGATTAAACAGCACCGAGTACAGAGCAGAAAGAATATGAACATTCCGGCGAAGGCGGATAGGGAGCCACTTGAGTTTAGAACGAAATTCGGAAACATGATCATATTTACGAAGTCCAAATATGAATCTGATACATACATTTTGGAGACGCTCAAGTTTATTAAGTTGCTCCTCATTTAGGTCGAGATAACAGATATCGGCATAGTCAAGAATCGGGAGGAGTAAGGAAGTAGCAAGATTAATTCTAGTGGCCATAGGAAGAAAATTTCTGAGCCTACGCAAGCTGCCAATCGCAGCAAACAACTTCCTACTGACGTCATTAATTTGTGGCGTCCAAGATAAACTAGAGTCCATAAGAATTCCCAGGTTTTTTACAACTTTGGAGTAAGGAATTTGGACTCCACCAAAAAATCTTAATATATATAAATCTCGTGTCACAATGTTGGTCCGCGATGGACTCCTAAACCACTTAACCCATTATAATAAAATTCGCACACCATGTGCAGTTCGATCCAACTTGAGAGATAGGATACTTTAAATCTCAAATTATAGTCGCAATTTTAATTTATTTCTAATTATTTGTCTCTTATTATTTGACATGACAATTGACATGGCAGCCTTATTCACAGATGAACAGACACCTAGCGCCACTAGAACACAAGAGACCACAAGAGAACTAAATTAAGAGTGTTATTATTATGACAGTCACAATTAAAATTATGTAACAGATGTCGATACCTTTCGACTGGGTTGAGTAAGTAATCAATAGATGGCGCTGCTATGGTAAATCTAACTTGCACCCGTGCGAAGCCGGGGCGGGTAGCTAGTATCTTATATAAATATATTATTGTAGTAGGTATCAATTTCTATTGCCAACTGTGAAAAAATGTTTTATGTGGAAATATTAAGGGATTCACGAGAGGCTGATTCCAGTAATTCCAGGATAAAAGGTTAATTAAGATAGTACCTGGTTGACCGAGCTTTGCTCGGTTGAAAATTATATTTAGTATGAATCGCATACTGATAAAATATGAATAATGTTCTTCGATCTTTCCGACATAATATGAGTTTAAAAAGAATTGCGTGTACTTATGTACGCACGTAAGAAGTTATACTTCTTTGGCATCATTAATAATAAATATTCAACGTTAATAATTTTGACAGCTGTCATCCGAAATGTAGGTCTCAACCAGACCTACAACTTTCCCAAAGACACCAGTGCTCCAGGAGCAGCCGTTGCCGGGATATCTCGGTTCGAAGTTTGACAGCTGTCATTGGAAATGTAGGTCTTGACGAGACCTACAACTTTCCCAAAGACACCAGTGCTCCAGGAGCAGCCGTTGCCGGGATATCTCGGTTCGAAGTTTGACAGCTGTCATTGGAAATGTAGGTCTTGACGAGACCTACAACTTTCCCAAAGACACCAGTGCTCCAGGAGCAGCCGTTGCCGGGATATCTCGGTTCGAAGTTTGACAGCTGTCATTGGAAATGTAGATCTTGACGAGACCTACAACTTTCCCAAAGACACCAGTGCTCCAGGAGCAGCCGTTGCCGGGATATCTCGGTTCGAAGTTTGACAGCTGTCATTGGAAATGTAGATCTTGACGAGACCTACAACTTTCCCAAAGACACCAGTGCTCCAGGAGCAGCCGTTGCCGGGATATCTCGGTTCGAAGTTTGACAGCTGTCATTGGAAATGTACATAGGTCTTGACGATACCTACAACTTTCCCAAATCGAAATGATACATTAAAAAATATCGATATTTCTTGGGTGATATATATCGATACATTTGAAAAATATCGATACGATAAATATCCATTTGCCCACATAGAGATTACAGCGCCATCTAGTTTCATACTACTGAAATTTCAACACGTTACAAACAGTACCTCATAGAAGTTATCCTAATGTTTCATAGATGGCGTCAGTTCAACACGTTACAAACAGTACCTCATAGAAGTTATCCTAATGTTTCATAGATGGCGTCAGTATGATGTTTTCAAAATTAAAAAAAAAAAACCGAGCTTTTCTCGAACCTGGGACCTTGATAAATCGATTCCTTGAGCCGAAAACCCCCTAATCTGTAACTTTCATGAAAATCTTTGCAGCCGTTTCCGAGATCGTGATTATATATATAGGTATAAATAAATAAATAAATAAATAAATATACAAGAATTGCTCGTTTAAAGATATTAGATAAAAAAATATTATGGAAAGATATAAAAATTGCTTACTAAACAAAGTTGTACACAATCATAAACATTGTGTAAATTATTTAATAACATTTTAATTTAAAGCAGTCTCAGCAATTAGTCAGCCAAATAGGTAACTTTACTTAAATAAAAAGAAATAAAAAAATTATAAACACCTAAAAAGAAAAACTTACTTAAATAAAAAT
Organism: Hesperia comma; assembly: GCA_905404135.1. Taxonomy (NCBI): domain Eukaryota; kingdom Metazoa; phylum Arthropoda; class Insecta; order Lepidoptera; family Hesperiidae; genus Hesperia; species Hesperia comma. The sequence continues at coordinate 6,616,494 of FR990020.1, forward strand.
AACATCATTATCATAGAAGCTTTACTGTAATTTAACTCATATTTCAAAGCTCACCTTGCGCGTTGGGCGGGTCGTTCATAATCACTTCGTTGTCGGCGCTCGACTGCACCGATTTTATTTTCTTCGTGCTCGTTTCAATGTGCGTCGTTGGAGCTAAGTTGAACATCCAATTAGGTACTAACTTTAAAAAACTAAGGAAAATATTTCAATTTTGATTCTATTCTAAATCGATGTAAGTATTGCTGTTAAAGGACAAAATAGATATTTGTAAGCAGTTTCTAAATGTTTGTCAAAGATACCGCGGCCGCGGGCCGTATAGATACGGGTAGCATTTTCACAAACACGGGCTCAGAATAATGCCGGTCACTCACATCCGCGCGAACACGCAAACCCACAAGTGTAGGACGACCTTCGCAAATGATTATGCGGAGTTTTTGACACATTCGTGGCTGTGACAGTTTTGTGTTCGCGCATCAAAGCACAAACCTCGTGCATTCGCAGAATCTCCCACTCATTCGTGCTAACATTGGTCTAATTTACGCATGTGAGTAACCGCGGTAACAAACTTTGAATTAAAAGTCAGAAATTAGGTACTATAAAGCTCTTACTAGCAGTCGGAGCGGTATCGTTATGGTAACACGCGCGCATGCAGGCGTCCCGCGAGTGGAAGTTGTTGGCGTTGCCGCCGCAGCCGGTGTAGCCGAAGGGCTCGCACAGGCCGCGCTCGCTGTCGAAGAACCAGCGCTCCGTGTACCCGCGACACGGACCCACCAACATCGGCTCCGAGCATGCGCCTACAGTATACAGCCCGGTTAGTTTTCTACTATTCGGAGTTTGAATCGTGGAAAAAATATGAGTTAAACGAGGTAGAGGCGGGGGAACGGCAGCTTACTCTCCATGGAACTCAGATAAAGTATGACCATACGTCCTGCTCTTAGGCAGTCTGTTCTGCTGTCCCTGATGGGTACCAAAGTGTCCCGCTTTGGCATAGAAAGCAATTAAATAAGAAACAACTTCATGGTGCGGATGATACTTTACATGATACGTTACGCAAAGCAGGCAGAGAAGGGGCGCCGAAAAAAAGGTCGCCAACTAGTGCATTTACCTACCCACAGTCACTACCCACTGTGTGTCCCGATTTGACAAGAAAAATTTATGATCGGTTTAAACATACTATTATAAATGTTGGTTTGTATTACTAGGTATTTCTTAGTCAAGCAAAGTACCTACGTTATTTCTTATCCCATCCAATATCCTTATAACATCAATGATACTTCTCATATCACAATACTTGTAGTAACACATAGGTAGCATGTCAGTTACAATTGATAAGACTATCGTATAATAACCTCATCAATAGACCATCACCATCACTGTTTTATATACGCTACCTATAAGTACCTACCTACATCCGAAATGATTATCGATATCGTCTCGATCAACAAGATAAATTATCAGAATAATAATATATGATGCCGACATGGTAAACAACATCGGTAAACGTGTTTGCGATACCGTTTATTTGTTTTCGACTAAGGCTAATACTAACGCAAACATCCCATCAACGTCTATTTTGTTAATTAATCTTGGATCGTTCTGTAATTATTATATTGTCCATTAATAATTGTGAAAACACTTATATAAATGCGCATAAAAATGCCTTAAACAAATTAAAACAAATCTATCAAAGAACACCTTTAATGTAACACTTACAAAAAATAACAAAGAAACATCAAAATCTGTTCACCCAGTCGAAAGTTCTGCGGTAACAAAAATAAAAATACAGTTGAATTGAGAACCTCCTAAATTTTAAGTCGGTTAAAAACAGCCTTGACCCTCGAGTGATAAAATCTAGATTTTATTTCCACAGTTCTAATGTTTTTTTAAGTAAATCTAGTACCTATAGCTGCTGTTTCTAAACAAGAAAGCATTACGTCTCCCGAAGCACAAATATTTTCAATTGCTATCTATATTTATAATCCTCAATTCCACACTAAAATATTAGCTTTCCCACGCTGCAACAAGCGCATGATAGAAATAAATATAGAGTACAACCTTTTTTAAACGAGTAAAAAATATAGGTAGTCAACTTACTTCTACATAATATTAAGCCGTGTTTGTTATGGGGGAAATATTTTCTTACCTTATCTCTTATCTTTAAAGAACCGACGAGAATATCCTACATAAGTTGACCATTAATTTTTCGTGTCCAGGCGTGTACGAAAAAGGCTATCGAATTAAAAAAATATTGTGCTCTGACTAAATAAACGCCACGTTATTGGCGACCTTTCGCTATCCTGTGTTCGCTTATTTGTCAGTAACTATATTAGGTATATTCATTTGCTTTCTATGTCAAAGCGGGAAATTCTACGCCAAAGCTGTACCTTCATTATATGTATCTATGCCAAATATTCCGCGAAAGTGTGGTTTTCACCGGGGACAGCTGGACCACCAACGTTAAAGCAGGACATTCCCGCCGAAAGCAGGACTCAAAGTCGCCTTATGCATACATGGTCACTACTAACTAGGATACAGGGCATCGAATACCAACGGTTTCTACGGTCTATGGGGTACAAGTAGAGTGTACACTGAGCATGAAAAACTTTCCTTATAGCCCAAAACCTAAAATACTTATACATACTGTGTCCACATTCGAAATGGAATTCGTTTCAATTTGATCCTAAACAAATGCCAGCTTTCCTTCCCTGTAATTTACAGTTTGACAGCAAGAACTTAAAATGCCATAAGTAAACTTTACCTACAAGGCAAATTAAATTCTGCGCACATGTAATAAACTTGCTTTCAGCGCCCAGTAGCAACACAGCTATATTACCTGGAGCTGTCGGCCCGTCGCAGTCGCTGTCGCCGTCGCACAGCGCCTCCTGCTGCGTGAGCGTGAACTGGCAACAGTTGAGGTGCTCCTGCACCAGGCTCTCCACGTGCGGGTCCAACATTGCTTACATACTAAACTGAGTTCCAAGCACAGGTAATAAAGTTGTTTTCAGAATGCAGTAGCAACACAGCTATTACCTGGAGCTGTCGGCCCGTCGCAGTCGCTGTCGCCGTCGCACAGCGCCTCCTGCTGCGTGAGCGTGAACTGGCAGCGGTTGAGGTGCTCCTGCACCAGGCTCTCCACGTGCGGGTCCTCGTTCGTGTTGTTCTCCGGCGGTAGCTCCTGTTGGCCCCGTGCTCTATAATCGGTCTGAACTACGTGCATGTTGTTGCCCAATGTCTATTTGCGTAATGTTATGCAAATGCGCGTAATTCAGAGAAGTCAATATAAATTACGTAGGTAGGTAAATAATCAGAAGTAGGTATAATATTATTTTAACTTTAGCCATCCACTTCATTCAATCAATCGAGAACGAGACCGATGCTTGCTGTAATAGATAGGTGGTAAAAGGCTAGAGTTGACCCGGGGAAATAGGTCGTCGCTCGCTAAGGTACTCAATACCATTTCTTTAACCTGGCTTGAACAGCGATTGTGTTTCCGATAAAAGGGTGTGGAGCCAGTGGAGCCGGTTATACACTTTTTAGAGGCGACCATTTCAGTCCTCAAGGGTAACAACGCTTCTGGGACCGAATTAGACCGAGACTTTTAATTAACTACAATACTGATTGGACTATTGCTTACAACAACATATCTGGACTAACTATCACTAACAGTCCTTACCCAAGTCCTTACACTTATTAACAACCTTACCAACTAATATTTTAACACTTATATAGCTAATTGGACTAACCATCGCTGTCCCTATTCGAATCTTGCTCTAGTTCACCGTTCTCATTGGAGGCAGCGGAAGCTAGTGCTAGCCAGCAAGCCTGCTCGTCTGCAACCTTATTTAAACAACCCAACATACAATATTCTGCAGCTCAGCGAACCGCTGGTTCCAGTCGCGCAGCAGCCGGCGCGTGAGGCGGTGCTGCACGCGCGCGTCGTGCGCCACGTACAGCCGCGTGCGCATGCGCCGGCCGCGCCCGCAGCGCGCCGAGCACGGCGACCACGGGCCCCAGCTCGTCACCGGGCACGCGCCGCGCGGGGCGTCCTGGACAACGCACATGCGTGGATCGTACACGAGTTTACAATACAATAACACTTTATTGTAAACCGATTAAACAGTAATAATATTCATATAAATATCACAACTGCTAGTAATAATACTACAAAACAGGAAATGGTGTAGGCAATAGACGGTATGTATGGTGGTATGTAGAGTAGAGGAAAAGTATAGAGTAGAGACCTCTGATGGAGGTGGCCTGCATGAGCAAGATGATTGTATACTAACGTTACACACTCATAACCTCTTACTACGATTCCCAGTGTCGTGGAGGCCATGGACAACACACAAGACAAAGACACACATCCAGACTGAGAACGAAAATTTAAACTCATCATTCAAATTTCCACCTCGCTGGGAATCGAACCCAGGACCATTGGAACAGCGTTCCGAAATGTCAACCATACCACTCCCGGTGACCGGGCAAGGTACAGCGAACAATATGCTTTTTCTGCTCGCTGGCCCGGTAAGGATGGCCATCCTTACCTATCTCGGTAAGGACCTGGCCCGGTAGGTGACTAAAAGGTTACCGGACCTTCTTTAATCTTTTATTACATACGTGTACCATTGTGACAGTACTAACTTTTCTAATCCGAAAACATTTTCAGAGACTAGGGCTTTGAAACAAACAAAAATAATATTTGGCTTTATGTTATTACAATAGTCTATATTATATTTTACCTTAAATAAGTACACCTAATTGAAATGATTATCACAAGCATCAATTACTTACATTTTAACATAATTACACATCAATCAAACAGCACTCACAATGTAAAACCAGTCGAAGTTTGTTGCATTCGCGTACTCTCCAGGTGGTCTGCAATAAAACAAAGATGGCGGTGATTGTAATTTCGTAACCAGACAGGCGAAATGTAACTTTTAATTTATTATGTCCGGGCATTCTCCAGCGATAGCACATTCATCTTATTATTCTTAACAAGATTTTTGATTGCATACATGCAGGTACCAGTAGGTATCTTTGCACGGTTGTGTACGTGTTATTAAATGCATTATTGGAACTGGAAAGCAGGAAACGGATTTAAAACTATCTTGAAAACTTCCTTATTTCTCAATATTCTCGTTTTGGCCTTCCCTTGTAATAAACCATAAAACGCACCTCATAATTATATACCTGGCGTTCATAATTATATACTGTTTCATTTTCAAGACATTACCTACAACGTACCTAATTCCACAGATTAGAAAATAGTTATGTATTTCCTTCATCGGTGTTCTCAAAATGCTATGGGATGCCCCTATTGCCTATGTCCATAGACGTAGGCCCGCCGCTGTCTATAGGAACGCCCGCATGGAATACACATGGTATTTGTCAAACCAAGCTGACATCGGCTTGCCACTGCCAGTATTCGTGCCGCCTGCATGCAGCGTATGCCTCGGCTGTTCGCTTGCGGCGAGCCTGTATCGACGACGTTCCTCACTTGCCATACCACTTAACATAACACACCACGTGAAGTGACTAGCTGCAGAACACTAACTTGAAGCAAGGTCCGCTGTCGCAGGGCTGCGCCTGGCTGAGCACAGTGCGCGCGCGAAAGCCGACGTGGCAGCGTTTGTAGGCGCGCGGCGCGACGTAGTGCCGCGTGCGCGCGCGCACGCCGCATCCCTCGCACGGCGACCACGCGCTCCACTCCGACACCGCGCACGGGCCTGTCGACTCCGCCGCTTCTGGCTCGTATTCTGATATTACCCTGCCGTGGACAGGCTACTTTAAGGGTGCCTTAATTTTCACTAGAGCTAAGCTAAGCTGCGTTGCTAAGGATGCTCTTCGGGGGCTGGGTCTGGAGGAGTTTCTAGGTGGGCCAATGAATGTGATTGGTGAATGTTAAACGTAGCCTTAGCAATGTTGATTAGCCAATATTTCAAACATTGCGCGCTCGAGCATGGTAGATATACATATACATAGGTAGCGTTCACGTTCACAATATAGAACCACTTTGAACCACTATTGAACAATGTTTCGTAGATGATAACACGGCCATGCGCGCAGTGTATAATACTTTACATCTATACTATAGTATGATTTGTGATAAGAGATACCATACCTGCAATTCCACCTCGGCCCGCGGCAGCTCTGGTACTCAGTGAGCGGGGTACGACACGCGTCGGCATAGGCCCGCTGCGGCCACATGTACTGCCGCTGGCGCGTCGCACGGCCCGTACCGCACGTCACGCTGCACGGGCCCCACGCGCCCCACGCGTGCGTCGCGCACGAGCCCCCCGGCGCCGTCACGGGCCCCACGCCCGCCGACGGGGGAACTACTACCCCCACTGGACTTACTGGCTCTAGGAAATGTTAAATTGATTCTTATCTGTATAATGTATGTGTAACTTATGACTAATTCAAACTGATGTAGTGATTTGAATATGTTATTAAGCGGGAAAAATACTTTGCAGCAACTTGATATCTTAACTTCAATGGTCATAACTCATAACAACAATATAGGCAAGTAGGCTTTTGATTATCTAACCAAAGCATGAAAGTTTTCTTGCTCTACATTGATCTAAAATGTAATAACATTAATTATTTTAAAACTATTTTTGAACCACATTATCAACCCTTACCACTTTGATCACAGCTCTTCTCATACAGCCGAAGCCGCGTGAGCCGCAGCCGCGCGAAGGGCTTCATCTCGCCGGTGGCGCTGTAGAAGGGCGAGCGCTCGTCGCGCGGCCACTCGGGCCGCAGCGCGCGAACCGGCGCCGCTGGCACCGTCGGTTGCCGGCGCGCCTGGCGTGCCACGCAGACCACATTTATCATCATTGTCATTGTCATTCTTATCGTATATCGTCACAGTCATCGTCATCACCATCATCACCCTGATCATCATCATTCATCATCGTCATCGTCAACTTCATTCTTCACCGTCATCGTTATTGTCATCGTCGTCGTCATCGTCATCATCATCGTCATCATCATCATCATCATCATCATCATCATCATTATCAACATCGTCATCGGTGCCTATTCTATCCACTAGAGTAGGGTTGTCAGACGTCCGGATAAAGCCGGACTGTGTTAGACTTTTTGAGCGCCTGTCTGGCCAAAATAAAGGGTGTCCGGCCTGTCCGGCTTTTCTTAGGCTTTTTACATTTGAATAATAATTACTCCCTTCCTTGCCCTTTAACAAATAAAAGGGGGCCCGCAGTCAAAAATACTTCCACGCAGCCCAAGCCACGGGCAACAGCTAGTGTTATAGTAAAATTTAAGTTAATTCTGCGGTTGACATGATAATCACCACACTTGATAAGTGAATTTTTCACATTTCTGGAGCATATATTTAAAAAACGGATGGGAATATCCAAAAAGTGTATGGAACCAAAGTTGTAGCGAATTTTATAAGCTTTAATTTCTAGCCAAATTGCTACATTTCTGAGATACTGGCAAAAAAAAACAAAAATTGCCACCTTTTTAACCCCCCTCCCGCCGGCTTACCCCCTAGACGTCAGGATTTTCAGTATGTTTTCACCCAACCCAACACGTTTCTGAAGAAATTAATTGATTCATGCGTTACTTTGCGGAACTCCATTATTACAGATTAAAGGTTAATCTACTTTGCAACAATCCGCGAACAAATTCGTATGTATGATGGTGTATACTTTCATGCAAGTAGCACCTCCCTCCCTCCCACATAGGAACATGCAACAAACAAATAATGGTATACACCAACACACATATACCTCCACCAACAGGTGTTTCGCCCCAAAACAGGGCATCATCAAGGTAAGTAGACTCTACGATGGTCAGTCGCAAAGTCTGCTGGTTGTTTGGGAGGTGCTACTTGCATGAAAGTATACTTACAGCATCATACGTACGAATTTGTTCGCGGATTGTTGCAAAGTAGATTAACCTTTAATCTCTGAAGAAATTGCTTTGTTTCGCGTACACAATGACACATAATCGCGTACACAATGACAATACGAATGACGACTTTATTTTGCCCGCCCCAGCGGGGGCTGGGATGACGCCCCCTCCCCCCTCCCCGTCATCAACTACCAAGGTGATATTTTAATGATTTACAATGGGTCCGGCTTTTTAACCCAAATGTCCGGCCAAACTGGCTGGTCTGTCAGGCTTTTAGATTTCGAAGTGTCTAGTTAACGACTAGCCACCGCCTTTAGATTTGGGGATCTGGCAAACCTACACCAGAGCTACAGTCCGCCCAACTTATCTCTGAAATGGCAAAAATTGGAACTAACGAAAAGTCATTCAGTCTGTCAGTTACTAGTGTGCAGTGATTGGTCAAATGAATGTCAAATGCGTCCGACAGCGCCTCTTTCGTTTCAGTCTTAAGTTGGGTTTAGGGGGAATCCGGGAGACTTGCCCAGATGGGAGAGTTGAACCACCTTTTAAAACTCGACTTAAATTTTGCGCTAACGAAACGTCAAGACAGTCATTGATAGGGCGCGGGAGGCCAATGACAAGCACGGCGCCATTTTTAATAATGGCCGGTTTGTTTGGCTGTCAGATTCGAATAGGTGTTTTTGTTATAGCGGAGTGAATTTTAAATTTTTTTGTACTTTTGATATTGCGGCCGTGTTTATAGAGGTAAGTATTGTGTGATATTACTATTTTATTGCCTGATTATTATAGTTTAACGTGTGCTAAGTGTTGTTTCGATTACGTTGATTGTTTTTTCTGTGGGTAGAATTTAATGTCAAAGTAGTATATGCGGGAGAGTTGCACCATGACGGGGTGCGGGAGATATGCTCAGAGGTTCATGTCTCCCATGTATGGTATTTGTATGAAGATATTTGGAGTTTTACTTTACAGATATATAAGTTTTAAACTTTTTGACGAAATTTAAAAACAATTCGGGAACCTTAATACAACGAGTCTTATTTGTATTTTGTTTGTTTTTATGTGTAATTTTATATTTTATTGCAGACTAATTGAATGAAATATATCATTTCAATACAAACCATCCGAAAAAATACCGAAAAGAAAAATATATATCATTACAGAATTAGAAAATGCTATACGTGAGGTAGAGGACGGTGCATCTTAAAGAATAACATTGTTCCAATTTTTGGTTACCAGCTGACTGAAAGTAGTCCTAATTAAGGCTAATTAATGATACTAAATGATAAGAATAAGTATATAATTGAAACAAAATGGTAAGAATTATCAAAAAAGAGTAAGAAGTTTGATTAGAGAAACGTTAAATATTTAATTTTATTAATAAAATGTTTAACAATTATGATGCCTATGGAATGCTTAAGAGTATGTCGAAGTATTGTTTATTTTTCCTTATGAGAAGAGTGTGTGACTGTGTTTCGTTAGAATTTCATTTCATTTTGTAACCTTTTGGTTAATAAACTTGTGATTTAAGCTGTAAAATGTTTTTATTTTCTACCTTTAAAAAGCAGTGTTCAACTCTCCCCAGACCCCGGTTGTGTCCCATAGGGTGGGGAGAGTTGAATCATATCCCATTTTTTATTAAAATGTGTATAACATATGTCAGTAATATAAAATGGAAAATCTAAATACGCATAAGTAAACCTAAATAAATAAGCTATCGTTTATTATTATAATTGAATCACTAAGCCTCCTTATTTAGAAAATATGATACTTTAAAAAAAAGCGGTTCAACTCTCCCGGACTCCCCCTACTATAATGCTGCCTCTACACATAGGCCAACACGTTGGCAAGTGCGTTGGCTCCCAATGTGTAGAACGGGCGTTGGAACGTTGGCGGTAGGCATTTGAACGTTGGCTGGCGCGCTTGCGAGCTTGCCGCGCGGTGTCGGTATCATCAAAGAACACTTGTCGCAAGCTTGGCGCACCATCCACACATTGGCCGCGCGATCAGTCTGCCCGGAGCAGCGATCAAAAGTGCATATTTTCTTCTTGCGGCGTATTAACACCTAACGTAACAAAATGGCGTATAATATGAGTAATGATGAAACTTTTAAATTTATTGAGCTCTATCAGAGTGAAAATTGCCTATGGAATCCAAAAAATAAGTACCATAAAAATAAAAATGTTGTAAGTATTAAAAATGCTAAATAAATAAGGTTCTTGGACATTCCGTTTTCCTTACGATATTTTACTTCAAAGTAAGAGCATCATACTTTATTATTATTTTAATATTATAAATATGAAAGTATCACCCTTTTCTTGTATACTTTTACGTAGTAATTATAAGCTGTGAATAAATATACAGCTGCAGCTGTTACCAACTCAACATCCATTTTTTGATCCGTCCGCACATTGCCCCGAACCAAAGCATACTGAACGACCTTCCAATGTGTGGATTAACTCACAAGCACGTTGGCAAGCGCACCGCCAGCGCGTTGGCGAATGCGCTGGCCTATGTGTAGAGGCAGCATAAGCCAAGCTGCGGGGTTGCTGTATATTCCTATCTCTATGTTGCTACGGAAGCGTTTGACATCCATCAATCAAATCACATTCATTCTGCATTCATTGGCACTGACGTGGTTGCCTCTCTGCCAGCCCGCCTGTCTGCCGGGATGATTTCTAGGACTGTTTGTTTGATGATTTTATTAAAACCGTCTTACTCCAATATTTAATTTAAACATTGAAAAATACTAACCACATAAGTGATCCCGCTGTCAGTCCCCGCGTCATACGGATACAGCGGCAGGGTAGTGGACCTCCGCCAGGTACAGTTGGCATTGCAGAGCTCTAGCGCCGACACGCCCACGATCCAGTCGGGTGAGGGCGCCAACTTCGATACCAACGACACCAGGTGGTGTCTCGCGTCTACACGGAACACTGCGAACGTACTCGGGATACCCCCGCTCGCTACTTGTTGCCAGGATATACCGCGCGCCTTGATTATTGTGCGGATGTGGTCGCTCTGGGAGAAATTAGTGGTGTTAAGTTGTTGTGGTACTATGAGGTGGTGTAGAATATTTTTTACAAGAACAAAATATTACAGAATATTTTACGTGCACCTAATCTATCCTTATCCACCTAAATTATAATAATCTGGACAGCAAAAGACTATCCAAAATATAAGTATTGTTAACAAAACTTTATTTACCACTTAGTAGATACCCGCCCTCACTGCGTTACCTACATCTAACAACTGTTATGATGATAAAGTTGAAACACCAATTCTGCCACGTAAGTACTAAAGGAGCTCCCGTAATGCCTATGGATATCTAACAGTAAAATGCTAATAAAACTGTAGGTACTAAGCAAACCTCAGCCTTCAGTTCCTTCTCAAGCGCCGTAGTAGTCCCGTCATCAGCCAGCCGGCGCAGCCCCGCGCTGGCCACGCGGCCCTCCTGCCACACGCGGTACTGCGCGGTGTGCGACGCGCCGATAATGTCGCCGAAGTGCGCGTGCGCACCCTCAGGGGGGAAGTCCCGCGGGTGGATGTTTCTGGACCAGTGGCCTTCGAATGTTACCTGAGAAATAATTGTGTATCTGAATGCCAAATTCTTATCATGGCTATGGTTTACTTTCCACGTTTAAATATGGAAATATTCGCTGTTCTAACAGTCAGGAATATCAAAATCTTCTGTGATCAAGGCGAAGTAAAACATGGACCTTTTAACTACCCGCTAAGCAAATAGAAACAGTGTCAAAAATAGGGAACACCCCAATTTTGTCAATTCTACTCAAAAAACCATTCGGCAGATAAAATCAATGTTACTTCAAGATTTCATAACTATAAAATAACATAGCAATTTTGAAGTGTTATAGTCGGCACAATCATAAGATTCCGATATGACGTCTGTCAGGTATGAACACAAACTAACCTTGTATGGACGTCTTCAATTTACTTATTACGGAATTTTAATTTGAACCGCTGGTAATGATACTATGAAGTGAAGATATTTCGTAGTGAATGATAGGTCACTTTGGTTAAATTATGCAATGCACTATTTACTGTGCATGCACAGTACACGGTTTATATTTATTATCAATGCAGCTTTATAAGTAGGTACATAATGTACTTGTGAATCCACCTCCTCTTCGCTTTGGAAAATTGTTTTTATGTTTACAGATAATAAACACTTCTTCCCATTTTTGCAACATATTTTATTGGTACATCGCTTCTATTGCTCGTAGCATGATGTTATAAAATTGCCCACAGTTTGTTAAATATTTTAATTAGGCATTAGTCCGTAATATTAAACGCAAGTAACTAGCGGGTTAAACGAATTCGAGTAATATTGTTTACTTACTACGAGTATTTAGATAGGTACTTACTTACTTGTACGTACTTACATAGGTAAATACTAGAAATTCTGGCGAAATATGTAAACCATCCCTGCTTCTTTTTTATTTGTGTTATTTATAAATTGTTTAAATAATTTTATTTTATTTTAATCAGTTTACATCATAAATTGTGTAAAATTGAACAAATATTTAAGACGTCACTACAATGTTTTATAAGGAGGCTGGATTTATAGTTATGTGACCTCTTGAAACAATTTATGAATCGACCATAATCGATACATTACTATAATCGAAAGTATGTGCTACCATGTCACACCCAAAATACAAATAGTTATAGATTCCTTAATATGTCTAAAGCATTGCGATTTTTCGTAGCTATTATAAATTCCCGATACATACGTTTTTAAGCCTTTTCCACTCAAATCGGATAATTATTAACCGTTTAATAATTTCTTCGTTTTCACTAGATTAATGAAATTTCCATTTTAATAACTAATATAATTTCCTCACCTTAACTTACTAGTCAAATTGTCTTATTATCCCTTTCGGTGTTAATCTCAACGCTACATCTGTTTTTACCTGATTTTAAGAAAACAATCAGAGGTCGGTTTATAAATTATCGTTCCGAACTTAATTAACGAAACGATTAGAAAGTCTTATTACTTATAATCGGTTAAATTTATAAATCGGTTTATTTAATGCATCGATTTTTGTTGTACTTCACTATTGTCACTGTGATGACAGCCTTCATATCGGAATCTTATGATTGTGCCGACTATAGTGATGTCCTGGAGCTTCAACCTAATTTTGAAGTTAAAAATATTTCCGCAATCAAAAATGCAAGACATTACAAACTTTAGTAACAAACCTCATATTTAGCCTCGTCGCACGCACAGCAGGGCTCTACGATGGGCGGCGGGCGCGCCACGCGGCCGGGCGCGGTGGGCGCGGGGCATATCTTGCGCGCCAGCACTGAGGACCCCTCCGCGCCGCCGCCCGCGTTGCTGGCGCGCGCGCACACCCGCACGCACGACTCCGCCGCTATCGACGGGGCGTTCCATATCACCTGGCAGGCCGTAAATGTCAGTATAAAGGCGATAAAAAGAGCCCGATTACATATCCAGAGCCCATACCATCTAGATATATATGTATAATCCTGAAGTCAGCTGCCTAGCATCTGTAAAAACGTCGCAGCTTGGAGGTATTATTATTGGAAAGCCTTTTTAACCTACCTTTTTAACGAATTTCAGAGATAAAATAAAATAGTAGGTAAACGCTTATTTGAGTGTCCATACCCTTGCACTAGCATCATTAAAACCTATGACCAGAGAAGAAATATTTATGTCACAATGTCCGCTACTGCCAGGAATCGAACCTAGATTCTTTCCCTTTGCACACGAGGTCACTCACTGACAGCTAGACTGAGTCGTATGTCATATATTATAACTCGAATTAAAAATAGCATATTAAAAATTGAAAATGATTTTATGTCTCTTCCTGTGATTGATTTGGTCTTGTTTCAGATTCTGACTGACGCCAAGCATTATTTCAATCAATCTATCGCTTACGTTTGACAAAGAGTTGAAGTAGCCACGAGCGGTTATAAAATCTTAACGAGCCACTTGTGTTACGATTCTCAAAGCTAAAGGAATAGGTCATCTTCTACAAAGAAATACGCTTCAAAAGGTCAGTGTCGGCGTTTTATGCTTTATAATAGGCGACAATATTTAATACTTAGTGAAATTAAACATTGGATAATAATTACAAAAAACCCTTTACACACTCTTCCCCTCGCACTAGATTTTTTATAATGCACATCCATAATTTCGCACTAGGTTTTCCTGTGTCGTGGGTGCCATGGACAACATACCTACAAGGACCCACACCCAGACCGAGAACAAAAATTTAAACTCGAGATGATGTTTAATGGTGAGTTTCTCTGGCAGGAAGTCGAATCCAAGTCGCCCTTCGTGACCATCACAAACACCAATACCTAATACAATTAACCACGACCCGAAAACAATATTTATGCACCTACTATAAATATAAATCACTTAATAAATGCTTGCGAATTGTTAGATAGATGAAGGTATTGAATAACGAGTCGTAAATTCCGCTTCACTCTACCTGCACTTCAGTCTTGGGGTGCGCCGTAGCATTATTGACGGCGGGCACGCAAAGCTCGTGCGGCTTGGCTTGCGCGTCGTGGGCCTGGAAGGCACCGAGCGACTGGTTGCCGACCTGTCGCTTCTCCTCGGTACTGTCGTTCAATGCCGGCGGCTTTACCACTTCTGCCCATATCGTGAATCCAATGAACGGCGTAGGCCCTTGCCCACTGTCCACGCTTTGTAGAGAAACTACAAAAGGAAGAAAATTAAGTAGGAACATATGTCAATACTTACTTCACTATATTTACAATGGTCTAACTATTGTATTGTAGGTTGGTATGTAGGTATGTGTCTAAAATTGTATACCTACTTATTTGATCCATTTATTGTTTTGGTTTGATGCAGTTTCTGTCTAATAGTTAATATCAACCTTACAAATATAAGGCAGATGTCCCACCGCCAGCTAGTAGCTAGTAACTACCGGCTATTTTCTCGCTCAAGAAACGTAGAGATGACAGTCAAGTATGTTCCTACAGACGAAAGCATCCTCCAAAAATCCAAAAATACGAGCGAGTCCTCGTCTGCAATATGAACAGTCAGCGAGAAACTATTGATATGTGCAATATGCTTCTCTTTTATTTACTACTGTACAAGTTTACATAATATCTTAAATGACAAATTGCAGTCAGACAGGTGAGTCACCGAGTTATGCGCAAAAAGACGGTTGCATGTAATACAAAGTACCAGTATAAAGTTCTCCTGGTAAGAAGAGGTCAGGATCGCCAGCAATGCTGAGCCGGTAGTTGGCGTCGGCGGGCTGCGCGTGCGGTGGCGCGCGCTCGCACGGCGCCGGCGTGGGCGGGGCCGGCGATGCGCGTGCGCACGTTAGTACTAACGCTGCTATTAGCAGCATAGTGGCTAGCTGCAATGTACATATATGTAACGTGAACAGTATGACTGCGATGTTGATACTGTGTGAGGGTTTAGCTTTAGCCAGTCGTTATTTCGGACAGGTGAACTTAAGGGTGCGTACAGATTATGTAACATGTTATGTAACTTCTGTTTTATAACACGTCCACACTATCGAACATTGTTGTCTAACAATGAAACATATAACAAGACACAATGGGTTTTTGTAAGACATATCGTCCACATTTATAAAACATGTTATATAACTGTGTTTTATAACATGTTTTTCAACACACTTGCTCGTAAAGTTGCTATTTTTTCTTTAGTCTTACGCCCGGAATGCGGTTTATTACACACTAGTGCGTTTTACTTTTCATTGCCGCACTAGTGTTTTTCTTATTCCACTTTTTTTTAATATCCGTAAAGAGGTTGTTACCAAAAGATTTATTATTTTGTAAATAAATAAACTTGTTGTACTTAGTCAAAATCTGATAAGATAAGATTATACTTCATCTAATTATCTATTAAAGCATTTAAAAAATACAATATTTTAAATCATTAATTACCGTAAATTCCTATTAGAAATACATAATTATTTAGTTTAATATATTGTGGCTGAATGGAATGGTGTTCTTTGCCTCTGGACTTAACCTGCGCGCCTGCGCGCGCATAGTTATTCAACCAAAGATACGGCGCGCGAAAAAATAAAATAAACCTCCGCGCCATTTTGTGCAAACATTTGTTCGTTTATAATTTGCTGATTTGTGACTGAAAAATGTCGATACCTTATTGTTTTTTTCCTCGCAAGTGTGTTGAAAAACGTCGTATGATACGCGTGTGCTTTGTTCATTACAGTCTTGGCTCTATTACAGCCCTCGCCTTGCGGCTCGGGCTGTGCAACCGCCTCGACTGTAATGACCAACTTCGCGCACTTGTATCATAATGTACTATTATATCATACTTGCTCAGTAACTAGGGATTACTATGGTGGAAAGTCTCCTTGTAAGTTGGTGTTTGCAATTCAAGGCAACATTACGTCGCACTATGCTTGAATTGTAATGTTCACATTACAGTTCAAGCTATGCAAAACTCCTTGGTAAACAATCTCTTTTCGTATAAAATGGTAAGAAAACTTTTTACTGAAAAAAAAACACTGAACATGACGGCATTTAATTTCCATACATTTCAAACTATGCAAAACTCCTTGAAACTCAGAGCCGTAAAAAAAATAGAAAACTATTTACGAAAAAAAATGGAAATGGCGGCATTTCATTTGATCTGAAAGTTTGTGAAGTTTGTTCGTAAAGGGATTTGTAACCATTTTTTTCTATTTTTTCTCTAAATTTGCTATAATTATTCTAATTAAAATTTCATTTTGCATTACCAATGTTTTATTTACCTCACAAGAATGATATAAAGTAGAATGCTTACCTCGGGTGCAAGTAGCTATTACACCCTCGAACTATATTCACCCTCGCTCGCTGCGCTCGCTCGTGACTAAATATCTCGGGTGCACGCGATCCATTAGCGCCCTATGCGAGCTGCGCTCGCACTGGCGCCAAATTGGATCTTGTTCTGTAATAGCTTACTTACGTCCCTTGTGTAACAATCTACTATTGTTATATAGTCTGTACGCACCATAACACAACTTGTTAGTAAGGAGCTCCTACTTTACCTAATAAGTGTTTTTCTAGTTAAGGCAAGTCTCAGTTAAACCCGTGCTCGTTCGTCATTTGTGCTTATTGTTTACCTACTTATTCACCAGTACAAACTTATTTGATCCTACCTACGAAATTGGGTTAAGCTTTCAACCAGCTTAACTATGTAGGTAGGTAGTACCTACAATATTTATACGATAAACATCGAGTTTCATTAAATTAATCTTCGAGTTCCCTATACAAACCCGGGAAATTTTTATTTCATCGCTTGCTCTAAAAACTCAGCGCTTACCTATATTATTCGAAAACATATTTTTTCAAAGTGAAATAAAACTGCAACATTTAATCCGTGTACGCGTCAGTCATATAGAATTGTCGTGCATGTGCAACCATTAGGTACTTTATTTGAATACACACCAAACCAAATAAGAAGTACCTGCCTACCTAAATATGTTAATATGATCTAAATTTTGAATAAGAAAAATATTTTATTAGCAGTAATTTCATGAAAAGCAATGAATTCCAAACAAAAAGTACACAGAAACCGCGCCCCATACTTACTTTCTTTAAATAAAATTCATAAACCACGAAGCAATATTAAAACCTCTGTAAATACGTACAAGACCAAAAACAAAAGAAAAAGTACGACTAGAGTCAACAGGCGCGACCCGGCTTCGCTACAAGAGTTGATTTACCTTTGAGCAATAAGTAGACGACACAAAGGAAGGTCACTGAATTACACTTGACATAGTAAAAATCTGTTTAAGAAACTATAATAAACGTGTGTTTTAGTCGGCCTGAATTAATTTAGGGTGCTAATAAAAATTCATGAAATTAATTAATAAAATGAATATGTAGAAATGTTAAAATATACCGAAACGAAATGCGAGCCATCCGCCCGCCCTACGCGCCTCCCGGGGTAGAACTGGCCTGGCAGCCGAGGGAGGCGATACATTGTGTAATGTCGCCTCTACACGTTAGCCAACATGTTGGCGAAGGTTATGGCTAATAGGTAATGGCCATCGTGTAGAAGGGGTGTTTGTGATTACTTTGGTAGGTATTGGGCCGTTGGCCCACAACTTCGCGCAAGATCCGTGAGGTGTCGGTTTTTCAACGCGGATCAAAGGGTTGTGGCGTGATTGTGGCACAGTTATCGGCGCAGCGTCCACACGTTGGCCACGATTTCAGTTAGAAACGAGCGCCCACGCTGAGCGCACGCACTTTATTCACACGTCGATATCTAAATTATGTCTACAATATGGCAACTATGAGTAATATAGATGTATAATAATGTGTATTATAATGAAATAAATGTGTATAATAATTTTTATACACATTTTTATTGTATTGTATGCTGAGAATAATTAAACCGCAGCAGCCGTTAGAACCTCAATATTCATTTTAAGAAAATATTAATATCGTCCGCACATTGGCCCGAACCGACGCAGACTGATCGACCTTCCAACGTGTGGACGCCGTCACAATCTCTTGGCAATCATCTTCGCCACAACATTGGCTAACATGTTGGCTATCGTGTAGAGGCGCCATAAAGGTTTTCACCGCTTGTATCGGCTCATGAATTCGCAATGGGAATTAATTATGAAATGCAGTTAATTATTCTCAGAGTAAATAATTAATTTATACAGGACATTTATCTATCTGAGATAATATGATTTCCTCTGTCTGATATGCATTTTCACAAGAAAATAATTATTAATTTCATATATGACACGGCTCGTTTTTATCGCACCATTCCAAAGTGCGTTCTGAGATCGATTGCATTATTATATTTATGAATCGTTCTACTTTGCATGTAATATAATACATAAGTACCAATATCTGTTAGAAAAACATGTATCTAAGTTAGGTACCTACTGTTGTGTGTATTTTATATAAGTACCTTGATACATCCACGCAGCATGTGGAATCCCTCAAATACGTAGAGCAGAATACAACGTTAATCTCTCTCGTTGTATCTCTAAAATGGAAGTAAGCCTTGCTGAGTTATACACCGTATTAAAATTATATTATGTATAAGTAATATGCAAATATTTAAATAAAAATAAATCACTAAAAGTATAGAATGTAATATGATAGGTAACTAACTAGGGTAGAAAGTATAAACGAGATGTAGATTTTTCAATATTATTTATTGTAGTTATACATAGTACCTATGTATTATAAAACAATGTTGTTTAGAAATGTGATTTAAAAACGTATTACAACTCACTTTTTTGTAGATTCAAAATTCAATATGTTTAAACATTATCTAAATCGTTAAAGATATAATATGTTATACATACATTGATATTGTATTTGTTTTCATTTCATGAAATGTGGAATGACAATGGAGATCGTTAATACTGTCGAAATCGCATAGACTTTTAAAGTGCTGATAACAAAATATGAAACCCTTCGGTCCGAAATGTACAAAACGCAAAATGAACACAACCGACAAAATGTACAAATCTCAAAATGTGCAAAACGCGAAATGAACACTACGCGCAAAATGTACAAATCGCAAAATGTGCAACAAGGACTAAGGGCTTGTTACAGCGACATGCAACATGAGTTTTGAAGGGCTTCTCTTTTTTTTAACCAACTTCAAAAAAGAAGGAGGTTCTCAATTCGACCGTATATTATATGCTTTTTTAAATGTTTTTTCGTCGTTTATGAGCCGATCCTGATAATTCTATTACGTTGGAAAGTAGATATTCCAAGTGTGGTCCGCTGATAAGGACATCAGGATCTGATGATGGCACCTCAGAGAAGTCGAGGGGAAATTTCGAATATTGTATGGCCAACTAGTGTGCTTGTTAATGTTTTATTGAAATATATTAAAGCACTACAATTTCATAAAGGTCTAAAATCAATCTGATGAAGCCGAAAGACAGTCTAGAAAACTCCTCAATGGTTTAAAGCAGTTATCTTATGTTGGGACATGATTAAATTGTATTGACGAAAACTTTACACCTAGATGGAATGGAATGAATTGAGAGCCATCTGTCGAGTAGTTTTTAAGTTATCCCTGCTTGTAGACGTTAAAGTCTTATATTTTTGTAAAAAGCCATTATTTGTGGAATAAATAAGAATTATTTTATGTGTAGTTCGTAATTCAATTGAAAAAATCAATTTTTCCCAGTGACCAGATTGTCAACTAGTCTGGCCAATGGCTTTTTCCCGTTTGCCAGATTTATATGATAGTTGGAAAACTTTGGACAAGCCGTTTTTTAAGAGCAGTTGACAATAATAAATACTAATGACTAGTAGAAATATAATTTTGTTACATCAAAGCTCAAAAATATTTTGTGTAGTTTTTATAGCTGATCGATGTGAACGTGGGCTTTTTGTACATTTTGCGTTTTGCACATTTTGCGTTTTGAACATTTTGCGATTTGTATATTTTGCGTGTTGTGTTCATTTTGCGTTTTGTACATTTTGCGCCGAAGCGATATGAAATAATATTATGTCAGTCCTTCATACAATTGTTGTTTATCAAATAAATACAATAACATAATAATTCAATAACTATAAAAATTAGCTTAAATACAAAATTAGGAAACTTATGCTTTAATCCTACATTAATAAATGAAATATGACTAGGGCTCCTTAAAATACAGATTGAGAAACTACAGTAACCTTTGGATATCATTAATAACTTCAGAAGAAACATTGAGGAATATTACATTAAACATACCTACTTAAAATAGTCTTCCTATTCAACTAATTTATTAAAATATAAAAAATTTAAAGTCTACTAGGTAAATCCTTGAAATAGTAATTGTGTAGAAATAATAAAAATAATATACTCATCAGATACTAGATAAATGTGATTGTTATAAATACTTTTAATTACAAAGTGTCTATTGTTTTGTATAAGTAATAAATTTTATTTTAAATAATATCTTTTTAGTTTTATGTGATATTTGTATTTTGTAACATAATTAACTACATAATTTATCAATAGTATTTTCCTAAATAGTTTCATCTAATAAAAGTAGTAATTTTATGCATAACAAGAGCCGAGACATTGAAATATCTAATCGGAATTTCCAAGAAACGCTAAAACATCTAGATAAAGCCCTAGAAAATCGTAGAGAATTTAGAAATTGTCAATAAATTGTAAAATATTATATAACTATACTACAATAATATGATGTATATTGCTTAAGTATACAAGGCGTGCATTTTTGGCGCATTAATATTAAGATACAGCGCATCCAACCGACAAATAATGTCTAAAACGTATAACATTTTGTATGTTACTAAGTAAATCGAATCCCAATTACCTTAGTAATGCTCAACGAAGTGTAGGTAAGAGCCAAAATATCTCATATGTGCTCAAGTCTTGTGCAGCACACATCAATGATATTATGATGGAAAAGTAGTAAGAAATCTCTGCATCAATATAAATGGGCATTCAGTCCACTTGATGTTAAATCAAACCATAACACATATCTGAAACGAGCCTCTTAGATACAAGGATAGCTCCACATATTTGGAATTAATTATATTCTACTAGTTTACTAATATGTATGACAATATTGAAAATATTTATTTTATGCGTACGATTACACCGAGCGAGACTTCGTATCCATAACACAAACTTACAGCTGATGGAACATTACATTTATATGGTAAACCTAAAATTGAGCGAGACGTCACTAGTAACTCACTTAGGGTCTATGAACATTACATCAACTCGACACTCCGATTCATTTCTTAGAAATGGAATGGAATTAAGTAAATATGAGCTTTATATCGTGTACTTTACGGTTCAATTATAAGTCGGATCGGAGTTGCTCACGAGTATAGTAGCATTAATTACGCATGGTTCAGATCATTCGCGCAAACATTGAAAATTGAACCTTAAATAAATGTAATATGAAGCTCATATTTCAATGCTAGTTGGAAGCCGAGTTGATGTAAATCCGCAGACATTTTGACAGATGCCCCAACGCCGGCGAATAAGCGAGTACAGATATATTTCGCGTAAACAAAAGATATGCATATATTTATCGCAGTTGTCCCACCGCCGACGATTCAAGCGATCAACTATAAATACATGCATATCTGGTTACCGTGGAACGTATTCCTATTGACTTTCTTAAGCGAGAAAATATCCGATAGTTACAGCGGTATTCACAAACAGTACTATGAAGTCTCACAGTGCTTACGAACGCATACGGATATTTGGTTTGACAATTGGACCGACGACAGAGCTGTATTCAACGCTATGAGACCTCATAGGCTAAGTAATGCATAAGTTTTGTTTATGGCCTTTCTCACACAACGCTATTTGCAAGCGACTAGGATGTTGTCAAAGAAGCGACGCGTCTACGATGCGTCTCCTGTAAACAGTCTCAAATACAGCGAATTTTAGATTGTGTTGCAGTCACGTAGCCAATAAATAGCGTAGTGTGAGACGGGCCTATGAATACGCCCGTTACAGTGCGCCCAACTTATCTCTGAAATGACAAAAATTGAAACTAACACCGCCATGTTAAAAAGTCATTCATAAGTACGTTGTGGTCATTCATCTGTCGCTTACTCGCCGGCGATGCGACACCAGCCACAGCCGTGGTAGTGCCTACGTGTGCGGGGGCTCGCGCAGCTGCAGCACGTGGTCGAGCGGCTGCGGCCGGCCGTCCGGGCCCACGCGCGCCGGCCGCACCGGCCCCGACGTCATCTTGTCGAACAGGTTCACCAGCTTCATCGCCTCGTATTCCTTCTACAAGATAATGTATATACATTAATAAGAATAATAAATAAATAACGTTACCCACTCATAGCCCCCCACACTAGGTTTCCCTGTATCGTGGGTGCCATGGACAACACACTAGACAAGGAGTACAGGGTCACACACCCAGACAGAGAACGGGAATTTAAACTCATCATTCAAATTACCGCCACGCTGGGAATCGAACTTAGGACCCTCAGAACTGCGATCGGGCGTGTTAACCATTGCGCCATCCGGGTCGTCATAATAAACTAGAAATTGAATCCCCTCCACCAATCAGCACAGGAGTAACTTGGTGGAGTATGCTCTAGGCCTCCTAAATAATGAGGAGACCCGTGCTCAGTAACGGGTTATCAATGGGTTGTTGCCAAACTAGAAATTGATGGTGTTTAACGACAATAAATAATGTGATGATGAACTGAGGGACCACCAAAAGTTGTTTGGTATTTAGTAAATGCAATTAGAAAAATCCTAATTATTTCTCTGGTGCATTCAAACGTTGTGGTGATGTTGAAATGGAGAGACGGTAGTCGCCGTGAGGGTATTGATCAACTTGACAAATGTCGCTTGTTGGCTTCTGAGATAGCCTAATGATTTTATGTGCCTCCTAAATGAGAGAAGTGCTCAAAAAAATTTGCTATTATCTTTCATTCCTACCTCAATTCAGTTTACATCCCTAACATCGACAAAAGCCGTTGGGACTACAGTTCAATATTGAATATGATAAGCAAAAAAATTAGCTAACATTACCTGCTCATCTGTCATGCCCTCAAAGGGGTTGGACCTAGGCGGCCGCGTGCATCCTACTACCGGATCGATATTGGGTTCCGCCTCTCGGTACTCGTCGGTATCGGAGTCGTCGCTGCTCGAGGAGTACTCGGCAGCCCCTCCCCCCGCGCCGCCCGCGCCCCGCGCGCCCCCCAACAGCCCCTTCTGGGCCAGATGCCCCGCTGCGTTGCCGAAGCCCGTGTACTTCACCATCCGACCAACTGAATGGAATTTAAAGGAATGCTTGAAACAGATTCTACCTCATTGGAGAATCTTAACACAGTAGATATGTATACAAAGTTTATTAATTTGCAACAGACGACAAACAGGTCATAAAGTTATTTATGAATATCCATGTAATTTAAATCTCATTGACGTATTAGACAGGAACAGAACAAATTGGCTGCGTTCCGTAACTCGACCAAAACGCCCAAAACGACACTTTTTCATACAAATTTGAACGTTTTGGGCGTTTTGGTCGAGTTACGGAACGCAGCCATGGTGAATGTTAGTAATTTCTGAAAATACCTACTAAAATAGTTATATCTTATTTTGAGTATAATGTATGTAAGTATGTACAGCCCAAAAAGTTTTACTTTCCTGTAGATCCGACTTTTTTGTTTGTACGAATATCACGCCGAAACATTATATTCCTTGAATACTGTATTATTTTGTGTTAACAAAAATGTATGACAATTGTTTTGGATGAAAACTTATGGGATTAATGAATCAGGTGAATAGAGTAATTATATTTGTAATATCAACCACTAAAGCTGCAAAACCTTACCTTTCTCCTTGCACAGTATAAACAGGAACTCTGCAACTAGGTCTCTTACAGAGGTAACTGGCGAAGTGAGGAGCCGGCATAGCTGGTTGCGCAAGGTATTCCCTTTCTCCGGGGGGCGGGAGACATCCCTCAATGGCGGCAACACCGTATGCCGTAAATATTTTCGTTGCTCTCGACACCCCCTGGCGCTCTTATTCAATACAGTCAGAATCGGGGACAGATTCTCGTATTGATTTTTTGTGCTCTAAAATTTAAATCATATTACCAACATTAGTATAACAGCTGACAAAACTGGGTTAATTGGATTCCATTCATGTTCATGTTACATAATATATTTTCAATGCTGTCTGGCTTTGTATTATTAGTAAGTTTACAATCAGAGTAATGTATTGAACTCTAATACGAAACTACACAACATAAAGCATTGTGTATTATCAAATAAAAATTTTGAATTAGCAGAAACAATAGTCCCTAGCAAAAAAGTAATGAACCATATTTTCAATAGAATTAATGAGTTACTACAAAAAATACATTTCAGTTATCTTCATAATTTAATTATTCCATACCATAAAATATTTTATTGCATAACATGATAATAAGATTAAATATAATGGTAATTACGAGTATATTATGACTATGACCTATGACTAGCAATTACTGGCAGTATTAACTAGAATGAGACACAAAAACAAAATGTTTAGTTTACTCACAGTTGTGATGGATAAGCGATACAGTAGCAGATGAAGCAATGACTGCAGTGCATCCATGTTTCTACCATTGAACACATATTGTGCCCGCTCTCCCTCATCAAGCTTTGGCGTTAAGTATTGATAAAATACTGGAGGTACACTGGAAGTTGCATAATTGTCGAAATGTGGGAAAACAATTTAAATAAACACAATCTTTATTAAATTATTTAATGCAGCACATATTTTCAAATGGTATAAAAGTTAAAAAAAAGCATTTTTATATAATATAACTATAAGTAATGTGCAGGGCTATCTGTGCTAGGTAACTGAGTTTAAAATAATTATCATTAAAACGACAGGGAACCATTTTTGATAAAACACATTTCATCATCATAAACTGTTAATCTATTGCTGCCATGCTTAATGTCATACATTGATACAGAAGTCCTTACTTCATATATACCTGCACCTCATCTTTAGACATTACTTATTTTAAAAGCTGTAAATTAATTATGGCTTTAACACTGACCGAGGTCTACAAGAGAATAAAGATTCTTAGCAGAGCTAAACTCATACAGCAACAATTCATAATCACTCATTCACAATTAAAATTTAAATAAATTAAATTACTAAATTATCTAAAACATACCTAGTCAGCAAGTTGGCAACATTGCTGTGCAATTCCATAAGCTTCTCCTCACTAGAAGTATGTGCATATAGCAGAGAAGTGAGACATGGCATTAGTTTTAAATACATAGCTTCCTCAGCTTCATCTACTAGTTCCTCAGTACCAGATTGTAGTATCAAGTTGAACTGAGTCTTCAGTATCTCACAAGCAATTGCATGTTGGTTATCCTAAAACACAAATAATTGCACACAGTCAATCACATATTAATGACAAAGGTAATGAATAATATTTAACCCACTATACTAGTACCTCAGCATGTTTGTAACTTACATTTAATAAACAATATTGATTTCCCTCCTCTCCAGTCCCACTACTTGCTGTTGCCCCAATTTCTGCTAATGAAGCCTCCACTACCAGTTCATTGAGACAACTAATCAAATAATCCAATCCATGTAACTCATTCTTTATTTTTTGCTTTATATCTTGTCTAAGGGCTGTGAGTATGAAGAGTAATTTCATATCAAATAACATTATGTCTTCTTTGAATGGTATCTCCTTATAGGATCGCAGCCTGGCCACTAGTCCTCGTGCGATCTCGGTGTGTGCGCAGAGAGCCCTAGCCACATCGCTGTTAAACGCTATATTGCACAAACACTTCAGGGCTTCAACAACTATTTCCTTTTCTGGCAACTGTATGTCTGTACAACCTTCTTCTGGATCCAAAAAGCTGTATAAGCCAGCTCTTTCTATTAATGTTGTCATCCATTTTTCACAAATCAGATTCTCGAGATCGGTTTTGTCGCGGCTAAAAATTTCACATTTTCATTCATAACAAGATACATAAAATTTATTGTTTACCATACCTACAATTAACCATTATTGATAAACTATTATTTTAAATTTACCTCAAGAGCCTGATTGTAGCAAGGCATAAGACGTGTACTGAAACTGATGTGTTTTTCTGCAAATGTTCGAAGAGAGCTGACCACAAAGTAACGCGATTACTATTGTCTGATAGATGAGGAAATGAAAAAACGTTTTCATTCTGAAACAAATGATATTATTAGTAAATTAAGATCAACATAACAACATAATAATTTTGTTTTCAATCTTACATTTTTCAGAAATCTATTGAGCACTCCAGCGACTTCTGATAAATCGTTGCCAGCCACCACATTGATTTCTTCTTCGTTCATCTTCTTTAAAAGACAATAAATACACTGTGACTGTTATAAAACCGTGGTAAAACTGTAATGCAAACGAATTTCTCTAATTCTTTTTATTAATTTTGATATTTGGCCCCATATCTGACCCAAATTACTGAATCCCTGACCTGCCTGACCTATGACCTGCTATTTGGCTGACAGATCTGGCAGACAACGACAACTCTGACAGCTGTCACTGTCAGAAAAGAAAATAATTGTAACTACAGACAAGTAATTAAAGTGGTGTTAGTATAATTATTATAATAATGTAATAAATTCTTTAATCTATCACACGCACAAAAATAGAATATTGATGATAAATACATCATGCGGAACGGCGAACATGCGGAGAGTGGAGAGATTATAATTTGGCCATGGACTTAATATCAAAGAGTTCAAGCACAAAATAGTTCAAGCCTGGCTTCTGCCCTCTACTGTGCCACAAACTGTGCACAGAACACTATACCTACTGTGCCTCTAAGGCCCAGGCTTAAGAGCGTACCTCGGATAAAAAGAGACGAAATCTTTAGTAGGTAATTAGTAATCACCTTTCTCTTTCTGGCTCAGCGGGATCGGAGAGAGATAGGTTATTACCGTTATCGTTGTTTCTCTTTCTAACCGGGGGCGATTGCCACGGAACACAGAGACATACAAGTGGAAATGGTACAAGTGTTGATTAGTATGGGAACCGTCCTAGCCATCCTACACAAGTAAATCCATAATCGTATTGTTTACACAACTAAGAAACTTACATTTTCATTGGTAACTACATGTCAACTACGAATGGTCTGAGAAACCCACTGTTTATAGTTGACAATGCACCTTAAAATTTTGGTATTAGGTCTTATTTTTCCATGTCTTATTTAGTGACCATATACCGTTAACAATTAAGATCATAATGCTTTTCAAGTTTTTCTATCCACATCTAGATGGCAGTGTACTACGTGTAAAGTAATTATATACTTAATTTTATTGCTGATAAGGTTGAACTTGAAATTGCAAACTGTGGCAATACATGTCAACGTGTCAACGTGTCATTAAATAATTTCGTCTTTTGAACACTAGATGTCGTGACAAGAATTTATAATAAAGACCTTAAGGGTATAAGTAGTAAGTTATATTTTTGGTTAGCAACATCATCCTGCATTGGTTTAGGCTTAGAGATGTGCGTGGTGCTTTTTCCGCGTTATCGAAAATTATCGATATTGATATCGAACCTTGTACACTACAAGGCGTAGACCCGAAATGTTACTTAAAACGTGCTCAAATTTTTGAAAGCTTGTATCGCAGACATTGTAAGGCGAAGACGTGACCTATTTTTATCAACTATAGCTAACTAAACTAAGTCACGGAATAATAAGCTGCGCATGTTTTACCGTCAAAATAAGATAATTATACTTTTGTATGTCGATAAATGAAATTTCAATATCACTCAACGTACCTTAGTTACAAAAACAAAGCCGATGTGAATTGGAATGCATTTCAACCTTAACTTTATACAAATAAGCAAAATTTATTTTCGTGGAATAATATATTTCCTGGCTTCTAAGTGTTAAGTAAGAGTGGCCGCGGTCGGTAGTTAGTGGCTATAGCTAGTGGCGAAAACTTCTTAAGCGCTTTCGTGCTTAGGAGAGCACGTAAAGCCATCGGTCCTGGTAGTTATTTTAAGCCATGTTGGCTTGGCCTTTAACCCCTCGACAACAATCCGCACTGGAGCAGCGTAGTGGAATATGCTCTAGGCCTCCTCAAGGGAGACCCGTGCTCAGTAGGGGTCCATTACTGGGTTGAAACCGTATTTCCTAGGCATGCTGTGCTACCAGTCGCGCAGATGCGCTTATATTCCTCGTCAGGATCCTAGATTACGTACCAATGATTGAAATAAAAAACATGTATAATAATAATTAAATATTACTTCTATATTCAGTATTCTATACATTAATAATATACAATAACTTAATTATTCAAATTCAAATTACATATTTAAATATTTCTTCGAAGTAGGTTTTTACAAACACTTTTAACAATATAAAATTCACTATAAAGTGTTTTCTAAATGAGTCAGTCATATTATATTATTTTTAAAACGTACTGCAAGTTAATTGTCTATACCTAATAAAATATGAAAATTATATTTACGTGTCCAAAAAACGTTACTGTTTCGCTTTCAATGTTGGTCGGAGTTGCCTGTCTTTTTGAAGAACCAGGACTTTCCATCGGATTTTGTATCTTAAATAAATATAAAAATTAAATAATATAAAATTCACTATAAAGTCTATTCTAAATAAGTCAGTCATATTATATTATTTTAAAACGTATCGCAAGCTAATTGTCTGCATCCCATAAAATATGTAAATGATAACCTGATCAAAAAACCTAACAATTTTTAATGTTGGAATAGCTGTAGTTCTAAGATATCTATTCCCCTTTTTAGAAATTATGAATTCTTCTTGTAAAAAATGTTCTGAGCATATGGTACTAGATTTGATTGGGAACCAATTGACCCGCCCAGTAGCATTAAGCCAGTCTTCTTTTCTCTATGCGTCTTTAGGAAATCTAAAAAGATGTGTACCTAAACCAAAATAAATATAATATTACAAATAATTTATTATTCGTAAAAATAATTATATTGACCAAATTGACTGTTACAGATTGCCAACTGGCATTAACTATTTATATGTATTAACTATAAATTTGAATTATTGTGTTAGGTTATTTGAAAAGATATTTTGTCTATAAATAGCCATTTTAACCCTCATCAGTCGGGTCTTGGTCGTATGATATTACATCGTAAATAAAATTACAAAATACCGATATCGATAAATTTGTACCCCCATCCCTACGATCCCTACGATCGAGTAGCAAAGAATGTTCGAGAAATATAGTAATAGCATTTAAAACATAAAACGAACCTTATTACTAAGTGACTAGAGTAGCTTTTCAATCATAAGTTATTTATTTTCTTTTAATTTTGCTTTGAATTTGAATTATTACAAAATAAATTTACAACTATGCTTATATGTGGTATGAAACACCGCCGTTAGATAATTTTTTTGATCTGCTATCATTCTTACACTCCAAAATAGCACAGTAAGGCATTATTACTATAATTTAAGCAAATGTCAATTTACGAAATGCACAACCGACGCAGCTCAGTGACAGATAAGCTATGACGGCAAGTACGCGGAGCTCCGCTTACTGTTAGTCGCTGTGCCACGCCTACTTCACACTTCCCGTGTCTCTGTGTTCCGTGGGCGATTGCAATGTACTATGGGCGCAGCCATATGGCTCGCCCACTCTACTTTATAAACAGCTCTTTGCTTAATATCTATAATGCTGGGTCTACATTAGCGGGCGAAGATTCGTATCGTGTTGGCGCGACAAAAACATCGTGTTCGGGCATAGGCGATGCTCTTGTCTACATTAAGGCGGACGAAGATTCGTGTCGAGTTCACGCGATTAATCGTGCCGGATTGTGCTGACTCCTGAGCTCCTGACTGACTGAATCCTGCTCCTGACTGAATCGATTTCTTAATTTTATTGAGATGGGCTCTGTAGTATGCCATCAATGAATCTTCTTTCTTCTTCATTTCTTCTTCTGTGGTAGGCCAACTGAGCTTATTTTTAATTCGAATCGACGCATTATGCACCAAGTGTTTCTTTTTATGGTCAGGGTCACTAGGATTCCATATGATACTCTCCGTTTCATAAAATTTAATGAACTCTAACACTTTTTCGTTACTCCACTCCATAGTGTACAAAAAATACAGACACGTCCGTCTTGCTTCAAATTCTGGAAAACACTGAATTGACGTAGGTGTAGCCACTCAAGCGAATATTGTCGCGACAAATCCCTTTGATCCGCGCCAGTTTACCGACAGCTCCCCGATACTACATCGTCTTCGCCCGAATACTACGCGATGACACGATGTACCCGGCCACATTCATCGCGTTAACTCGAATATTCGCCGTAGCCCGCTAATGTAGATACCCAGCATAATAATATATAGTAAACCCAACTTAAGATTGAAACGAAAGAGGCGCTGTCGGACGCATTTGACATTCATTTGACCAATCATTACACACTAGTAACCATAGAGATATTACACTAGAGTGGGTGAGCCATACGGCTGCCCATACATTGCAATCGCCCCGGTTAGAAAAAGAAACAACGATAACGGTAATTACCTATCTCTCTCTGATCCCGATGAGCCAGAAAGAGAAAGGAGATTGCTAAAGATTTCGTCTCTTTTTATTGTAGGTATGCTCTGAAGCCTCGCCAGAAAGAGAAAGGTGATTACTAAAGATTTCGTCTCTTTTTATCCGAGGTACGCTCTGAAGCCTGGCTTCTGCCCTCTATTGTAATATCTCTATGCTAGTAACTGACAGATGAATGACCATATATACTTATGAATGACTTTTCGTCAGTTCCAATTTTTGCCATTTCAGAGATAAGTTGGGCGCACTGTAATATTATACTTTTGACATGCACAACCACTGAGATAGCGCACAACCCACAAGCACAAATTAGAAAAAAATACTATCCTTATTTTGTGCACTTTTGTTCCACAAGGCTTTGCACAAGGCACTTTTGTATATAAAAACAAACGATTCTCTATGGGCAACTCAGCTGTGCAAATTGTCAAATAAGTCAATGTCAGCTGTCATGTCATTTAATTTTGCTATTGATGGTTTAGGCAACGAATTCTGCCTGTTTTTACGAGACAAATAATAAAATAAAGGCCTCGAAATGGCTACTGTAGCCTTAACAGGCCATTTGGCTTCTAAAGTTTTACGTAAGTAAATACATTTTACCGTTCAATTTTATTTCCAAGTAGATTTTTATAATTACATAATTCATCCGATGTGTGACAACTTGGTATCAACATTAACAAAAAATTATCAAATAACAATATCGATAAGTTACAATTTTATTGGTAATTAAAAAAGAATTAAGAATATTGTTTTATATTTGCCTGTAGCCAAAAACGGAGCTCTGAGTGTTGTGTACATCAAGTCTGCCCAGTATAGTTCTGATGGAAAACCTAACCTGGCTGCGTACAAACGAGGTACAGGGGGAAGAAGCAGCTTCAACGGTATTGTGGCTACTGTGTTTGGTTGCACAGGGTTCGTTGGCCGATATGTGTGCAATAAACTTGGAAAAATCGGCACTCAGGTAAATAAAATGAAATATATGAATGAATAATAGCATTACAAACCGTATTATTTATCGCAATTAATACAATAACATTTCAGATGATTTTGCCGTACAGAGGTGATTTCTATGATGCTCAAAGGTTGAAAGTCTGTGGTGATCTGGGACAAGTACTTTTTACTCCTTTTGATCTTCGAGATGAAGAGTCCATTGCTAAAGCAATGCGATACTCGAATGTTGTAATCAATTTAGTGGGTCGTGACTACGAGACCAAAAATTTTAAATACATGGATGTTCATGTTGAAGGTGCTCGTCGTCTTGCAAGGTAACATTAAATTTTGTTACTCATAAAACCTCTCTAATTTAAATAAGATAATATTAAATGAGAGAAGAGAAAGTAACATAGTAAAGTTTTACAGAATAAGCAGAGAAATGGGAGTTGAAAGGTTTATACATCTCTCTTACCTAAATGCTGAAGAGAACCCAACTCCCTTGGTATTGAAAAAACCATCAATGTACAAGATATCCAAGTATTTGGGAGAGTGTGCTGTGAAGGAGGAATTTCCTACTGCAACTATAGTGCGTGCCTCTGACATCTATGGCTCTGAAGACCGATTCTTAAGGTAAGTTGGGCCTTAGTTTTTTATACAATGGGTACATTGGCCAACATTGAATACAAACACAAACTGATTTGGCAATACTACCTAAATGCTGGGATAATGACCTTGAAATTTCTTCAAAGTTCAAATCAATGTCTGACAAGCTACTTCATAGAATCTCTGATTATATGGCTCAAGTCAAAAATACTTTTTTAACAAAAAATATCATAACATGACAACATCTGTATAATCTGCATTCATAAGTTTTTTAAATTTTGTTGCATATTTCATTCTACTAACCTCAGTTCAGTTATGTTTATAGTAAGGTTGCTATAATTTTTTTGTGTAGGAAAGGGCTTATATTGCCTAAGGCTATGGCAGCCAATTTAGGTTATGCATAAATTACGAGACGTCATATGGTATTAATTAGTCGCCTTCACCAATGGACATCAACAACATAAGTGTTACCAATGTATTAAAGATAGAAAAGGAACAAAAGATAGTTGATTAATATATTAATATTGGTTTCACTTTCAAATGCAAATGCATGCCACCCTCATCAGATACTTAAGCATTTTCTCATAAAGTAACTATACATATGTAATTATATAATACTTGTTTTCCGTGCCGTGTCACCAAATAATAATAATAATAACTATATCTGAAACATATTTCTCATAAAGTAACTATACATATCTAATTATATAATACTTGTTTTCCGTGCCCTGTGTCACCAAATAATAATAATAATAACTATATCTGAAACATATTTACGATATAGATTCTGTCATATT
The DNA here is from genome assembly GCA_905404135.1 of Hesperia comma. Lineage (NCBI taxonomy): Eukaryota > Metazoa > Arthropoda > Insecta > Lepidoptera > Hesperiidae > Hesperia > Hesperia comma. The sequence goes on from FR990020.1 coordinate 6,649,767, forward strand.
TAAGGATGTCATAGTACAGTCAGCGTCATATAGTACGTAGCAGTCATGATTACCAAATACTTGGAAACATTCATTATGACCATTAAGAACGGCTCAACCAAAGCGATCAAATTGTTCAGACTATCTACCGTGTACAAATATACCGGAGCACGCACAACACCGAATACTTGATAACACCCAAGTCGGCATTAATACCGTGACAACCACAACGCCACTGGTTGCCTAACAGCCAAAGTGTTCAAAAGTATGAAGCAACCAAAGTATTCAAAAATATGTAGCACCCAAGTAGCCAAAATTATAGCAACACATAATAAAAATGGACTTTATATGACATGCGATAAAGTTCATTGTGCATAATTTCTTCCGATAAGTAAATTGATTAATTCAATGTCAAGTGCAAGTCATGTATGTCAAATGAAGTGGTGCTTCAATGCTTGCTTTGATATATTTAATACAAAAGCCATCACATCCATAGAGATATTACAATAGAGTGGGTGAGCCATACGGCTACCCATACATTGCAATTGCATCAACATTGCATCGCCCCCGGTTAGAAAGAGAAACAACGATAACGGTAATTACCTATCTCTCTCCAATCCCGATGATCCAGAAAGAGAAAGGTGATTATTAAAGATTTCGTCTATTTTTATCCAAAGGACGCTCTGAAGCCTGGCTTCTGCCCTCTATTGTAATATCTCTATGATCACATCAGATACAGTTATGCATCAATAGATATTATTTCAAACTTGCCTTAATATTAAACTTGACATTGATTTGAATTATAGATATTGACATACAATGATAGATAATAGAACGACATGCCAATAACATTAGGTTTAGTTTATTGTAGTTTATTTTTCTAATGTTCCATATTTTTGAACGCTTTGAATGCTTGGATACCATTGACGAGATGACTGTAACTATGTTTATGGTGTTATGACTGACCCGATGTATATGACATTTTAAACGTCTCGGCCATTTGAGCGACTATATTGTTGTCAACAATAAGGAAACTTTGCTTGTACCGATATTATCGACTTTTTGGTTGCGTCTATTTATTTGAATACCCTGATTGTCTCTAACTATTTGACGCTGACTGTACCTGCTTTTCACGTTAAGGTGAGTAAGACCCTAGGAAATTTTTGTAATATTAACAAAAGATTTCAATAACAGCTTCAATAATCTTTCAGGAGCTTTGCCAGTGCATGGCGTGTCAACGGTGCTCTTATGCCTCTGTACAAGAATGGCAAGGAAACTGTGAAGATGCCTGTTTATGTGTCTGATGTGGCGCAGGGTATTGTGAATATTGCACGCGATCCGGACACCAGATGCCAAGTGTACCAAGCTGTTGGGTGAGTACTTTTTAATGCATAATTGCTTATACATACTACTAAACATTAGTTATTTAGGTTTTTTGGTGTAGGACTCATAATTTATTAATCCATACTTCACAGCATATTGAATCATTGAAATATGAAAGCCATCTAAACATTTTCAGATAAAATGAGGCTATACAAATTTATTTTTAAAAGAGCTCTCTCTAATTATCTTCATATTCTGATAAAAAGATATGACGTGACCAGGTTTTTTCAAGTTTTATTTTTAAATTTTCAGGCCTAAATGTTACCTGCTCCATGATCTGGTAGAATGGTTCTACAAGTTGATGCGGAAAGATGCGAAATGGGGATACCGAAGCTACGACATGAAGTATGATCCGATCTTCCCACTTAAGGTTGCAGCAGCTAACCTTCTGTCGCCCGCTTACCCCTGGGGCGATCTCCATTGGGAAAGCCTCGAGAAAGTAAGTTAAGATAAACCAAATTCATGACACTACAATACCTGCCTTAATTCACGACTAGATCGCCGGTCGTCACACTATTCTGTCAAGGACCTCATTCCCATATGGGCACTATAAGGCCCGGCGCCCATTATCGGCATCGGCACGGATGAGGATTTTAGGTGATAAAAATCATTATACTTCATGGTAATAAAGTAGAAATTTCCATGACATGTAGTAACAAAAATACCGCTCCGGTATGCTTGTGGCTACTGCATAAGCTTTCAGGATGCTTCGGGATCCTTCAGTACGCCGTCGCCCGCCGCCTTCGCCGAAGCAGCACTCATGCGGCATCCCTAAGGACGTTGCAGTATGCCAAGGCATAGTTTCCGACAGTGTGCGCTGGCATGTAGGGATGCCGAAGGATCCCTTTCCTTGCAGATGCCGAAGGATTCCTTTCCTTGCAGATGCCGATAATGGGCGCCGGGTCTTAGGGCCGTCGTTAGCTGTATGAGGGTCGCCCGTATTAAATATTAATACCTACTTATCCTGAATATAATTAATTCGTAATATTTGCAGGAAGCGACATCTGACAAGCTAGTTAGTGGAGTGCCAACATTGGAGGACTTGGGTGTGAATCTAACGCACATGGAAGATCAAGTTCCGTGGGAGCTGAAGCCTTTCAGACAATTTCTTTACTACATGGACAAACTGGGCGAGTTCCCGACACCTGACCCTCCCAAAGTGTACACTGGCCAGGTTTAGAGCATGAGGCTCTAAAACGGGATTACTGTTCACTATAATAAATTATCTAATTGCAATAACATTGTAGATGGCATTAAATTATTGTCATTAGAAGTAGAGTTTCATTATGTATTGAAAATAGATTATTCATCAAAATCTAAAGCCAGTTCTCATTACAATGCCTTATCATATGTAACAAATGAGCAGTAGTAAAGACCGAAAAAATATATAAGCTAGTCATGAAATTGGTAATGCCTATGTACCAATGTTACAACTTTTATAATGTAAAATATTGCACTGACATACTTACATTTTAGACCACAAAATATCGAGTAATAGCTCATATTGAGATGGCTCACAGTTGATAGCACATTTCAATTTCAAATGGCACCAATGTGATCCTGAGCACATGAGTACCACCACACTTAAAATGCTACAATGGCATAAATTTTGAGTCACGTCTCTGTGATTTATAAATGCCTTTATTCATGCATATAGATGTGTCATGCATAACACATCCAATAACAAGGATGGGTCTTTACATCAGAGAAAGTTCTATCATTGGAACTTGGCCAATCAACTAAACATTAATAGACAGGGAAAATTAGAATCAAATGAAAGAAGTAAATGTTTGTGGATAATTTTTATTAAAACTTAATTTAAGGTGCTAGCCTGCCACGCCCAAAACCTCCTCTCTGAAAATAGAAGAAAAACACATTATTGAAGCGCTTAAAAATTATTTAGTATATTTTTCTGATTTCTGACAGATTGGCAAGTAATATTCACAAGTTCACCAAGGACATCAATGCCGACTACCATCTAAGCATTTGACAGACAAGGTGTAAAAGATGACATGAAAGAGTTTTATTATCATGGGACTTAACATATCATGAGGTAAACAAGAACTTACGAATTCAACATCAGCGGAGCCAGGGCCGACATCAGCTTTCTTGTCGTGACCAGGGGCGCCGGGCGTGGTGGGAGCGCGTCTGTAAGCAGAGCGGTCCTCGGCCGAGCGCGCGGGCGCGTCGGGACGGCCCACGGCGCCTCGCCGCACCGTCTCGGTGCGCACGGAGCGCTTCAAGGTCGCCGGCACGATCTCAGGGGGCAGGTGGAGGAAGATTCGCAAGTACTCGATACCCTCGTTTGTCAGGTACCTGCCAAAATGATATCAAACATCTTTTGTAAAATGATGCAATAAAATATTTGATTTCTGGGGACATTTTTTGATTCAATTTCATTCATTCATTTCATTTACCTACCTACCTATTGTATTAGTATTAAAAACTCATAATAGAGGCACAGAATGAAAATTTCCGGACGCGTGCGGCGGTTCATACAAAAAGTATGCGAGCGCTGCATTCGGATGACGTCATTCGGTTTTTTCCGTTCTGACAAACCGAACGCACAGCTCTGCGTCCGGAACAAACGTTAGGTTTTTTCCGTCCGAAAAAAAACGGACGTGTGCGCTTGTTCCGTTGAGAAATGTTCCGCCTTCTATTCGGAGGTTCCGCGTTCGAATCCCAGGGCACGCACCTCTGACTTTTCGGAGTTATGTGCGTTTTAAGCATTTAAATGTCAATAGGGAATATGCATGATTTTTTTTTATTGTTTTTATAGCTCATTTATATTAATATAATACCGTAAAAAAATATACGAGTCATGGGAAAGTCCAAATTTATTTTAAATTAATTAATGAAAATTGCAGTGACATAAAGCCGATTCAAACGCCGCCCTTTTGGCGCGTTCTATGGTGACGTCATCGTTCGTCAGGTTGGAGTTGTTTACTAACAAGTGGTTATGAGCGAGGTTGAGAAAGAGTATAAAATATATAGTATTAAATTTACGTTTTCTAGTTTAATTTCATAAACGGAAGTATGGATGGAAACCGAAGACCTTATTTTAAGTACTGTATTGTACCTATGTGCAAGAATACGAGATGGAACGCGCCGGACAAAGTATTTTTTCATGTTCCATGGGATGCTTATATAAGAAAAATTGGTGTAAAATTGTGAAAAGAGATATTATATCTACAAAAAGCACTGCATACTGTTGCGAAGATCATTTTAACGTAAGAAGAAAATAATTATTTCTACCAAATATTAATAGTTTTGGTTTAATTTGGCTAACAAAAGTACAAACCCTAAAAAGTTGTTGTAAGATTCTCGTTCAGATCTGGGATAAAAACAGATTTGATTATAAAGTATTCCCAAACACGGATTTATTTATTAACAACCATTTATTCCTAAAATGTGATATGAAGGATATAATATAATTTGTATGTAGAAGGTAAACGTCTAAATCTTTACAGGTTATGTTATAAGACTTTTATGAATTACTTAGAAAAACTGTACGAGAACCATGTACCTAAATTAAATATCTATCACTTCCTCACCTTGCAGCTTTGACTCCCCTGATTTCAGCTGATGTAAAATCATTATTTGAGGCGAAGTACGAACTCATCATGAAAGCATCTATGTACCTACAGTTGTACACTGGAGCTTGGTGCTCAATAAAAGATGATGTGATGATGAACAATGGGTTTAATTTTGGACTTTGCAAATACAATTATCATCTAATTTAATTTAATACGTGAGAAAGCTTATTCACTGAGCGCTCCGTTAATAGAATGTTCGAGTCCGAATGTACGTAAGTCGCGGGTAAAATATAATTTTCACCACACAAACTACCGACATTATTGCGAGCGCCTGCACAAGTTTTCAAAGCAATTTGACGTCAGTGAATGTAACTGTAGGCGCAAACAATCAATTATCGGAAGATTATCCGATTGCGCCTTTTGAGATCCACTTTCAGATATTGTTAGTCATTCAACACATCACTAACAAACAAAAATCACGCAAGAAGTATACGATAAACTCTGAAAGCAATCAAATTAACTGAAATATAAATGAAAACAGCTAGTTCTAGTGTTTTTGAAATGTCCATTGCGAAGGATGACGTCACGCCGATGTCTAACCAATGGCGTTGCGTTTCGACATTTTAAATTTGCCTCGTAAAATTTGCACTTGTTATAAATTTATTTTAGTGATTTTAAAAAGATTAAATAGAAAATAATGTGACAGATATCATTATTTTAGCGATAACGACTGTACAAAAAATATTTACTTAAATTTGAATGACATGCATATTCCCTATTGCTACAAACGGTGATGGAAAACATCGTGTGAGGAAACCTGCATGCCAGAGAGTTCGCAAAACTCAAAGGTGTGTGAAGGTGGATAAAGTTTAGTATGTGGACCGTTGAATTGGGTAACCATATTTTTATATCTAAGAGTTTAGTATAAGGAATATTTACGCAAAATTTCAGACTGCGGAAATCAGTAGTTTTTTTTTTATCGAATTTTAAAGTCTTCACCTAAACAGTACTAAAACACCTAAAACACGAAAAATACCCCCTCAAAACACAAGAAAAGGGTGTGGGGATGTAGGGGGTTGAATTCCGGTTATAAAAATGCCACCCACAACAACATGCCGCAGGCCCGTCGTAAAGGGGGGGTCGGGGGGCGAAGCCCCCCGCCATAAAAAAAATAACAAAAAGCCAACCACACACTCTAGTTGGGTATAGGTTAGGTTCGACTGTAATAGAACCACGCAGAAAAAAGGGACCCCCGAAAGGGGGTCCCGTCGACATATTTTTACAACACTCTGCCCTAATAGGTGGGGATTAGCTAGTTTAAACTTAGACCGTATTAGAAAACTGACCCCATGTATGTAGCTGTAGTGTACAGTGTTAATGTTAGCACTTTGAGGTTAGAATCGTTTTTTTTTTGTTTTTCTCATAAACTGTGCGTCGCAGAGCTTTGTGGGTGGCATCGATGTAACCGGGAATCAACCTCCTACATCCCCTTACCCTTTTCTTGTATTTCGAGGACCTAGTTTTCGTGTTTTAGTCGTTTTAGTACTGTTTAGGTAAAGATTTCAAAATTCGATAAAAAAAAACTATAAGGCTCCGCGTCTCAGGCTTCGCGGTGGAACTTCCCCTCATCCCCCCTACCCCATCCCCACCCCCACACCCCTAAATTCGACGGTCCACATACTAAACTTTAACCGAAAACCAACCCACAATAAGTGGTATTTGCAAATCAAGTCTAAATTGTTTCAGAACAAGGAAACTATTTTAACACAACTATATTTCAATAAGAAGTCCTGAAATATATCTGACAACTGGACATTACAATTACCATTGAAAATTCATAGAAACTAATTTGTTCACGTTCAGATTCATTCATGTAAAGGGACTACGCATCACAATTTTATTATGAACCTTGCAGTCGGGGTTGGCTTATGCAGCTTTAGTTATGTTTACTATGAACTTACCAGTAGAAATGTCTCCATGCAAATTGTTCTTTGACATAACCTCTAGATTTTAAGGACTGCATTGCCTTGATTACTTGAAGGTTAGGGATCTTTTCAAGATCTGGATGCTTGGGTGCATGGTAGTCTTTCTTAGCTACCATTACTCCTTCCTTGAATAGGTACTCATAGATAGAGACACGGTTTTGTTTTGGCATCAACATCTTGGCCCACAACCTAAAACATGGAAAAGATATGAACACCAATTTCACAAAACTTTCGACTTCAAAATATTACACTAAAAATATTCCGGGCACAATTCTCAGGGACACGTTTGGTATTGAAAAATATGAAAAAATATCGAACCAGCGAAACGATTTTGAAAATATTATAAGATTTATATCGAAAATTACTACCTCTTCCGTCTGTTTTGACAGCAAAAAGAAAGACAGTCAGAAAGGCACAGAGTAGGTATGTTGTCAATCTCTACGTAATTTTAGAAATGAGAGAGACCATAGAGATATCTCTATGCGCACGACAAATCAAATGAAAACAGATAAAAAATTACCTAGCCCAGCTGTCAGTCTAATCGTGATCTAAGGGCTGCAATAGACGTCCGATTTTTCTCTCCGATACAACAATCGGAAGGCACTCGTGCCATACATTTTGTACATACACAATACACGTCCGATTCGCTAGTCGTCCGATTCGATTGTCTGAATATGTCTGATCAGACTATCGGAGAGAAAATTCGGACGTCTATAATTATTGTCTCCCTAAAGTTAAGGCGCATATTAACCATACTAGAATCTATCACAATAATTTATGTCGATGATGAAATATTTATTGTGACGTAAAAAAAGCTACATCTTATCATTAAATATGTTTGTAAATATTAAAATACTGGTTATTTCTTTTTATTGTGCGCGTACATAATTCATAGAAAATGGCTTTAGCTGGTTATAGCACAAATTAGATAATAATATGTTGTGTATATAGTTGATTGTTACGTCTTTTGAGTTGATTGAACAATAAATCAATAATTTATCTTAAACAATATTGTAATGTGTGATTTATTTACATTGTAAAGTATCTTAGCAGTGAGCATTAGGCTGGCCGATTACATCCGGAATCCTGATCAGGTTTCAGATCAGGAATTCAGATTCTGAATCCTGAATTTGTATTCATACAAAATGCTTGACAAGCGCACATGTCCGTTTTTTTTCGGACGGAAAAAAACCTAACGTTCGTTCCGGACGCAGAGCTGTGCGTTCGGTTTGTCAGAACGGAAAAAACCGAATGACGTCATCCGAATGCAGCGCTCGCATACTTTTTGTATGAAAAGCCGCACGCGTCCGGAAATTTTCATTCTGAATATTTCAGAAACGTGCCGATAGGACGTGCATACAGTGTATGTAGTGTTTTTAAAAATGTGTGAATCTAAAAATTTAATAATAGTGTACTCGTAATTGTGCTCTTTTAAGGTAAAACTAACTGTCCTTTAATCTTTGAGTATTTAATGGGTGTTTTCTTGTTTAGCGCTTTCGTCGTCATCCATGTCCAGACGTGCTTTCACAACAACGTCACTGTTACTGACAGATAAAAAAGCCTAATACGAAAAACCGGATGTGTGCGCTAAGCATACGGAATTCCGAATCTTAATTCCTGATCAGGAAACCTGATCAGGATTCCGGATGTACCTATGTGACAAGCCTTATGCTTATCCATCTCTATGCTCTAAGGTGATTTTTGGTTGGCTCTCTACACAGTCTGTGGTTTGTCATATATCGTCTGTGGGTTTTGATTTTAGTTTAAAACTGTAAAATTAATTTATATTATACCTATAGGTAGGTAGGTACATGTTTACAGCAGCATTTCAGCAGGTTTTCTGTTTAATTTGTGAAATAAAGTGTAATTTTAGTTCTTTTTGAGTACGTATATAATGAATGACTTGATGTACTTCTCCCGTAGTAGTTAATGTGAACATTATTATTGTAAATCATGGATTTTCAAAATCGCCCTGGTGGCAAAACTGGTGGCGGAGGTGTAGCATCATGGTCGGAAAGCAACAGAGACCGGCGCGAGAGGCTTCGGCAGCTCGCGTTGGAGACGATCGACTTGAATAAGGATCCTTATTTTATGAAAAATCATTTAGGTAAGCAAGTTTTACATCCCCATATTCAAATAATTTTGCGGACTTAGTAACATAAAAAATAGGTTGTAAAACATGTACATAAATTTTACATTTTTCAGGTTCTTATGAATGCAAACTGTGTCTTACACTTCATAACAATGAGGGCAGTTATCTGGCCCACACTCAAGGAAAAAAGCATCAAGCTAACTTGGCTCGCCGTGCAGCCAAAGAGGCTAAAGAAGCACCACAGCAATTGGCACCGGAGAAACCTAGGATTGAACCCAAGAAATTTGTTAAGATTGGTCGGCCTGGTTATAGAGTTACTAAACAGAAGGATCCAGAAAATGGCCAGCAAAGTCTTCTTTTCCAAGTTGATTATCCAGGTACATGTTTTCCTCAAATAATACTATCTATAGCTTTTACAAATACAATTTATTATATCCCAATGCATTCTTTTTACACCATCATTATGTTCAAAGAACTATGTGAAATCAATAATGTATTGACTGGTCTTTTACTTTGTTAATGATTTTTGCTTCAAAACAGTGTACAGTACATAAGCAGTAAGATGTGAAAAAATTTATTGCTTTTAAATCAATACACAAGTGTAACTTGTGTACCTGTTTGACACAAAGGACCTGATGAGCCTGATATCCACAGAAGTAATTATATGTACAATTAATTATTATATTTTTGTAGAAATTGCGGAAGGGGTTCAGCCTAGACACCGCTTCATGTCAGCATATGAACAGAAAATAGAACCTCCAGACCGTCGGTGGCAATACCTGCTATTTGCTGCAGAGCCATACGAGACCATTGCATTTAAAGTGCCCAGTAGAGAAGTTGAGAAACATGATTCTAAGTTCTGGACACATTGGAATAAAGATACCAAACAGTTCTTCCTACAATTTGCATTCAAAATGGAAGCTCTGAGAATGCCACCTCCACCTCCAAAAATGTGGGAGAACCATGGGATGAGGCTACCACCTCCCCCGGGCACTCCGATGATGGGTGTCCCTCCACCACCGCCACTACTTCCAGTGCCACCCCCTCCTCCCTCCATGTAGCATAGGGCTGCTCCCACTGCAGGGAGCGCTGCTGGGGAGAATTCCTCGTCCACATACACTGTTACAGCAACCACAACCTCTTTCACCATAACAACAAATATATGATTTAACTGAAATCTATGTTACTAACTTAAGAATATAATAAGTACAAATTTTTTGTGTTTTATTTATTTACTACTAGAGAGAGAACCGCCCGTGCTTCGCTTGCTTCGGGACCCGTAGGTAACAGCTGCATAGGTCTCGTTCCCGTAGGAATCTCAGCTGAAAAATTACCTTTCACTTGCCTATGACTTAAGTGTTCTCATGGGAATGAGATATTTTTCGGCGGTAAAAAGTAGCTTACGTCACTCTCCATCCTCACGCTCCTAACTATCCCCACACACAAATCATACCATGTAATAGCCATGTTGCGACGTGAAAGAGTCACAAACAAATAAACAAACACACTCACATTTATAATAAGTATTAGTAGGGATTTGATACCCTACCCAAAGTTTGAGAGAATTTCAGAATAATTCCGATGCTTTGTGCCAGAGACTTGGGAAATACCATTGATGTTTATGATACTTATACATCAATGGGAAATACATTAATTTTAATGATAAAGCAATATTTTAAATGTTTGTAGAAAGATGATAAGCGAAGAGAGAAAAAACACTTGAAAGACAATGGGTATAATATTATCACAAATCCAAACAAATTCGCGGCTGTTAAAATTATTAGCCAGCAACCAATGATGTTTTAAATATCTAGATTGAGCGTCGCCCTACAATGAAAAAGAAAATATTATTATAAAAACAAAAAACCTGACTGCTTACAAAAGAACTCAAAAGAAAAAACAAGTGTCACAATATCAACATAAAATACTTCATGGTGCTGCAGGCGGGGACAAACGTAGTATACCTACTTGTGATAAATCTTTTTCTACCCGTAGGTAACAGTATTGTTTGTCCCCGCCTTTTCCGCGCACTTATTTAAATAACGGGGAGGAAAAACTCATTCCCGCCCGATAAAAGTTTCTTATAGAAAATTGGATTTCCATAAAAAAAACATTATTCGTACCAACGTTCTTTCGACATAGTAGTCAACATTTTTTTTCTACTTTGAAATCGTAACAACTGGCTTTGTTACAGTCGTACAAGAATCTTCTGGCGCGTGGATGACGTGTGGGTGACAGAGACAGCGTCTTACAGGTAAGGCAAACTGTAAGGCGCTGACTCTGTCACCCTCAAGTCAGCCACGCACCAAAAATTGTTTAGCATGGAGCAGACCTTCTATTAAACTAACTTGACCGTTCTTCCAAACCTAATAAAACATGAGAGAAGCGAACTTGACTTTTTCGGTCTGTTCCATACTATGGTCCCTTTGTTTAGTCTATGTTCCTTACATTTTTTGACGTTTGACATCTTGGTTGACATAATTGTGGCGCCTCTTTCAACATGGCCGAGTCTTGCTGGTTTTAGCAAGAGATCTAGTGATCATTGGCGTCTTGATTTTCGGTCTGCACACACGAGCTCGAGGAGGCTTTGAAGTTAGTGTTGCACTTATATAATTATTCATTAAGCTCACTACCTTGCTTAGCGAAGATAAGACAAGTAAATCATATTGCAAGTAGCAAGATACAGGTACAGCCCACGGGTGAGTTACAAATTAATTTAATTTCCAAGTGAGTCTAACATCTTTAAAATGTTGACGTGCATTCCTATAACGATGCTTTATAGCACAGGCGATATGCACGTATCACGCTAGATTATGCAACAATTGATAACAGTATGTGTGGTCTCTTGAAAATATTTTTTACTACCCTCTTTTTGAACTTTTTTATTTTCGAAAAAATAAATTGGCAGTAATTAACGGTGTTACCGTTCGTTTGTTTTAGTATCCTCTAATTAATATTAAATATGGAAGTTACTGGCCATAACACCGAAGCGGAACCTATAATACCGGAACAACAACGGAAGAAGAGGAATAGAAATGATTCTAGTTCATCCGACTCTGCATCTACGTCGTCGTCATCAAGTACTAGTTCCTCTAACGACAAGAGAAAGAGGCGCCCACGTAAATCCAAACCCAAGAAGCGTCGTCGTGACCGTAAGTTCGATAAATTATTTTCAGAATTGAGCGACCTCAGGAAACAAATACAAGGATCCACTCGTAGCGATTCCTACCCTCAAAATGAACTCTGTAACGATACTAATTATTCTGATTACTTGGAACTTAACGGAAGCAATGAGCTATATAACGAGCTATACACCTCTCCTACGGAGAAGCCCGTTGAGCTCTCATGGAATCTAGCCACAAAAACACAGGAGCCCTCGGTTCCTAGAGCGGATCCAACTTACGTGGAGCAAATTAACAGATTACAACGATTTGGGCAAGATGAGTGGAACAGTGTTAGATATTCTGATATACAGAAGATGTACATGCGTTCACCCGGCTTTACCGCTCTTCAAGCTAACGATGAAATTAGGAGGTACGATACATCGCGCTCTGACACGACACTGGAAAAAACATTTGCAGCTATGACCTATGCACTCCTTAAACAACGTGAAACCTTACAAGGTGACTTTGTAAAATTCCTGTCTTGGGCAAATGAACATGAACATACCTTGTCATACAAAACTATTTATGAAAAAATAGATGCCATATTCACCAACGGGGAATATATAAAAGTATACAATGACACCCTTCAAATGGTTTGTGGACATAGGGCCGAAATAATACAACGTCGACGAGAAACTTGTCTATCCTCGATGAAAGATCCATATCACAAAACTGCGTTCCGTAAAATACCCCCAACCAGTGATAACTTATTTGATGCTAACAAGTTTAGCGCCTTAGCAGAAAAACTAGGTGGCATGAAAGGTATATTTTGGCCTACTTACAAGGACCGCAAAACCACTGCACCGCAGAACGGTCCTGGTCCATCCACCTCGACTTCCAATCGGAACGATACGAACAATCGGTCTCCCATTACAAGAGGTAACGCCTCTAGGGGACGTACCAACCGCGGTTCATTTCACCGGAATGGTAACACAAAAAATCGCCAGCATTCCGATTACAGGCCATCGAGAGGATCGCAGGCACGCCGCTCAGTTTCTCACCGGGAAAAAGCGGCCCACCAGAGATCACAATTTTGACAATCAAAGCCTTTTCTGCGCCGGTCAGCTCCGTCATCATTACGAACAGTGGCAACGCCTGGGAGCTCCAAATCATATATTAAAAATGATAAACGGATACCACATTCCGTTTACAACCAAGCCTCCTTTATACTTACCGAACCGGCACAGCAGAGCAACACCGTCATCACCAGAAATGGATACTGTTATCACAAAAATGATCAACCAAGGGGTCCTCGAACCTGTATCTTTCTCCCCGAGCTTTATATCCCCAATATTCCTACGATCAAAGAGCGACGGGACATCACGGCCTATATTCAACCTGAAACACCTGAACGAATATATACAGCCAGAAAAGTTTCGACTAATAAGTGCACAACGCGTTCCCGATTTTCTTCAACCGTGCGACTGGATGGCGAAATTGGACATCCAGCAAGCATACTTCCATATCCCAGTAGCTATCACCCACAGGAGGTTTCTCCGGATGGTATACAAAGGAAAACTTCTACAAATGACATGCCTGCCGTTCGGCCTAAGTTCGGCACCAAAATCGTTTGCAAGCGTAACGAACTGGATAGGCGAGCATCTACGAAACAGAGGTCTTCGAATTCTGATATATCTGGACGACTTCTTTGTTGTTCACCAAAACTACCAGCAACTGATGGAACACATCAGTCTTGCTGTGAACCTACTAAAAACACTTGGCTGGACACTAAATATAGAGAAGTCGATTACGAGGCCGCGAAGAATCGTAGAATTCTTAGGCATAATGTGGGATCCATGGCAAAACGAAAAATATCTCCCTCAAAGATCGCTGAGCAAACTGGAAACCTGTGTGTCGAAGCTGATGATTCAAAAGATGGCGCATTTGGAAGAATTACAGAGAATCATAGGCATTCTCAATTTCGCCAGTTTTGTAGTTCCAAGAGGGCGACTCAACTACCGCCATCTGCAAGAGCAATCGAACATGGCGTTAAAACTAAATACCCGAATACGATTTCCCCTATCAGACAATATCATAAGCGAGCTAAGGTGGTGGCAGAGGCATTACAAAACACGATCCAAAATTCACTCACAAGCTCCAATGCATCACCTGGTAACCGATGCAAGCGACATTGGCTGGGGCGCAATACTGGACAGTCAACCCCTCTCAGGAGCATGGACCTCAGGAGAAAAAAGACTACATTCAAACCAAAAAGAAATGATCGCCATTCTGAAAGTACTCGAGGAACAATGTCAGCGCCTGAGTTATGGAGCCCTTCACATTCAAAGCGACAACAGAACGGTGGTCTCTTACATTCGCAACGAAGGCGGCACCAAATCCAGAGAGTTAATGGAACTTACACGGAAAGTCTTCAATATTCTCGATCATTTCCATATACAGGTTTCCATTTACCATATACCCGGTCAGTACAATTACAACGCGGACAGGTTATCACGGAATCGACAAACACCGGAGTGGCACCTCTTACCAGAGATCACGAGAGTAGTGTTTGCGAAATGGGGAACACCTGTAATAGACTTATTTGCGTCACGAAGAGCCCATGTGGTAGAAACATACGCAACTCTGGACAGACGAGACAATCATGCGAGTCTCCACGACGCATTGAGCACGAATTGGAATTACAGTCTGGCGTGGGTGTTTCCGCCACCGTATCTGATACCCAAGGTATTATCGCACCTGAATCATGCTCAAGGGGTATATCTAGTGGTAGCTCCACGGTGGGAGAAAGTGTACTGGAGGCCAGACCTGAAAAGCCGCTCTCTATCGGCACCGTTCACGGTGAGGAACCTACGCCAAGTTCTAGTCGATGTCTCCACGGGCCTCCCCCCTCCGAACGCAACGGAAATGACGCTCGAAATATGGAGATGTGGGGGTGGGATAACCATTTGAAGAACTGGACCGAAGACCAGAAGACACTGCTAAAATCTAGCTGGCGACAATCAACCCGAAATACATATCGCCCAGCATGGAATAGATGGTGTGAATGGGCGCAATTAAATCAGGTAGATGGAAATATGCCTACAGGATCTGATCTCGCGAGGTTTTTGGCGGATTTACACCAAAAAGAGAACCTCGCTCTCAGTACGATCCTGGTTCACAAATCAGTTGTCTCTACATTCTGCGACCCAAACAATAGGTATAAGCTGAGTTCCCACGCGCTCGTAAAACAAGTATTGAGAGCCATAACCTTAGCCAAACCTAAAATTTTGAAACCACCTATTTGGGACGTAGACACCCTTACTGGACATTTAGCCACCAAAAACCCTGACACATCAAGTCTTTTCGAGGCCTCGTGTCAAACCGCGACCCTCTTGCTGTTAGCTTCGGGAAGACGGATTCATGATCTAACTCTTCTAAGAATTTCGCCTGACCACTGTATTATCACTGACCTATACGTCATCTTAACACCCAGTTTTGGCTCAAAAACTGACTCATCCACTCATCGACAGTCTAGCTGGAAATTAACTAAAAACGTTTCTAATAGATCGTTAGATCCTGTCCACTGGATTCGCCTACTAATAACTCTATCACAACATAGAAGGAATTCTCCATCAGTAGCCGACTACTTGTTTTTGACTACAGCAGGCCAAGTCAAGCCGGCGTCTTCCACGGTCATCTCTGGATGGGTCAAACGCTTATTGAAGGAAGCAAAAATTGACGCGAGCCCTGGAAGCTGTAGATCAGCCGTAGCATCAAAGAGTTGGCTTGAAAATTTCCCACTAAGTGAAATACTAGCAAGAGGGAATTGGAAATCAGCTAACACGTTTAGAAGATTCTATCAGCGCGAAGTCAATACCTCATCAAATAATCATAGCACCGCTCCAATGACATGCTTATTTACTCCAATTGACTAACGATGTACCATTTGCTGTTGATTTTTATAAATAATTATTTAATCATTTTATATTATTATCAATGAGTACGTAAGGAAATAAACGAGTTTTGGTTCATAATAGCTTTTATTTCTGCTGTAAAAATATCATTCGTCATCACATTGGCGCCCTCTTTCACCAGGCGAAAACAAACAAATCTCTCATGTTTTATTAGGTTTGGAAGAACGGTCAAGTTAGTTTAATAGTAACGTTTTACCTTACAATAAAACGTTTATTAAACATACTTACCTTCTTCCAAACCTAATACACTAATTCTGCCTGGTGACCAAACATTCGAGCCAATGATCACTAGATCTCTTGCTAAAACCAGCAAGACTCGGCCATGTTGAAAGAGGCGCCACAATTATGTCAACCAAGATGTCAAACGTCAAAAAATGTAAGGAACATAGACTAAACAAAGGGACCATAGTATGGAACAGACCGAAAAAGTCAAGTTCGCTTCTCTCATGTTTTATTAGGTTTGGAAGAAGGTAAGTATGTTTAATAAACGTTTTATTGTAAGGTAAAACGTTACTATTGAAGAAGTAGATACTTAGTCTACAGTGCGCCCAACTTATCTCTGAAATGGCAAAAATTGGAACTAACGAAAAGTCATTCATAAGTACGTTGTGGTCATTCATCTGTTTATTGTAAGGTAAAACGTTACTATTGAAGAAGTAGATACTTAGTCTACAGTGCGCCCAACTTATCTCTGAAATGGCAAAAATTGGAACTAACGAAAAGTCATTCATAAGTACGTTGTGGTCATTCATCTGTTAGTTACTAGTGTGCAATGATTGGTCAAATGAATGTCAAATGCGTCCGACAGCGCCTCTTTCGTTTCAGTCAAGTTGGGTTTACTATAATTAGAATTATTTTAGAATATAAAATCTGAATTCGGGGATGTTCTGCCTGCATTTCTAAGTTAAGTTTGTTGAAAATGGGTAAAAAAAGTCTAAAAAGGTATAAAATAGACTTCGAACCTATTTTTCAAATATCGGGAGAAAATTATTGCATATCGGGAGATCGGGAGATGAGGTACAAAATCAGGAGATCTCCCGTAAAATCGGGAGGTTCGGGAACGCTGCTTAACAGACAATAGAATCGGACGTTTATTGTAAGCATAACAAAATGTATTGCAGTATTGCATACCCGAGTTCTTTCCGATTGTCTGATCAAACTATCAGAACCGACTATCGGAGAGAAAAATCGGACGTCTATTGCAGTCTATTTAATGATGAATGAAACGGAACGTATTTAACCGTTACGATTATGTCAATTTACGCGCGCAGTACGTTTATTTTATTCATTCAGTAGTCAGTACCCTAACTTGCAAACAGCTAAAAGTTGATAAAGCATTAGTAAGAAAAAGTGTAAACGGTTAAAAATTTAAACGGCTTCCTGTATAAAATTATTTGATCTAGAGGAATATTAATTCAAAGTTCAAGTATACAAAAGAGTGTCTACCGTAATTATTGCTAATAATTCAAATAATTTAAATTTTTACTGTCTCAACTCTCAACTCTAAGAATAAACCTCTTAATCGCATCACAATAACAGTATGTTTTCTAAAGCTAAGCGGTTTGATAATGTTGGTAAGTAATTATGAATAACGGACAAATTTAATAATAATCAATTTCAGTAGCTATTTTTAATTAGTGATCAATATGTAAAGATAAACTTGTAATGTTATAATATACAGTCATGTGCTGCTTATTATACTGAATTTATGATGATGAAAAGTTTCAACAAAGTGTAATTTTATTTCCTTCAACCAATCTTATTCTCTGTAGCTGTGTGTGTGGCTTTCTAATGACCTTATCACATAATTTAAGGAGTTTCAAAGAACCAAAATAAACCAAAGAAGTCTGAAGATGAAAAAGTTCCGACGCGGCCTATAGCAGCTTCAAAACTCAAAACCAGCTCTGTCAAAACAACCAAGTCAAATTTTGAAACCCAATCCCTTTGTAGCTCTGTTCCTAGTGCTAAATCATTTGTTACGGTAAGTTTTTTTTAACTTTTATGTCCCTCAAGTTCTTATTCTGTTATAAAATTATCATTGCTGTTTTAAAACCCATCTTTTAATAAATCCTTGTACCATTTTATCATTTACATAGCTCATATTACCTTTTCTGTATACCCATGTCTTTATATTGCAACACAGGTTTTGATAATACTTTTCATTGTACAGCCCAAACCCATCAAAAATTGTCCATCGCTGAAAGGGA
Organism: Hesperia comma; assembly: GCA_905404135.1. Taxonomy (NCBI): domain Eukaryota; kingdom Metazoa; phylum Arthropoda; class Insecta; order Lepidoptera; family Hesperiidae; genus Hesperia; species Hesperia comma. The sequence goes on from FR990020.1 coordinate 6,668,027, forward strand.
CCAACAGTCTCAAAAAGACAGTTCCAATTTCAAATAAATGCCATAGCAAGGAAAAGAAAAATGCTATCCAAGAAGAAATACTAAAAGCACATGAAGTTGAAATACGGTAAGTTAGTTAACTAGTCTTGCAAATATTAGATAGGGCGCATGAATAGATATCTATACTAATAATATAACGATGAAGATCTCAGGAATTACTGGATCAAGTTCAAAAAATTTTTTGGTGTTGAATAATCCATTTACTGAGGAAGTTGTATGTAAGTTTAAGCGATATCTAGCAAATATTTTTTGGGTTATCTCTCTTGTTGATGATTAAGTCAGTTTTTTTTGTAAGAAATTAATTAGTAATTTTGTTATTGTTTTAAACAATTCAAAGTTGTAATTGTTTCCAGAAACAAGGATTATACCATAATAGAGTACACTAAACAAGTTGAAGAATTAAAAAATGAACTAGCAATGTTACAAAAATATCTGAAAGAAACACAAACTTCTAATGAAAAATCAGTTGACATGTTGAACCAAAAGTTTGGCCAAATTAACTTGCAAGATAATAATAAACAAAATACTACTTCAAATACAAAAAACAACTTGGAACTTGAGATTGAATCACTACAACATGAGATAAGAGAATTGGAAAAAAAATGTGACAAATTAGAACAGGAAGTCAGTGACAAACAAGTTGAATTAACATCCCTGGAGACCATTATAACTATCAGAGATAGTCTCTGTGAGGATTTGCAGAAGAAATTAACTGATGTGGAAGTATGTCTAGATGAAACACGACAAAGACTTGAAATGGTGAAGGGTCATCATGCATTGGCATTAGAAGCAAATGAAAGTATTAGAAGAGAGTACAAGGCCGAGTTGGAAACTATAAAGTCCAAATTTGAAGAAGAAAAACAGACTATACTCAATAAATGCAAAACTGAACAAGAAAATGTTAGAGTAAAATACAATAATTCCATAGAATCAATTAAGCGTCAAATAATAAAGGAAAAAGATGAAAAAATCAACCAATTACAACTAGAACTAATAATTAAAGAGCAAGAAATGCAAGCTAAGCTAGAACAAATCGATGAAGCTACTCATGAAAAGTTACGATTATGTGAGATTCAATTTGAAGAGCGTAGTAGGAGTATTCAAGAGCATTGCAATCAACAACATAAGAAAATCCAGGCACTAGAAGCAGAGATTCAAGATTTGAAGTATACTTTGAATAAAAACGAAGAAAAAAACATGATGATACAAAGAGAGCTAAATAATTTGCGTGATGAAAATGATTCTATTAAAAAGGAACGCATGCTTTTGGCTGATGAATTAAATGAACTCAAAGAAGATTCCAAGAAAAAGTTGATTGACTTTGAAAATGAAAAAAATAAGCTTACAGTAGAAGTAGACAGAGCTAATAAAGAGAAACAAAAATTTGAAATGTCTTTATTGGTGACCAGAGACATTGTCCAGGTGTTAAGTATGAGACTTCGAGAATCTGACAATGAATTGGAGCATTTGGAGAACAAGATTCAAACCATAACTAATTCCAAAGAACTTCTTGAAAATGAATTGGCATCATATAAAAATACTTTAAATAACACTGTAGTGGAATGTACTGAATACAAAGAAGCTCTTGTCAATATTTTAAAATCAAAAGCAGCACTTGCTAAGGAGCACACTAGAATTATGGAGCACAATGTCTCTCTAATAGAAAGTTTACAAAATGTGGAAAAAGAAGCATACCGCGAATTAGGAACTATCAAAAATGAGTTAATAGAAGATGTAGAGATGATCAAAAAAGAATCAAAATCTCAAATCCAAATGCTCCGGGATGAGGTAATAATTTAATTTAAATGTTACTTGTGTAGTGTTTTTGCCATATGTTTAAAACTCTATGTTAATTCATCATATTAGTCCACTAAATATTCACTTTTTGGCTTTATGAAGATAAATATGTTTACGAAGGTTTCAGCTGATAATAGGTATGTATTATATATTTTTTTATTACATTTGATTGATAGGTTGAGAAGAAAAGGATGCTGTGTGAGCTAGCGAAGGAGCACGCGGGACAGGCGACGGCGGCGGCAGAGCAGTCTCGCGCGCTGCTCGCGCAGGCGGCCGCCGAGATATCTCGGCTGGAGAGCGACAACATGTGCCTTCAGCAACAGGTATACTCACATTTTTAATTAAATAGATGACATTATAAATACACCCTATAGCTGTTTTAGTACTAATAAATTTATTATATTATTCTAAAAATTCAAACAAGCTACATAATTATTCAGATGGTTAGTGTTCACTTTTGTCGATGTTTTATTGTCGATGGTTTAGATTTTAGTTAAACTATTAAAATTGTCTATGCCTTTTTTCGTTGTCTATAGAGTCGTTCTCTCGTTGTCGTGGCGTTAGCACGTTGCGCGCCAATTTGTTAATCTAAGTTTGTCGTATTTATCGAATTTATCGTGGCGAGCCGGTCCATCGGCCAGGAGCCTATAGTTACATTCATCGAATCCACTAGGATTAAATTCTCGTGTTGCATAACAAACTTCGGTATAAGACTGATCGCGCCAGCATCGGGTTGCACGGGGGAATTGTGGGAGCTACTATCAAGAAGGTAGGAAGCGGGCTCTGTGTAAGTCTGCGCAGCATCAGATAATCCATTCCTAACCAATCTTCGAGGAGCCATCGGTGAGTATACAGATAGTTTATTCACACCCGTGCATTCATCAGATTTGGTAGACGACAGTCTTGTACACCCCAAATATACAGTCCACTCAAAGTTGGTCCGTTACTAGCTAGATCAATCAATATTTTGGTCTTCCTAGTCGAACCTAAACATTTTGGTCCTTCGAGCCGGATACTTTGATAGGCGGTCCTTTGGAAGTTTGGGTTTAGGTAACAACTTTCGTTCGTATTTGCTGTACGCATTAATTGTCGATTCACACTAAAGTGATTCAATTTCATTAGTTTTTATCGTCATATACATAATTTTAACGTTTTTCGTAGTAAATTTTATCGTAATTTACCATAATTTTCATGTAAAAATTAAATACGTGAATATCAATAACGTGAGGGTAAATTAATATAACGCTCGTCGAAGTTTCTCGTTTGCAATTTGCTTGCTACATAATTCCGCCATTACGGTTGGTTGGTGAAGCTACTTTGTCTATGTCAATTGTCAAATGACAAGTCAGTTTTGTGATTGACACAATCACTGTCATTCGTTGTCAATAAAGTAAATAAAGTTTGTAGTTTACGTCAAAGTCAAAGTTGCTTTCGTTTCGTTGTCATCATTGTTAGACTTTTACAGAAGTAAATAATATTTGTTTTCGTCTATAAACTCTGATTTGACTGTGATTTTAAACTTTATTTTCGTATTGTTTTCGTAAAATGTCAACAGATAGTGGTAATGATGGGGCTGATGCCAATCGTATTGCGAGGGATTATGCGTTATTTAGATTGGAGTTAATTGAACAAAGTGATTTGCTTGGGTGCAGTGAAAGTAATCTTGTTGAAATATCGGAAGAATTTCATTGTGCTCAAAAGAGGTTGTTATTATCTCTCAGTTCGCAACATCAACGAAAGATGGAACTTTCGGTTACTGTCGATTTTGATAAAAAGGTTAGGGAGATAAAAAATAGACTGCATGTTTCGGTTGTGGATGCAAAACCAGTTATTGGGGAGACTTCTTCTTCGGCCAAGTTACCTAAAATTAATATAAAACCTTTCGATGGATGTTTTGAAAACTGGGTATCTTTTATTCAATTATATGACTCTTTAATACATAAGAGAAATATTTCAAATGTAGAAAAATTACATTATTTACTATCCAGTGTACAAGGTAAGGCATATCATTTAATTAAAAACTTCCCACTAACCGATGACAGCTATCTTGATGCTTATAACACTTTGTCGAAATATTATAATAATACGCGTCAATTGGCTATGATTTATTATGAAAAGTTGTTGTGTTGTGAACCAATTAAAACCAAGTCTCGTTCAGAACTAGAAAGAGTCTATCGTACCTTCTCGGATAATTTGGCTGTCTTGGAAAAATATAATTTACCTGATAAGAACTTCATGTTATTTCAATTACTGTGGTCAAAGCTAGATAGGGCAACTAGGGAGTCTTTTCAATTAGAGTTCAATTCGGATGAAATACCAGAATATGGAGATGTTCAAAATTTTATCGAAAAGCATTATCGAGCTATGGAAAGCAATAAATTGACAAATAACCATGGTAGTTCAGCAAACAAAAATAAAATTAAACCTTCTCTCGTAGTATCTCAACCTAAATTATTGTGTCATTATTGTTCGGGACAACATAACCTTGCCACTTGTGAAGATTTTATTAAATTGGATTCTCGTTCTCGCTTTGATTTTGTTAAAAAGAAAAACCTTTGTATCCTTTGTTTCTCTCCTAGTCATCGTGTCAAAAATTGTCGCTTACCCTCTCGTTGTAATAGTTGTAACTTCTCGCATAACAGTTTGTTGCATTTTGGTAAAACTTCTCCCAGTCAGGATGAAAATCAGGAACCTCATAAAAATAGTATTGCCTTAACTTCGGTGGCACATTCCACAAATAATATTTTATTTTCAACCGCTAAAGTTTTAATTTTGGATTTAAAAGGTGTTTATCGACCTATTAGGGTATTACTGGATTGTGCTAGTGCATGCAATTTTATTACTGAATCATGCGCAGAATTGTTAGGGTTACCTATAAAACAAAACTTGCTTACTGTCAATGGGGTTGGCCATTCAGTCACAGAGCATTTGGGTTCAGTATCGTGTACTATAAAACCAGTGAATTCCCATTCCAATAAAAAATTTAGTTTTGAAGCTTTAGTTCTGCCATCAATATGTGCCAATCAACCTGTTGATATAATTGATTTCTCGCAGTGGTCACACATACAAAATTTACCTCTCGCTGATCCTGATTTCGCTACTCCTGGTCCCATAGACATGTTATTGAATGCACAAATTTTCTCGTCGTCGTTGCTACCTGGTCTTAAACATGGTGGGCGGGGTCAACCAAATGCATTGAACACAGTTTTCGGTTGGATATTAATGGGAAGTGTAGACGACCCTCTTGAAGCTTGTACTTCAAACAAAAAGAATAAAAACTGTTTTTTCGTTTCGCCTTTGTCGAACTTGTCGTTGGAAAATTCTTTAAAAAGGTTTTGGGAAGTTGAGGATGTTTCTCCTCCAAATAATAAAATTTTGTCGGCGGAGGAGCAAGCATGTGAAACTTATTTTGTCGAAAATTACTGTCGTAATAATGATGGTCGATTTGTAGTACCGTTACCCTTTCGTGAGCCAACAAATAAACCTACCTTTTTGAATTCGCGTGAAATTGCGTTAAAAAGATTTTTGTCGTTAGAGCGGAAGCTTAATTCGAATTCTGAGTATGGGAAAGCTTACGTCAACTTTATGACAGAGTATGAAACAAGTGGTCATATGGAAGAAGTCGAACCACCTGCTACGGATTTTGGGCATTTTTATTATATACCACATCATGGTATTTTGCGACCTGATTCTGTAAGCACTCCTCTTCGCACGGTATTTGACGCAAGTTGTAGAGACGCGCGAAATTTATCATTAAATGAGACTCTACATGTAGGTCCTAAGCTGCAAACTAACATTTTCGACTTGCTTGTACGTTTCCGTTGGCATTCTGTCGTTTTTACTGGCGACGTGAAACAGATGTATAGGCAAATATTGGTTCGCAGCGAAGATGCCGATTATCAGCGCATCCTTTGGCGCCCCTCTCCTAATGACTCTATAAGAGATTACCGGCTTTGCACGGTAACCTATGGCGTAACATCAGCCCCGTTTCAAGCTCTTCGCACGATTGCTCGATTATCTGCGGACTCTACTAATGAGTTTCCATTGGGCTCAGCCGTTCTTGGTAGAGACATCTACGTTGACGATATTGTCTCCGGTGCTGATTCAGTGGAGCTAGCACTCCAACTACGGTCCGAGCTCACCAGTATTTTGTCATCTGCTGGCTTTCACCTAAGGAAGTGGACTTCTAACCACAATGAATTCTTTGTGGATCTTCCATCGGCTGTCTTATATTCAGAGGATTTTAAACCTTTCGAAGAAATTTCTGATTTGTCGTTGAAAATATTGGGACTATTATGGCATCCACAATCTGACAGCTTTCGTTTTCGTGTCAATTGCAATCATGAGTCCAGGTGCACGAAACGTATCATCCTTTCGAATATTGCAAGGATTTACGACCCTTTAGGATTTCTCGCCCCAGTCACGTTTTATATTAAATATCTCTTACAACTTCTTTGGACATCGGGCGTGGCGTGGGATGATCAGGTGCCTTCTCATATAGCGGATGAGTGGTCGCGTTTTAGATCTCAATTGTCGTCGTTAGTTAACATAAATATTCCTCGTCGTATGGTAAACTCTATCGTTTCATTGCAGTTACATGGTTTCTGTGATGCTTCAGAACGTGGCTATTGTGCAGTCACATATTTTCGTTGCGTAGATGCCAACGGCAATGTATCCGTTCAGTTTTGCTCTGCAAAGACAAAGGTTGCGCCTTTACGCAGGTTGTCGGTTCCTAGATTAGAGCTTTTATCAGCTGTTTTGTTGTCCAATCTGATAGAGTCGGTGATGGTTGCACTAAAGCCTTTTTACGCAATCCAAAATCTCTTTGCATGGTCTGACTCTACTGTTGCTTTAGCGTGGATCAAGTCTTGTCCCTCGAAATGGAAAACTTTTGTCGCAAATAGAGTCAGCCACATTCAAAGCAAGATAGCTCCCGAGTATTGGCATCATGTCAACTCTACTTCTAACGCTGCTGACTGCGGCTCTCGTGGCATGCTTCCCTCCGACCTACCAGGTTGTGACATCTGGTGGAAAGGTCCTTCATGGCTTGTAGAGCCTGAAGAAAAATGGCCGCATTCTCTCTCGTCACCCCCACAGGATACGGACTCTATTGAAGAAGAACAACGGATATATAGCCTTGTGACATCTCAAAACTTAAATGTTGTCGTTGAATTATTAAATAAATTTTCGTCACTCTCGAAATTAAAGCGCATTTTGTCGTATTGTTTTCGTTTTGCTCACAATTCCAAAAAGTCTTGTTGTAAAGATAGAATTGTTGGTTCATTACAGCCATGTGAGCTCAATAAAGCTTTCATGTTTTTGGTAAAACATACTCAACTCGTTTCGTTTCCTCAGGAAATGGAGAGTCTAGGTAAGGAGTTACCTAATTCGCTACCGAAAGTATTCCGTAAGTTGTCACCTTTTATAGATAGTGCGGGTATTCTCAGGGTGGGCGGTCGTTTGGCTAGAGCCAATATAGAGTTTAATATCAAACATCCGATTCTTTTGCCCCGCACTCACAAATTAACATCCTTAATTATTAATGAGTATCATAGAAAATTCATGCATCCTGGCGCTCAAACTCTACAAAATTTACTCTCACAAGAGTTTCGGATTCTTTCGCCTAAGCGAGCAATTAGAGAGGTAACATCTAAGTGCATTAAATGTTTTCGAGCACATCCTAAACCTGCTCCTGCTCCTTTAATGGGGAATTTACCATCTTATCGAGTGAACCAAATTAAACCTTTCTCGTCTGTCGTCATCGATTTTGGTGGACCTTTCGATATATCTCTCGGTCGTGGTAGAGGCGTTAAAACCTTTAAGGGTTATATTTGCGTATTCGTGTGTACTAGTACTAAAGCGATTCATTTGGAACTCGCTTCTGAGCTGTCAACTGAGGCTTTCTTAGCTGCGTTGAGGCGATTTATTGCGCGTCGCGGTAGATGTGGACACATTATTTCCGACCAAGGGAGAAATTTTGTCGGTGCCCATAACTATCTTCAAGGCATTATGCAAAAGGCTGCGGAGTCTCAGGAGATTAAGTTTTCCTTTAATCCACCTGGTAGCCCGCACTTCAACGGACTTGCTGAAGCTGGCATTAAATCGGTTAAAACTCACCTCACCCGTGTCATCGGAAATCAGCGCCTCACATTCGAAGAACTTTTAACGGTTCTCACACAAATAGAAGCGATGTTAAATTCTCGTCCCATAACACCTTTTAGTTCTGATCCCAATGATTTCTCGGCCTTGACTCCGGGTCATTTTCTGACTCAAGAACCGCTGTCGATTCTTCCAGCAGAGGATTTTGTCGATCAACAGATTAGTCTTCTCCATCGTTGGAAGTTGATACAGAAAATGCACCAGGATTTTTGGCGTCGTTGGCACCACGAATACATTCATACGCTTCAACAACGACAGAAATGGAATACCCATCAAAGAAACGTATCTGTCGGTTCGTTAGTCTTAATCATTAATGAACAAACAAGTCCGCTTAAGTGGAACTTAGGTCGACTCGTGGCTCTACATCCCGGTTCGGATGGAATTTCTCGTGTAGCTACCGTCAAAACAGCCGGTGGGCTATTCAAAAGGCCACTGGTAAAGCTTTGCCCTTTACCAATGGTATCTTAACTTTCGTTGTCGTTAATTTTGTCGTTTTCGCTATAGTTCTTACTCAAATAAAATTAGTTTTCTCGTTAGTTTAGACTGAGCTTTCTCGTCAGTCTAAGCATAAAACCTTGTCGTGAGTATAAACTCGTCTTGTCGTTATATTTTGTCGAATTCTTAGTAAATACTAGTATTTAGGTGGGCGGAATGTTCACTTTTGTCGATGTTTTATTGTCGATGGTTTAGATTTTAGTTAAACTATTAAAATTGTCTATGCCTTTTTTCGTTGTCTATAGAGTCGTTCTCTCGTTGTCGTGGCGTTAGCACGTTGCGCGCCAATTTGTTAATCTAAGTTTGTCGTATTTATCGAATTTATCGTGGCGAGCCGGTCCATCGGCCAGGAGCCTATAGTTACATTCATCGAATCCACTAGGATTAAATTCTCGTGTTGCATAACAAACTTCGGTATAAGACTGATCGCGCCAGCATCGGGTTGCACGGGGGAATTGTGGGAGCTACTATCAAGAAGGTAGGAAGCGGGCTCTGTGTAAGTCTGCGCAGCATCAGATAATCCATTCCTAACCAATCTTCGAGGAGCCATCGGTGAGTATACAGATAGTTTATTCACACCCGTGCATTCATCAGATTTGGTAGACGACAGTCTTGTACACCCCAAATATACAGTCCACTCAAAGTTGGTCCGTTACTAGCTAGATCAATCAATATTTTGGTCTTCCTAGTCGAACCTAAACAGTTAGTATTAGTAGTTAGTAATCACCCATTGTCAACTGATTTCTACAATTTTCTCACATAATATATCAAACTGCGTATTATTAACGAGCATTTGTGTTATGTATTGTCTAAGTATAATGTTGCAGTTGCTATCCTACTTCCTACTAGTCCTATCCTACTAATATTATAAATGCGAAAGTTTGTAAGGATACATGTGAGTGAGTGAGTGTGTGTGTGGGTTTGTTACTCTTTCACGCAAAAACTACTGAACGGATGTTCGTGAAACTTTGCAGTAGACATCGGAATAACATAATTTGTTCGAAGCGAGGGCGGATTTACTAGTGATATATAAATTTTACATCCATTGTTATAGATTCAAGATCAGCAGTCTTTGGTCGTCGAGCTGTCTTTGCTTCGACAGGAAAATGAGGAGCTCAGTATGACTGTCGCTAAACAATCTTCTGTTATCGACAAGATGAAGAAAGATATCGAGCAAGCACCAAAGAACATACCAAAGTCCCCTTCACTAGCTAGAAAGGCGCAGAAAATTGGAAAAGAAAATGTGCAAAATATTATTATATCGCCTCTGAGAGAGCGAAATCATTAAGTGGCGGAAGGAAGCTCACTGCCTCTTAGAATTCTAAGTTTTATAAGACTGTTTTTAATATCATTTGGTTTGGGAATACAAAACTTTGGCCCATGATTATTATCTTAGATCATGTCTGATAATTTATATTTATTAATTTATTAATAGTGTTTAATGCCTGTTTTGAATGTCATTGTTGGATATAACGTTTGGTTAAATTATATTTATTACGTGGGATTATGCATGTGCATATACCATCTAAGAATTCCTCAAAAATAAATAATGTATGTGAAATATTTCAGTTAATAAATGTGTTTGATGTTTGAACTCAACTATTTCTTTTACTTTCGTTTAACATGCCAACCGTATCATATCTATAAAATAATGGGTTCGAAACAATATAAAAACTAACAATATCTTATGACTGAGTTTTATAATAAGAATCCTACTAATATTATTAATGCGAAAGTTTGTAAGGATGTCACGCAAAAACTACTGAACGGATTTTCATGAAACTTTGCTGTACCTACTATAGCTTAGGCCAGAGGTGCCCATACTTTTGCTGTGAAGATCGACTTGAGAAAAAATTAAGGGTTTAAGATCGACTGCTTTATTTTTATGTAATTTTTTTTATCATTTATTTTTATGTTGTAATAATAAGTACCTAATTATAAATGATTAGATTTATAATATGTTTACAATCAAACAGTTTTACATAGTTTCTTACTCTTTACACACATTTGTACATAAAAAATATTAAAAAAGAAAGCACTCTCTTATATTACGCTATCGTAACTTTAGGTTCTACGCACGCGGTCATAGCGTCGGCGTCGCCTGTCGACATCGTCCGTCAGTCCGTCACAGAAATAAATGAATTGAAACAAAAACGATCGGAATGCTCAGTAGGTAATTTATAAATTTGCGAAAATAAAATCTTGTACTTGCTTAATCCTCTAAGATCGACCAAGAAACCTCTTGCGATCGACCGTTTGGGCACCACTGGCTTAGGCATATAGGCATCGGAATAACATAATTTGTTAAAAGGAGGATGGGCAAAAATGTATGGAAGCTGGTCTACCTTGCAATAAAAATGAGTCTTAAGTTAATAGAAGGGTTATTTTATGTACTTATTTGCATAATATATGTACAAGGTTGCATGTCTGAGTGTTGTCCGATCTGAGTTATACTATAGTAAACCCAACTTAAGATTGAAACGAAAGAGGCGCTGTCGGACGCATTTGACCAATCATTGCACACTAGTAACTGACAGATGAATGACCACAACGTACTTATGAATGACTTGTCGTTAGTTCCAATTTTTGCCATTTCAGAGATAAGTTGGGCGCACTGTACATTGAATCTGACAGTATTTAGGTAGTGCCAAATATTTAAAATAAACATTTTGTATAAAAATAATGAAACCATTATATGTTACTAGCTGACTCGGCAGACGTCGTCCTGCAGTTATTAGGTAGACACCCTAGCTTCACTTTCGGATACGATACGCCTATAGTACAAAGTAAAAAGTACTCATGTTCACAAGGCTGTATCTCCAAACGGACAAAGATTTGGGGAAACTTCCAATAGTAAATATTGATGTACTCTTCTATCCCTAATTGAAAATGTGCTACTCATTATTATTGGACTGTAGACCAAAATGTTGTTTGAAACAAAAAGTACTCATGTTCACATGGCTGTATCTCTGAACGGACAAAGATTTGGGGAAACTTCCAATAGTAAATATTGATGTACTCTTCTATCCCTAAAGCTTTGGTTTCCTAGGAAAGCGGTGCCGTCATATAGCGGCCGTAATACAGCGGTGAATGACGTCACTAGAACGTTGTCTATGTAAACGAAATGGCGCGGTTTCCTGGAGAGCGCTAACTGACACCGTAACGGTCCCGCCATTTGCATGACGGCCGGCCGTCTTGTCGGTGTCAGATGGTTTGGTCAACGTTTTATTGATAGCGGTGAAGCTATTTTTAATACTTATTTGTGTTTTTTTTCGGAACAACGTAAAAATGAGTTCCTTCCAACTCTTGGAGCAGCGAGGACGACGAAATTTTAATAGATTTCGTTCGTAACCACGAAGCAATATATAATATAAAAAGTAAAGATTATAGAAAAAGTCTTCTGATGATAGTTCATCCTCCAAGTAAATTACTAAAGCTAAATCAAGGTCGTCCATTTTCTATCTTGGATACTTTTCGTTTCACGTTTATTTAAAAAAAATGACTGACGGTGTGTTAAAACGGCCGTGGAACTTTCCACATGTCATCACCGTAAAGACGGTCGTCTGTTTGCGTCCGTAATATTACGGCCGCTATATGACGGCACCGTTTTCCTAGGAAACCAAAGCTTAATTGAAAATGTGCTACTCATTATTATTGGACTGTAGACAAAAATGCCCGTTCTCCTTTAAAGACATTTTTAAAGGGACTGGTTCCCCGAAGCGAAGCGTGGGCGGTTTTACTAGTACAACATAAATGTCACATGAGATCCTTAAAACCAATCCTATAGGAATGGTCTACGATCCAAGCTAAGCTAAGAACGTCGTTCACCTATCTTAAAACCCATTCTTGGGTGAAAAGTATTTTATATAAAAGTCGGTTGTACTCGTACCATAGCTTTTCCTATCGCATGGGATAATTAGCTAGGTACCTTTTTAATATTCGGTACAATGTCACTATATTCACATAGTATAAAACAAAGTCGCTTTCTCTGTCCCTTTGTGTCCTTAAATCTTTAAAACTACGCAAGCGCAACGGATTTTGATGCGGTTTTTTTAATAGATAGAGTGATTCAAGAGGAAGGTTTATTTATGTATAATAACATCCATTAAATACCTAGTTATTGCACCCGTGCGAAGCCGGGGCGGGTCGCTAGTTTACAATATTTCAAGTTGTTACTTAGTTAACCCGCCTTCTCAAAATCCGGGATACGCATTTTTTTTTTCATTTGGTGATCCGTGGCATGTAATACTGAACGTTGGGCGCAAAGTAGTCAGTACAACGCAAAGAAGTCCAGTTTAGTAGGTAGCTGAACAGTTTCCAACATCGAAAAAGTTGTGTCGCCAAAAGTAGAATGAAATAAAAAAAGATGTAGAGCAGTATGTCATTTATTTAGATACCAATTTACAAAACGAAGCATATAAAATTGCAATTTCATCCTAATTAAGAAAATAACTTAAAGGTACTCATTGGGAACACAACAGCAGTAAGAACACTAATATTACTGCTAGCTACTTGTTTGTACAAAACCTACCATCAAAATTTTTAAAATATTTTTGAGTATTATACTATAGTATTAAGAGTAGGTATAAGTATTCATTTATCATGAATGCTCAAACGTATTATAGATCTCAATTAGAAACCACCGCGTAACATATTTTATAATGTTTCACGCAAAAAGAACACCAGTGCTAGCTGCTCCCTCCTACCAGACCGATAAAATAATAAGTAAAATACAGTTTAGTTTATGTACTGTAAAATATATCTCGAGTAAACATAGTTGAGTTTTGGAAATCTCGAGAAAACGATTGTTGAGCAGTTGAGTTTTGTATGAGACTGGTATGGAGACTTGAACGAAGCACTGGTATTGTAATACAATGAGATCAATGTGATCTTACGACGATAAAATTATCGTTAAAAGCTTGCTTATAATTACTTATATTCGAGAAAAATCCTCACACAGCAGTTTGGCGTATTAGAAAAATGGCAAGTTCATATTATAGGCAATATAATAAAACTACTGTATAAGTTATTACATATCTACTGCACATAGAAGGAGTATAAATGCTACTTATTACTATTAAGTTAACTACAGCAAACCAATGCTATAAAATTATCCACAAAATCACTCTTTGGATAAGTCAGACTTCAAAAATAAATCACAAGACAATTAGGTCTTTAAGATATGGACACCAAGTTAATATATTATGACTAAACACGCGAAATGTAATGCGTAAAATAGAACACCTTAACTTAATAACAAGAACACTACTTGTACCTTAACCTAATTCACGATGGGATATTTTACGGTAACAAAATTTCGACATAATTATAATAAGTGTTATTCACTAAAAATTGTGTCGAATTTGCCAGATTGAGATTTTGAAATGCGAATTACAATCAGTCTTGTTTATAGTTAATGACTTCGTTCTCAACATTTATGAGATTCGTAAAAATAATGAGTATCAAAAAATGTCCATGTTGATTCTTAACTTCCAAATTTCTAAATTTGGATCAACTTTTTGTAAGCAATACAATTCGTAACAGAGATCTTTTAATTTTCCAAAGAAAAAAATATAAATTACGCAAAGGAAGATAGCCAGATTCATTTAAAGGCATCTTAACCATCAATATTGGTAAAAAAATCTTTGCATTGTAAAAACTAAAATAAGGAGCTACCGGCTATAATTCACTCGCTGCCACTCAATAATGTGTAAAAAAATACTAATAATATTTGGTTCGGTTACTAGTTTCGTTTGTAAAAAGAACTTGCCGTTCTGACTAAATCTATAAAGGGTGCTCGTTAAGTACAAAGAAATGAAGCTACAACACGATGTCCTCGCAGTGAAACAAAGGAAAGCCAAATAACATCTTACAGTAAGTTCACACAGAACACGTTGCTAATCGTAACCTAATCGACGTGTGCGTACCGAGGGACGATGTCCTCCTGGATGAGGAGGTCGCAGGCGGGCTGGCCGGGCAGCGGCAGCAGGTCCTGCGCCACGGCCAGCAGCCCCGTGTCGGGCCCCGCCATGCGGCCGTTCCACACGAAGTAGTAGAACAGCTGCTGCATCGCCGACATGAAGCGACGCTGCTCCGGCGTCTCTGAATCGAACGTTCCCAGTATAGCCTCCACGTCCGCGTTTATCGGAGCGAGGCCGGAGCCCGCGCTCTGCACGACGTACATCGGCGCCCCCAGCCGCAGCCGCGCCAGGCTCAGCAGCGGACACAGCGTGCGAATCGACGATATCAGCTCCACGAGACCTGCGTATGTCTTGTTAAAGTGCTTGAAAACCGCCCCCGTCAAGTTCTTCGCCCCGATGTAGCTCTCGTTGACCATCCGCTCCACGATGTCCGATGTCCAATTGAGGTGTTTCTTGAATAACAAATCAGAATGTCCCGAATGTTGAGTAGTCCCAAAGACCATGGGCTTGAAAACCTTGTCCTTGCCAGTCTCTTTGGCCTGCTTTTGAGCATCCCAGCTCTCATATGCGTGCGTCCGTAGGTAGTAGCCGTCGAGGACCAGCCAAGAACGTTTGAACTCATCGGCGACTGGCAACGAATCGACGTTGCTTCCGAGCCAAGTATCTGGAGTCGCTGATATAATTTCGATGGCAGACTTGCGTCTTAAACAATCGGCGTCATTGCATTTGCTTATTTGTTTGAATTGGTCATTATTATTTTGGGCCTGATCCAACGGTTCACCGGGGAAGATTACCGAAGCCGAGGAGAGCCACACCCGAGAGTATAATTTGTGCGCCTTCTTCGTGGTGGTAAGAGCCGCAGTCAATGTAGCGCCGGCCCTGTGTCCTAAAAGTGTCACAGATTCGGGGTCGCCTCCGAAATGCTTAATGTTATAATTGATCCATTGCAATGCAACCATCAGATCACTGAGTGCATAATTTCCAGATGTAGCAGGATATTTTGAATTCGAAAGAATATCCAGGGCGAGAAAGCCGAATGGACCTAATCTGAAATTTGGCCGGACGAAAACTACTTCCTTGGTGCGCGCGTAGAGGGCGGAGGGCTGTGCGGGACTGATGCCTCCAGCCAAGGTGTTGGCGCCGATCAACACGACCACCGGCAATGGACTATCGTATCTGACATGCGGCGTGACTATATCCAGAGTTAAGCAATCTTCGTCACCAGTAATCGTTCCGTTTTCCAACATCTGTAAGCAAAGCGGGCCACGTTCGTGCGCCTGCAAAGTGCCGTTCCAGCACATCGAGATGTTGTTCAAGGGCTGAGCATAAGTAAATCTCTTTTCTTCTATTGGTGGCGCTGCATATGGGATACCGTAAAAACTGTAAACACCTTCGTCCAAAATTCTGCAAAAAATATTTTATTTTTATTTAATCCTACATAACATGTCATGTTAAATTTTCTTGATTTATTAAAAAAAAAATAATTTGGTACACACAGAAATCCCATTTAAATTTAAACATTAAGAAAAAGAAAAACAGTGTTTTATATCAGTAGAAGTTACAATTCACAATTAAACTTACCCTTCAACAAGTCCACATGTGGTAAGGGTAGTGATGAAGCGGCCTAGACGCAAGGGTCTCTCGGAAGGCGGGCCCGCCCGGGCGCCAACAATAATGCCGATAATTACTGATAACAGCACTATCAGAACCACTATGCAAACCATGATGTCATCTATAAAATAAATAATTAAATTTAAAACCATAACATAAATAATACATTGAATGGTGTCTCATGCTTAACTGGTGATGTATTTCTGAAGCTCCCACTCTTATACCCTTACGAAGAAGGACTTTCAGTCTCCTCAGGTAATATTGTTTCCTATTTTTATTAATATGGCATTACAATATGTATGTATGTTTATATCTGAAGTTAAGTTTGATAAAATTAACAAGAAATATTAGCAATAACAATTTAGTTGATGTTAACTCTTAATACTGAATAAACATTTTCTTACCCATGATAAATTTCTTTTGGCGAATTCGCTCTTTTAATGGAAGCCTAGTAGCAACTTTACCTTCTTCCGGTTCCTATTAAATCAAAATATATCAATTGTTAATACATAATCAATAAAAATTGTAACATAATTATGCATTAAGTAATTATTCCATAGGTATACACTTACAGTGATGTCCAACTTAATATTTTCCATTCCATCATTAGGAGTATCAAGTTTGTCTTCCAGTGTTTCCATGGAAGCTAGAGTAGCTTCTGCTGCAGCAGTACGTTTTTGGAATACCTTGGGATACTTGACATTGAACATACCAAATGGCTTCTTGCCCTGATTGGTACCATCTGCAAAAATATGTACATAGATAACAATGTACATTTATCATCTTTGCAGTTTAAAGGTAATATTTTTTTGAAGTTACCATCAGTATTAGTACAGTATTTGGTGGGATGGAAGATATCAGAACTTCAGAAGCAAAAAATGTTTTTCAGACTGTACCACCTACATTAAGGTAACTATTTAAATTAATAAAACCATATAAACATTTATAATTACAGATTTGCTCATTAGAATATAATTTTCTGGTATCTGTAGACTTGTGGGGGGCATGCTACGTAAGATTATCTGTGACTTACCTACCTTGTGGAACACCTACCTAACTCAGTTCTGAAATAAATTGTACTAAAACCTTTTGATTATTTTATTTATAAATCCTGCAATGATGATTAGTTTTGATGATTTTGATCTCTAATAAAATTTGTTGGGTGTTGGGTGATTTTATGTAACATAGTATGTGTTAGAATTGGTAATGATAAACAAACACACCTGTCTCACTCTGGGGGCGTTGTAAAAACTGTGTTATAGTTTGTAAAAATTTGAATTTTGGTTTTGAATTTGTCTCATCTTCAGCCTTTTCTGCACTCTTTTCTATCTCATTTTCCTTCTCTATTGCTTCATCATCCTAAAACACAACATAATATGCTGTACAGTTAATACAAGAAATATAAAAAAGAGTCAGTAATTGACTGCATAAAACACATCTAATACATTGGTTGACTAGCTCAAGTTAAGCTTCAAATATGACCAAAAGATGAATGACATTATATATTTATAATTACATTTTCTGCAGCCATGTACAATATTGAAAAAAGCAAATGCATGTGTCTAAAGTTGGCCGAATTTTAATAAGAGTTATGTAAGTGATAGGGATATTTTCGATGCATAGCAATATAGCAAATGTGTTGCAGAAAGCTGTCTAAATAAAATTAACTTAACTTTTACATTAAAGTTACTATATTATGAAGTTCAATACAAAACTCACCTTTGATTTATCCTTTTCCACGTTCCTAGTGAAGAAACCCGGCATTTTGATGGCACCGATGGGTATGAATTTTGGTTTAACTTCGCGGCCCTGCTCCGTGACATCTCCTGAGAGTGCGGCTTTCACGAGCCCCTCGTTGTCAGACTTCAGTTCCGCGGCGTCATCCGCATTCTCATTTTCAGCTTTCAACATTACTTCTTTCTCCTCCGCTTCTATCTGTTGCTTATCCAACGTCTTACTGTCCTCCTCATGGTCCACTTTATTTATGTCGGTCGTACTCATGGCTGACGGTGTACGTTATCGTGCGGAACGCATGAATTATAAGGTCTAAGCACAAGTTAAAATGCCTATAAAACGGCTTCAAAAAAGTAAGAAGGTAAACGAACCATGAAGTGAACACTTGGCCCTATTCAAACGCCGGCGAGAGGAGATGCAACGCAAAGATAACTTCACTGAGATTCAATAGAACAACATCCAAATCCTATATAACTTTTTGCCTACAATTTTGTAAATACAAATTAAAATAATATGTATGTTAGCTCCTCAGAAGGAGTAGCAATTTTACAAATTCGAAAAATCCCACATCAACGGCATAGCGCACTTCCCTTCATACAGTTCATACTTCACTTTTTGTCTTTGTGTGTGTGCTGCTGAACAAAAAGAAGCTTCGGTCGATTGATTGAGGACGTTTCGGTTTTGCAAACTTTCGATGAACTATAGCTATTTCATGAAAGTTTTGGTTTTAAGTGAATAAAAATGTATTATAAGAGGGTAAAAGGTGGATTTAAAAAAAAATTAAAGTATTTAGTTATTAACTGAACATGTTTTAATTAACTAGTGATCCCTAAAGATTTTTTTTTGACTAATGTTGGAAATAAATATGAGATGGCGCTAGTCTAGTTAAAGCACGATAAACACAAGAATCCAGAATCACGATATTCACGATACCAACCACCAAGCCACAGTAATATTACCGTGACCAAGCTTACGAGTTTTGTAAATCGACATACAGTGAGATTAGGTTTCTTTTGCACCTGCTAGCGTAACGTTTTTTAGTTTTATTCCTCTTTCTCATTTGGACGAGGCCACTAGAAAAGACGATTTTATTATAACTTTTAAACAATAAAAAAAAACAGTTTGTTTTATCTTACTGCAATTTTCAATGAAACATTTTAATAGTATTTTGCAAAACTAATTATTATAAAGTCAAAACTAAGTCCGGAAGAAGCAAACATTTCCATGGGTGTGCCTCAAGGATCAATACTGAGACCGTTGCCAAGTGTGTCAAATTCATCTAACAAACCATTTACAGCCTCAGCCTAGGGACTCGCTGAGAGGCTTATTTAAAGAAATTAATATTGTGACAGCCCTGGCGTATTACCTCGGTTAAACAATAAACAATAGGGGCCATAAACATGTAGCGCCAACAATAGGAACAATAGCGCGCGTGCCCATCTCGAAAGTACGCACGACGCTTTGACCTCACGGCAATAGTCATACGGGCGAAAGTCGGTTGCAAGGAACATACTCGAAATTTATTCGACGCGGGTCCAGACTTAGCGAGAATATTCTCGATTGCCATGAATGGTGCGTGAGTGGTATAAAAAGGGGCACTCGGTAAACGGCGGACATTCTAGTTTCGGAAGCGAAACCAGGAAGATACCAGCGATACCAGTGAGAAGTGAAGTGATTTCTACGAGCGATACAGTGTTCGACGAGCGTGTTTACGAGTACCTACGTGCATAGTGTTGTGGTGTGTACTGTGTACAGTGTGTATTGTGTATCTACGAGTACAATAAAGTCTTTGTGGTACATTTTGGCATTTTCTCGAACCCCATACTCCTGACACGTAACAATATAGGTATTAATTGTTGCATCAGGATATATTTTAGATAACATTATGTATGTTAAAAAGTACCATGATATTTTTCTTAAGGCTTAACTGATTGTACCATTGGCTTAGTAAAACTGATCGCTCCTTCATGGGAAAATCTGTAAAAAATTACAATAAAATTCCGTTAGAATAGATAGAATAGACGGAACTGCAAGGTAAAAACTCATGTCAATGACATTCTAATTACCAAGGGTTATTTATAAAACTGGATGAATCGTTTTAATATTAAATAGTCTGGATATGAGTTTGAAATATTATAGTCATTAATTAAGTAGTAATAAGTATTCTCTGTAACTGTGAGTCGGAAAAAAACTCCTTGGGAGTTTCTTGGAGTGATTTGTGGAAGCGATGGCGTACTTTAACTTTCAAATTCAAATATTTATTTCTTCGAAGTAGGACTTTCGAAGTGTTTGTAAAAATAAAGTTCGAATAAAATTATTTCATTTTCATTTTCAATAAAAAAATACTTTTCACAGTTTTCACTTATTGAGGGTCTATTCCACTATGAACTACTTATATTATGCATAAAAAATACAACAATTTCAAATAATAACAATTTATTGCCAACTAACTATAGCTAATGTTTTTCTAAAGCTTTTATCAAGAGCTCATTAATATTATTAATCAAATTCCTGGGGTCCACCACCAAACCAGCCGTAACCATTGCATTGGAGAATAGCTGTTGAGCAACCATGTTTGCCAATTCTTTGTCAGTAGACAATAATTTATGCAACTTCTTGATGATAGGATGCCTGTGAAAACAAAAACAATTACTTATTTATAAACGAATTAGCCTTATTAGCCAATTAGAGATCAAGTTGCAGAGGCAAATAAAAAAAAGTGATAAAAGGCAGTAAACAAAAATTTTCATTGTAATGTATACCTACTTCACTGTAATATTTATATTTTATTACATAATGTCCCATATTTTCACATGTTAGGGATATATACCCTGTAGCTGTTAGTACTGTTGAAACCCAATCTAGTTTCAGATCTTATTTAGCGTACTTTATGATACGCAATTCGCAATAATTTAACAACATACTTAGCATTGATCTCGAGTTGCGGCCGTAGCAAAGCGAATCTATTTTCCTCGCTCAAGTTCTGCGCCTGCGTCCGGATGAAGTGTCTGGCCGCCGCCATCTCCGGGACCACTATGACGCACGGATGCGAGTCCAGCTTCTGTGTAGTGCGCACCTCGAACACTTTCCCAGACAAGTTAGTCTTCAAAAACGCTACGAGATCGTTTACTTGGCTCTGTTGTAAATCGTCGCTTCCTGTAGACAGAAACACAATTAATTTGACAAGTATTTTGACAACAGTTGCTGATGTACATGAACGATGGCGACAACTCAAGTGGCTCATCTACTTATCCCAAATTCAATATTATAAAATATTATCATTACGTATCTTCTAATAGAATGTTTGTTATTTAACATTACCTATGATTGTCTCAGTACTTTCATTAGCATCTCTTTGCATGTCATTCTCCACAGAAACTAAAGCCCGCCCGCCGAATTCTTTCAACTCCAGTAGCACCAACTCGTCATACATTTCGTAGCAAAACAATACTTCCATATCACGTTTCTTCAGAGATTCATAATACGGCGAAGTTTGTGCCAGTTCGCGGCTAAAATATATGAAATAGATATATAAAATATTAAAAAATATAGAATATTAAATTTACAATTAGGTACTTCAAGAATTAAAGACAGACAAATCAATATAAGGATCAGCAGGCCTACTATAAACTTTTAACAAAATAGAACAGACTTTAACGCCGCAAAGTAAAAATCGGGTCAGTTAAACGCGGTTAATATTCCTAAATCCTTCTCCTAAGTCTGATAAACACGATGCTGCAAAACCGTATCAAAATCGTTTTAGCCAAACAATATGCCTAAAACCTTCTCCTAAGTATGACAAACGCGAGATAATCGCGCACAAAATATACATACATAAATACAGGTCAAACTGAGAACCTCCTTTTTTGAAGTCAGTTAAAAACCATGCAAATTCCAGACAATTCAACTATAGGGCTTAAGGGTTTGTAGTACGGAATTGTCAGGCAGTTTAGTTTACGCCGTGAACTGCCTGGAATTAAGAGTTCATAAAAGGCCTACAGGATGTTTATGTACCTGGGAGCAGCCAAATAATAAATAGTTCGTTGATCTTCTTTCTGCCTGCTGCTATAATCAGCCAGAGATGTTTTGACTCCGCTCTCTAATTTGGATGACTCAAATCGTAATAACTTTGCAATTTCCTCCTAAAATATTATTTATTTAAAAATATTATAATTTTATTTGCTGTTTTCATAATAATAATACATTTTTCTTTGTCAAATAACAGTTAGGAAGTTATGTATTTCATTCATTTTTAATTATCAGTTAGCTCTATGTGGGTAGAGTCTACCCACATAGAGCTACTACTGTCTACCCGGTAGACAAAATAAAAAATAGAAAATTCACAATATTGACTGACTTTAAAATGTTATTTCGTAACATTCCGAAGTTGCAACCACAAAACTCCTTTATCTAAACTTCATTCCACAAGCAGTACCTAAGTAATTAATGTGAATCCTTATTCAATTTACCTTTTCAAGAGGACTTTGGCCAGTGACAATGCCTTCTTTCAAAAATATAGAGTAGTCCTTGTAAAACGCATCATATCCAACGGGGTCTTTATGTGCCATATCAACCATGAATTTCAGGAAACGATTGGTTAATACATGACGCAGTTTTCTAAAATAATACAAGTTATTATTAATGAAGGAACACTCATACATTCATACTGGAACGTTTTCGTGCATCAGGGGGTACGTAAAACCGTTTACTCTGGTTGTTTTCAAAAGATAGCATATGTTTAGTCATGTCGGAGGCGTTCTGGCGGTATGAAAAACTTCAGATAGTTGTATTGGGCACTTAACCCTCCACCAATCCGCACTGGAGTAGTGTGGTGGAATATGCTTTGAGCCTCATCAATGATGAAGAGACACCATGCTATGTAGTGGGTCATTAATGGGTTGAAGCACATTTTATAAATAGTTTTATCTTATCTATTATTATTATTATTAATACTCACGCAATCAAGGCACTATTTTGTAACAACTCTCTACTAAGATTTAATGGAATGTCTTCAGAATCGACAACACCTAAAAATAAATGAGAAATATATTTATACAAGATTACATTTATAAAAAAATCTTGTTGCTTTTATATTCATACTGAAAAATAACCTCTATTCCAGTAAAGTAACCATGCTTGTTACTTTATAGTTGGAAGTAACCCTTTAGCAAAATGTAGAATTTCAACCGCATGGCACCAAATTTTAATATTATGATTTATATAAATGATTACCTTTGATAAATCTCAACCATTTAGGCAAGATGTTATCAGCTTTGCTTTTGATTAATATTTTTCTGGAATACAATGCCACTCCCACATCAGAGTCACGAGACAGCTCGAATAGGCCTGGCTTTCCCTCCGGCACATAAAGAATAGCCCTGATACTTACTGGCACGTCAGTTTTATAGTGCAAAGTAAATCTGGGCTTATCATATGAATTACTAACAAATCTGTAGAATTCCGTATGCTCTTCACTTGATACTTCTTTTGGATCCATAAGCCACAATGGCTGTAAAATAAAAAGTAACATTTTATTTTTTTCATCCACTGAAGATATAGAATACATTACAAATAATAATACAAGTTGGTCGCAATACAATTGCTTGTCAATGAATTGCATTACATTTAAAAGCTGTATTTTCAAATACATAATCTCAATTTTTTAATCACCTCAGGGCAAATCAGTAGGTTAAAAACTGAGCAGAAAGGAGAATGCGCAAAATTGCCCCAGCTCCGGCGCAAAAAGTAACTATCTCATAATTTTGTATATTTAATGGGTACTTAAAATAAATACTTGTGATCTCCCTAGTCTGTGGCTAAACATTATTGTTTCAGGCACGAATTTTAGTAAACTACACAAATAGAAAATATTATTATATTTATATATTTTGTATGTGTATATTATTATTCATATTTTATTTAGACAAGAATGTGTGCCTACAAATGGCACATATTATTACTTTCTGTAATATATACATTTGGGTGGGTGGTGAGGGTAATATTAATAAACACAGTATCATAAAGTAATGTCTATATTCTCTTATAATTATAAGTCTATCAAAACGGTATCTAAGTAAGCAGCAGGATGTTCAAATTCTTGAACGTTGTTTCGGACCCAGCCAAGATAATATAAAATACTAATGACATGGGCGCAACATCCAGTGTACGACGCCCGTGAATGCACGTACATACTCTTTTATTGCGCTCCGACCCTGCGTCTCAGAATTATACAATAAGTATATATGTATATGTTATGAAAGAATTAGAATAAAAGTGATTATTTTAGATATTACTTTGCATTTTTACTTGAGATTTGTTTTTTTTGTAACGATAGTTTAGTATAAAATCGTGCCTGAATGAATTATCAAAGCAATTTTTTTCTATGTTAGCCACTGATTAGGGAGATCAAATACATTTATTTTTTGTACACATCCAATGTATAAAATTCTGAGATAGGTTACGTTTGCGCCGGAGCTGGGGTAATTTTCTATGAAAATTGCGCATTCTCCTTTGCTTGATGAGTTTTCATTGTATAAAATAACAAAATATGAATATTTTTTACATACCTTTATAGAATTTACTTGTTCATCATTCAGAAATATGGGACTTCCAATAAAATTACTATACTTTTTTATTATACCTGAAAAAGATCAAATGCAATAAGTATATTGTAGTAATTGAGGAACAAGAATGGTCTGTGTATTTTTAATAATAATAATAATAATTCATTTATTTGTTGAAGTGTAGGTAACATTAAAGGTGTTAACAATTTTTTGGTCCAATACACTTTGTCATTACAATGACGTACAAATATTAATTACAAGATGTCAATTAAAATATAATGTTTTCAAACTTAATTAAATTAAAATATAAAATGTCATCTTATTTCTAATCTAAATTAGGTACATGCAATGTCACAAGTTTCATTAATATTTTATTATACACAATATTATAAATTCATTTATTTAGGAATTCACGAACTGAATAAAAACATTTGTCTAGTAACCAAATTTTAAGCTCATTTTTGAACATGTTTTGTGTTGACTCTTTTATGTCCCGTGGTAGGGCATTATATATTGTCCCACACATTATAATACAACTTTTTTTGTATAATGTTGTCCTGACCTTATTAGCTGTAACTATCCTGTTTGGATTTCTTGTATTTCTCGGGTATATATCAGAGGCACGCTTAAACAATTCTGGATTACACTTAACGAAATATACAGCCTGCAAGATATACATACAAGGTAAAGTCAGAAGTTGTAATTTTTTGAATAGTGGTCTACATGACGCCCAGGGTGGTTTACCACACATCGCTCTAATGCATTTTTTTTGGCTTATAAAAACTCTGTTTATATTGGAGCAGTTGCCCCAAATCCATTCACCTAGTCCACAGATTCAAACAATTAGGATCTTAAATTTAACTTACTCTTCACACTACTCTCATCAGCAAATTCCCTGCAATCTGTTTTAAGATGAACAACAATTTTGGTACCAATTGGTACATCATCGACTTCTTGAATCTCATAGCTACCGGATCTGAAATGAAATGTCATTACACTTAGAAAAAAGAATGACTAGCTGTATTTCTTCATTAAAAACACCCAAATAATATTTCTTCCAAACTCCTCAATGTTCAGATATTGATCAGTTATTTTTATTAAATATTTAGATGCAATGATAATAAATAAATATAAGGCATATCAGTTAAACCAACCCGTCAGAGCTCCACTTATAGCCGGTAGAGCCAGCCTTGCTGCTTCTAGTATACACTTCCAGTTTATCTGCCACCATGAAGGCAGAGTAGAAACCCACACCAAACTGGCCAATTATTGATCCAGCTTGCTCCGCTCCTTGCTTCTTGATTTCTTCAATAAAAGACTTGGAACCAGATCGAGCAATAGTGCCCAGATTTTCAATCAATTCCTCCTTAGTCATACCAATACCAGAGTCCTGAAAGAATACCGTTGAATGGTTTCTACTTGTTGTGAAACAGTAATTGAGCACAAATGTTTCAAGTATCTGTTAAATTCACATTTAAACATTAAAATGGGTTCATGAGTGAAGTTGCAAGATGTCTTCTTTTTAAGGAACTTTAAAATTAAATTTGAAAATACAAAATGCATGAAATACCTGAAATGTCAGTGTCCTATTTTGCTTGTCTGTAATCAGCCGTATCTCTAGAGCTCTGTCTACATTCTCTAATTTCACAGAATCAGGATTTGCACTAACACTTAGGTAACGGAACTTTTCAAGAGCATCACTCGCATTTGAAATGAGTTCTCTTATAAAAACCTGAAAAGTGTTGAAACATATATGTTTGTCACTCACGTTTCTATTAATTACTGGACGCTGTTAATAGCAAAAGCAATATATTTTTTTGAAACCATATCTTTACAGACAATGTATAGCTACATTGTAACTAGCCTTTTATTACATGAATACTCACTTCTTTGTCTGAATACAATGACCTAGCGACTATATCAAGCAACATTCGCGTTTCAGCTTGAAATTCCTTCTTTTCAATATTTCCTTTAGGAGTTTCGGTTGCCTTATGATCGGATACAGTACTGTAGTGACACTTGTACAAAAATCCATCTGGAAAATGGTACCTTATTAAAAATATAGTCCTCTTAACAGCGAGGGAAATTAAGACCATGCTAATAAAACCATCACAACCAACCATTGTTACATTTAATCGTAATTCCATTTACATATTTGGAATTATTGTTAACAGTTTGAAATAGTAATCTTTTTGCATATCGTGTTGATAATCCCAATCTTGCACGTAACGCAGACATTGCAATGATATAAATACTACTCGTCTTAGTTAATATAAACAATTTGTGACACTTTTCGATTATACTTTCAAATATAGGTATTCAGTTTTTATTTTAATAGGTACGGCTTTTAGTCTGATTGACGATATTAGGTACAGTGCGCCCAACTTATCTCTGAAATGGCAAAAATTGGAACTAACGAAAAGTCATTCATGATGCCGCCTCTACACATAGGCCAGCGCATTCGCCAACGCGCTGGCGGTGCGCTTGCCAACGTGCTTGTTATGCTGCCTCTACACATAGGCCAACACGTTGGCAAGTGCGTTGGCTCCCAATGTGTAGAACGGGCGTTGGAACGTTGGCGGTAGGCATTTGAACGTTGGCCGGCGCGCTTGCAGGCTTGCCGCGCGGTGTCGGTATCATCAAAGAACACTTGTCGCAAGCTTGGCGCACCATCCACACATTGGCCGCGCGATCAGTTTGCCCGGAGCAGCGATCAAGAGTGCATATTTTCTTCTTGCGGCGTATTAACACCTAACGTAACAAAATGACGTATAATATGAGTAATGAGGAAACTTTTAAATTTATTGAGCTCTATCAGAGTGAAAATTGCCTATGGAATCCAAAAAATATGTAACATAAAAATAAAAATGTTGTAAGTATTAAAAATGCTAAATAAATAAGGTTCTTGGACATTCCGTTTTCCTTACGATATTTTACTTCAAAGTAAGAGCATCGTACTTTATTATTATTTTAATATTATAAATATGAAAGTATCACCCTTTTCTTGTACACATTTACGTAGTAATTATAAGCTGTGAATCAATAATTATACAGCTGCAGCTGTTACCAACTCAACATCCATTTTTTGATCCGTCCTCACATTGGCCCGAACTAAAGCATACTGAACGACCTTCCAATGTGTGGATTAACTCACAAGCACGTTGGCAAGCGCACCGCCAGCGCGTTGGCGAATGCGCTGGCCAACGTGCTTGTGAGTTAATCCACACACACATTGGAAGGTCGTTCAGTATGCTTTGGTTCGGGCCAATGTGCGGACGGATCAAAAAATGGATGTTGAGTTGGTAACAGCTGCAGCTGTATATTGATTCACAGCTTATAATTACTACGTAAATGTGTACAAGAAAAGGGTGATACTTTCATATTTATAATATTAAAATAATAATAAAGTACGATGCTCTTACTTTGAAGTAAAATATCGTAAGGAAAACGGAATGTCCAAGAACCTTATTTATTTAGCATTTTTAATACTTACAACATTTTTATTTTTATGGTACTTATTTTTTGGATTCCATAGGCAATTTTCACTCTGATAGAGCTCAATAAATTTAAAAGTTTCGTCATTACTCATATTATACGTCATTTTGTTACGTTAGGTGTTAATACGCCGCAAGAAGAAAATATGCACTCTTGATCGCTGCTCCGGGCAAACTGATCGCGCGGCCAATGTGTGGATGGTGCGCCAAGCTTGCGACAAGTGTTCTTTGATGATACCGACACCGCGCGGCAAGCTCGCAAGCGCGCCGGCCAACGTTCAAATGCCTACCGCCAACGTTCCAACGCCCGTTCTACACATTGGGAGCCAACGCACTTGCCAACGTGTTGGCCTATGTGTAGAGGCAGCATATGTAGTTGTGGTCATTCATCTGTCAATTACTAGTGTGCAATGATTGGTCAAATGAATGTCAAATGCGTCCGACAGCGCCTCTTTCGTTTCAGTCTTAAGTTGGGTTTACTATAGGTATGTATGTACCTAACTAACTAGGTACTAGCCGACCACGATAATTAGGCGCATGTCACTTAAGACGTCATTGGAACTAGGGATGGGAATACGTAGTACATTCTGCAGTAGTACCAAAAGTACCATGGTGAATGTTTAATGGAGGTACAATTTTTTTTATGGAATTAAGATAGCAAACGAGCATGCAGCACCACCTTCCGCTGCCGCCCATAACAACTGTGACCGACCCAGAACTAGACTCAATGAGTCTCGTTCTAATTCGGTCACACATGCGTTGCTACCCCTGAGGACTGAGATGGTCGCCTCTAAAAAGTGTAACCGGCACCACACCTTCCTATCCGGAACACAATTGTTCTTAAAACAATTATTACACGGTAGGAATGGTACAAAGTACCGTGGCGGGCGGTGGTACTTCCCCGGGTGAGCTCTAGGCCCTACCACCTGTACTTGGTCAGTTACTGTACCTGCGCAAACATCTCGGAAAACGAAGTTCACATCAGCCTAGTCAAAATGACCTTAATGTACAATTGTACACGACTGCGCCTCACTAGGGGACGCGCGGGGCTAGAGCGGGGTGGGGGGCCCGCGTGACTGCTATCTGTCATGCGCCTAATTATTGTGGTCAGGTAGTACCTATTGATAATTCCTGTTTTTGACAACTGCTGTCATTGTCAATGACAAAAAGATATTGTCAATGACTCATTGACAATACCTACCTATCTTTTTTCTTATTGTAGGTCCATAGAGTATAGAGTGAAAAAGTGGAGATGAAACTACCGAAGGCCGCGTTCCTTAACAAGCCCATAACGATCTCTCCCTCAATGTCCGTATTTTGAGTTCCATTAGGTTTTGACGTTCAGAGTGTTGTTCCCTAATGGAACGGATTTGGGCGTTTGACAGCGCCCACAACGACCCACCTAGCACAACGCCCCACCAAGTGGGTCGTTGTGATCGAAAGTGATGACGCATTCCATTACGTCATAACCGCTAAAACTAACATCACACTAACACCAAATGCCACGATCATAGCACATAATCAGTAATAGAACGCTTTTTTGAGACGTTATGACTGTATGGGCTAGTTACCTACGGAACACGGCCATAGATATAGGATCTATAGATCAATGTAGAGCTAGCACAACATATTTTGTGACAATAATATGTGATAATATTCTGTGGCTGATTTGACGATCAAGATCGATTTATCAATCTGTGGCCCTGTGCTTTGGTTTGTGGTTGCTATGCTTTGCTTGCTTTGCTTTTGCTTCAGCTTCACTGCTTCAGTTCGTTTTCGTTCAGTTCAGTAATCAGTTGTTATTTCGGTTCAGCCGAAGTAGGTTTGGACAAAATATTTTTCTATTAAATTCATCAAAAGTGACTTCCAGCGTATATAAAATGATACATAAAAGTTAATTTGTAGCTTTTTATGATATCTTGTTTTCCTTTTCTTACGAAATATTTCGTCGTTGACTCTGGAGTGATTTCAAAACTTTGTTGTGTATTTTAGTTAAAGTAAGAAATAACACTTTCATGTTTTATAATTCCAACAGTGCTCAGATGAATTAACACAGTGCTACTTGCAGTGTTAACGTGAATTGAAGTGATCGTGACTAGAGAACGGTGTCAATATGAGAAATGTGTTTATGGTATCCAGGACTAACTTAACGTATGTTCACATAGTGTTGTCGTGGGTGCATAGCAGTACTTGAGTAGGTCGTCGGGTTAGGTAAAGGACTGAAGGATGAGGGAGTACAGGTAAAGGGGATCAGGCAACGTGGAGCACCTGGTGGGAGGCGGCGGCGCGGGCGGCTTGCTGCCCGGCGCCTCGCCCGCCCAGCACCCGCCTAACATGCTGCAGCCCATGGAGGAAATGATCCTACCACCGAAACGACAAGCTGTTGTAGATCGACTCCGGTAAGTTTACCTTATGCACTGTATTATAGATGTGTCAATATAGCAGAATTTTCACATGTTTAGTACTAAAGTAAGCTTTATGTTTTCTTATAAGCATGGCAGTGTTACTCTGTTAAATGATATGTTAGCATTATAAAATCGAATAACTATCACATGCAAGGTGATTGATTTACTTAAGTTAAAAGAATGTTGAAGCCTTATACACTAATAATGTATGAGGTCTTCCTTTCTAGGATTCTACAGGAGTTGCATTTGTGACTTATTTCTCTCAATCTTCATATAAATTAGTAGGTCCAGTCAAGTATAACAGGAAAATAAAAAAAGCGAACATACTCATTAATGATACTGCACTGCAACATGTAGATTTCCAGGTAGGGCAGAGGAAACCCCCATCGATAACCCCCTGTGATTGCATTGGAATTACCCACTGCAGAAGTTGTATATTTGGAGAACTTGTAAACTTTACCTAATAAAATATCTGGACCCTAGAAACATACTGTGGACTAGATCCATAGATCCATAGATCCATAGATAGATAGATAGATCTAATTAAAACTGGGATGGACATAACAGATCAGGACTGCCACATGTGTCACATCATTATCAATAACACTCATGACCAAAATAAAAAATAATTTGTCACATGATTATATGCTATGAATCAAATCAAGGAGGCCTTGCTTCACAGGCAGGGTACGCTACAAGCAAGGCTACAATGTCATCAAAAATTCTTGATATCTGGTTACAGTAACATGTAAAATCTTAGCAATGTGTACCAAAGAATACATAGTCCGAGGTTAGTAAATCTGGGAAGTTTAATAACTCGGAAAAATAAATAAAGCTCAAAACATCACATACAATAATACCCTACACTTGGAGTCCATGTAGGTGCCATGAATGACAACACACAAGACAGGAGTTTGTTGGAATCTGTACCATCTGGTTTAATCCAAGAGTACTTTAGACTGCTTTTGAAACTGACTGCCCAGCTCTCACACTCTTGCTGTAGTAGACTGAGCAGACTGTCAAACAATAGTCAGCTTGTGAGCTGGGTTTTCTTTCTTTCTTGGCTTCCCGTGAGGCCACTGCGACCATTTCAGATCTATTTTGGCCATCCCATTGAAATTAGATCCGGTCCCCTACTCCTACGGTCTGGGCGAACCTTAGTATGTTTTACAAATGGCTTATCCATCTGCTCAATAGCTGTTGAAATAAATTAGATATTTGAACTACACAAAAATAAAAAAACAATGTTTAATTAATGATTAATCTTCATGTCATTTAATAGATTGTCTAAGGATGCTCATTCACCAAATTCATTAGATGAAACAGTAGAATGTAACACAAGGGTGTTAATCGCTTAACGACTCAGATATCATATTAGTGACATCTTTCATACTTTTACTGGCTTTGAAAAAGGAGGTTATCAATTCAATATGTATGTAATATATTTGGTATGTATGTAATTGTCGGAATGATACAGTTTTTGGATAGGTCACTGTATAGCAGCTTCTACAGTTGTGTGCCAAATTTCATAAATGTATGCATGTTTGTCCACACAAAATAAAAAAAAAACTATAGTGTGGGGGATTAAAAGGATTTCTTTTTAGTTGTATTGTGTATACTCCAACATAGGAACTGCAAGTTTCATCAAAAATGGTTCAGTAGTTTATAAGTTTTGAGTTTGTATATATGTTTGTCGATTCATAACTCAAAAACTATAAGTCGGATTGAAAGTATTTCATTAAATAGTACAAGTTTCATCCAAATCTGTTCAGTAGTATTTGAGATACAGGGTAGGGAAAAAGAAAAACAGCTGGGTAAACCAAACTTAATATCCAAACTATGTTTAATAGTCATATTATAATCATTATTATTATTAGTATGATTTCAACTGATGATGATTACAAATAAATAATCTAAATGTGATAAAAAATGATGAAAAAGATCATGTTCATCAGATGATATAATATTTACAATTATTGATTAATTTGTGAATATGAAATGATATGATTATATTTCGATTACTATTCCCAACGTTAAATAAAAAAATAGGTTAGGGTTCTCGGATTTTATTTACCTATAAAAAGGAACCTGCGAAGTAAGAATAGTCATATTATTTATGACATTATTTCCATTGGGAATATTTTTTTTTAGTTTTATCATTCTCTTATTTTAGAAGTTAGAGGGTTGGGGGACACGTTTTACCACTTTGGGAGTGCCTTTCGCGCAAACTATTCAGTTAAGAAAAAAATGATGAACCGAACCCCCAACATTTTTTTTTTCTATTTTTGTTTGAAAATCTTAAAGAGGTTCATGGAATACATACCAAGATTCTTCTCTACTTACCAATCAACTCATTCAAGGTTCTCTACTTACCAAGGTTCAACGATATAGTTCTTATAGTTTCAGAGAAAAGTGGCTGTGACATACTGGCGGACAGACAGACGGACAGACAGACATGAAGAATCTGTAAGCGTTCCGTATTTTGCCATTTGGCTACGAAACCCTAAAAAGGGGTGCTGAGAGTAGAGAGTATAGTTGTATCAGCAATGAGCCTTCAAAAATCTCATTAAATCTCCCACTCCCCTTTCTCCAGCAAAAAAAACTCATAATATGTATAATATTACATATATATATTCTATATAATTTTTAACTGTTTTCATTGAATATTAGTAGGTACATATATTTTAAATAACAAATGTTTTAATTAGTGAAATCTATTCATTACAAAGCTAAAGAGTTTGTTCAAATATAAAAAAAATGTGATGCATAGTCTATTTATCGAGGCAGGCTTTTAATTTTTACTTAATTATAAACACTACGATCAAAAAAAGCCGATCATCAATGAAAAATGTTACAAAAATGGGATGACACATACTGACGTAACTGCAAACGTAAAGAACAAGTCTTCCCAAGCAAAGCGAAGGAAGGGCATCCATAATGTAATAAAAAGAGATTCTAAATTTTGCAGATTTGATTCTATTTTGAGCTGATCAACATTATGCATGACATACAATGTTGTGGAAAGATAATGTTTTATAGTAGATTACAAATATTTGTATGATAAAAATTGTAATTGCTTACATATATTTCCGCTATTGCTGTAAAAGAAACATAGCACAAATTATGCTTGACATTGTAAATATTACTTATTTCATAAATATAATTAACTATCCTGTAGCTGTAGCAACTGTGTTTTTATGTCATAGGGAATCTATTTGATTACCTCGCCGACAGGCATGCCTTCGTTTTTGAAATAATTGATAAAATGTAAGTCAAATAATGTGATTGATAAACAATGTGTTCAATGGAGCAGAATATCATGGATATTTCTGTGCTTCAGGAGGCAAATAAAGCCATTGATTAAGATTATATTTCTAAATAAAAGATTGGAGATCTTCCTATAACAATTCACGCGTTTTAGCAACCCTTAAGGGTCGAGTAGTGGCCAACTACTGGATTAAAGCCCAATTCAATTAAGCTAATGAAAGGCTTCAATAAGGAAAAGCCTTGACAGAGATCTAATACTTTAAAATGTGGGTGAATAAATAGTTAATTGAATTTAAATAACTTTGCCTTTAGTTTTTAGGGTTCCGTACCCAAAGGGCAAAACGGAACCCTATTACTGAGACTTCGCTGTCCGTCCGTCCGTCCGTCCGTCTGTCACCAGGCTGTATCTCATGAACCGTAATAGTTACACAGTTGAAATTTTCACAGATTATGTATTTCTGTTGCCGCTACAACAACAAATACTAAAAAATAGAATAAAATAAATATTTAAGTGGGCGCCCATACAACAGACCAGATTTTTTTGGCGTTTTTATACATAATGGTACGGAACCCTTCGTGCGCGAGTCCAACTCGCACTTGGCCGGTTTTTTAGTACTTACCTTAAGTTGCAAGATTTCATTTCACGTTTCATTCATTGATCGAGATCTGCCGAGTAGTTTTTGAGTTACCCTTAATAATGCATGTTTAATCATCCACTTCATTTTATTGCCTACTTGCCAATGTTACTAAACAAATACGTCATGAAAAAATACTATACTCGTAATATCACCACCATACATACACGTTGTGGCATCCCCCGAAGCGAACTCCCCAACCAATGCCACAACCTAGGCAGGCAAACTCGATCGATTTCCGCACCGGCTCAGTAGTTCGGTACACACTTCATCATCGAGCACATTTCCTTACTTACATTTACGATACTGTCCAACATTCTCATATAAACGGTCGCCACAGTTGAAATTTTGTGTTTTTTAAGTTCTAAGTAGTAAGTATCAGATCTTGTTATCACGACAAGAAGCACACTTTGGTATCTGAAAGAATTTCGATTTCCCCAGTCCAAAGTCCATTCTTGCGTCTATGGTAGTTTACCTTCGGAACATTGCCGAGGGTGTTTTAATAGAAATTGTCACATCTTTGACACTCACGGAATTAACAAAAACTTCGCATAGGCATTTGCGAAGGTCCGTCCTACACTTGCGGGTTTGCGTATTAGCGCGAATGTGAGTGAGCGCTATAAGAAATATAAGAATACATTTTAAATATAATAGGACAGCAAATTGTAACCTGTTTTCCAATGTCTCAATTAATCATGACCGGATAGATTACTATACTAGATGTTTTTAATTCTAGTTGTAACTATTCAACATTAATTAATGCATGTACCTACGTGAAACTCGCTTAATACAATCACGTTTAATGCTATTTCCGGGAATACCACTTACTATATACTATAGGCATAAATTTAATGTATGTTATAACGTCGATCGATAATAATGTTCATATATTTCACGATAACAGAGGATATGCACAAATATCGTAATAAATTTTTTCATGGACTTAGGATGAAAAATAAAGTAAGAATATACCTAATGTATTGTAGTAAATATAAGGTAATAAGAACCTACAACAGAGCTGAATTTATTTCGCGTTTTATTTTAACGTAGTCTCACTAAATAATAGTCTTGTTCACTTTTGTCGATGTTTTATTGTCGATGGTTTAGATTTTAGTTAAACTATTAAAATTGTCTATGCCTTTTTGGTTGTCTATAGAGTCGTTCTCTCGTTCTCGTGGCGTTAGCACGTTGCGCGCCAATTTTGTTAATACAAGTTTGTCGTTTTGTCGTATTTATCGAATTTATCGTGGCGAGCCGGTCCATCGGCCAGGAGCCTATAGTTACATTCATCGAATCCACTAGGATTAAATTCTCGTGTTGCATAACAAAACTTCGGTATAAGACTGATCGCGCCAGCATCGGGTTGCACGGGCGGAATTGTGGGAGCTACTATCAAGGAGGTAGGAATCGGGCTCTGTGTAAGTCTGCGCAGCATCAGATAATCCATTCCTAACCAATCTTCGAGGAGCCATCGGTGAGTATACAGATAGTTTATTCACACCCGTGCATTCATCAGATTTGGTAAACGACAGTCTTGTACACCCCAAATATACAGTCCACTCAAAGTTGGTCCGTTACTAGCTAGATCAATCAATATTTTGGTCTTCCTAGCCGAACCTAAACATTTTTGGTCTTCGAGCCGCATACTTTGATAGGCGGTCCTTTGGAAGTTTGGGTTTAGGCAAAAACTTTCGTTCGTATTTGCTGTACGCATTAATTGTCGATTCACACTGAAGTGATACAATTTCGTTAGTTTTTATCGTCATATACATAATTTTAACGTTTTTCGTAGTAAATTTTATCGTAATTTACCATAATTTTCATGTAAAAATTAAATACGTGAATATCAAAAACTTGAGGGTAAATTAATATACTTAACGCTCGTCGAAGTTTCTCGTTTGCAATTTGCTTGCTACATAATTCCGCCATTACAGTTGGTTAGTAAAGCTACTTTGTCTATGTAAATTGTCAAATGACAAGTCAGTTTTGTGATTGACATAATCACTGTCATTCGTTGTCAATAAGGTTTGTAGTTTACGTCAAAGTCAGAGTTGCTTTCGTTTCGTTGTCATTTAGACTTCTAAAAGTAAACAATAATAGGTATTTGTTTTCGTATAAACTCTGATTTGACTGTGATTTAAAACTTTATTTTCGTATTGTTTTCGTAAAATGTCAACGGATAGTGGTAATGATGGGGCTGATGCCAATCGTATTGCGAGGGATTATGCGTTATTCAGATTGGAGTTAATTGAACAAAGTGATTTACTTGGGTTCAGGGAAAGTGATCTTGTCGAAATATCGGAAGAATTTCATGGTGCTCAAAAGAGGTTGTTATTATCAATCAGTTCGCAACATCAACGAAAAATGGAACTTTCGGTTACTGTCGATTTTGATAAAAAGGTTAGGGAGATAAAAAATAGACTGCATGTTTCGGTTGTGGATGCAAAACCAGTTATTGGGGAGACTTCTTCTTCGGCCAAGTTACCTAAAATTAATATAAAACCTTTCGATGGATGTTTTGAAAACTGGGTATCTTTCATTCAATTATATGACTCTTTAATACATAAGAGAAATATTTCAAATGTAGAAAAATTACATTATTTACTATCCAGTGTACAAGGTAAGGCATATCATTTAATTAAAAACTTCCCACTAACCGATGACAGTTATCTTGATGCTTATAACACTTTGTCGAAATATTATAATAATAAGCGTCAACTGGCTATGATTTATTATGAAAAGTTGTTGTGTTGTGAACCAATTAAAACCAAGTCTCGTTCAGAACTAGAAAGAGTCTATCGTACCTTCTCGGATAATTTGGCTGTCTTGGAAAAATATAATTTACCTGATAAGAACTTCATGTTATTTCAATTACTGTGGTCAAAGCTAGATAGGGCAACTAGGGAGTCTTTTCAACTAGAGTTTAATTCGGATGAAATACCAGAATATGGAGATGTTCAAAATTTTATCGAAAAGCATTATCGAGCTATGGAAAGCAATAAATTGACAAATAACCATGGTAGTTCAGCAAACAAAAATAAAATTAAACCTTCTCTCGTAGTATCTCAACCTAAATTATTGTGTCATTATTGTTCGGGACAACATAACCTTGCCACTTGTGAAGATTTTATTAAATTGGATTCTCGTTCTCGTTTTGATTTTGTTAAAAAGAAAAACCTTTGTATCCTTTGTTTCTCTCCTAGTCATCGTGTCAAAAATTGTCGCTTGCCCTCTCGTTGTAATAGTTGTAACTTCTCGCATAACAGTTTGTTGCATTTTGGTAAAGCTTCTCCCAGTCAGGATGAAAATCAGGAACCTCATAAAAATAGTATTGCCTTAACTTCGGTGGCACATTCCACAAATAATATTTTATTTTCAACCGCTAAAGTTTTAATTTTGGATTTTAAAGGTGTTTATCGACCTATTAGGGTATTACTGGATTGCGCTAGTGCATGCAATTTTATTACTGAATCATGCGCAGAATTGTTAGGGTTACCTATAAAACAAAGCTTGCTTACTGTCAATGGGGTTGGCCATTCAGTCACAGAGCATTTGGGTTCAGTATCGTGTACCATAAAACCAGTGAATTCCCATTCCAATAATAAATTTAGTTTTGAAGCTTTAGTTCTGCCATCAATATGTGCCAATCAACCTGTTGATATAATTGATTTCTCGCAGTGGTCACACATACAAAATTTACCTCTCGCTGATCCTGACTTCGCTACTCCTGGTCCCATAGACATGTTATTGAATGCACATATTTTCTCGTCGTCGTTGCTACCTGGTCTTAAGCATGGTGGGCGGGGTCAACCAAATGCATTGAACACAGTTTTCGGTTGGATATTAATGGGAAGTGTAGACGACCCTCTTGAAACTTGTAATTCAAACAAAAAGAATAAAAACTGTTTTTTCGTTTCGCCGTTGTCGAACTTGTCGTTGGAAAATTCTTTAAAAAGGTTTTGGGAAGTTGAGGATGTTTCTCCTCCAAATAATAAAATTTTGTCGACGGAGGAGCAAGCATGTGAAACTTATTTTGTCGAAAATTATTGTCGTAATAATGATGGTCGATTTGTAGTACCGTTACCCTTTCGTGAGCCTACAAATAAACCTACCTTCTCGAATTCGCGTGAAATTGCGTTAAAAAGATTTTTGTCGTTAGAGCGAAAGCTTAATTCGAATTCTGAATATAGGAAAGCTTACGTCAACTTTATGACAGAGTATGAAACAAGTGGTCATATGGAAGAAGTCGAACCACCTGCTACGGATTTTGGGCATTTTTATTATATACCACATCATGGTATTTTGCGACCTGATTCTGTAAGCACTCCTCTTCGCACGGTATTTGACGCAAGTTGTAGAGACGCACGAAATTTATCGTTAAATGAGACTCTACATGTGGGCCCTAAGCTGCAAACAAACATTTTCGACTTGCTTGTACGTTTCCGTTGGCATTCTGTCGTTTTTACTGGCGACGTGAAACAGATGTATAGGCAAATATTGGTTCGCAGCGAAGATGCCGATTATCAGCGCATCCTTTGGCGCCCCTCTCCTAACGACTCTATAAAGGATTACCGGCTTTGCACGGTAACCTATGGCGTAACATCAGCCCCTTTTCAAGCTCTTCGCACGATTGCTCAATTATCTGCGGACTCTACTAATGAGTTTCCATTGGGCTCAGCCGTCCTTGGTAGAGACATCTACGTTGACGATATTGTCTCCGGTGCTGATTCAGTGGAGCAAGCACTCCAACTACGGTCCGAGCTCACCAGTATTTTGTCGTCTGCTGGCTTTCACCTAAGGAAATGGACTTCTAACCACAATGAATTCTTTGTGGATCTTCCATCGGCTGACTTATATTCAGAGGATTTTAAACCTTTCGAAGAAATTTCTGATTTGTTGTTGAAAATATTGGGACTATTATGGCATCCACAATCTGACAGCTTTCGTTTTCGTGTCAATAGCAATCATGAGTCCAGGTGCACAAAACGTATCATCCTTTCGAATATTGCAAGGATTTACGACCCTTTAGGATTTCTCGCCCCAGTCACATTTTATATTAAATATCTCTTACAACTTCTTTGGACATCGGGCGTGGCGTGGGATGATCAGGTGCCTTCTCATATAGCGGATGAGTGGTCGCGTTTTAGATCTCAATTGTCGTCGTTAGCAAACATAAATATTCCTCGTCGTATGGTCAACTCTATCGTTTCATTGCAGTTACATGGTTTCTGTGATGCTTCAGTTGTGCAGTCACATATTTTCGTTGTGTAGATGCCAACGGCAATGTATCCGTTCAGTTTTGCTCTGCCAAGACAAAGGTAGCGCCTTTACGCAGATTGTCGGTTCCTAGATTAGAGCTTTTATCAGCTGTTTTGTTGTCCAGTCTGATAGAGTCGGTGATGGTTGCACTAAAGCCTTTTTACGCAATCCAAGATCTTTTTGCTTGGTCTGACTCTACTGTTGCGTTAGCGTGGATCAAGTCTTGTCCCTCGAAATGGAAAACTTTTGTCGCAAATAGAGTCAGCCACATTCAAGGCAAGATAGCTCCCGAGTATTGGCACCATGTCAATTCTACTTCGAACGCTGCTGACTGCGGCTCTCGTGGCATGCTTCCCTCCGACTTACCAGGTTGTGACATCTGGTGGAAAGGTCCTTCATGGCTTGTAGAGCCTGAAGAAAAATGGCCGCATTCTTTCTCGCCACCCCCACAGGATATGGACTCTATTTTTTTTTTTTTTTTTTTTTTCATTTATTTGGAAAAACAAACAGTAACAAATTAAAAGTTTAGTTACAATATAAAGCATGAGATTATAGTAAATTTGCCACCAGCACCGTTTTTCACAGATAGATTTAAGTAATAACAGTGGTCATTAAGATTACAAAAATAAATTATAACTTAGTGCAGGAAATCTATACTCATAAGTGAAGTTGAAAATAATATTGTCTCTTAACAATATTATTAGGTACATAAGAAAATCTATTTTTTCGGTAATACTTTTTGACAAGGTTTAAGTATATGCGTTAATGCGAATTACTTCTGACCCGTGTTGCCCTACGATAAATAGTTACGTATGTATCTTGGGATCAGTTAAACTTTAAATAACTGCAACACGGGTCAGAGAGAATGTATACATATTATTGTTGATACCTACAATACACAAACAGGTTTCAGTGGATCAGAAATAGGTAGATATGCAAATATAATTTTGAATTCAATATTGAAGTTACAGTTACAAAAACAACGTGAATTGTTACTTATACATCTAACTAACATTGTTTTAATAAAGTACTTATATTATCTAGTAGTAATTTCTTAAACTTACCAGGACCCATTGCCAGAATATCTAAGTTATTAAAGTATTTATTATAAGATTCCATTAATCTATATAGCGGGGAACGTTTACCGGCGTTGGTACGACATCTATTAATAGCAAATAGTTTAGTGGGATTTCGGCAATGCGTCCTAGCAGGCACATTGTAACACATTTTATTTATTATAGGAATACAATCATATCTGTTATGGCACAAGTCATACAAAAACATAGCTTCTAATTGGATTCGTCTATTTCTCAAGGAAATAAGTTTGTATTTACTTAATAATTGGTCATACGATAAGCGATTATGAAAACATCTATACTGCATACTCTTAAGGAACTTTTTTTGGATGTTTTCAATAGAATTTATATATTTATTATAGAATGGATTCCAGATACACACAGCATATTCAAGTTGAGAACGTATTAATGTTTTATAAAGATAGAGATAAGTGGAGGGTTGTGTAAATTTAACACTCGTGCGAAATACAAAACCATATAATTTTAGAGATTTGTTAATTATATTATCAACATGTAAGTCAAGTTGCAGTTTACTATCTAATGTTATCCCTAGGTCTTTAATAGAATTAACGACATCAATGTTAATACCGTTTAATTTATAACCGAAGTTGCTAATATATCTCTTTCTAGTGAAGGTGATAGACTTACATTTTTTTATATTTAGGCTTAATTTACAGTCACAGCAGTATTTTGTTAAGCGGTCCAGGTCAGCTTGAAGCTTTAAGTGGTCTTCATAATTTTCAATGACAAGATAAACTTTTAAATCGTCAGCATATAGCAATATATTAGCAAACTTAAAACAGTGATGTATATCATTGATAAATAGAATAAATAGTAAAGGTCCTAGGATTGAACCTTGCGGCACTCCAGAAGTAACTGCAACTAATTCTGACTCATAACCTTTAATAACAACTTTCTGCGTTCGATTACTTACGTAGGATTTAAACCAGCGCCACAAGTTACCCCGGATACCATTAAATGCAAGCTTGTCTAAGAGCATTTTGTGGTCAACCCCGTCAAATGCTTTTCGGAAGTCTGTATATATACAATCTATCTGTTTGTTTGCATCTAAGCCCTCAAACAGATAGGATGCATATGTTAGTAAATTTATCACAGTTGACCGCCGATTGACAAAACCATGTTGCTGCGTTATAATAATATTATGAATAGAGGGATAGATACTATTATGGACTAGTCTTTCAAAGAGTTTTGCTAATGTAGGTAATATTGATATTGGGCGATAGTTCTCAGCATTACTTCTACTTGCACACTTATAAACCGGAACAATTCTTGCGGATTTCCAAACTTTAGGGAACACACCTTGCTGTAGACACATATTAAATAAGCTATGAATAGGGCGGTAAATTGTTTGCGCTGTAAGTCTTAGAAAGTAAGGATGTATATTATCCAGTCCAGGACTTTTAGAAACGTCTAAATTTTTAAGTTCCTTCAGTACAGATTTCTCAGATACCTGTATGTTACTAAGATTGAGATCTGATAATTGGTTACACTCAGGAAAATTATCTATATCATAATCTTCCGTTACAGAGCTTGGTTTAAATCCTGACTTAAAATATAAGGAGAAAAGGTTGCACACGTCAATTGGATTTTCAGCTACTTGGTTATTATATGATATCACAGAAGGTATGTCTGACTTTAACTTGACATTATTATTTATATGTGCCCAAAAATACTTAATGTTATTCTTCATATTAGTTTCTAAAAGTTTTATATAGTTTTTGTAACACTTATTGGACTCAATCCTAAAACGATTCCTATATAAAGAAAATTGTTCATAGTCAGAGTTATTTTTATATTTTTTCCATTTAATCCAAGCTCTGTTTTTATTTTTAAAAATATGTATTAGAGACGGCGAAAACCAATTAGGATAGGAAGAGGTTCTTATTACTTTAGTAGGAATATGCAATTTTATTAAATTATATATCTTATCATAAAATAAGGCCACAGCTTCCTCCACACTTTTGTCAAAAAATAAATCGTTCCAATCAGTGTTTAGTATATCGACATTAATTAAGTCATAGTTACCCTTATTGAAGTTAAATTGTACTCTCGGCTGAGCTGTGATAAGTGACAAATGTTTGTTATTGATTGGTACAGTGGGCCAAAAAAGTGGTGTACCAGTTTTCGTTTAGTTTCCTAGTTATCAAAAGTTACATCAAAGTTCATAGGAAATATCACTGAAAGAGACATATAATAATGACGTAAACCTAATTGTTAAGATTACATACATCATAGGTCACATTATAGGTGCAAGACATTTTAATCTTTATTAGAAACGGATAATGCATTAATTTGTGCAAAGAAGATTTAAATATTCTGAACAAAAGCATAAGAACTTTTCAGTTGACAAAATAATTCTTTTTAAAAAGAAAATTGACAATTGACATTTAGTCAAATAAATATGCAAGCAAAGATGTTTTAAATATCTAGATGGAACACCGAATCCGCGCAAA
Source organism: Hesperia comma (assembly GCA_905404135.1). Classification (NCBI taxonomy): domain Eukaryota; kingdom Metazoa; phylum Arthropoda; class Insecta; order Lepidoptera; family Hesperiidae; genus Hesperia; species Hesperia comma. Next base: position 6,710,956 of record FR990020.1, read on the forward strand.
CGTGTCAAAAAATTGTGACTAACTGTTAGCCACAATTTTTATATCATTACGCACACATTACGCACACATAGACAATAGATGAACGGGTAAAACATCGCCTGCACGCACACATGCTTGATAATGTTGCCTTGTTTTCATTGTAGGGCGACGCTCAATCTAGATATTTAAAACATCAAAGTATGCAAGTAATGTAATAAAATTGGCTAAGTGCGAGTCGGACTCGCCCATGAAGGGTTCCGTAGCAGCAAGTAACATAATATAAAAAAATATTCGAGTAAGTAGATTGAATGAAAGGTAAATTGCGGTTTACGATTTATGACGTATTAAAAAAACTACTAACTAGATCTCATTCAAACCAATTTTCGGTGGAAGTTTACATGGCAATGCACATGATGTATGTTTTTTAGTTTTATTATTCTCTTATTTTGGATGTTACAGGGGGGGGGCACATATTTTACCCACTTTGGGAAAAAATTATATTAGAAACCTCAATATCATTTTTGACGACCTATTCATAGATATTCCACATGTATGCGTTTGATGAAAAAAAATTTTTAGAGTTTCAGTTCTAAGTATGGGGAACCCCCACAGTTTAGGTATTAGTTTTGTGTGAAAATCTTAAAGCGGTTCACAAAATATACCTTCCGAAGTCAATGGTTCTATCAAGTTTAAACTAAGAACAAAACAAATGTCACGTATTTATAATCGGATAAAGATGGCAATAAAAGTTGTCAGATCGATCTGCAAGCGAAACTAGCCTTTATCACCTATGAATCTGCAAACGGTATTCAACCTTAGGGTGGTAAACCAATTCTTTGCCCGACCGTACCAGTGAGAAAAAGGGAGGATGATTATTATCTGGTGTTACTAACGGTATCGGAGCTAGGGAGGTCGAGATATCTCTTATGTTTGTAATGAATAGGTCTAATATACGATTCCTGATATTTCTGTGTCTATTAACTTGTATACAGTTCAATGAGTTCATAAAGTTTATCAATAGCTTATTGGGCATGCAGTAATTAATTAAGTTTTGTGGTTCTAAGTAGGTTCCAAAATCTAGCCACTCCATTGTTGGTAAGTTATAATCACCTACAATTACGTATTCATTAATGTCAGGCGATTGCAATATAGAATAAAGATGTTCAAAATGTGTCCTGTAAGTCTCTGTGTCTATGTTCGGTGGAATGTATGCAGCACTAATAACAAAACAATAGCTGCGCGTTCGCAATTCGATCATAACGTGATCTACGAGCGGGTGCGAGGCGAGCGGGCGGTCAGAGCCTGCGGCAGCACCAGCGGCCCGCAAGCACAGCTGAGAGGTGCGGAGGTCGCGCCGCACCGCCGCCAGCACTCCGCCCCCGTCGCCCCGCCCGCTGCCTTCGCGATCCCTGTCACATCTAAAAACATGATAACGTTCGTCGATGTACTCGTTGTCACATATATTTTCATGCAGCCAAGTCTCTGTCAAAATAATGACATCATAGTTATGGGAAAGTATATTCATGTAAACAGTGTGTAATTTGGTCCTTAGACCACGACAGTTTTGGTAATATATGGAAAGGTTATTTACATTCTTATCCATAATAACATGATATAAAGTGTATATAGATTACTTCGTCGTATTTAAAGATTTTATTAAAGTTAAAACTAGGTATGACATTCATCACGAGTACATGAACAAATTGCATTGGTTTTAGTGTCAATTGCAGTAATAGATCTTGCTGTGTATATCCAGAAACCATACAAATAGTTTGTATATAAACAATAGTACCAAAATATAGAAAAGCTTTTATGTTATTACAAATTAAAACATAATTAAAACAATTTCTGATAACTAAATAAGTTTGATAAATATCAAATACAGAGTATATATTATGTTGCTTGTAGTACCCATATACATACTTGTAGCAATGTTGGTTATCACTCAAATACTTTTTGCTAAAACAAGTAGTGAGTTTCGAAATTGCAACATAATTAAAATTATGTATACAACCAAAAACAAAAGTAAAAATTGATGACCTATTTATTTCGTAGCAATTATAGCTTCTTTTTTTTATAGAATATATAACCATAAAGTTATAAGTAATAATAGTATTATATTTATACCAAATTAGCCTTACCATACCAACATGATTAACGTAGTTACGTGGTTTACTTAATTTTTGCCAATTCATGAACAGACCTGATGGCAACAGCAGGTGATGTGTCACTCTTCCGTACCAAAATTGTTCCATGTTTAATCCAAACATATTTATAATTTTGTTTCTTTGCTTGTTCTCGGCACTTACGAAATAATAGTTTGTTCTTAAGCGTGAGATGTTCATTAACATATATAGTAGCCGGTGAACCCGTTATATGAAGTTTAGAAGAATCCAGTCCTTTAGAAGCACGATACGCAGAAATTACATTATCTCTTATGATTTTGTTGGTAAATTTAACAATTACATTTTTTTGACGATGACTTTTGGGATCAGCCTGCTGCACTCGATGAACGGAGATAATGTCAGTTGCTCGAATCGGGTATTTAATAGCTTCACCTAAGAATTCTAGAATCTTCGGTAAGTTCTCTCCACGGCGCTCAGGCATGTTTGATATTTCAATGTTACAACTCCTGGCTTGCTGCTCCATCATAGATATTTTATTTTCAAGAATTTCTACTTGATTCAATAAATCATCATTATGAGACAAGTTACCTTCTAATATTGTTAAACGGCTTTCAAAAGAGTCCTGACGTGCACACGAATCATTTGTGTATTTCTCCATTTCACTCAGACGATTATTGGTTTCATCGAGGCATTTACGCATATCTTGATTATCCTTATTTAATTGTGATATATTTATATTTATTTCTGAGAGTATTGATGAAATCTTTGCCATTTCTTGAGTGATGGCTGAACTAACTGCCAATGTTATACTATTAGTTATCTTGTTGTCCCAGAGTAATAATTGGTTGTTAAGTTTTTTTTCTAAGATATCCATGTCGTTACCGTCCGGTTGTTTCCTCTTCCGATAATTCACATAAGATTCATTTTCATAGTCAACTGACAATGGAATGTTCGAGTCAGACGAGCAAGTGTTAGGCGGTGTGCGCTGCATGTTTTTTTATGTGCATGCACAGTTGCTCCGTTGTTTACGTACGAATGAATTAAAGCGTAATTATTTGTCTCGTAATCCGGATGGTGCAAGTTTCCGTCCCTCTCAATCACGTCCTTAGAATGCTACGTGAGCACAGGACAGAAAGATCACTGCACTAGATATCTGCACGGATCATTCAATTTACACACTGCACTATTATTAAGACAATAACAAACATGACCACCTGCGACGCGAGCCGAAGCTGAACTGAACTATTGAGGAAGAACAACGGATATATAGCCTTGTGGCAACTCAAAACTCAAATGTTGTCGTTGAACTATTAAATAAATTTTCGTCGCTCTCGAAATTAAAACGCATTTTGTCGTATTGTTTTCGTTTTGCTCACAATTCGAGAAAGTCTTGTCGTAAAAATAGAATTGTTGGTTCATTACAGCCATGTGAGCTTAATAAAGCTTTCATGTTTCTGGTAAAACACACTCAACTCGTTTCGTTTCCTCAGGAAATGGAGAGTCTAGGTAAGGAGTTACCTAATTCGCTACCGAAAGTATTCCGTAAATTGTCACCTTTTATAGATAGCGCAGGTATTCTCAGGGTGGGCGGTCGCTTGGCTAGAGCCAATATAGAGTTTAATATTAAACATCCGATTCTTTTGCCCCGTACTCACAAATTAACATCCTTGATTATTGATGAGTATCATCGAAAATTCATGCATCCTGGCGCTCAAACTCTACAAAATTTACTCTCACAAGAGTTTTGGATTCTTTCGCCTAAGCGAGCAATTAGAGAGGTAACATCTAAGTGCATTAAATGTTTTCGAGCACATCCTAAACCTGCTCCTGCTCCTTTAATGGGAAATTTACCATCTTATCGAGTGAACCAAATTAAACCTTTCTCGTCTGTCGTTATCGATTTTGGTGGACCTTTCGATATATCTCTCGGTCGTGGTAGAGGCGTTAGAACCTTTAAGGGTTATATTTGCGTATTCGTGTGCACTAGTACTAAAGCGATTCATTTGGAACTCGCTTCTGAGCTGTCAACTGAGGCGTTCTTAGCTGCGTTGAGGCGATTTATTGCGCGTCGCGGTAGATGTGGACACATTATTTCCGATCAAGGGAGAAATTTTGTCGGTGCCCATAACTATCTTCAAGGTATTATGCAAAAAGCTGCGGAGTCTCAGGAGATTAAGTTTTCCTTTAATCCACCTGGTAGCCCGCACTTCAACGGACTTGCTGAAGCTGGCATTAAATCGGTTAAAACTCACCTCACCCGTGTCATCGGAAATCAGCGCCTCACATTCGAAGAACTTTTAACGGTTCTCACACAAATAGAAGCGATGTTAAATTCTCGTCCCATAACACCTTTTAGTTCTGATCCCAATGATTTCTCGGCCTTGACTCCGGGTCATTTTCTGACTCAAGAACCGCTGTCGATTCTTCCAGCAGAGGATTTTGTCGATCAACAGATTAGTCTTCTCCATCGTTGGAAGTTGATACAGAAAATGCACCAGGATTTTTGGCGTCGCTGGCACCACGAATACATTCATACGCTTCAACAACGACAGAAATGGAATACCCACCAAAGAAACGTATCTGTCGGTTCGTTAGTGTTAATCATTAATGAACAAACAAGTCCGCTTAAGTGGAACTTAGGTCGAATTGTGGCTCTACATCCCGGTTCGGATGGAATTTCTCGTGTAGCTACCGTCAAAACAGCCGGTGGGCTATTCAAAAGGCCACTGGTAAAGCTTTGCCCTTTACCAATGGTAGCTTAACTTTCGTTATCGTTAATTTTGTCGTTTTCGCTATAGTTCTTACTCAAATAAAATTAGTTTTCTCGTTAGTTTAGACTGAGCTTTCTCGTCAGTTTAAGCATAAAACCTTGTCGTGAGTATAAACTCGTCTTGTCGTTATATTTTGTCGAATTCTTAGTAAATACTAGTATTTAGGTGGGCGGAATGTTCACTTTTGTCGATGTTTTATTGTCGATGGTTTAGATTTTAGTTAAACTATTAAAATTGTCTATGCCTTTTTGGTTGTCTATAGAGTCGTTCTCTCGTTCTCGTGGCGTTAGCACGTTGCGCGCCAATTTTGTTAATACAAGTTTGTCGTTTTGTCGTATTTATCGAATTTATCGTGGCGAGCCGGTCCATCGGCCAGGAGCCTATAGTTACATTCATCGAATCCACTAGGATTAAATTCTCGTGTTGCATAACAAAACTTCGGTATAAGACTGATCGCGCCAGCATCGGGTTGCACGGGCGGAATTGTGGGAGCTACTATCAAGGAGGTAGGAATCGGGCTCTGTGTAAGTCTGCGCAGCATCAGATAATCCATTCCTAACCAATCTTCGAGGAGCCATCGGTGAGTATACAGATAGTTTATTCACACCCGTGCATTCATCAGATTTGGTAAACGACAGTCTTGTACACCCCAAATATACAGTCCACTCAAAGTTGGTCCGTTACTAGCTAGATCAATCAATATTTTGGTCTTCCTAGCCGAACCTAAACAGTCTAAATACGCGAATCATAGCGAACAAAGTAGGTCCTTTCTATCGAAGACCTTGTTGAATAGGTAATAATTATTTAAATATCGACCTTAGAACCTACGAAATCCGCATTGAAAATCTTAGTAGATCCGAATAGCACTCTAAGAATTTACGAGGTACGGACTATCGAATCTTTTTAAATCACGTATCCGACCAAACGGGTCTGTTTTATTCATTTCAGGTCTTGTAAATGGGGAATAGCTTAGAGGTTAGAGATACTGGCCTAATTATGTATATTGAATGAAGTATCAATGGCACAAAAATCTTCAGAAAATATTAGGTTAAGCATATGAGTGGTATTGAAGTCCCGAAAACCTTCAAAGAAGTACTTTAGAAGTTCATTCTATCAAAGATCTTATTGAAGTCCCAAACCAAAAAGCGACCTAAGTGCCTACGGGGTTCCTTCAATCGTTTTTTTAAAGTCTTCTCGAATCAGAGAAAGCAGTAGCTTAGAATAAAGATAGCATCTTTCTTTACGTCCGTTTATGTGAGCTTGGAGATTTACAGATCTCAACTACCTATATACATTATACATACATACATGTACATGATTTATATACAAAAGTGAGATTATTGCCACCGTCGAACGTGTTTATAGCCATATAAAAGAAAAATAAAATATGAAAATTTTAAACAAATTTGCATAATTAAAACAACGTAACCGGCGAACGTAATCCACCTCAACGCGTTGACTTGCTACACTCGCGTTTTCCTTTCTTTAGCTAGGTAAATGTAAGAAATATTAAAATAAATATAGTAATTTATGCCCTATAGATATATATATAGCCCTATATATAGAGAATGCCCTTAGGCATTAAGTTTTGCCCTTGTATACCTTATTGTAAGGTGTTACAAAATATATAAATAAATAAATAAATAATTTAATAAAACAAGAAAATTGGTGTATCAATTTATGTTTGAATATATATATTGTCTGACTTTGTTATTTTCTTGACTCAGTTTCTTGATATACCTACATCTATATTGTGAGTTGTGACAAAACAGTACAATAGGATGCCTAAAATAGAAAAAAAGTAACAACATTTTTGACATTTTATCGTTTTTTAATAATTGCTTAATTGTTTGTTTAAATTACTAAAATTACTGGTCTTTGATATTTTATTAATTTAACAAAAATGATAAACAAAATTCATCAACATTCTAATGAAAAAAAATATGAACATTTTTAGGTCAATAATTTCGATTTTCATTAAATCAAAGAGTATTGTTTCAATGGGTTATAATTATAATATTTTCGTGTCATATAGGCACAAACATCACGACTTGTTTGCAGTGCCCGAAAATGATTTTTCATCACCCCTATTCGAAAAAGACGACTTGGTTCGGACATAAGGGGTTCCAAAGTTGCTGTTTTCTATTCAGCGGGCCGGAATGAATTTTCATACAACTTTTCCTGCCGGCTAGATCTTTTCCGTCCTATTTTGAATTTAGAACATTTTAGTATTTTGCGCTAAAGAAATCGAACACAAATATTGTTTGAATAAAGAATGTCTGGTTCGACGCGAGGGCCCCGCCAGCTGAATAATAAAAAAAGAAATCAAATTAAGATCGCTCGAACTATTTCCCGCGTTTTCGTGCATTTTTACGTACTTATTGTTAGAAATTTTGTTTTGTTTTGAAAAAATGAGTTCTTCCAACGATAGTGAAAGTATCCTCCTGATAGTATAAAAACTGAAGCGAGTAATGTGATGAATAGTTTATTACCTGCGAAATCCCGGGAAAAATATTTGAAAGCCTATGATAATTTTTTGGAATGGAGAAATGCAAGAGGCGCCAAGAATTTTTCAGAAACTGTGTTTTTGGCGTACTTCCAGAACTTAGCCAAAACTAAAAAACCTTCCACCCTTTGGAGTATCTACTCAATGCTTAAATCAACAGTCAGTTCTAATAACGATATAAAACTGGACACATATTCGAAATTAATAGCATATCTGAAGAGGATGTCTGATGGATTTAAACCTAAAAAATCCAAAGTGTTCACAGTCAAAATGTGGAGACTTTTCTTAATGAGGCACCCGACGAAATCTTTCTTGCCGTAAAAGTAAGTAACTATGTATATGGTGGAGTGGACTATTATAGTAAAATATAGCCATAGTGTTTTAAATAGCTGAATAATAAAAAAAGAAATCAAATTAAGATTTCGTTTTCAAATTAAAATTAAGTTTTCGTGCATTTTTACGTATTATTTTCTATTATATATATATATATATATATATTATTTTCTCATAGTGGGTGATGAAAAGTAGAGTGTATCACTCGGGTGCAAGTATATTTTTGGCTCGGGCGACGTACTTTGAATCCCTCGCTACGTTCGGGATTCTACTAAAGAATCCCTCGCTACGCTCGGGATTCTACTCTAGAATCCCTCACTTCGCTCTGGATTCAAAAAACGCCCTCGCCGAAAAAATATTACTTTGCACCCTTGTCATACAATCTACTATTTATACTTAGTGTAACTTTTCTGAGGGATTTCGAATAGCCTATTTGTAGAATTAAAGGAGCAGGTATCGGTTGAGGAAACGTTCCTTAACTTGTGGTGTCAGTGACATTGCGTGACATACAATCGGGAGTTATCGAAGGCGTTGTTTGCGTTGCGCGACGCCGCATCGGCTGGTCAATGAACTAAACAAAAACACACCTACGGACCTACAGCGAATCGCGTCCGCGCCGTGCGGTACTGCGACGAGCGGGCAGCGAGCCCTGGCAATGAGCCCTTTGGTCGTCCCGGTCTTGGGTTATGGTTGCCATTACCACTGTGTACTGCATTTTACATTTTACAGAACTTATTAACACAGTAACAATTGTTTATCATTGTAATTAGCATGTTCTTGCAGAATACCGGAGGTAGGTACTTTAATCAAAAACGTACACGGAATCTAAAGCTAATGATAAGGAGTTAAGTATAATCTTAGTCTAGGGAATCAACAGTTCCTATTGAAGCTCAATAAAATATAAATAAAACAAGTAATGGGTGTGATCTACAAAAGTTACTTTAGGTACTGTTATCTAGTAAAATTACAAGAATACTTTAAGGGGAAACATGAAAAGCTGTAGACATTTTAGTGTCGATGGGTATTAATTTGATGCTAAAGTGATTTTATGTATAGAGCAGCGGTCGTCACACTTTTCTGGCCAAGGGCCCCACAAGGGCACACTTCTCGGGCTAAGTGCCGCACAAGGGCTCTCTATACCTTTAAAGATTCCATTAGGCCACCACTGTCTGTATTTGCGCCCGCGTGCAATACCGTTTTGCACACCTTTCCTCCCGCCGCGCCGCCGCTTTGAAGATACCGAAGTTTGACGACTCTATGATAGAGTATACTAAGTTAAAGTTTGGTAGTACTTTTAATCCATCCTGATAATCCAAGTTCCAAATATTCGTGCAGATTCTTGGACAGCAACCAAAATTTAATGTCATATTCGTAGTAAACTATAATACCTTTGGTACCAAAATGTTACCGTTCCTGGATCCGAACAATGACATCTTGACTACCCCAAACTCCTAGCGAGCGCCGGGGGCGGGGTAAAGTAATTTTACCTATCCAATAATTTATGCTTACTAGTAAATCGATAATTAAACAATTTTTTTATATCTACTTGAATTTCAGTACCAAAATTTAAGTTTATAAGAACCGAAACGATACGTGTAGCGTCGGTACGGCAGAATACTTGGTAGATAAGGAAGAACATATTTTTACGTAAACAGTGGAACATTTCCCTCGTTTATTTGTATCGATTCACTGGCTCCTTTCACATTTTCTAGTTGTACACTGGAATGTACACGGTTGCTTATTAAATAGGGACGTAACATTAGAACCTGTAAGTTGGTTTTATTTGAGTCGCGGAGAAAGTGTCTGGCTCGAGTCGCACAGTCGCACCACTGCTAGCTGCCATGGGCTGGCTATGTCTATATACCTCTAATTAGTCAACGGATACTCTTTGGATATTTATGTAGGTACATATATTGACACTTACATACACAATCGTGTTATTTGTCTTTTATGAATTGTAAGCGTAAGTGCTTATAGACTACTACATATCTGTAACACTAGTAGATTTCTGTAGTCTGTACGGTGATCTACCTGCTTTGCTTGACGTATTAATAGCTTTGTTTACTGTACTATGTTCCATATAATGTTATGTAAATACATAATTATATATTATTTTATTATAGCTTCCGGAATAAATTTCCTTGATGATGTAGTATGTATAAACTAGCTGCGATGTATAAAATAACTAAGTACAACAGATAAATAGTGACTTTGTAAAGTGCTATATATTTTTCTGTAGATAATGTAGACAATTATAATCATCAATATATTAATTAAAGTTTATAATCAGATTTATTAACCTAATGGTCTGTTCACCTCATTTAGGCGTGGGCGTAAAGCTAAAGCCCTAGATTGCGTTACATTTATAGGGATGGCGAGGTTCCCAAGTTTCAAGAGTTCTTGAGCAATGAAATAACTAATCGATGTTTATTATAAAACGGTGCCTGTCAAAATTTTAAGCTTCTATCATCAGCCGTTATGAATAACCAGTTAATAAGGAGAAAGAGAATAAGAAGATTGAAAGGGTCCGGTGGGAGATAGTGTAATAAGAATGTAAATCGGTTCAATAATGACGGCGGGGGTCAGCACTCAGCACTCAGCAGACAGTCTAGTGATCTGACGCCGAGACGGGACCCCAACATCCGGTGCGAATGCGTATTCCTTTGCTTTGTCATCATGTAACCGAAATTTACTCTTGATCAGACTTGTGTTCGATTTTATACAGAAGTTTAAACGTTCGCTGTAATCTATGTTTTAATTGGAGTAATAAGATAAAAATATTAGTAGGTGCGAATTTATGTCTAATTTTTGTTTGTAATTAATGGGTTAGGTAGTCTTCCGTTGCCGAATTTTATTACGAAAGTAGGTACGTACAACTTTCTGCTCTTTATACTGTTGCTTCCTAGCCTATGGTCCTTCATCAGGAATCGACCGTAAAATCACAGGGGTAGTAGGAGTAGGTAGGTAGGAGTAGGGAGGTACCTATTTTGGATGCAGCGTCGGATCGCTAGTTTAGAAGAAAGTTATGGTAGCCATTGACGATACGTCCATTTGGAATGCTTCTAAATGTATGGAGGCACTTCCAAATGGAAATCTCCCATTCAGAAGCACTCCAAATGGACGCATCGTCAATGGCTACCTTGTTACTCGCATCCTTACCAGCAACGCATTTTACTTCTTGTTACTATGTGACGTAATTGGTTATGATCGTGCTCTCTGGTGACCATTTACCGTAAGACGACAAGACTGTTCTGTTGATTCCTAAAAAAGTTTCCATGACGTCCATAATACATCAAAGAAGGTAATATGTGTAAAACCATGTAAAATTTGAATTTACGTAAGAGAACTACATCAGAATTTCAGATTAAATGACAATACATATACCTCATATTTACCTGCACAGTGCACACGTTCGAACACTTACAGACGCCTATCGTAGCTATGTACGCGTAACTGATATCGCGTTCGAAACACCGAGTGACGTGTTCTTTTGATACAAACTGGTTATGTAATCATGTCTACAAACTACAAACCGAAAAGATTACCTAACAATATTACACACTTCGACGCAGCCGTTGCTGCGTTACGGGTGACCGGGTGACAGATGAAAGTGCATTGTTATATAGCTGGATCAAGTGGGTATTACAAGTTGACTTACAGCGTTTGTTTAATTTTCGTCGTGTACTTATATTTTGTATATTATGAGTCATTCTTCATATTGTAGTAAGAATCACAACATAATAAGGCGACTTTACAAAGCCTCATCGCTACTATTTTAATACGTTTATATCTCCGCGACGCGACGCGAGACGGCTTGTTTCAGTATAATAGTAATTGTTCAGCTGTAGAGTTAAGTAATTTGGGGCGTGGTCTCCAATGCATGGTGAAAATTTTTATGAACATGTTAATTTTTTCGGAGCGCGCCTTGGATCTTCAGTTCCATTCGGTATTAACACTTGTTTGCAAAAGCCTCAAGAGTCTTCAAGCCACGTTGAGACCCTATTTTTAACCGACTTCAAAAAAGAAGGAGGTTCTCAATTCGACCGTATATATGCTTTTTTTTATGTACGTTCAGCGATTATTTCGTCGTTTATGGGCCGATTTTGATAATTCTTTTTTTGTTGTAAAGTAGATATGCGCAGTGGGGTCCCCTGATAAGGATACCAGGATCTGATGATGGTATCTCAGAGAAATCGAGGAGAACTTTCGAAAATTGTATGGACAACTAGTGTGTTTGTTCATGTTATCATAAGTACATTATAGCGCTACCATTTCATGAAGATCTGGAGTCGATCTGATGAAGACAGTCGAGGGAACTCCTCAACGATTTACTGCAGTTATCTAGTGTTTGGGCTTGATTAATTTGTATTGACGAGAACTTTACACTTAGATGTTGAATTGAGCGCCGTCTGGCGAGTAGTTTTTGAGTTATCTCTACTTATCAAGATTGAAGTCGGTTATTTTTTTTGTAAAAAGCAATTATGGTATAAGAACTTGCGATTTATTGGTTGGACCCGTTCATCAGTTGACAAACATTATAAGTTGAATAGCATTATGGTGAACCGTGAACTACGATGTAGTGTTCACAACGACTGTACAACCGTGCTCTGCAGTTGGCCACTAATGGGTCGAAGCCAAACTTACATTTACTTTACTTACGTAATACCCTCGTCTGTAACTTTGTCGCCGTAAAATTGGTAACGCCGGCCGTCATTGCAGGAACTCATTATTACATGAGAAAGTATACTCTAAATAGAGCACACCTTTTTTACACCAAAAAAAGTTTTCACTGTATAACATATTGTAAATAAATAGATAAACAAATATTAATTTCGGTCTGAATCGTTGTCAGGATGTTATCTACGGGACAACATAGATATAACACCTACCCATCATCTTTTAACCATAATATCTGACATGCTATAGGTAAGTCCCAAATATTGGAATGGCTACATTCATGCCATGTTCTAGATACCGAAGGTTTAAATGATATAGGCAAGGTCATGCCCATAAAGGCCACAAATGCCAATAATGTGGGTGAAAGCGAGAAGTTTTCATGCAGCAATTTATCGAATCCCAATGGTCTGATTTAGATTTTTTCGTGGCTTAAAAAGGTGTCAAGTAAATTTCATGATTGGTGTTGACCTGTTGACAACTTCTGAGAATATCATGGAGATGAGTACGGGAGCCGACGATGCTAAATGTGGATTTACTCGAGCGTCATAGAGACCTATTGGGTTGCGAAGCTTAGATGATAAGAAGAAAAAAATGTTATATAATGTATACCTTTTTTTTTTATGGAACTAAGATAGCAAACGAGCATGCAGTACCACCCTTCCCCTGCCGCCCATAACAACTGTGACCGACCTAGAACTAGACTCAAAGGGACTAGGATGGTTAGTCTAGTTAGTAGATGGTGTTAGAATATTAGTTGGTTAGTTTGTTAATAAGTGCGAGGACAGGGTATGTTAGTGATAATTAGTCCTGTTAGTTAATGTTAGTAATAGTCCAGTTAGTTATTGTTAGTATGAGTCTTGTTCCAATTCGGTCACAGATGCGTTGCTACCCCTGAGGTCTGAGATGGTCGCCTCTAAAAAAGTGAAACCGGCTCCACAAACCTTCCTATCCGGAACACAATTGCTCTTAAAAACAATTATTATGACGGTAGGAATGGTACTGAGTACCTTGGCAGGCGGTGGCGACCCCGGCGAACTCTAGGCTCTACCACCTACACCCACCCACCACCTCATCGGTGGGGGAAGCGGCTATAGACTTTTGAATATGTGAAAAAATAATGTCCATGTGTACATACTCGAGCGCTTCAGATATTGTAAGCATCAATGTTCTACGTATTTTTAATAATGTACTATGTTAATCTGATCGTTTGTTTGATGGGGGTGACCATACGTAAGGGTTGAAAATGAGAGAGAAAAAATCAAATCGAGCACGTCAGATTTTCTATGGGGGTGTTAAGTGAACCTAAAAAAAGCTCTCATTCAATAATCTGACGATTTCGATGTGAGTTGTGACGCAAACTCGCTACCATTATTATAATGTGCAAAAAAAATTCGAACTAATGGTCTGTTCACCTCATTTAGGCGTGGGCGTAAAGCTAAAGCCCTAGATTGCGTTACATTTATAGGGATGGCGAGGTTCCCAAGTTTCAAGAGTTCTTGAGCAATGAAATAACTAATCGATGTTTATTATAAAACGGTGCCTGTCAAAATTTTAAGCTTCTATCATCAGCCGTTATGAATAACCAGTTAATAAGGAGAAAGAGAATAAGAAGATTGAAAGGGTCCGGTGGGAGATAGTGTAATAAGAATGTAAATCGGTTCAATAATGACGGCGGGGGTCAGCACTCAGCACTCAGCAGACAGTCTAGTGATCTGACGCCGAGACGGGACCCCAACATCCGGTGCGAATGCGTATTCCTTTGCTTTGTCATCATGTAACCGAAATTTACTCTTGATCAGACTTGTGTTCGATTTTATACAGAAGTTTAAACGTTCGCTGTAATCTATGTTTTAATTGGAGTAATAAGATAAAATATTAGTAGGTGCGAATTTATGTCTAATTTTTGTTTGTAATTAATGGGTTAGGTAGTCTTCCGTTGCCGAATTTTATTACGAAAGTAGGTACGTACAACTTTCTGCTCTTTATACTGTTGCTTCCTAGCCTATGGTCCTTCATCAGGAATCGACCGTAAAATCACAGGGGTAGTAGGAGTAGGTAGGTAGGAGTAGGGAGGTACCTATTTTGGATGCAGCGTCGGATCGCTAGTTTAGAAGAAAGTTATGGTAGCCATTGACGATACGTCCATTTGGAATGCTTCTAAATGTATGGAGGCACTTCCAAATGGAAATCTCCCATTCAGAAGCACTCCAAATGGACGCATCGTCAATGGCTACCTTGTTACTCGCATCCTTACCAGCAACGCATTTTACTTCTTGTTACTATGTGACGTAATTGGTTATGATCGTGCTCTCTGGTGACCATTTACCGTAAGACGACAAGACTGTTCTGTTGATTCCTAAAAAAGTTTCCATGACGTCCATAATACATCAAAGAAGGTAATATGTGTGAAACCATGTAAAATTTGAATTTACGTAAGAGAACTACATCAGAATTTCAGATTAAATGACAATACATATACCTCATATTTACCTGCACAGTGCACACGTTCGAACACTTACAGACGCCTATCGTAGCTATGTACGCGTAACTGATATCGCGTTCGAAACACCGAGTGACGTGTTCTTTTGATACAAACTGGTTATGTAATCATGTCTACAAACTACAAACCGAAAAGATTACCTAACAATATTACACACTTCGACGCAGCCGTTGCTGCGTTACGGGTGACCGGGTGACAGATGAAAGTGCATTGTTATATAGCTGGATCAAGTGGGTATTACAAGTTGACTTACAGCGTTTGTTTAATTTTCGTCGTGTACTTATATTTTGTATATTATGAGTCATTCTTCATATTGTAGTAAGAATCACAACATAATAAGGCGACTTTACAAAGCCTCATCGCTACTATTTTAATACGTTTATATCTCCGCGACGCGACGCGAGACGGCTTGTTTCAGTATAATAGTAATTGTTCAGCTGTAGAGTTAAGTAATTTGGGGCGTGGTCTCCAATGCATGGTGAAAATTTTTATGAACATGTTAATTTTTTCGGAGCGCGCCTTGGATCTTCAGTTCCATTCGGTATTAACACTTGTTTGCAAAAGCCTCAAGAGTCTTCAAGCCACGTTGAGACCCTATTTTTAACCGACTTCAAAAAAGAAGGAGGTTCTCAATTCGACCGTATATATGCTTTTTTTTATGTACGTTCAGCGATTATTTCGTCGTTTATGGGCCGATTTTGATAATTCTTTTTTTGTTGTAAAGTAGATATGCGCAGTGGGGTCCCCTGATAAGGATACCAGGATCTGATGATGGTATCTCAGAGAAATCGAGGAGAACTTTCGAAAATTGTATGGACAACTAGTGTGTTTGTTCATGTTATCATAAGTACATTATAGCGCTACCATTTCATGAAGATCTGGAGTCGATCTGATGAAGACAGTCGAGGGAACTCCTCAACGATTTACTGCAGTTATCTAGTGTTTGGGCTTGATTAATTTGTATTGACGAGAACTTTACACTTAGATGTTGAATTGAGCGCCGTCTGGCGAGTAGTTTTTGAGTTATCTCTACTTATCAAGATTGAAGTCGGTTATTTTTTTTGTAAAAAGCAATTATGGTATAAGAACTTGCGATTTATTGGTTGGACCCGTTCATCAGTTGACAAACATTATAAGTTGAATAGCATTATGGTGAACCGTGAACTACGATGTAGTGTTCACAACGACTGTACAACCGTGCTCTGCAGTTGGCCACTAATGGGTCGAAGCCAAACTTACATTTACTTTACTTACGTAATACCCTCGTCTGTAACTTTGTCGCCGTAAAATTGGTAACGCCGGCCGTCATTGCAGGAACTCATTATTACATGAGAAAGTATACTCTAAATAGAGCACACCTTTTTTACACCAAAAAAAGTTTTCACTGTATAACATATTGTAAATAAATAGATAAACAAATATTAATTTCGGTCTGAATCGTTGTCAGGATGTTATCTACGGGACAACATAGATATAACACCTACCCATCATCTTTTAACCATAATATCTGACATGCTATAGGTAAGTCCCAAATATTGGAATGGCTACATTCATGCCATGTTCTAGATACCGAAGGTTTAAATGATATAGGCAAGGTCATGCCCATAAAGGCCACAAATGCCAATAATGTGGGTGAAAGCGAGAAGTTTTCATGCAGCAATTTATCGAATCCCAATGGTCTGATTTAGATTTTTTCGTGGCTTAAAAAGGTGTCAAGTAAATTTCATGATTGGTGTTGACCTGTTGACAACTTCTGAGAATATCATGGAGATGAGTACGGGAGCCGACGATGCTAAATGTGGATTTACTCGAGCGTCATAGAGACCTATTGGGTTGCGAAGCTTAGATGATAAGAAGAAAAAAAGTTATATAATGTATACCTTTTTTTTTTATGGAACTAAGATAGCAAACGAGCATGCAGTACCACCCTTCCCCTGCCGCCCATAACAACTGTGACCGACCTAGAACTAGACTCAAAGGGACTAGGATGGTTAGTCTAGTTAGTAGATGGTGTTAGAATATTAGTTGGTTAGTTTGTTAATAAGTGCGAGGACAGGGTATGTTAGTGATAATTAGTCCTGTTAGTTAATGTTAGTAATAGTCCAGTTAGTTATTGTTAGTATGAGTCTTGTTCCAATTCGGTCACAGATGCGTTGCTACCCCTGAGGTCTGAGATGGTCGCCTCTAAAAAAGTGAAACCGGCTCCACAAACCTTCCTATCCGGAACACAATTGCTCTTAAAAACAATTATTATGACGGTAGGAATGGTACTGAGTACCTTGGCAGGCGGTGGCGACCCCGGCGAACTCTAGGCTCTACCACCTACACCCACCCACCACCTCATCGGTGGGGGAAGCGGCTATAGACTTTTGAATATGTGAAAAAATAATGTCCATGTGTACATACTCGAGCGCTTCAGATATTGTAAGCATCAATGTTCTACGTATTTTTAATAATGTACTATGTTAATCTGATCGTTTGTTTGATGGGGGTGACCATACGTAAGGGTTGAAAATGAGAGAGAAAAAATCAAATCGAGCACGTCAGATTTTCTATGGGGGTGTTAAGTGAACCTAAAAAAAGCTCTCATTCAATAATCTGACGATTTCGATGTGAGTTGTGACGCAAACTCGCTACCATTATTATAATGTGCAAAAAAAATTCGAACTTATATATGGGGCTCATATTTGGTGGAGCTACTTAACTGGGTACCAGGTACCCCCTGTACCTTAATCTGACGCGCTCGAGTAAATCCAAAAATCCCCTCTTGGGCTCCCTAGCTATGATGCGTGGCAGGAAGATCCGTGGAATCAACAACGTCAAGCGATAGCCTCAACGTCCACAACCTCGTAAGGTCGTAATTAAATGACACGTCGTTATTGTATTAAATAAATATTTTTCCACTACATACCGGAATTCTATGTCCAATAAAAGGATAATTAAATGGAGTGGGTAACCAAAAAAGTACCATTTATGTTAAAGGGAAATCCGCCCACGTAGAACAAGAATGTGATATTGACAGCATTCAAGTATTAAGTAGGTAGCGCAAATTTAATTTTTTATGAAACTTGGGACTAGTTTGAACAAACGTGCGTATAAAATTAAAATATACTTAATCGAGAGAATCCTAATGAAAGTTAGCGAAAAGGGTGGCTAACTTGGGAAATTTTAATTCCCCAATTTGTTATTTAAATAAAAAAAGCAATGTAAAGCGCTGTTCGCTCCTCCTCCTAAGATCTTACTAAACTTCGTTACTTAATTTAGGCACTTGAACGGTCCCTATAGGTACTAATGTCTAATGTATGAGTGATAAAAATATATCCAGCTGATTTCCTATTCTAGAACTGACGTGTCTTACTATCCTGTCCTGTTGGCGCTATTTACCCCATGGATAGGTAATGTCTGCTACTTAGGGATTATCTTTCCAGAGACAAACTATCACTACCATTGTGATTAAACAACTTAACTAAACAACTAAATCGGGAGATTCATGTGACAAGCAAAACATAATTGATGTCTTATTACAATAAAATTTTATTAATACAAATTGTATTACATACCTATTAATTGCAAACTAGCCAGCTATTCCAAGGTAGATACTTATTAGTAGTAATACTATCTCGACTTCTAATCTGTCGAGATAAAACGTAGAGAGGCTGACCAAACCTAAGTAATAAATAAATATAATGATATTCTTTTAATTCTTTATGTAGCAGACTAAGTGTTCGCGTTAACATTCGCTCAAGGTGACCGCTCGAAGTCGCGGCTGACTGAGCATCGGTTGAAACACTGTTGTTGTTTGTTTCTTGCACCTACCGTGTGCCTCACCTGGTTATAAAGAGATATAATATGTCGCACTGCGACGCTTCTGATTAGTTATGACGTAATATCAGATTCCGCTAACTGCTGAAAACCTACTTAGTAATCTCCGTTGAAGCTCATACATTATGTTAATGCGTACACACTCCATAGATTGGATAAACTGGCATAGTATTATCAACACATAGATAAATCAAACATTTTCCCTTAAAACAATCCCAAGTAAGTCCTAGATGATCCTTGGTACCTACATACTGTTGATATTATGTGTTAATTTGAGCATCCGAGAAATCACGACATAATTAAGTATAACTGGTTTATTTATACCTACTTAATTGCTGCTAGCTGTATATTTTATATCATTGAAGTTCACAATAAAAGCGGATGTTCTTAATATAGACGGAGAATAATGAGATAATTTATCCAAAATATAATAAATTAAAACATACATCGCTACCCGAAGTGTAAAAGTGATAACCGAGTTGATTGTGGGATGGAGCACTTTTTGGTTTTTAATTAACTTCAAGGATAAAATGTAATAAGCTGTATTAGGTTATGTTAAAATTCAGAAAAGAGTCAATTATGTTTCTAGTTTAACAGTTTTGTTTGTCCACAGGCGAAGAATAGAGACGTATCGACGAAGGCAATCGGAATGCGTGCCGAGATTCGACCAGTCGTTTAGTGGGGCGTGCGAACAACAGAATCTGGAGACGAGCGCGCTGCAGAAGCGTTTCCTTGAAGGCAAGGCCAAGAGACAGGCCAAGAAGAGCGACCGCAAGCCCGATCTGCCCGCCATTAGCAGTAACCTGCACAGCAGCGTGCATGTGAGCTGTGTGAGCTACCATACTTTAATTCATATTACTTATTATTTTATCCTTCTCATTTAAGTCCTCTCATTCATTATAATTAGATTTTATCTCACGCTCTGCCCTATCGGCAGCCCGACGTCGCCCCACTTCGTTCCAAAATGCCTCTGATGAACATTACAATTCACTGGTCAATGTGGTTACGTTTAAGGTTTAATGTTACGTTTCATAAAAATATTTATAATCACAGCCGCCATTCAATATCTGGTCGGTATTATGACATAAACGACTCACGTATACCCGTCGTCGTGTATTGTGTTGTTCTTCAATGTCACTTTGGATCCTAAAGTTCATTAATGTTTCCTGTACTTAATTTCCTTTTTTATTTTTATTTTCCGATGTCATTTTTAATTTGTTTTGCCTGAATTATTAAGTGATGAACATGTACTATTTTAAGCTACAAATATTAAAGGTATCAAATCAAATCCAATAGGTATCCAATCCAATCCAATAGGTAATTTAGTCTACTTCCGATTGTTAAGTGACTACTGCTCTTTATAGACAAAATAATGTAATAACTATTTGGACAAATTAGATGTTATGTATTGTTTCCTAGTTCTGACTGATCAATTAACCTGTGGAAGGAAGTAGGGAAAAATCGTGATAACAAAATGAAAGCAACTGTATGGAAAGCAATATGAAAATGATTACTTTTAAAACACGAAATGAATAAAATCCATGTCAAATATTCAGACATTTCAAATATTGATGATGACACACTATCAGGTGATGTAAAATGAGTAAAGATAATAATTAGTGCGGAGCGCGTGCGGGCAGGGACGCGACGAATCGCGCCCGGATGTTATCCGCCGTCGTCAATTGACTTGACCCTACGCCATCACATCCCGTGTTTCGTGCCTCCTGCGCTCACAACCCACTAATGGTCAATTTGACAACACACGAAAATACCAAATTTTACATAATTAACACATAATGTGTTGTAAACATCATTAGTTTAGGTAGTAGTAGTATTAGGTTATGTAGGTATACCTGAATATTAAAATAAATAAAAGTAGTGATTTCAATTGGCTGCTGTAGAATGTAGTTGAATTAGTTTAAAGCATAAAGTTTATTTTAAAAAGTCTCAAATGGAAATGGTAATCTAAATTCCACGATTTCAAGCTCTGAAGATCGGCTTTTGATGCATCTAGCTGAACTACGGATGAAACAATCTAGCTTGGCCTTTTTTGAACACGCTCACGGTTCACTTTGGGAAGCCTGTCTTTAAGTACGCAGAACAACAAAACTTAAGTGAAGCTTGCCACAATAATACCTACCTATGCAAAAGCATAGATTCAATAATCAATGAGTTAGAAGTGATCACTGGGCTACTAAAGAATTTACTTGCATTAGGTTAGGAGTGGGCTGACAGCTAGCAGGGCAGGCGGGTCGGTTGTGCAAAGTGCGAGTTTCACAACTAACGCCTCGCATTGTCTCGCGCCGTTCACTGCGACGACCTTAGCGCTGCATGCCGAGCTGATTTTCTGAATCTTTGAGTAATTGTACCAACTGCAATATTCTTTAGAATTCCTATAACTAAAATGCTGGCACTGACGACAGTAAAGTACAACTCTAGATGGAACGAGGCACATATAAGGGTCGCCTTTTTGAAAAGTCTTGGGTACCTATGTGTAATAACGTTTCTCCACTAAATCGCTTTGGAGCAGTGTGGTGAAACTGGTGAAGTATATTATCGATTTCCTCAATGATAAGAAGATACTCTGTATCAGTTGTGGATCACCCAGGCGAAATTAATCCTTTAGAGCCACATAATTTTTTGGAAAATTTTCTGGAAATTTTTCTGGAAAATTCTGGCCTTTGTGGTAACACGTGATCTTTATTTTGCGCACTTAAACGAGTAGTTTGACACGAGTTGTGACTTTCAGCCACGTGCCCTAAATGGATATTGTTTGGATTCAGGGATTGTCACGTGATGTTGCTGCTCAAGTAAAAATTAGCTATTGTTACTTTTGATCATTTAGCATTTCTTTGTTTACCTTCATCCTTTCAATGCAGTATAATTATATTTCTATACATGCCTTACTTATGTACTAATCATACGATGTGGCTGCTCGGGTGGATCAGTACCTAAATCTTTTAGACTATTACTACTTTGTTACGAAATTAACCTCGTTACAACTAAAGAAAGCACTAATGAGCACTATGACCAAATAACTTTATTGATTAAATCCACTGTCTGTATACCCACCACAATGACGCAGATAAACATGATACTGGCATTTATTTCCCTGTGGTACACCAGTCACCTGTGTCACATGAACTCCAAACGCAATGTCTTCCCGGTGGCCACTTAGCTAGGTAAGATAGGATGATCATGAATATCCAAGTAAGCTTATTTACCTTTTGAGTTTCGAAGTAAAGGATCGATCGATAGGTGATCCTCCGCTTGAACACTTCTAACCTGCTGAGGTAATTGGATAAGGAGATTATGTCGTACTTTACTTTCCAGTACACGATGTTAACTTAGTGTTTGACATCTTTATGTCAACTAGCTCATATTATGCGGATTTTAACTTCATTCGATCATTTCATGTTAAATCAATGCGGACTTTCAAGAAGCGGATCCATATCTTCCATCTTAGCCGGTAACGCGTTGGTGATGCCCCTAGTGGCTACTGACTACAAGCGACAGTGATTATTTACCACCAGGTACCTAACGAAGAAGCAGCAAACTCGTTTGCCTGCAAAAAAATCAAAACAAATATTTGTTTTAGACATCCATACTAATATTATAAACGCGAAAGTCTGTCTTATCTGTCTGTGAGGGTTTCACGGTTAAATTGCCGACTCGATTTGGAAGGGATTTGGAATGAAAATAGTTGATCCAGGGTCACATATAGGGCACTCAAATCACACTAGCGTCACAATAGGGTATAAAATCAACCCCTTAATTGTTGAAATAGGGAACGTAAGCTTGTATAAAAAATCTAAACCACGACCGATTTCGATCAATTTTTTCAGAAATTTAATTGACAACGCTATGTCATACTAGGGAACCTATTTTTTCTTTAACAAACCCCTAAGGGGCTAAAATAGGGCAAATATTTAAGTGAAAGTAAAAAATAAAAACCAATAAATCACGGAATAACGTTAAATTACTGATTAATACTTGATTTGATTAGTCTTCTTTGATAAAAAAAGTTTTAATGTAATTTAATTGCGTATTTGCCAGTAAACGAGTCGGGGTCACTTGTTTGTTCTTACACGTTCCGCGATGTTTGAACACGTGATCGTTTATCAAGGTCCGGCCGCCACGGGCTTGTTTCTATTGTTATATGACTTCCCATAGACTTGTTTCGACATTCATTTTGATTTCGCGCTTTTCGGGTAACTTTTGATGAATTATTGTTTGAATGGAAAACAACCTTACAATTTTAAGTAGGTACATGTTCAACACTTTTAACTTTCAATTCATGCGATAAAAAGAGAATATAAAGTGAAAACCACAAGTAAGTTTTGTTACTTTATTGATAATACCTAATTTATTGATATTTGTTGCAGCAACAAAAATTTGGATGTGGTGATTACGAGCCGCCGGCAAAACTGCAATGCGGAGGCGGCGGCGGGAGCGGGGCGAGCGAGGGCTTGACGAAATTCTCCGTGGAAATAGTTCAGCAGCTGGAGTTTACCACCTCGGCGGCCGACTCGCAACCCCAGCAAATTTCTACAAACGTAACGGTGAAAGCCCTCGCGAACGCAGTGAAAACATCCGGCTCGCCGCCGCCGCCGCAGCCGCCGCGCGTGCCCTCCCCGCTCGACTGCGAGCGAGAGTGCAAAGCCGAATGCAAATCGGAGGTGGCCGACGACGAGTTCGTCGGGCTGGACGAATGCGCGGCTGCGCTCGAACGGGACGCCGCCTCGGCGTTCCCGGGACTCGCGGACCTCATCGGGGAGGAGGACGGGGACGATGCCTTCGAGGAGCTCATCACCGAGATATCCGAGTATCCGGAATTTATGAAGGATTTCGATCTCGATGGCGGGAAATTGAACGGCGGAGGAGGGGTCGGGGGGTTGGAGCCGCCCGAGGGCGAGCCTGCGCCGAGGCCGTACGGGGGCGGGGAAATGTCTCCCGCTGCGCAGACGCTGAAGCACATGGCGGAGCAGCATCAGCAGGCCACGGGCGGCGACTGGGCGCGGTACCGGGGCTACGGCACGTACCGGCCGCGGCCGACGCCTCCCCCCATGGACCACCTGCACATGTCGCAGCAGCAGCAGCTTCACCTTACACAGCCAAATCACAACCTTCAGGTACGTCTCATCATATATTACTAGATTTAGTTGTATATTTAAGAACTGTTTAAATATTTTAAGGTGATGGTTGGTAGAAATAGAATTTTATAATGACCAAATACAGAATATAATTTATATGTAGCGGGGAGCGGAAACGACTTGGTCAGACAATTTAGGGTTGGGATAAATATCACCCTTATGAAGTTGTGTCAAATGTCAAACTGAAGAACGCGACGCATCGACACAGTGACTTTGCACGTTTTGTACCATAAATATTTACAATACGATTTATTTGAAATGGTAACAACAAAAACTTTGTGTCATATTTTTGTTTCCATGGCTTGTGTTATTATAATTATAGATATTAGAGGGTAACATGTACCATATAGCCAATGTCCAATTAATTTTAATATCACATACATTGCAACGAAGTTGCGACTTCATGTAAAATACTCATTATCTCAAAGTAGTTATTTATAATTATCACGCAGTCATCAGTATTATTCCGTTTTCATTAACAAGAATATGCGCGGCAAAATACGAACTGATTCAACTGGCTCGGCAGCAGCTTGGGGCATACGTTACGTTCTGGTAGTGATCAAAATTGTCTGCCATTTACAAGTCTGGGCTGTAATACGAAGTCATTTGACACGTTATAAAACTTAGTAAGTAAATTGCATTTAGTAATTGGAAGACTTCTTTATTGGGTTATTCGTGACGTGAAAGGACATAAAAAACATGGGAGTCTGGTGTAGTATCGACCGGGGAGAGCGTGCGCGCGCTGCCCCTCCGCTCAGAGACTGCTACATGCTACTACGATGAGATTCGAGACGACTGCGTCTATCAGTTTTTGTCTTCCTCTAACACTGTAACTTTTATAATCGCATGTAGGGACAGATTGATACTGTAACTAGCATTTACATCGAATCTGTAGATGAGAGAATTCGAATTAGCCGTAGGTGCTAATTGTGCTTGCCAAGCATTGGCAGATAATAGTAGATTGTATAACAAGGGAGCAAAGTAATATTTTTACGGCGAGGGCGCTTTTTTGAATCCAGAGCGAAGTGAGGGATTCTAGAGTAGAATCCCGAGCGTAGCGAGGGATTCTTTAGTAGAATCCTGAACGTAGCGAGGGATTCAAAGTATGTCGCCCGAGCCAAAAATATTTGCTCCCGAACCGAGTGATACACTCTACTTTTCATCCCCCCCTATGAGAAAATAAAAGGTGCCTCAAATTCAGGAATAATACTGTCACAGTCACTAAACTAACTAAACTGACTAAACTGACTAAACCGACTAAACCGACTAACTCGACTAACCCGACTAAACTAACTAAACCAACTTAACTAACTAAACTAATTAAACTAACTAAAGAACTCATTTTTCAAAACAAAATCATGAATTTCTAACAATCTGAACTGTATTTAAAAATTTTCCTCCCTCCTGAATTTTTCCTCCTCGTTATTTAAATAACGGGGAGGAAAAACTCATTCCCGCCCGCTAAAAGTTTCTTATAGAAAACACCAACTTTGGGCCCCTTTAAGTCCGAACCAAGTCGTCTTTTTCGAATAGGTGGGATGAAAACTACTTTACGATATTAACATAACTTTCAAAAGTTGAAATTGAGACGAGGATAAACATTGTAGAGGTCCGTCGAGTTTGGAATTTGTAACTTCGCAATATATGCGACTGTGTGTCTCAATGTCACAGGTTTACTACTAATGTTCGTAAAGCTGATAATTGCGCAGCACTTACTATGTCCATTGAACGTACAAGTAGGTACTGTAGGTAAGTAACGAAATAAAATAATACCTAAATAACTGGCAGTTGTTATAAAGTACCTAAACTAAACTAAACTAAATGCAAAAATAATAAGTAGTGTAGGTAACGTAAGTACACGAAACGTTATCGCCAACGATGATTCTTCATCGTGTTTATAAATAATTGATCTGATTTAATTTGTTATGTAACTATGTAGCTTGGCCTTAACCCTGTGACATCGCAGTCGCTTTTTTTTATAGTAAACATGCTCGGTACATCCTAAAGTAAACTAAAATGTCGAACATGACCCATTTCGAACGATGAAGCTCAATAGCACGTGATATTTGAAGATATACGTATAGCAGAATATTTCTTATAATAACTCTTATAATATTTTTAACATAAGGTAACTCTATGAGTATTGTTCTGGTTCGATAACAGTTATCATGGGCGGCAGCAGAAGGGTTAAGAAGGGGAAGCAGCTGCATAGAAGTTGACTGTTTTAAGACCAAATATGAAGGAGTGTACCTATTTAAAGGTTAATATTGCTTTTTAGTTTGTGAAGGATTAGGTAAGATTTTGCAAACAAAAAAATTTGACTATCTCCTCCTTGGTGTTGATGTCCACACGATGGAAGCAATGAGAAGAATGGCAGATAAAGGGTTTAACTGTTTTATTTTTATTTTGACATAATTAAAAATGGTGATGCTGATGGCAAATAAAATCAGTCTACAGAATTGTAAAGTTACGATTAATTTGAAGTTTATTTGGTTACTAATAATTATATTTATTAGTAACCCGACGACCCGAATGGCGCAATGGTTAACATGCCGATCGCTGTTCCGAGGGTCCTGGGTTCGATTCCCAGCGAGGCGGAAAATTTGAATGATGAATTTAAATTTCCGTTCTCGGTCTGGGTGTGTGTCCTTGTCTTGTGTGTTGTCCAAGGCACCCACGACACAGGGAATCCTAGTGTGGGGCTTTGAGTGTAAAGCGTTATTATTATTATTATTATTATATTTTTTGTATAAATAGCCAATAAAATACCCTTTTTAAAATGTGCTCAGTGTTGCACATTAAAAATAATGAATGCGTCTGCGACGCGTTACCAGTAAACAAAAAAATTTAGTATCGGCTTATTATTGGTTCTCTGTATCAACTAGCAACCAAAGCCGTGAAAAATCATTCCACGTAAATTATAGTTATATTGAATAAAAATATTAAAACAGGTTACAGCGTTTTTGTATGTCGAATGTTCATATCGTATAAGTATTGTTTTGTGAATAGCAGAATTGGCAGATGTGTCGGAAGCCACATGTTAGGATTTAATAAAAGCTAAAAACATGGTGTATACAAGGTTGTCATCTTGATAACATCACGGCGTCGACAGACAAATTATTTATTTTTGTATGTTATATGTTATTGAATTTTAATAAATATGCAATGCATTTATTACCATAGAAGTAATATTTATTCATAGTATGTACGGAAATGGAATCCTGAGGGAAATAAAAACGTCAATGCTAACGCAAACTCGCAACTGGCAATGTCTGGTGACTGGTCGATATAGAGACGTGGATTATAGACATTATTGTTCAATCAAAAGTTCTTGATAACCTTTAAATGATCGTGTCCTAACAGCAGTAATAGCTTGATCCGCTATTCCGCAGTATACGGGCACTGTAGACAATTTCCTGCCATTTTAAACCTAAAACTAACCACATATTACACATGCGTGTTGAGATTGTTTTGTTTACTTATGAACCAGACCAAGTCTTAAGGCATTTGACAAGTACTCAACATGGTCGTGTTCCGTCCTTCAAGACGCAGTAAAATCGTGGAGGAGATACATCATCGTGTAATTAACCTCTGCATCCCAAGACACTAATTTTGAGCAAGTTCAACGCTCTTACCCATGAAGACGTTCCAAGGAGGCACGAGGGTGTCTACTTATTGGTTTGGTATAGCACTTGTTATGACGCATTGGAAGATATCTATCTATTCTTAATTTATATAAATATTATGAGTCTTGGTTGTGGGGTCGCACGTTTGTCCTCTAACAGCACAAAATATTCAATATTACTGTCGGTACGGACTAAACAACTATAGGTAGGTATATTGGTAATTTGTGTCTGCACAAACGTACATAACGTACATCGGCTCAGACCAGACGACACGAATCAAAGTTGGTTGTCTTGGTCATCGAATTAATTGAGAAATTATAATACCACATTACTCGTTCGAGTTCAGTCAGTACAACAAAAAGTTTCCGATGACGGGAGCCAGTAATGATAAGGCCGATGACATCACAAGTATTCCAATGAAATAAAAAGAGTACATAGTCGGACTCCCGTAGATTACTTCCTGCACGGAAAACACGTGTCTCCTCCACCCACAGCTATCTCGACACTCCCTTAATTAAAAACGGCCTGCGTCTATCTATATTACGTTCCTATGGCTCTAGTTGGTTGAACAAAGCTAAAGCTAAAGTTGCAATTTTACTTCCTGCGAATTACCTTGCAATATTATTAGTAACTTAAAGCAAATGTGCTGTAAAACAAATAAGTAATAAATATTATTGAGATCGGTTTGAACAATAACTTAGTTGTCAATTTCTTTTATAGTTGGACATACCGTGTCCAGATTGTCCAGAGTTTTACCACCGGTATACATTTAATCACTACGGAACATTCCGTGCAAATATTTGATCAGCACCATGTCAGTATCAAATAAAAAAGAAGTATTGATGAGATCTAATATTGTCTAGAGGTCTTCTGTAGACAATATTAGATCAAAGAAATTTGTAGTAATCTTTTCAAGTCCGCTCATATACGTACGATGAGGCATGTAGAGAAATTTAGAATTACAGAGTAAATGTAGAGTCGTAACTTGAGTCCATCGTCCGCGTCGGTTGGAAACTATGTTGATATCAAATGTAACAGATTTAAATTTGATTCAAATGTACATTGTGAAAACTGCGTTAAAGACATTTAGCATACTTCAGCATACGGATTCAAATTCACGAATAATTTACACAAAAACTTGAAAAATAAAGCCGGTGACGTTGTGTTGGGAACATTAACGTCACAGTATTCAATCGTCAGATTCTTGTGAAGTTATTTATTGTGAAATACTCTTAGAGTGAAGTAAAATCGAAAGTTTTTAGTTGCTTAGCGTCACGATTCTATTAATTATGACGTCAATCAAGTATAACATTGAAGAATTCTTTTGTTTTCTTTTTGCGATTGCTAATGTCCGCTATCCAAACGTCAGTGTATGGTAAATGTATGGTCGCTACACTAACATGTTTTTCCGAACATTGCAACTCGTACAATGTAGTGTAACATTCAGAAATCCGAATAATGGATTGCTAAATATACCATAGAAGTAGAGCTTTATTACCTTTGACCTAAACGATATGGTGGGAGTCGTGACGCGGGCGTGTGGGCGCGCTATATATATACCGTTAGCAAGGGCTGAGGTCCGTGACGTCACTAACACGAGCGGAATACAGTACTGCCGTGCAAAGATACATATACCGCATGTACGATAGGTATAGTCGCAGACAATACAGTTACCGTGGCCACGGGAGATAGATCTCGGTGTAGAAGACTAGGATACATTTTTAATGATGATACCAGATAGCAGATGATGAGGAGACGGTACGCTCACACTAATGCTAAGTACAACAGTAACCAAAGGCGTTACTAATGCGTTGCCAACTAAGATTAAAGAGTGAAAAGAAGCAAGTAGTTTTCAAACACGAGTTTTTCAAAAGAAAAGTTAACTAAACAACCGAATTTTATGGAAATATTGTACCTAACAAAAAATTAAAAAAAAAAAACAATAGAAATTGAGTGACTTAGAATATGTAGTGATTCATTTTAATGACAAAAGATAGTTTTATAACAATGTGGCAAATAAATAATTTTCCGCAAATACTCGTAGAATGCGGTCGCATTATTTAAATTTGATTATCATTTAAATTATCGTGGGATAAACAGTTTACGCTTTTTTGAATGTAATCCTTTTGTGGCAGTCATTTGACCTGTCGCGATATAATGCGTACGTCATAAGTAGGTATTATTTAGGATCGATTCAGACATATCAGTGAAGTCTCAGTTCCGACACAGTACCGGCAAATTTTTCATACATTTTCGGCATTGTCAGCACTGACACTGAGAAGTGTCAGTGCTGTTACGGACGATTCACACATATCAGTGAAGTCACCGTTCCGTCACAGTACCGGCAAATCTTTCATACTAATAGCACTGACACTTCTCAGTGTCAGTGCTGACAATGCCGAGAATGTATGAAAGATTTGCCGGTATTGTGACGGAACGGTGACTTCACTGATATGTGTGAATCGTCCGTTAATCTGCGCTGCGTCGCGACGCGGCGTTGCGATAAATGACTACGGAACCGTGTAGTGTGTGCGGTGCGAGACGCACTTGGCAGTTTTCTATAGTGACTACATATTTAGTGCGTGTGTGAACAGTGAGCGCCACTCTCGCGTCTAATAACATTGATTGCGCTGACCAACGGTAATGATAGCGGAGGTTTATTTTTTACTGATAGTATTGTTTTTAACACGCTTTTATTAACTTCACCTGTATGTTTGTATGTATGTTTGTATGTAACATTTCTGTTAATATCTTCCGTGCCCCTCAGGCGTTTTGCTTCAAATTCATAACGCACCTATAAACAGTTGATCCCTAATTTTCTAGACCCTTTCCACGCAAATCTATCGCGGATTTTCCTAAAAATAGGCGTTTTTCCTAACTTCTTTAATTTCCACCTTCCCTAGCCTATAACTTCCAAGTTTATCATCCGATTTCTTCCAAACCGACTTCGTTGTGCTTGTACAACTGCCCTGCGTCGATCCCACCGCTTTTCAAGCCAATCCGACGAAAAAAGTGAAAACCGAGTCATAGTGGTAGATCTCGTACAAGTTAATTTTATTTGTAACCGATTTCTTTGGGCGCGATTTTGACCCACTTTAAACGGCTAGATTTCGTTCAAACTTTGTAGATTTATCGAGTTCCGATGACATTACACTATTTTGATAAAATTATTCCAATTTTCAATATGCAAAATAAGAATTTAATTTTTTTTACTCTCACACTAATGCCATCTACCCATTTGCTACTGCCATCTACCCATATTTACGGGCAACTAGCTATAACTCCGTATTCAGATTGACTGCGTACATTACGTTTTACTAGATGGCGTTGTTCTTCTGTTTATTTGAATTCTAATTTATTACGGGAGTAATAGTCGATAGATCGATAGAGACCAAATAATAGTTTAAAATTATAAAAACAAGCTATTATAAATAAACAAAACTAAAAAGGAGAAAATAAATTATAGTTTAAAAAAACTAAAAAACACGCTTTTTATAGTTAACTGAACTAAAAAAATTGAAAATAAGTTTAAATAAATTTAAATTAAGAATAGTGTTAAAAATTTCAATAAATATGAATTAATAATAGTGTAAATAAAGAAAATATTTTATTAAAAAAAAGCGTGGGGTGCTTTTTAAGATATTATCAAAATGACACCATGCACTATTTATTATTAACTACAACGCACCAGTATCAACAGAAGTAAAGTAGTTACCTACATAGAAGCAAATTTTGTACATATTCCCTTTAGTATTAACGTAAAAATGTTTTTTTAATCTTGTGGTTAAATGGGTAAATAATAAATTATAATAATAAGTTGTGATCGGTTGAAGAATTATAAATTCGGAGGAACCTGGGTTATGAAAAACATCTAGGTATTCCGAAATGGCTGATTCTACACACTAATGTAATGAAATACAGATTAAATATTAAACGAGAAATAACTAATTCAAAAATATCACGTAGGATTTAGGGGCCTCATTAAACTAAAATCTCATGAGATCTCACCGAGGTGGTATTTCAAGGGATCGAAAAAATGTCGAAACTAACAAACGTAATAAGCACCCCCAATTCAATATCGAAGTTCATTTCGCTAGAAGACTCAATTTATTTAATAATGATTTTTTACCATCACAACAATTATGAATGATAATTTCAGTGTGTAGTTCAACACATTACACACGATAACATAATTTACATAGATAGTTATTATTAGTATAAGTAAATTTAGTTTAAATACATAATAATATATAACAATGGTCGAATAATTATTTTGTTATGTGAACCGAGTGATATAGTAGTCTGGTGCAGCTGACGCAGCGGTACTCTTCGGTCGGTAAACGGTACTCTCCGGGAGCCTAGCTCTGTAGGCACGGCGCGCCGAGCGTCCGACAGACGTGGATCGTTTGTTTCATTTATGGACCACATTGCACACGATAACCAGTGTTAGTAGACTACAGGCCCATGTCGAAAATGGATGGGTCATACGAACCAGTGCTAGATAATGTTTTGGAACCGAAGCCGTACTTTTTCAAATCACCCCCCGGACCACGGAAATAGAGGGGGTTGCAACCCTCGATTTTTTCCCCTTGTCGCATGATTTTTGTACGGCGTTGCGGAATAATGGATTAGAAGCTGTATTGAAACAGTATGAAACTGATGCCGTACAGAATCAAATGACCAAATTTACCCTGGAATTGACAAAAAATCAAAAAAAAAAATACCGACTTTGTGGCGCACCATTTTTTTACGGGTCTGCGCGCTTTCTTATTATTTTTCATGGATCTATCGATGGTGAAAAAGCCGTACAAAATCATATGACCAAAATGTACTCCCTCTACCTGCACTTTTGAATTCTCACCAGCACTCAGTTGGACAGCTTACAAGTGACGGCATAGTGCTGAATCTTATTATTTTGTGCTCTTATATCGTCCTATATACATCACCTGGTGGTTCGTATGACCCATCCATTTTCGACATGGGCCTGTAGTCTATAGTTGATCTCTCAAATATTTAATTGCAAAGATTTCCCTCTCGGTTTTCTATACTTTGACATTCTGAGCCTCAATATAAATTTTTACATTGTTTGGAAAAACCTCTGATGACGTCACTACGTCACTAGTGAAGCACAATGACGTCTTTGTCTTTGCATTGCTGAATAAGAAATTAAAAAATATGTAAGGACATTTTGGGCACCGTCTACTAAACGATCACAACGTTCCAACGACTCTTTTTCTATAGAGCTCTTTTTTTTTGGTGGAACGAGTCTTGTTGCAAATACGACAACTACAACGACAATTTCAATAATTTTCATGTGTTAGTATTCATGTGTTAGGATGGTATTCCACTCATCCAATTTCTTTGATCCAAGTTGTATTGGACAAAGAAGTTGGATGACTTCATCCAATTTATGAATAACAGTGTTTGATCAAAGATTTTGATGTTCTGTTCAGTTTTATTTTGTTTGTTTGTTTTGTTTTTTTTCTGTTCTGAATTTTTTCAAAGATAATATTGGACAAAGATATTGGATGAGTGGAATTGGTAAGAAATTTGATGAAATCTTGGATATAGAAATTGGACCAAGATTTTTGACCAGTGACTGTGGAATACCTCCCTTAGTTTGCTAGTCCGAGGAAAAGCATAAACTCTGTTGTATACTTTACGTCATTCCCGGTTTATTTGGAATGAAATCAAATTATAAATGTAAATTATTTATGAAAAATTCGCAGTTTCAAAAAAATATTTCATATTCATTTAGTTTGGGCTTTGCAGTTAGTTAATTACATCGTTTAAAATAAATAACAACTTTAACATCAGTGAATATCGGCTTACGAAATAGGTACATATCGTAGTAACCCGTATCATAGTTAAATGTGTAAAGGCCATTTTAAATTACCTTCCAACCTCTCGCTAGTTTTAGTTTTTTTTAGTGAATATATCAAATAAAGCGTTTAAATGAACTTGACTTCAAATCCCACAAATATGGGACTAAAGGACTGCTAAAAAGGCACCTACTCGAAACATTACTCAGTGATTGCTTTCCATCAATAAATAATTGTTTATACATAGCTCTTCATTACATTGCGAGTACAAATTAATGAATCTAATTATAAAGTCCAATGTTAACTACTGACATGAAATCATCCAATTGAATTGAGGTGGTGTTTACGTATCGCTCGGTTAATTGATAAATTTATCAGTAGGTAGATACATCAATGATGTTTACCTTCTTAAAGAGCTGCGAATGCCATCGCAGTAGTATTACCACGGCTTTGGGAGTTGTTTCTGTTATTTTCAAATTCATCAAAACTCTTTAATTAGGTAACGAAATGTTTGGTAAGGTTAGATCATCATCAGCCATGCCTGAAACTGTTTATCTATAAGTACTTACTAAAAATTAAGACAGGCTTCATTATTTACGTGGAGACGATTCGACAGGAAAAGACAATGAATACTTACCTCTTCTGTGAAGTAAGGTAACGTGACAAATCAGAAAAAAGAAAGAGGCACCAATCGTAAACCTTTTGCTTTGGAGCATCTTTGACCGTCGCCTGTATGTGTTGACAACACGAGTATGTATAATTATGTACGAGGAATGTACGAGGCGCTACACTACTTGCTTAACTTTGGAGAAACTAAGCTTTTAAATTTAAAGCATAGCGTAATTCCGTCCTTTTGACTTGCGCAAAAAGTCAACAATCTACCTATGCAAGTTCGCTGAATCAAGACAAGGAAGTGCGAAGTTATGCTTAGTGGCTCTATACTCTTGCGCTCAAATTCGAACAACTTCGCAAGTAGTGTAGAGATCCCATTTGATTGCTTTAAGTTATCCCTTTGAATGTCATTAGGAACAAGTTCAGTTGATTAACAATATTTACAAGTCGAATTAGAATCTTTACATCAAAAACTCTCTGATACGGAGACAAGAGTTTCTGTTACACATGAAAAATTCGAAATTGAATACAATGCTAAAAAGCACGAGATTGAAGAATCCCTTAATGTAAAGGAAAAAGAAATCAAGGAATTAAATGAAAAGTTATTATTGAAATTTTCCGTAGGTAGTAAATCTTTTATAAAAAAAAACTGAATTCATTATGGCTTGTGTTAATGCTATTGTATTAAAATTCTGTTCTACTTCAAAATTTGCATATACCTACTGCAGAAAAATATTTCTCTAAACTTCGAAGTCACCTTGATGTCATAACAATAGAGTTTTTATTTGCCATAACTCATACTGATTGATATATTATATTACGTAACAGAGTAATTTAGTAAAGCCTGTAATATTGGGGGAATTCATTATGCCGGTCATACCTGCGCGTAGGGTCGTGATGGCTGTCCAAGATTCACGGAACGTCGTCGATGCACGACTAGATAAGCGGTGCCGTTAGCCCGTCTGGCCGTACAATACGGCTTAGCGGCTATTACGCATATTACCTATATGAAGGCGAGTGGCAAAATTGCGGGAGCGGTGGCGACGGGAGATGGCGCGGAACAGGTTTGAGGCGCCGAGCGACATCGCGCTCACCGAGCCACAGTCTAACTGCTTACAACAGTATCGCGTTTGATGTTTGAAACAAACGAAAAATGTCCAGCTCCACATGACGATATTGCAAAGGAGTTGTTTCAAAATGTATGGAGCCCCGGCCACCACTTTGTACACCATACTAAAATATGGAGAATCGCAATTCAAACAGTTTTTAACTATCCAATCACTTCAAATTGGTTTAGTTTTTTGGTACAACACAAAAATATACAATTGAAATTGCAACACAAAAACAAAAATCCGTCATGGCGGTAAGCTGTCATCACATGTCACGTTGGTTGATTTGATTGAAGTTTGACATATGTACGTACATTTCTGTCATATTAAAGTGACAGTAGACAGTTCGTGATCTGTGATCAATGACAAATTGGTAAGACGCCATGTTGAAACTTGATAAAATTAAATGATAGATACAATTTTTGTACCATAAAACTATGCATTTAGGTAATTTATCTTTATTTTTCCCGAATTCCATGGATTTTTCTCGATTTTTCGAGGTACTGTACATATTGTGGGCCGGATTTGAAACATCTCCTTTGATCGTATTTGGCAACATCAAGACAGCAAAAAAGAATGGTATTTTTACATGATAATGAATGCTTGACAATATTGCCACATGATGGTAAGGTAAGAGGTGAGATACCCAAGATGATAGAAACTAACATAATGAAAGCTTCTCTCTCAGCAGCTTACTCTCTTGAAGTGCCGCATATCATACTAGGTGGACAGATACAGAAAGTTATAGGTACCAGTCGTAGCCGCAAACCTAACTAAATACGAGGAAAACAGTGTCGTAGCAACACTGGACAGGCCATTGGACATGTTTGGGGCTCAGAATCGTAACATCATGACATTGCGACTTGCGACTTTCAAGGATGTTGTCACCGTTATTAGTGACGATACAAGAGGTGTATATTCCGGGATCCTATAACTATGATAGAGATACGGGGGGGGGACGCATCTTCTTTTCCGCACGCGCGCACATCAAATCAAGACGTCTCTATCGGTTCGGGCGACTGTATGTAAGATTATTAGGCTGTGGTCAAGCGCTGTGTGTGTGTGCAGACACCGCAGTACTTACCACACGCTACCGCGCCAGTCTGAGTGCTGACTGGCATCTGTCACCGTCACCAGACCCACACTCGCCGCTCGACTGACTGCCCACTACCCGCGTCCTCACATATTGCTACTACATATTTTATACACTTTGCATTATCATTTTTGCGAACTATCACAAGGAAATTATGAAAATTGAGCTATAATCTTTATCTCCTAGAGAGATTATTAATTCAGGGAAGACATTAAACAGAACAGAATAGAAAGTGATAAATTGTATCTAATGATTATTGTTCTGTATGTACCTACTTACATTTTCATTACAGGCAATTCTTTTATGATTTTAACATTTTAAACATTATAATCAGAGTAAAATATGTGACATAGTATTCAACTCATATGAATAGCATTTTACTATGATATTTTTAATATAATTTTAATTTTAATTACACTAAATATAAATGTGTGAAAAAACCCTATGACTTAATTCATTACGTGTGTTGTCTGCTCATTGATTATGTAAAATACTTCTCTAATTATTACAATAAATATAGTTTATAATTAACAAGTATTTTAATTAATTAGGTATAATATTATCAAGCACGTCTAATAAGTATACATGATCATCAATAATATAATTATCTTAAGATGTTTTGCTTATTATAACTTCCTTAGTAGGTTGGGTATAGAAGTAAACAGAGTAAACGTATAATTAGGACAATAATTTATTAGGCTAATTACAAGAATAAACGCTCACGGTATTGAGCACAAGTGTCGATCGGACGCGAGTGACTCGACACTCGCCTATAGGGAACCTTCGTTAATTTTACTTATAATTATACTAGCATTAGACCAAGGTCCCAAAGTATAGGTACGTCAACTGACTCATACTCGCAACGATAATATTTTTAGAAGGTATATTTTAAAGGTGTATAGCCTTCATAGATGTAAATCTGCAATGTATGTGAAATGAATGTCCTTTGCGGTAAGAAAGATGACAAGTTTAGCAAAATTAGTTCACTCCATGTCAAGATATAATTATATTCTTTCTCTAACACTCAGAACAATATCTAAATCATTATCTCGTAAACATATCTTCTTGTAAGCTTCATTTCAAAACTACATAGTTGATAGACTTTGCATTTTTAAAATGACGATTGTGTCATTCGTAGATACGTAATATACATAGGTTAAATAAAAATTGAATTCTGATTACATTTTCGTAAAAACCAAGATGTAAACATGACTCATTTGTAGAAATTATGAATTATTTTGATTACATTGGCATGTGTAAATTTTATTTGTGTAATTTCCCTCCAAATGGAGGAGATAATACTGAGACTGCAGAGATTGTTATTATGTATACCTACGTGCATTGTTGTAATAGGTATATGAAAAAACAATGAACGATTAATAATTGTATATCCGTTAAAGAGATTCGATTCTCGTTCTAATTCTCACAAAGCTGAAATTGATGGAAAACGATACAAAAATAGAAATACGTAAAACTTTTTTATAGAAATATAGTCCAGCTTGTACCTAATCTTCTATACTTATAATAAATCTGTAGAGAGGTCAATTCTGTACATTAAATATATTTCCAAAATAACTATCAGGGGGTTATTAGGGATCGAT
This sequence comes from Hesperia comma, assembly GCA_905404135.1. Lineage (NCBI taxonomy): Eukaryota > Metazoa > Arthropoda > Insecta > Lepidoptera > Hesperiidae > Hesperia > Hesperia comma. The sequence goes on from FR990020.1 coordinate 6,748,686, forward strand.
ACTGATGCCAAAAATGCAATCAGTAAAATTTTTGTCTGTCTGTCTGTCTGTCTGTCTGTCTGTCTGTCTGTCTGTCGGATGTATAACCGTTATAGAAACAAAAACTACTCGACGGATTTTAACGAAACTTGGTACAATTATTTTTCATACTCCCGCGCTGGTTATAGTATACTTTTCATCACGCTACAATCAATAGAAGCAGAGCAGTGAAGGGAAATGTTGGGGAAACGGGAGAAGTTACTCCATTTTTTAAGCTTCCGTCGCGTGTGCAACCTTAATGGTTAAAGCTACACAGAAATCATGTATGACGGAAATGTTCTCCTTAAAATTATATAAAAAATATTCCACGACGGCATATGTCTATCTTTTATGGTTGACTCACAATAACACGTGTAACTCCCGATAGCTTAGCAGTTCGAAGCATTCTGATTAAGTATACCTATATTTTATCTACTCTTATGTTTATGACACTTAAGTGGGTGAAATAAAGGGGTGAAGTTTAAACGAAATTCACGCGGGCGAAGCCGCTGGCAAAAGCTAGTTGTTAATAAATGTCTCATTTTAATTCGTTCATACTCGTAGATATGTTGCTACATGGTTGCTACCTTCAATGACCAAGATGGCCTTTTCCTGTCTTGTATATAGGTATTTTTTATCGTTTGTGTTTGTTTGTATGCAGGTATCGGCTGCGCAACACATGCAGATGAGCGGCGGGGCGGGCGCGCACGTGTCGGCGGCGGCGCAGCAAGGCATGTACGCCAGCTTCCAGCACCAGGGGACGCCCTCGCCGCAACACCACCAGCGTAAGTACTCCTCTCGCCTCTTAGACTATGTTTTTATGGCTTCCCACGCAAATGCCAGCTTTCCACCCCTGTGATTAAGGTGCATTGCAGATTATCGGCGAGAATTGAAAAGGTCGTAAGTAAATTTTGCTTACAAGCTAAATTGGACTGTGAGTGGAGGTAATATTTTTACGGGGAGTGGCAGCACCAAATTTTCGGCGATTCGGGTATAGTTCCTGGTGCATCTCTCTATGCGCTGAATGATTTACATTAAGTAAGTACAATACCAATCTTAATAATATAAAACTCTTGCGATACTGAGTGATTGAATGACAGACAACGCACAGTCGGAACTACATGGCATGTATGTTCCTTGGGGAGTGTAGGGGAGCACTAAGAGATTTTGGAAATTCCACCCCGAAATGGGTGAAATAGGGAGATGAAGTTTAAACGAATTCCTCGAGGGCGAAGCCTGCGGGTGGAAGCTAGTCTCATTAAGACTACACAGTAGGTATATTTTCACAAGATTTAGATTAGTGTGGGTGTGATTGTATCGATAACGTCTATGCCTTCATCGCTTTGTTGGCTTATTACAAAGCACTGGTCTCCTCATGTCTGAGGAGGCTTAGAGTATACCTACTCCATTCACATCTGTTCCAACGTCCATAAGTTTTTTAAGTTTAAAATACCAATGTTTCAGTACCTACTGAATATATTTTTTCTTTTCCTGTTCATACTTGCACATTGTTGCTTCCAAATGTCTATAATTAGGAATAATGGAATTTCCATTCTGCAGTTTAGTTAGTTTTTGGCTATCAGCGCTATTCGTTCTCTTAACAATTACCACTGCACATAACAAATTAATTTTATTGTTTGTGAGGGAATTATGGAAATTGTACCTCAATACTTCTAGACCATAATCTCTTTTCGAAATTTCATGATTTAAATATTAAAAAATGTTTTATTATAAATAGCTGACGTGTAGAAAATTTGTAAATCAATTAAAATATTAACACGTTTAAAGGAATGAAAATAATCAATAAAGATAATATGCAAGTTCTTAACGTTTGATGATCAATGTTATAGTGTGTCAAATCTCTCTGCTAGTTCTTCGATTTCCAAAAAGTAAAAGCTCATATTAAAAAATACTCTCCTAATAATTATACGCATTATACACCGCCATGTCACTGCATTTTAATGAATCAAGTACTTTACAGCAGCTCTGTAAACAACAATGTTACGTCGCGTGCAGTTTATTTTTCATAACTGAACACTCAGTACAATGTACCGAAGGGTATGCGTATTGCTACCAGCGGCTGCGTGGGTGTGTTGGCTGGTGTAAATTGAGCCTTGTTCGGTGGTGATAAGGGGTATGACGATGGTCGTGTAAAAGTGGTCGGCGCGGCGTTCGGCGTCGATATGTGAGAACGGGGGGAGGGCACGTGTGAGGTTGACGATCTGCCCGCGAGAGCTCGCCGAGCGCGCTTCGGGGATGACATTAGATCGAAATCTTTGTTCGAGCTACGGATAAAAGAGCCGGCGAAGGAATGTCCTTTGATTTGTTTAATTATAACAAATTCCTTAGAATTTGTTGAGGTACTTTAGCTCTGGGAAAGCCGCTTTCGAAAGATATTGATGACGAGTATTATGTGCGCTTTCGGTAATTGGGTTAGCGATCTCTACCAGCGAACAATTCATGATCAGTTTTAGGGTTCGAAAGGCACGTTAAGTTAATCCCGGTTATTTGCTATGCTTATCAGGAGCCTTTTTGCAAGGTGTTTATGTCACCTATGTGACTATGTGCTACTGAAATCTATAACGGAATGATGATGATGATGGAATAAGTATTTAGGCTGACCCGACTGATATTAACTTGTAAATATGCCGTTGGCTTTCATCAAGGTCCGTGTGTTCTTGGCCTGAAATACTGTTTATATTGTAATTTTCCTTAAAACTATGCACACACCATTAGCTTGGGAATATAAGTACAAGTCTTCTTTCGTTTTTTTAGGGTTCCGTACCTAAAAGGTAAAACGGAACGGACGAACGGAGTTGTCTTCATTTGCAATCCCCATTATAAACCCATATTAAACATTATGACATGACATGAGTACTTAGGTATTTAAAATGTGAATCATAAAGTCGTTTTCAGATTTAAAACGCTTCCAAATTTTTTATTTCGTCCGTAAGACGCTTCCAAATTTTTTATTTTCCTGTAAACACAGCCTTAGAACGATTTTGAAAAGGTGTGAAAGATTTTACATTGTATCGCACTTATTTATCTGTAACATGTACCTATGTACGTACTAACATACCTACGCCATAACGTATTCAGACGTTTATCCAAAAACGAACGATTACATTTACATTGCTTAGAAAATATCTTGGAATCGAGTCGCGTCGGGTCTTGCATATCTGTGTTGTACAAGCTTTGATTTTATAATTCTACAAAATTCCTTAGAATATACAGGTATGTGCACCTCTTTCCTTTTTCTATATGCCTATGTCGTGGCCATATCGTAGATTTGCTCACATCATGAAATGATCGACCATATCATGAAATGGTCAACACAGTTTGGCCAGATCGTAAAATCGTCTACGTTTCACGATTTGGTCATCAACGTTTGGCCGGATCGTAAAAACGCGGAATATAGGGCATAATTACGATCCGTGACGTCTCCGGCGCTGCGGAAGGTGCAGCCCCTTCGCCCTTGCGTAACAAAGCACAGACACCCACGCCTGCGCAGCAGCTTCGGCTTGCTGCCACCCTCAGCCGCTCCGTCTCGCCCGGGTGTCTGCGTTTTGTTACTGCGGGCGGGGGCTGCTCTCCGCGCCTCCGGGTTCTAAAAAACATTCTAGGGGTAGGGCATACAAGACTACGTGGAGTAGGGGTAGGCTAATTCGGTTCTGTAACCAATTCGTCGATCTATGTACCTACACCTTGAAGAATTCGATTGAGTAGTAATGAAAATGAGTATTCATTGTTTTATATCCAAAATCAACTGAATTTTTATGCTTCCGTTCAATGTTACTCGTTTTTAAAAATTGACGTTAATTGTATTCTGCAATTCGCAATTTTTGTTGCTACTCTTTTACTCTAGGCCGAATTGACAAGAGAAACAACATTTACGCCAACGGCCGCCATCTTTACACATAAACAAAGCGCTTGCAGCGCCTCTACCGGTAATTAATGTAACTACTTTACGATATGATCAAAATAATCTTGACCATTTCATGAAAAAGCCGCGCGTTTAGTTGCCTATATCGAGAAACGATTTCTTATCATTGATCTGCTCAAACCACATCATGATGTGGCCAATAGACAATTGACCATATCATGAAATGCGACCATTTCATGATATGGTCGATCATTTCATGATATGAGCAAATCTACGATGTGGCCACGATACCTACATGTCTAAAATAATATAATTTAACTGAAAAGTTTTGTTTCTTTGAACGCGCTAATCCCTGTAAATGCCAGTTGGATTAGATAGATTCGTAGGATGAAAATTCATGAGAAAGGTAGGTACCCTACTAAAAAAAGTACCTAACTAAGTAAGCTTTGAATATTGATTATAATTAACTGAAGTGAGGGAGAATGGGTTAGAGATAGATATTGTTTTCTAATTCAACCAATTTTACTTACAAGCAGCAAGTAGTTAGGAAAATAATATATTCGCGGTGTTTAATTATGCGGTTAGTCTACTTTCAAACCATAATAATTATTGTGCTTTTTATATTACTTCTACGATTATTTCTACGAACTACATAGCTAGGTCAATCTCCGATCAACAATTATAATTACAAGTTTGTTGTAACATTTTTATGTACATTGCAAATTAGAAGTCGAGCAACCTAATGGTAATCCCTGGTACATGTCTGGTGTTTTAAAATATGTACATAGAAATATTTGACTGCAGATTTCAGAACGAGGCCAATAGCTATCCAGGCGAATGAAATCGCCTACCATTAATTTACCGTCAGGATTATACCTATTAAGCCAGCGATCTCCGGTAGGAAAGACCGATATTAACAGAGTGTATATCAGGAGATTCAGGAGCAGGGAGGGAGCTAGCTTTAACTCAAAACTGGATCTTCTTACACTCCAAGTAAAAAATCAAAGAACCAATAAAACCTTTTAAATAGAAAACATAGCTTATTAGTAATAAACTGATAGGTATTATTCGTGTTTGTCGATGGGAATAAGTAGGTACCTACCTATGGAAAACAGTGCAATAAGAACGATAATATATTACACCTAGGCCAGCTAGTCTGGTCATTGTAAGATCTCTTGCCTGCGTGACCTGCGTCTGCGAGCATTGCGAGAAAGATTTTTTGTGCGGTAAAGATAGTTGTGGGCCCGTGGTTAATGTGTGACGTCATTGGTTGTTTCAGCGAGCGGGTGCGATACGTACTCGGTGTCGCAATCGCAGAGCATCAATTTCACGCCGAACATGCGCGCGCGGCCCGCCGGCCCGGCGCAGCAGCCCGCGCCGCAGCCGCGGCCTCCACCGCTGGGTAACTGTCAAGCAATGCTATTTAGTTTAGTAGTAAGCATGCGCGTACGCAGGTAGGAGCTTGGAGAATAATTGCGCCCCCTCCCTCTGGAACTTGTATAGTCCCTACCGTTACCGTTACCGTACTTTATACCCCTTACAAATCGGCCGCGAAAATCCGATTTGCCTCTTGGATTAGGAATTCAAGAATTTTGCTCCCCCCTTTCCCTAATCCGGAGCTGCGGATGCTTATTGCTCAAGCAATACTTTAAGATAGCAGACTAGCATGCAGTACCACTCTTGCATTGCCGCCCGTCACAACTGTGATTGACTCCGAACATAACCCAAATCGAGAAATTTTGAGATAGTTTTGAATGACACACTTTGTTCTATCGCCTTGTCTTCGTCGCTCTCTTTATTTATGTTATTTACGGAGGAGGGGAAAGATAAAGAGGGGGCTCCCCAAGAGGAAAGAGATAAAGCGGAGAAAAGAGCATTTGTATCCATGTGTAGTATACCTAGTATGTATGTGAGTCAAAGTGACACATAAATTTCATCGAACACAGTTTTTCCTTGTATGTATCTATGTATTGTATATAATTATGTATTTGCGTCACAGAGAGTGAAGTTCCAGTTTTACTCGTGTATGACATCGTAAGAAACATAAAGTTCGTATTATTTTACCTGTTGTCTTTGTATGTCTTGATTAGGCCGTGACCATGACCCAGGCTATCGATATAATAATACCTATTTATTATCGACATTGTGTACCTACTAAAAGTTGTAAATTTTGTGTGACGTTTATGAATACTATTAAAATATACCTACTTTTCTTACCGATGCATGTCAAAAATTTGACTATCCAAATGTATAATACCAAAATCGAATTCACGCTGCCAAGAGAAGTTTCTAAAGAAATTGAACTGATAATGACGTAACATTTGGCAGTATTGATTATTGTACGAAAGCCAATTGATGTAAGATATAATACGACGTGGACGGTAGCTCGGAGCGGACGGTGACGATATCAGAATGTACTGCGATTTAACAGGTGTTCGGCACTGTCAGCGGGTGGCTGTTGCTAACTGTGCACACTGGTTGCCAGTGCCCCGCATATAATTAGTTTGAAATATATATGTTTTATGATGAAAAAAAAATCCAAATAACTCAACTAGTTATTTGGATTTTTTTTTATTAATCAAAATATAAACTACGAGATGAATTTTAACTAAGGTGATAGTATATGTATAGGCGGCGTCTTTGTATATGTTAACTTTTCTGTTTTGTTTTTTTATTAGATTGGTCGTAGAGTGTCCTTTAGGATGCTGTTGTTACCTAGGAACCCTTAAGGTCTTCGTACAGCATAATACATGAACAAGTCTTTGAAATACTATATAAAATCTATACAGTCCACTGGCCGCCTAGCGCCCATGAAAATTTAGCTTAACGTTCGAGAATAGCGACTAATAAAATATACAGAAAATAATTGCTTTTTACAAAAAAAATAACCGACTTCAACCTTGATAAGTAGAGATAACTCAAAAATTACTCGCCAGATGGCGCTCAATTCAACATGTATGTGTAAAGTTCTCGTCACAACAAATTAATCAAGTCCAAACACTAGATAACTGCAGTAAATCGTTGAGGAGTTCCCTCGACTGTCTTTCGGCTTCATCAGATCGACTCCAGACCTTCTTGAAATGGTAGCGCTTTAATGTATTTATGATAACATGAACAAACACACTAGTCTTCCATACAATTTTCGAAAGTTGCCCTCGATTTCTCCGAGATGCCATCATCAGATCCTGATGATCATTTCAAAAGGACCCCACTGCGCATATCTACTTTACAACAAAAAAAGAATTATCAAAATCGGCCCATAAACGACGAAAAAATCGCTGAACAAACATAAAAAAAAAAGCATATATACGGTCGAATTGAGAACCTCCTTCTTTTTTGAAGTCGGTTAATAAAATCAAACAATTTCAATACCTAACTCTACATCGCCAATCAGGCGTAGCAGCGGCGGGCATCTCGCACGAGCACCAAGCGAAGATGCTGCAGCAGCAGCAGCAGCAGATGCTGCGCGCGCAGCAGATGCGGCCGCCGCCGCCGGAGTACAAGCCGCGGTTCGTGGCCGCCGCGCCGCGCCGCGCCGCCGCGCCGCGCGCGTTCGCGCCGCACGCGCGGCAATACTCGCCCGAGTGGCGACACGTGCTGATGCAGCAGCAGGCGCGACAGCAGTTCCCGCATCACCATCAAGGTAGGTGAAGTACTGATGTTGTGGACAAACATTTTGTAGGACGATCAATTAAGGACTGCGCACATGTAACAACTAACAACCTGTTAACCGACAAACTTAAATGAAAGGATTCGTTTATGATCTTTATTTCTTAGTTGTAACGATTGAATTTCAATACTATGCTAGGTGTCGGTATGGAGTTAGGGCGCTTTTAGTGTCATGCGGATTTGCTCTCGCACGCGGGATTGCTCCGCATGCGTAGCACCCGCAAAGAACAATTTCATATAGAATTTACTGTAAAGCGTGAAACACGCACGCGGGATGCGGGACGCTGTGCGGGGCGTCATCCCGCAGCGGGGCATCCGCATGCGTGGCCTATCCATATAACTTCAGTACCCATTTTAGAGTCGTGCGGGGCGCACGCACCGTATTGTACTAATCGTCTACGCAACCCGCACGTCAACCCGCAGAAGACTGAAACTTAAACTGCGTATGATCCGCAGCGTGAAATTTCACGCATGCGGAGCAATCCCGCGTGCGTGACCAAATCCGCATGACACTAAAAACGCCCTTAGTCAGGCGTCGGTGGCGGTGGCATACTACAGTAATTATCAAGAGTATCAAGACATAAAGATCATAATTGAATGCTTTCGTTTGAGTTTCTCGGTTCTCAAGTTGTTGTAATGTGCGCAGAGCTTAAACGTACCTGTCGTTCCGGCGATAAGCCCGCTCAAACACCCTTCAGCTTTATTATATCGGCATTGGTATACTCCTTAAACATCCTAAGACAATTATTACACACCTTTCATTAAGTCAACACACAGTCTCCTCATAAGAACATGGTGTGCAGGTTTCGGGATGGGCGGTATCGGCGGCATGGCCGGGGTGGGCGGCGTGGGCGGCGGCGCGGTGGGCGGCATCTCGCAGCAGCAGCAGATGCAGCTGCAGCAGGCGCGGCTGCAGCAGCACCAGCTCATGCAGCACCAGCAGCAGAGGTCAGTTGCCGTCGTAATCAGTTATTGGTTTTTGATTAATACACTTAAGATGGTGTCCCACTACCGACGAGTCGGCGAGTTTATCCCAGCTATTTAGGATAGTTGCACAGTCAAGCTTACCGCCAGCGCGGTTGACCCACGCCGATGAATCGCACTGCAAATGTACGTCACATCTGTGCGGTTCATCGGCGCGGGTCTCTTTTCACTATAAAACGGTACAAGAGACTTGTAGCTCGTGTCCCGCGCGCCGGTCAACCGCGTTGGCGGTAAGCTTGACTATGCAACCATCCTTTCTCGCTCAAGACACGTACAAAAGATATGACATTCCATGAAAACAAAAGATGCATAATATGCCAGCGAGTACTCGCTGAATGTTCACACCGGCTGGCGAATACTCACTCGCGTATGCATTGATACTGATATCATAAGAACCTCCATATATAATTACGTTATTGTTGTTTTTCCGATCCCAGCGACCTTAGTGCTCACCTTGCCATACGTCACAGTGTATTCATTTGTCGTACGTATTTATTTCTAGGGCATCAAACCAGCAGCAACCAATGTCACATCTGATAATGCAACAGAATCAGATGATGAGTGTTCAAGGACAGGTAATATAAATTGTTTATTTTATCATAGGATATCATAGGATAGGTCTTTGTGTTCAAACAAATGTCTGATCTCAAGTAAATGGTCTTGGTAGTTCAAGCACACGTATTTATCTCAATTGTTGTATACTCCGACTTTTAATTCGATGCAGTAAAATGACATTTCCAGTGTTACCGTTTTTTATTATCACAAAAATAGTGATGTAACCTGGACACAAATTATTCGATTTGATGAAAATATTAATCGGATTATAATCGTTTCGCATAATTTAGCAAACTGCTAAAATAATGTATGAAGTTATTACAGGATCAATAACTACATATAAAAATACGATTGATATCAATAATCTCCTAGATTTTTAATTATTAAGCGCTTTTAGTGCATTTTATGTACTAAAAGCATGCATGCACCGGTGTTTATTATTTTTCGTCTACTATATAATTTTAAATTAATAACCTTTCCGTATTGTTTTCTGAATTTGAATTATATTTTATTAACATACATTATAATAGACATACTGAGAAAAGAATAATCGAATAATCAAAACATCGTTCGTTAATCGTGTAAGTTATCACCATTATTGAAAATCTGGCAACATTATTACAAAAAGTGACATTAGCAAACGTCATTTTACTGCATCGAATTAAAAGTCGGAGTATAAGTGTCCCACTTTCTACCCATTGGTCCCACATAAATGGTGTAGTAAACTAATCTTTTTGGGATTTTTTTGCCAGTTATTAAACCGATTGAATAGTTTGCCTTTTGCAAGCCATTTGTATTAATTAATTTTGAGTAGTAAAATTATTTTTATTACGTTTACTAAACGAAATTCTAACGCCAGAAACTTAAGTATGTGAGCTTAAATGATATTGTCTAAATTATCTTCCAGATGCCAAATATTCATATGAGCCAATCACAGAGCATGTCGATGCAGCAGAGCATGGGTGGAATGGGCGGCGCCCACCAGGGCAGTCCGATGCAGAACGGTCCCATGCAGAATGGGCCCATGCAGAACGGCCCCATGCAAGGGCAGGGCCCCATGCATGCGCAGAACATGCAACAGCAGCAGAACACCATGATGTCGCAGAATGGCCCCATGCAAGGCTCGGCGTCCGCTCAGCACACGTTCCCCTCGTTGCACAATACGTCTTCCTTCTCAGGGCAAACTGCTGACTTCAACCTCGATTTCCTCGACAACATGCCTTCCACAGACGCCAGCAATCTCACCGCTCAGGAGTTACTCAACTCCTTGGATAACTCGTTCCTCAATGATATCCTATAAAAGACCTATAATCCTATAAAAGATATCCTATAAAATTGACGACGTCAGAACCAGGCTGATCCAAGGTAAAAAAAATATATGTATATGTCTGTGCGTATACTTGAAAGACCAATACATATTTCTAGCATTTCATGCTGAGCTATGATGCCGTTTTGTATCATAATAGTGGAAAAGTGTTTATTTTGAAAATAGTCACTTGGATTTTTTGTCGGTTGGATGAGGGTGGTAGTGACGTCAGCAAGGAGCGCGTTTGTTATGTATAATACAAGTGTGACCAATGTTAAACAACCAATGACCAAAGTTATCCAGCATGAATTTAACAACAGACTAACGATCGACGATGTTTAGAATTGCAAGTCTTCGATGTCTTTAATACTTTCTGATGTTGTTTATGTAGGTAATATTTATTGTGAAAATATCCATTTTCATAATATTTATAGTTTTACAATCCTTAGTAATTTTCTTGTAAAAATATATTAAGATGATCATTTATAATGTAACTTATGAAATAGAAACAATAGATTCTGGATACTCAAATATAAATGATTCGTATATGTTCGGGAGAGTTTCGTTTTCCACTATGTTGCAGAGTGACTTTATATTTATACTATATTTATTTATTTCAGATATTTGTATAAGAGATTATAGCACAAAAGACATTTCTGCGATTTTATTTACTTACGAATGAGTTTATTTATAAAAGTGAAATAAATTAATTGGGGCAATACATCTGTAGTTGGCTTATATTAATACATATTTGTATCATAAAGTATAACGTTGCTATGTAGTAATTTATTCCTTTCTTAAGGTCCTCCATTGAGACCTTACTGATAATCTTATGTTTAGCTACGCTTGCGCTTTAACTAGTGACTCTTGCTATGCAATCAATATTCGACCTTGATTAATTTTATCAAGGGTTACTTTACTTTGATACTATAAACGTATACAATAAATGTTTTAAATTCTTTGATTAATGTATCTCATAAATTTGCCCCAATTCTTAAGAAAGGGTACAAAGTTTTCTCTTGACCTATTTTGTTATATAAAACAATACAAATGATTTATTATACAACAATGACGTGTTGGGAATTCCTCTGGTTCAGTCTAATAAAGCCTGTATAAGGGGATCTTTTATTTCTTTGTGTTGTTCGGTATTGTAAAGTAAGATATTGATAAATATACAATTTTATTAAGGATAAATATATACATGCATTAATTGGTATTTATTGAAAGTCAAACGAGCGAGAGTCGGCGAACTCCAAGATTATTAGTAAGGTTCATCTATCCGCCTGGGAACAAAGGCCCAATCTATGTTTTAATAATAGTGCAAATGTAAATGTTTATTAGTTAGGTATAAATAAGATCATTCCTGTACCTAAGATGTAATTAGTAGTTTATACTGTGATGTCGGTCTCAATGGTCAATAGTTGATATAGTATCAATTATTATAAATAGATTATTGTTATTGTTAAGGATCTCATGTATCATTTAGGTCGGGATTGTGGGATTCTGGAATATCAGAATGATGGTTTATTTTTCCACGTTTATTTTTCTGTTGCCTTGGTCGCGATGAAAATTATCTTCATTGTTTATGGAAACGTTAATTTTGCTTTTCCTTTATTTATTTTTGTTCGATATTCGGAAAGCATGTTAATGATATATCATTATTGAATCATCGATGACTTTGGGGACATACAATAGAAAAAAGATTTAGCTCTCTGTTATACATGTATGTATATAACCAATTGTGAACGATAGAAACATTCCAGAGCCATTGTTAATGATGTTTTTAACTTTAGGACCAATTTTTGAATGTTCTTTTGAAAATAATATTGCATATTGAAAAAAAAAACTTCTTTTATTTCTTAGTATATAACCAACTAATTATAATGAAATTTACAACAACTTACTGATTAACGGGGAGTAAATACTTTAGAGAGTAAAACACAAGTGTACCTACCTATAAAATACCTATAGTAAAACTTAAATCTATGCTTCACAAACATGATATGCACTCACAAAATTTGATACTAAACTACATTACTTACAAAATACTAGAACACATTTTGTATAATCTCAGTCAAATTATAAAATACAAATGAAATGCAATACTTTGCTTAATACACTATGTTTAACAAACTATAATATGAGGGATGGTAATTATTATGGTAAAGTTCGTCTTGGACATACATTTTTGAGATCCTCTGTATAATTTTTAGTAGTAGTTTTATTATGTAATTATGGAAAGTAAATTTTATTGACATTTGCTTACCACAATATGCTTACTAATCACAAGAAGTCTGTAAGTGGTTATTTCATACCTTAGCGGTGTGGACCGAAATGAACAGACAAGGCATCTTATTTGTAGCCGGTATCTATAACATTCGTCCTGACTGTGACTGTATCGGGCATTCGCCGTTAGTTTTGTAAAGATGGCAGAAAATTAAGGAGCTTTGTTAAAATTTCTAATAACGCGAGTGCCTGTTACAATTATAATATGTAGGTACTTAAAAACTAATTGGATATGATAGTCTTATCTCCAATATTAATGCATTAAAATTTATATTACAAAAAAGTATCACCACATAATAGAATCAGCCTCGTGTTTGTAGAGATAATCTGAAAATTTCTCTAGTTTTCTCTCTAAAGCATTTATCTCCACGGCTAATTCTCATATCATCTCGTTAGGTTTTCCATTGAAAATCGTCGGATTCCGTACTCGCGGGCTGTAGTAGTTATTAGGCTGGATGTATCTCGCTGTTATTGGTTCCTCGTGGCTCGTTCTATGCTCGTATATATTGTCGTTCGCCTTCATGTCGGATTTCATCATGAGCCTGTGGATATCTTGCCGGTGCTTCTTGAAACGTATGCAAGAGAACACAGTACTGAATAGCAACGCTAGCTTGAACACTGCCACGACAAATAAGGCCAGCATAATCTTCACGTACTGATCTTGATACCAAGTTTCTAGTTTGCTCAGACAACCCTGTAAATTATGAGATTGCATTATTTATCATTTTATGTTAACACGGAACACCTACATAATTTTTATGAGATGCAGTTGTAGTGTTTTTATTGTAACAATCAGTTAAGCAATTAAATGAGTTTAAATATGTTTGAACTCATCATTCAAACCATCTCGCTGGGAATCGAATCCCTTGAAAGGCGGTCCGCCATGTTAACCTTTGCGCCATTCGTCTCGTATTTAATAGGGGTTTTAACAATGCTATCAGTTGACTTGAGGATAAAAAATATTAAGAACGACAGTAACGACGTCCTGGCTGTGAACGACATAATTCATAAACCAATAAACTCACAGCAGCATGTCGCGCGCGCGGGTCGAGCGTGATCTCCTGGCAGCGCGTGTTATTGGCGGGCAGCGGACTGAGGTAGGAGCCGCCGGGCGCCTGCACGCAGCAGGACGGCGGGACGGCCGCGCCGCGCGGGCCCAGCCGCCGCAGCTGCCACGTCGACATATCGTAGTTACGCGCTGACGTCATGCCGCAGCACTCTAGCTGGGAAACGAACACGAACTGTTTAATGACTACTTGCTTTCGGGTTTTACCGCTCGGCCGTTTTATTTTGCACGAGCCCTAGGTTGATAAAGTTGGGTTAATCTTTAAACAGTCTAGCGGTGGCGTCATCACGGTGCCTTTGCGTACCCATAGGATCGCTAGCATTATCGATATACATATTGAAACTTAACGGGTAAATTACCCTTTGAAACCCCGTTGAATCGAGTTTATTTTTTAAGTTGAACACTTCGAACATTAACGAGTCCGGCAGACTTCGACCCCTATGTAAGTCAGCAGCCGACGCATTCGCCGCAACATAACATTCTGCAAATCACCTGAGTCTGAGCGAGGTCCACAGCAGCCGTGAAGTCCTCGTAGTCGGGCACGGCGTAGTAGGCCTGCAGCGCTCCCACGGCGCCGCCGCGCGCGCTCTGCAGCCCCGCGCAACGCGGCCAGATCGCCGCAATCACGCCGCCCGCGCACTCGCATAGCAGTAATGATAGCACTGACAGAAAGTACTGGGGACAAGCGAGGAGATCTCATGTGGGACGTATTTGTTTCACCATTGCTATAAAATACCGTAAATTCAAATCATAGTTTGCGTGAAGCATCATAAATGAGCATCATGAAAAAGATTATCAAACATTGTATGCCCTAAGATGCATAGATCGTTTTAAACAATGTCCAAAAGATATTTATACTGTTTTAAAATTGGGTACATGATAAATACAAAAATTTCTGCCTTTCATAAGGAAGCCATGAAATTCCTAAGTTTTTGTCCTCTTTATTGTTGAGATAAGTCATTATTATTGCTTACTATTGTCAACACGATGTACCCAGGCATATACGTAGCCCAGACACCCAGCGAGGCTATGGCGCACACAGTCAGTCCCAGGGCCAGCAGTGTGAGGGCGAGGTAGTAGAAGGGCGGCTCGATCAGCTCACCCTCCGGTGACGCCAGCAGCCGCGACAGCAGAATCCTTTGGGTATCGCAAAGCAGCAGGAATCCACATACTACTTCCAAGAATCCGATGAGCTTCAAAGTAAAGTCATGTAGATTATGAATAAGGTAATGCTATATTGAACACAAAATTAATTTATATAATGATTCAATGTATTTTTTTACACATTATTACACATAAGTATTATCCACATAATGTTATGTTTTCAGTAAGTTTGTATTACGCAACTGAATGAAACCGTCGCACACACAGTACACAGTGTTACATCCCCACATTCCCTATCTTTATTTAAATTTCATATAAACGTAGGCACTCCTAAACACAGCTCCTAAATAGCTCAAACGGCCATCAACAACCCTGTCCTACCTACCATGATTTAATGTATCCGTGGTTGTTTTCATACCTGCGCCCAGCACACAATATAAACATTCTGAACAGTGTTACCAAACGAAAAATTTAAAATACGGTAGAACTACGCTTCGAAAATCGGGAGAATACGGGAGATAAAAAAAAGACATCATATTCACAGCCTTTTTCACCATTTCTTGATAAAGTCTCAGGTTTCAGAGGTGTCGAATAGAACTATTTGGCACTGATATCTCACACTTTATCAGGAAGTAGTGAAACAAGCCCTAAATGTTATGTTTTTAAAATATTAGCAAAAAACTTAAAAATCACGTTAGCAAACAAAGAAGACTTGAATAGATTAACACAGATAAACCAGTTTGAACCAAGGCAAGAGAAGAGTAGCGAATGCCAAACAAAAACTTACCTTATCTACAACAAATAAAGGTGATTAAACAAATTGTTAAAGAGAGATGACTCATGGATTCACATTCCTACTGCTTGTTAATGTTTCCATAGTTACAGGGAAATCGCCGACCAAGATTTCTCAATGAGGCGATTAGGGTGGGTTAATTTTACCAGGGTTGCGTTGCGTTCTGCGCTACACAAATATCGGGAGAAAATGATTGCATATCGGGAGATCGGGAAATGAGGTACAAAATCAGGAGATCTCCCGTAAAATCGGGAGGTTCGGTAACACTGATTCTGAAGCCGGTTAAAATGACTTATCCATCATCGGTTGGGAAATGCACCCAGACCAACGAGAACGAAATAGTAGTTGACAAATACTATTTCGTTCGTTCGTGACGAAATAGTAGTCACACAAAGATTGAGATTCGGCAAAAAGTTAAAAAAAAAACAATCAAATCCTTAGGACGCCAAGATTGAATATGTAGGTACATAATATGTAATATATAAAAATCGTGTATACTTACAAACAGAATGAAATTAAGGCATCCAAACAGCGCTTTGGCACTCGCTGTATGTTTAAAATTCATTGATCACAAATAAACAATCACTTCAAATGCAAAATATTACAATATTATGTTTTGCGACAGGAAACCGCGAATAACGCAATATGTGTAGTGAACTAAATACTGGTTCGTAGTGTAGTGAGCCTTTGAATAAACGGCGCGTATGAATAGATTCGGCCGTTTTAGGGAGATGCGCTCTGCTGAGCAGGTGGGGTGACTATAATTAAAGGCATTTTTGTTTAAAATTTATAACTTTTCCGGCGTCATAAATATGGTTCAAATTTATTCAATTTAACAACACACGTAGTATCCTTTTGCTTATTAATCAGCTTACGCATTTTTTTGTTGCACTAATTAAGCATAATAAAAACATAGGACTATGGTCTCATGCACAGAAGTAACTACACATGTGACTAACATACTAATTCTTAGATTGAATCAAAAGGATGGTAGTGAAGCCCTGCGCAACGATGGGTCTCAGGTTTGGTTTTTTGAGAACTGTTAAGAGGTTTTGTTGTGATGCAACTAAATAAAGTCTAAAAAAATGGATAAATAAAATGTGTGTCCTTTATAAAATTTATTGTTTTTACTTAACAAAAGTATTAAATTATATATTTACTCTTAAATAATATATTTCCTTAACATATTTAAAAAGCTTAAAAATCAGTATCTTTTTTCTTAAAGCCACCACACGTTTTAGGCACTGCTGTAATATCATCTTGTTCTCTTTCACTGGACTCTTGAAGTTCTGCAATGCAAAGATATCATTATAATAATTTCCACTAACTGGCCGGACATACGTTATTCTATCATAATGTTGCATTTCCAATAATCTGTAATGTATATTGAAATGATTTTTTATTTTTAGAGTGGAATTTAGCATTGTAGACTAGTGCTACTTTTCGAAGTCTCATTATTATTTTGTTGCCGAAATGCAGCATGTGATGATGTGACTATGATATAAGTTCTTCATATTTTACTAGGCCATTGCATATGACGCAGTGTCGTAGGGTGGTAATTATCGACATTAATGGACTTCTTACTTATAGCTGAGGAGACCTAGATCATAACTCCATCATGCTGCAGTGCAACTACCATAGTCTTGTAAGTTACTATACTTGAAAATTTTTCAACATAGCTGATAGTAACTCAGTACTTAGAATAGAAGAAGATAGATTATTTAACAACAAAATGCATTAAGTTGTACTAAAAAAAATTAGGGCTGTACCTGGAGGTAAGTGTAGTTTTTCTATAACGAATTTTTTCCTCCTCAATTTGAATGCTAAATCCAGGCTTGGAGGTACATATGGTACTAAGGAATATAATGCTGACAGCTTAATTATATGGAACAAGCCATGATATTCACTATAAACTGGATTTGTTTCCTGGCTTGATCCTGCAAAGGATTCTATTCTCACTGCATTGTCAACTGAATAATGAATCCTTTTGATTATGTGTTCATCCTGTAATATTAAAGAAATCTATACTTAATAGTTATTCCTTTTTAATAAATTTTTCGCAATACATAGAAATAACAACATTTTCCTTTTCTTTAAAAGCATTTTACAAACATCGCTTTGAATACTGGATACACGCAAACAAACCAGCATAAATAATTTTTGTTACAATACAGCTATACTGTTGAGATATGCTGGGATACTGCTGAGATATGACTGGTTAATTTAAGTGTACCTAATTGAAATATGATATAACATTTTTAATCACCTCAAACAAATGTGTTGGAATAGTCACAAGTGCAATAGCATTTGTATCTCTGAGAACAACTCTTAAACAATATATAAATTTCAGTAAGTCTTGTCCGTATGCTGACTGGATACAGTCATCGCAGTCCATGGCAGTCCACACAGGAGATCCCAGTGATTGTATACATATCCGTAAAATATTCCCATTCTTGCTACTGCTTTTATATGCTTCATTTGTTATTGAATTCTGTATAGTTGATAGTAGTTTATGGTACATATTGTTCTTAAAACCTGTAAGTAGTAAAAATAAGAACATGTTATAATGGTTAAAACCATTGGTATGTGGTGTGCAAGAGGGTTGTCCAAGTAGTATGCAAATTCATTCCCCCTGATTAAGGTGTATCCTGCCTTAAAATTGATTGATGAAATTATACTGTCAGGACGACCACATGTATGGCACAATCACAAAGCCAGAGGTCCCTAAAAGGGTCCCAGGTTTGTTATCCAGCGAGGTAGAAATTCATATGTGATTTTAATATTTTTTTGATCTGGTTATGTATTCTTGTCTTGTGTGTGCTTATGACATAACAAATCCTAGTGTTAGGCTAGGGTTGTGTAGCGTTAAAAAAATATTGCAAATCGATATTGATAGCATAGGTCCAATCTTCAGTCATTACTCTTTAAAAGGTTCTTTTAATCATACTTTTAGGGGATTAAATTAATTTACCTTTTCCTTGTTTTTCTTCTTGCTCCAGATGACAGTAAGTTATATCACTCTTATTGATTGTATCCTCATCTATGTGTTTGCTCAGATCAAAATGATGGCCAAAGGTTGTATTACTTCCAAATGAAGACTCCACTTGACCTAAGCCTTCATACCTCCATGCTATTTTCATTTCATCATTTGTAGGAGGGATTTCTTTATCGTTTATAGGTGCTGCACAAGGTTGTGGAAGTTCAATGACCTAGAAACATGTACATACACAACTATTATTAAATTCAATCATCACATAAAGCAAGGAGTTTATAATTTATAAAGTTAAAAGTCAATTCAAACTCAAAAAACTCAAAATCGTTTATTTCACGTAGGTATTTACAAATACGCTTGTGAATGTCATTATTTGATTCAACCGCCATTTTTGCAAAGGTGCCTTATATTCGTTTGTAATGCAGGAGAAAAAAAAATGGCGAAAAAAAACTCCTCAGCATCTTTTAAAAGATCACTTACATTTACCTACAGTTTTATACGTACTAACAGGAGCGGAACTGGTCGCGGATGGCTACTTCCAAGCATCTTTGTCATTTAAATATTCATCGACTGTGTAATTCCCTTTCTGTATAAGTCGTGTTTTAACATGTTTCTTAAATATTTGTATGGGCGAATCAGTAATGGACTTTGGCAATTTATTATAAAAGCGTACACCGAGCCCCACAAAAGACAGCTGTACCTTACGCAGGCGGTACGACGAAATTACTAAATAGTGCATATTTCGTGTTTGCCGATTGGTAATAAACTTAAAGTAAACTTTTATATTATCACTTCAGTATTTTTTAGTTTATCTAATTGGAATAACAATTCTCAATCAAACAAGATAACCATTTAACACAATATTGAATGTAATATGGAAATCTAATTAGATATTTTTAAAAATCATACTACTCTATATTCTAATAAGAATACAACTTACAATATTTCGTGGATTTTCATCACCAGATGCCACTAGCAATGCATGTTTGCATACAACACCTTCCGCCAAGAAGTACTTACTGAGGATTCTGCTGTAGCTACCCAAGATATCTTCCTCTGAAAATAACGCGTCCAATTCAGGTACTGTTACCATGGATAATATAAATATTCATTCCATTTAAAAAATATTTATTTCAATGTACTAACCTATAAGAAAGATAGAGCCAGATGGTATTCCACCTCCTGAAAGATAAACATGACTTATTACACGTCTGTTTAAGTTGTTCACTATTTGTGTATACTTTATGCACTTAAAATATAGCAAGTACTTTAAGTAATGCAATACTTGCCGATAACATGATCCAGAGATGGGATACCAGAGGATACATAAGGATGATTATTTTTCAATTTTGTACCAGAAATTGTGAACCTAGAAGCCGAAGTCTTTTGAAAACTTGACATGGTATCGACCAATGTAGTTGAAAGTTTTTGATTTTTATTTTATTTAATAATTTAAAATGGAAATAACCTCAACACGCAAAAACAAAAATAAAATATAACATTGTCAATATTGTCACTGTCATTGTCAAAGTCAAACTGTCAAATCAAAGTTTAGTGGACACCGTAAACATTGACTTTTGCTGCGTTCCACTACTACTCATAACGACTACGCCCTTTTTGCGATACAATTTTCTATCCTAGTGAAACGGATTTTAGCGTTGGTGTGAACGAATATTACAAATGGGGAGCTTGAAACATCAAAAACTATTGGTTACCTTCACGTGCATTAATTAATATACACAATTATTTTTTCCACTAAACAACACTTCAGAAATAATTTCATCTATGACGTTTTTCGGAAACATAATAGAATTGTGATAGAATATACTTTCCATTGCTATCCAACTTGACAGGGCCCACTGCGCTCCACTGAATCAGATGGATCGTTGTGATCAAAAATGATGACGTTATACGAGTAGATGACGATGTAGTCTGGCAAATGAAAGTAGAACCTCGTATTTTTATAGAAATTTTAGATGGCAATAGCAAAATTACGTCAAAACAATGTCAAACTTTCTGACGTACTGTCAGTGACCGACCGCCATGATTACTTTCCAAGTCAATATTAATTATTAGTTGTATGCGCAAATTACTTACTCAAAAGGAATAAAACGATAAAAGTGTGTCAAGGAAGCTATTTTTACCATGATAACCGAGTATGAAGAAGGAAAAACAACAAAATAGCGAGGTTTATGTGAAATAAATTGATTGTTTAGGTACTTGTCATGTCATGCCATCTCGACGTTTACAGGTGAGTCGGACTAGTTGTGTTTGATAGTTTTATTTCCTTTAACTGCTAGAAATATTATTTCAAAAATAAATTGTAATATTCATAATGATTTCAACCAACAACTTTTTTACGTATTGTTTACAGAAGTCAGAAAGCTTACAGATTCGGATTTGAAAAATGACTGACCATTATAAACTTAAAAAATAGAAGGAACGCGACACACAGAGTTTGAGTCATAGTGTTAGAGTTAGACAATAATTAATTATTAATTAATAATTAATTAATAAGAAAATTAGTGTTAGATAATTTTATAATTAATGCTGGAATTGCGATTTACATTCAAGGTTCTGATGCTTTGTTTGATATAGAATATTTGAAATCAGATATGGATTCATAATAATAAATTGTGTGTTTTGTAAACTTTGTCTATATTATTTACCCTGCTTACTGTAGATAGTATCTTATCAAATGAGAAATTTAAATTTAAAAAACTGGCACGCAAACAGTATCTGTTATTTTTTTTTCAACACAGTAATTATATAAGAATCATTTGTCAAAACGAACGTGAAAATAGTTTTTCTTCTTCAAGTATCAAAATGAGTTGACGCTACATTTACTGGGTTGCCTTATACAATTTTTTTAAATTTCGCGGGCTTTTGAAGGTTCTACTTTCATTTGCCAGACTCTAACCGTTCGAGCGAACAGTACATCCAAAAATCGTAATACTTATGGAACGATTTATGACTTGTTTTGAGCGTTATTATCATTTGCTGGAACGCGAGGACATGAAACGACATTAATTATTTGTTTATCAATGGTTTGTCCATAGACAGTAGACAGTTTCCATGACATTTTTTAGAGCCCCAACAGACTAGCGATGGGCGATTGTTACAAAAAAAACTATCGACTGAATCGAAAATTGTTCGACTGTGCATTCGATTGTCGATTTAGTAGTTCCACGCCATGCTTATTCGAATAACAATCGACCTAACTACTAATTTTATTACTATAGTAGGGCCATTTTAATAGGCCACATTTGACAGTTCGTCAAAATTTTACAAAGTAACCTTGTAAGGGAGGCACCCCATAGTATCTAATACATTCCATACTAGATATTGTTAAACTTTTTACACTTAAAAGTAAGGAACTGACGTCGTTACAAAGTTACGTCACTGAACTCTTTTTCTTTTTAAATATCAGGGATGGTAGCGAAAGAAAATGATGAGTAGATAAGTTGAATTCGAGAAGTCGAACTAATCGTCAAAAAGTATTTTACGATTACAAAATAAAATGTATTTTAATACAAACAAAATTTATTTTATTACATTTTAGGCCAAAAAATATGTAATCATTCATTTATATAATAACGTCTGGCTCACAAGTCAGTATCTAGAAGCGTGAAATGTTACAAAAAAGTCATGATTTCATTTCGCGCCATTATTTGACGCATTATTTTTGTCATTTTTTTTTAGTCGTTGTGTGAACTGTGCGCTTATTAATACTTTTTATAACAATCGCATTCAATTTACAGATGTTTGAAGTCCTTATCGATTAATTAAATTAATCGATGATTTTCAGCAGGTTACCCTCACTATAAAGCAAAGACAAACAGTTGTCAAATGTGGCCTATTAAAATGGCCCTACTTTAATTGTACGCACGCTAAGTTCGTGCGATCGGTGAAATAACAAATTACAATTTGGCGCGCATTTAGCAACTTGTCGCGATATAACTTAGTAGAACTGCTTGTGCGGTATAAAAATAAGAAACTTTACTGACGTAGAAACTGCTAGCTTGTTTACTTCGCATACCTACCTACTTCCATACTATAATATCTTAAGGCATTTTACTTTGTTGTAAAGCAAGCGATACATAACAAATCTTTGTATTACAGGAAAGTGCAAATTAGAGCTATCTAAAAATTAAGGTGTGGGGAATTTAAACAATTAGGCATAAAGCCTTACAGATTATAGTTTTTGCTTGAAATATTATAAATGCGTATAAAAAACAGTTGCTTAATAAGAAGGATGCCAAAGATGTATTAAATATCTAGATGGAACATCGAATCCGCGAAAACGTGTCAAAAAGTTGTGGCCAACAGTTGGCCACAACTTTTATAGCATTACGCACAGATTACGCACACATAGACAATAAATGAACGCGAAAAACATCGCCTACACGCACACATGCTTGATAATGTTGCCTTGTTTTTTTGCTTTCATTGTAGGGCGACGCTCAATCTAGATATTTAAAACATCATTGAAGGATGCATAATTTGGCTACGTGTATATACCGGCTTTGTAAGGTGGAAGAATAAAAAAAATTACGTGCATAAGTGTATCAGTGATACCAATATGAATACTTGGCTACTAAATAGTCATCTAAATAACCTAATTTATATAGTGCGAATCGCAATATGCAACGCACCCCCGCCCACCGCACCATCTTTTGTAATTACTTTTTAAGTAGTAGTAGTACCTACGCAACGCAACTACGCAGGAGTATAGCAATTATTCGATAAATTTAGTAGTACCGCACGCGTACGCTGCGCCGCGCCGATCGCCTCGATTATTCGATAAATTTAGTAGTCCCGCACACAAAATCGCGCCGCGCCGTTCGCCTCACCGCACCGCCGCAGCTCGCAACTTTTAGTTGTTAACAACAATCGAATAACGTCGATTGTTATCGACTTTTATCGACTAACCTGAACAATCGACTAATTCGATTCTTTTAAGTAGTAATCGCCCATCGTTACAACAGACTCACGCGAGAAGTCTCGCCGTGAAATCTTGCCGAGAAATTGCGCGAGAACCAAGAAGGCATCTACACTCATGCGACCTTCTCATTCGCATTCTCGATCGTCATCCGGAATGGACGTCAGTGCAGCGGCTTTGGTTTTGTGTGCATTAATATACTATAATCTTGTGAATACTAAAATAAGAAATAAATTAATATAAGTACTAAAATGATAATAATAATTGGTAACCACAGACAGTAGATTATTTTAACTAGAAATGTAAATTTTAAATACAAAAACACACAACGATCGCACTGAGACCGAACGAGAATGTGAATACGGTTCTCTTTTCTCGCCCGAGAAACCCTTTGAAGCGGGCAAAAATACCGACACCGATCCGAGAACAGGCGAGCCCGAGAATGAGACTGCGAGAAACCGATCACATTCACGCTTCTCGGGTGTTCTCGGGGGTTCTCGGCGTGAGTCTGTAGCCGCTATTACAATTTACAATAGCTTTGACTTTGACAATTTTGACATATTGTTTAAAAAATAAAAATTGCTTGGTTGGTTTACAGCACACACGTACCTATTGGTTTTTGAAGCTAAATTGGTAACTACGTAGAAATATTACTTTATTCTTAAAGAACTATAAACAGTTAAAATGCAGGGCCCCGCAGTTTTTATGGATATATCGCTAGAGGATCAAGTAAGTTCACATGATCATAACCTTAACGTCATCAAAGACCCAATGTTCTAAGTTCTAACCCCAATAAAATTGTAATAACATGTTGTAATAAATAAAGCCAAAACCAATGGAATTTTGGTTTTATTCAACTTAAAATTCTACATTGTACATGACAAATTAAATATTGACAATGTTAGTATTTTTCTATAAGAAAGGAATAAGAAGAATATTGACAAAAAGTAAAGAGTTTGTTATACTACACATGTTATGTTATGTATACATCTTTCACATAATTTTAGATGCTATGATAAAGATAGCAACAATCTTTCAGGCTCTAGAACTTAGAAGATACTTCAAAAGTTTGGGTGCAGAGATTTCAGAGGAAAAATCTCCCAAGGGAATCGAGGACGACTTGCACAAGATCGTTGGTGTCTGTGATGTTTGTTTCAAGGAGCCCAATGAAGCTGACATAGAAGCAATACTAAATAGTATTGTATCCATCATGGTATCTGTAAGTAACATTAGATTAAATACCTTTATATTTGTAGCCAATATCTAAAAAATATAGTCTGATAATTTGTCCTAGGAGTTGTTCTGTATGATTACTTATTGTTAGAAGCTGTGTAATTTTGAAATAATAGATAGTAGTGGTGTTCGAGAGTACAATATATAGCAATGCTTCAGTTTTCATTATTAAATTCTATTGCTAATTGAAATCTAGACTTAAATAGATGATTAGTTGTGAATTCCCTTTTTATGTTGTTCTGGTCATTAACACACATTATACATGAAATTTTTGTACAATTTCAGATTCCCTTGGAAAGAGGCGAGAACCTTATCTTAGCTTTCAGTCAGAGATTAACCAAGGCACCAGGTCCTAAACTTGGCATGGTTGCTTTACAGTCGTAAGTGAATTAAAATAGTAATTATTTACTCATATAATTGTAACACTATTATAATCAGGAAGTAACTAGCTAAAAGTATAAAAACTATTTAAGTACAATGTAATTTACAAGGACATTGCAAACGGGAGTGCGAGGTTATAAAGGGTGTGCGAGTTAAGAGGGAGGCACTTGTGTGATAATACTTGGCTACTGACCAAAAAAAGATATACTTCTGAAAATGTTTAGTATTTTTATTTCACCAAAATTTTATTAATAAAATTCGACATCCTCAGAATGTAAGACGTACAGGCTATAGTCCATCTCACAGGCCAAGAGCAGATTGGCAGATTACACACACATTTGAGAACTAATGGAAAAGTTGCATGCACAAGTCTTCAAAACATTTTTATTCACCATATCTTGTGATGTATACATTCTCATAAATATGTATTTAATGTGTGCAAGTTTCAAACCCAGGGTCTCCTAGGTCTGGGGAAGGAATCAAACATTGTAGTGATTCAAGCATAGCTATCGTCCACTGCTGAAGGTGTTTTTAACCATTTCCTGTTCATTTTTCAGTTTATGGCGACTATACAACAATTTGGAAACCAACTCACCTCTCCGGTACCATGTGTATTATCATGTAATAGAGCTGGCAGCTCGTGTGGGATCTGTGAAGGATGTCTTCACGGGAGTGGAGCAGTTGCGGAGTCAGTTTGCGAGTTGCCCTCCATCCAATGAACAGATGCAGAAATTATACAGATTGTTACATCAAGTTTTAAAAGATCATAACAGGTAATTTGCACATATCTATTACCAACATATCCAAAGAAAAGAAATTTACTTTTTATTATGCAATACTTATTGTACATCAAAAACGTAATTAAGGAATAAATTTAATTTCCAGTGAACTGGCATCAAAGGTGATGATTGAACTACTTGGAACATACACTGATGAAAATGCCTCATATGCCCGTGAGGATGCCATAAAGTGCATAGCAACAGCTCTGGCAGATCCCAACACATTCCTGTTAGATCCGCTGCTAGCACTGAAGCCAGTACGGTTTTTGGAGGGCGAGCTTATTCATGATTTACTCAATATCTTTGTATCAGAAAAATTATCCAGCTACTTAACATTCTACAATAATCATAAAGAATTTGTACATTCACAAGGTTAGTAGATTGTAATTTTACCCTTATTATGCAAAAAAAGCTATTTTGAAGATGTGATCACATCCAATAGAATTAACAATTTTATTCATATTTATAGGTCTCAACCATGAGCAGAATATTAAGAAAATGAGGATTTTGTCATTTATGCAAATGGCTGAGACAGATCCTGAAATATCTTTTGATGAAATTATATCTGAATTGCAAATTGAGGATAAAGATGTTGAAGCCTTTATTATTGAAGGTAAGGTATAAGGAATTAAATGTACCTATATGAAAAAGTTTGCAAATCTATCATTATGTATTGATAGTCCGTTTAGTCAATAGGCATGGGAATTGATGTTATTATTCCTCTTTAAAATATGTATGGTTCATCACACTTTTAGTAAATGGGGAACATTTATTTTTTTATAACATTTTAAAATTTGTCAATACTGGTAGTGTTTGCAACAAAATTTAAATCACGTTCTGTAAAAAACTATAAAAGATATCCAAATAGTTTTACAGTAAAGGGGGATGCCCATCCCTCATAGAGAGTTTGGCCCTAAATGCACAATAGAAAAATATGCTACATTGTTAGTACATGACAGTATGAATTGTTTTGTGAAAGATTATTACAAAAAAAAGTTCGCGTGTAGAAGTTATGCGTATAATTTTCGACTTACATGCTTGCAATTTTTGCCCTTATTAAAGAAGAGTTAGGGCCAAAACTCGTTCTTGATTGGGAACATACCTCTATTTCATAGCACCCGATACGCCTTACATGCTCACCATTTTATATGCAAGTGCTTGTTTTATTTGGTATTTCCCGCAAGAAATATTAATAGATAATAATTATTATTGTAGGTCACTACATGCCAAAATAGGAAAATCTGTGACATTCTCAGACTGACAAATTGACAAACGTCAATAGCTTTCGAAGTTAGCATTACTACAAAAATCAATAATAATTTTGATCGATACAAGTCCACTTTGTATGTGTAGATATAGCCTTCTATTCAGACAGGTTTTTTTTTCTTTTTTCTATATGCATGTAATTATCAGTTTCCTGTCCGTGTGTCACATTTGACAAAGGCCTCCTCCAACCGTCTCCACTCGTCTCTGTCACTGGCTACCCTTGTCCACGCCCCCCCTGCCACTGCTCTAATTTCATCAGCCCATCGTCTACAGGATCTTCCCCGGTTTCTCTTCTTGTCACTTGTGAACCAATTCATTATTATTTTTGACCATTTCTCACTTCCTCTTATTGTGTGACCTGCCCACTTCCATTTAAGCTTTTTTATTGTCTTGCTGATATTTTTAGTTCTTGCTTGCTTCCGTATTATTTCTATTCTTATTTTATCAGACAATCTTTTCCCAAGCATACTTCTTTCCATGGAATTTTGGCATGTTTCTAACTTCTTACTGTGTGTTTTTGTGAGTGCCCATGTTTGACAACCATATATTATGTGAGTATGGGGAGGATGCATTTATCGAATAGTGTGCGTTTGATACTTATTCTAGTTTCACTATTTTTCATTACTTCTTTCATACCCCAATATTGTTTCCAAGCATTTCTTATACGTCTATCAATTTCTTTTGTGGTTAAATCTAGAGGCGAGATTATTTGACCGAGGTATAAGTATTCATCAACATAGTCAATCATATTGTCCTTAATTTTTATGGGTTCTCGCTGTCCATTGGTCATGGCTTTCGTTTTTTGTGTGTTCATGCCTAATCCCACCTTTTGGCTTGCCTTATCCAGTTCATTCAACATTCTTTGCAGACCCTCACTTGTTGGTGACAGGATTATTAAATCATCTGCGAATCTTAAATGTGAAAGGTTTTCACCATTTATAGATAAACCACATTTGTCCCAATCTAATTGACGAAAGACGTCCTCTAGAACTGCAGTAAAAAGTTTCGCTGAGATTGGGTCACCCTGGCGTACGCCTCTTTCAATTTTGAATTCTTTTCCCTCTTTCTCTAGTTTGATTTTTGCTTTGCTGTTATCATATATGTTTTTAAGAATCCTGATGTATTTCTTTTCTACTCCTTGGTTCTTTAGTGCTTCCCATATCTTTGTGTGTTCTATAGTGTCAAAAGCTTTGCTGTAGTCCACAAAGCAGCAATAAAAGGTAAAGTTGAACTCCTTACTTTTTTCAAATAATTGTTTAATAACATAGATGTGGTCTAGAGTTGAATATCCACTTCTGAATCCTGCCTGTTCTCTTGGCTGATTTTCATCTAATATCTTAGTTATTCTTCCGAGTATAATTTTAGCAAAAACTTTGTAAATATTAGACAATAGGCTGATAGGTCTATAGTTGTTTATGTTACTTTTATCCCCTTTTTTGTGCAAAAGTGCTATAGTCGATGTTGTCCATTGGCTGGGTATAATTTCACTATGTAGAACTTCATTAAACAGGTGTTTGAGAATTGGTATTAGATGGTCTTTATTTAGTATAAGAAACTCATTAGTGATGCCGTCTGATCCTGGAGCTTTATCTTTCTTTTGGGATTTCACAGCTTTATTTATTTCCGCAGAGATTATGTCCGGTACTTCACTTACTCCTATGAGGCTTATTTCTTGTGTATTATTTTTCTTTTGATATAGTTCTGTGAAAAAATTAGTAGCTATAGACATTATTTCTGTGCGACGTTTCTCATGTTTATTATTTTTATTTATCAAATTTGGTATCCAGTTTTGTTTTTCGACTAATTTTTTAGTTGCTTTTTTGATGCCTCCTGTTTTCTGTATACAATCTTCAAGTTGTTCCACTCTGTACCTCTGATGGTCTTTTCTCATTTGAGCTTTAATTTTGTTACTAACTCGGGCTATTTCTTTTCTTTTGGCTTTTGTTTTCCTGGGGTCTGATATAAGTTCTGCTCTGGACTGTAGGAATTCCTTAGTTTGACTTCCGATCCATTTTTTTGTTCTGTTTCCACCATCACTTTTTACTCTTTTATTTGTGTAAAGCAGTTCTTGAAACTTGTTGTATTTATGTTGTATATCAAAGTCTTTTGTTTTTTCTATAAAGTTTTATTTATTTATTTATTTATTTATATAAAGATACTTGTAGAGCTAACAGCCTAAGCCAAGGCGCCCTACAAGTCATACACAGTACATTATAAAAATACAAGTAGGTACATAATTATACAGACTTTTTACATACTTAACCTAGATAAAGCTAAAATACTTAATACAATAGCAAATAAAGTTATTTCTACTCATATTAAAAATATCAACATTAGGCTCCTGAGCAATGAGAGAATTAAGCAACCTAGCGGCCTGAGCCATAGGTGCGTAGTACGAGGTGTTGGTGCGCGCCGGCGGGGCCGCCAGCAGGCCGCGGACACGGCCACGCCGCAGCCGCTCCGGGGCCAACAGGGAACAGCGGGACAGAGTACACGGGTCGTCGACGACGTTATTGAAGAGTGAATAATAATGTAGCATTATCGCACATTTTCTTCGCATCTCCAACGTGTCGAGGCCTACCATGCCTGCCACAAATAGGGATGGGTAGAGATGCGGATAATATCCGTACAATTTATTATAAAGGAAACGACCAAATTTCTTTTGAACCTTTTCCACCATATCCTTGTATTTGCGTTCGTGCGGGTCCCAAATTATACTCGAGTTTGCTTCGGACAAATGCATAATACAGGGTAATGACTGTGCTCCTTAGCCGAAATTTGGAAGCCTGCCTTAATACGAAACCGAGTGATTTATAAGCCC
This sequence comes from Hesperia comma, assembly GCA_905404135.1. Taxonomy (NCBI): domain Eukaryota; kingdom Metazoa; phylum Arthropoda; class Insecta; order Lepidoptera; family Hesperiidae; genus Hesperia; species Hesperia comma. Next base: position 6,778,764 of record FR990020.1, read on the forward strand.
GGCTACATTTTCTAGTTTTTCTCTCAATACATCTGTACTTTCCAATGTAACATTATTATTTTTCTTCACAATAAAGTGTCGTTTTTTTTTGAGTGTATGAATTAGTAATTTAGCTCTTACCATTCTGTGGTTACTATTAAAATTTATGCCGTTTATTACTCTACAATCTTGAAACTTGTAACTTTTATTCGTTAGAATATAGTCTAACTAGCGGCCCGCCCGCGGTTTCACCCGCGTGGATCCCGTTCTCGTGGGAATATATGCATGTATTATACATAAAAACCTTCCTCTTGAATCACTCTACCTATTACAAAAAACCGCATCAAAATCCGTTGCGTAATTTTAAAGATTTAAGCATACAGACAAACAGACGGACAAAAATAGCGACTTTGTTTTATACTATGTAGTGATTCGTTTTTATGGTGGCCATCTGGATGTACCCATGTCCATCTGTTATTCTTCCGGTTTTTATAGAAGCTGTTTAATATTTTTAAGTTGTTTTCGTAAGTCAAATTTATCAACATTTCACCATTCCTTGTCCTTTTCCCTGAAGAATATGGACCAATTATAATTTCCTCTCCGTCTCTTCTGTCTCCCGTTCTAGCATTGAAATCCCCCATTACTATTAGGTTATTGTGCGAGTGGGTTTTTATTGCATCTGATAGTGTACAGTAAAATGACTCGATTTCAGTTTTACTAGATTTCTCAGTTGGAGAGTAGACTTGGACTATTGACCATATTTCATTTTTAGGCGGTAGTTTAAGGTTGAGAATTACAATGCGTTCTGAGATGCCAATGAATTCGTCAATGTGCGGTTTTAATTCTTTTCTTATCAAAAATCCCGTTCCATGTTGGCCTGGTGTTTCTCCTTTGTAGTAGAACATAAAGTCTCCGTAATCCTCTATATTCTCTCCTAGACGTCTTACTTCACTGAGTCCTATTATTGACCAATGTATGTTGTTTAGAGCCAGAATTAATTCCGTTAGGCTTTCATCCGTTCTTAAAGAGAGAGTGTTGTAGGTTGCGACGTGTATTATTTCATCTTTTTGACGAGGTTTTTTATTAATACATGTGTTTTGATGTTTAGGTATAATAATTGGAGGGTAATGGTCTTCTTCCCCCACGGTGACCGGCCGGCTTGGGGTGCAATTTGTTAATAGTTTTGGTTTTACTTTTACTTTAGTTTTGTTATGTTTCCGGTATGTAGGGGCTTTAGTTAGTTTTTTGGCAAGACTGACATTGAAGCATTTTTTTCTTTTACATTGAAACATTTTATTATTACTGAATTTGTCTACGATAATATTTTATCGGGCAGAATGTTTTTATGATGGCAACAACTAACAATAATCAACAAGATTGACGTAAAAATATAAATATTTTTTAAATCATTTCCATTACTTTTTATTGTACTGCAATGTTAGAGGTAAACTTTACATAACACTAAATAATTCTGATCGTTAATATTACAGTGCTGAAGACCAAGCTAGTCCGCGCGCGCATGGACCAAGCGGCGCGTACGGTGCGCGTGTCGAGCACCATGCACCGCACGTTCGGGCGCGCGCAGTGGCAGCAGCTGCGCACCGTGCTGCTGGCCTGGCGCGCCAACGTGCAACAGGCGCACGAGTCTATGAAGTCTGTGGCCGCCGCGCAGATCGAATACGCCGCGCAACAGGCCAAAGCCTAGCCGTACCGCCACATACTGTCCTGATGCCCGTTTGAAATAATCTACCTACCCGTCATCTGTCGATAATCACTCATTTTCGCACGACCATTGGTAATAATCGGTCTACCCGTAATCTGTGGATAAATCAATAGGTTAATGCTGATCACTCATATTCGGACGACCGTTTGCAATAATCTGTCTACCCGCAATTTGTGGATAAATCATAGGAACCAATCTCTTTCGCACGAATACGCGAACCTATATAATTATGCGAAGTTTTTGACACATTCGTAATATTCCCAGCTGTGGAAGCTTTGACAATAATTCGTACTAACAATCGCGCGCATGTGAGTGATCGCGATAACAAATAAGAGCTTTTAGAAGTTGCTGGGCAACTTTCTGAGGATTATGTATGTATAGAATATTGAAAATGGGCGTATTTCTGTTGGACATTGACCTCTATCACGTTTTGAAACTGGATGATTACTTATTAATCCATTTTTGTCTTAAGAAGAAAAAAAAATGCTGGAGTTGAATGGTTGCAAATGAAAGTAAAAAATGTATTTTGCAATCGTATATGGCACTATAGTAAAGTTTGTAAATCAATTGGTAGATTGGAGCCCATTCAGCATAGTTACATCATAGAGGTCAGTGTCTTTTAGCAGGAATTAATAAACATCCCAAAAGCATTTGGATTAAACTGCAGGACATGTAATTGCAATAGTATTACCGAGTTTTGTCACTGGCATACTTACAATTTTGATACTTTAAACTAAGTTACTTCAATAAAATATTTAAGAATGTGATTTGTATTTTTAATTTGAAAACTTTAATTTCTTAATGCATATCCAAATCACAAACACAAGACACTTTGGCTTCCGTTATTTTTAGTGTGAAGTGAAAAAGAACAACAATTTGTGATATGGCAGAAGTGAATAATAATTATTATGAAGTTGTTTTGTTGTGACCTATTGCCAGTATTCAACGAGGAAGCGTTGCGAAGTAGTAATAGTCGTGATTTTCTTATTCGATTTTCTCCGTTCACTGAAAGAAATCTAATTTTTGTGCGGTACAGAACTGGCGATAAGCATCTTTGAAAGTCAGAATGTTATCTGCCATTTTGAGAAGAATGAAGTTCCACTTTGACTGTGGCAGTTCTTGTCACTCGAATGAATCGATTAACGCACGCTTGCCATATAGTCCTGTAAACAAAGCTTGTAAATAACTATTATCTTCTGTCTTCGATAAAAATACGAAGGATTACTATATTACAATTTTTGAAATAGATTCACATGGATAGTGATTACGAAGATAGAGGTTGTTTCGGAAACATATTTCGCACCTTTGTATGCGTAACGCTTTCATTGTTGTTGGGGCTACAAGTGTATGCATATATTTGGGGATCGCAAGATATTGTTGAAGGAGACTTCTCGGATATCAAACATGTGGTAATGCAGTTAACTCGTGGTCTGTCTGAGGTGGGTATTCAAATAGTCAATATATATTTTTTTTAAGAAATGAAAGACATTATTATATTTTTATCTACTTACCACAAATCTTGAGCATTCATACGAATATCTTATACTTATGTGAAATTCTGCCACTTTGTCAGTCTATCTGTGACACTTGCACGCCTAAACCATCGGCCTATTTGAATGGAATTCAGAATGAAAATACTTTGTCACACAAAGGCTGTTCTTTCGAAAATCAACCTATAACCTAATGGGTCCATATAGGGGGGTAAAAGTTTTTATGAAAAATCTATACCTACCGGTTAATCGATTTCGATGAATTTTTCCGGAAGATAGATAGTTGATTACATAAAGTCAAACGTTTACTGGCTATTTTTTTTTCAAAAACGTATCCTTGAGTTGAGGGGTTGAAAGGGGACATTACATATTAGTTTCGGTTTGAGTGAGTTCAATCACTCTTTTGTTTCGATTTAGTGCCATCTATCAGAAAAGGTATATCTGTGAACACTGAACTTTTTTAAATATATTAAGATAAAGTGTACATATAACCCAACTTATGCAACTGACCAAATTATCTTTCCGTGCCTTATATAATATCACGCTACAACTAGTAGGTACCTAACTACCTACCAAGGAGCGGAGCAGCAATGAAAAAGATTGCAAAAGTGGGATAACTTTAATATTTTTAATTAAACGTCTAGAACAAGCCTATCAAAGCGAACCGAGGGTGTCCTACTCTAGATTCAGAGGCGGTGCTATCTGCATTAGTTTTGCACCTCCCCCTGTCATCGTTTTTATAGAAAGCTAATTGAATTGAACCCCCGCTTACGGCGGCTCTGACTAGATGCTTAATAAAGTGGATAATATGAAAGGTGAGTCGCAAACACGAGCGGCTGCAAGGCGAGATGGAGCGGATATCGGCGGAGCTGCCGGCCGTGGCGGCGGCGGCCGGCCGCGCCAAGGAAGCGCTGGAGCCCGCGCGCCGCTCACACCAGCATGCTTTGGACACGCGCGACTATGACAGACGAGTGGGTATTCTGGTTTTGAGACTATTTTTTTTCATGGTATCTATAGGCAACCAGCGAGCAGAAAATACCCTTTAAAATATTTATATTCAGGCACTAATGCTTAAACTTAAATAAAATTTCGAAGGGTTTAAAGCCATCAATGCGAGAACTGATGTTTCATGTTTAACGGCCTTTACAAAGTAGGGTCTTTGTGCTTACAGATTTAAATTCATTAAGTATTATCCATATAAGCACTATCATGTAAACTTTCTCCTAGTAAGAATTTCTCTTTAGGAGGTTATTGTCGGTTATGCTAGGCAGTCTAATTACTTCAGGAATCTACAAAGGCATACCTTACCTAATACCCATTCATATTCCTGTAAAAAGTAACGAATAACCATCAATAGCTGGCCGACTTCGCGCTGGAAACGGCCGGTGCTCGTATCATAGACACGGGGGACACGACAGAGCACGTGATCTACGAGTCAGCAGTGGGCTGGGTGCTGCACGTCGTGAGTTCAGTACTGTGCCGCGACTGCCCCGGCGCCGCCGCCATCATCCGCCCGGGGACCCTGCCTGGCGAGTGCTGGGCGTTCAAAGGCTCCAGGGGCGAAGCGACGATTCGTCTACTTGGAACTGTGCGCATTAAAGGCATCAGTGTCGAACACATTCCGGCTCATATCTCGCCTACACGGTTAGTACTTTGGATTTCTGATTAATATGCAGCCTTAATTATGTTACTTCGTTAAGTAGGCAGGTAGACATTTATGAAACTTTACCCAAAATCGAAACGCACATTTTAAGTATTAATTAATTAACTAGTTATTCCCAATAATGTGAATTTAATATTTATTCTCAATATCTCGTAACTTTTGACTGGGTGTTCCGATTTGATGATTATTTTTTGTTCAAATGTTTGTGCTTGTCATGTGGCCCCTTATAAATTTGAGCGACATCTGGCGAGTGGTTTTAGAGGTATCTTGACTTTGTAGTCGGTTATTTTTTTGTAAAAAGTTATTTATTCTTCTTTGCTCTACTAAGGTTTTACATGGGCCCTAAGTTTTATTAAAAACCTTTTATTGTTTCTCAGTGAAATATCGTCTGCTCCGCGTCTATTTCAACTAGAAGGCTTGGAATACCGCTCAGATCAATATCCACACGATTTCGGTACGTACGAATATAATAAGGAGGCAAATCCTATTCAGTACTTCGAGGTAAATCATCCATCAAGTAAGGCGTATAATTTAGTGCGGTTTCGTGTGCTGTCCAATTGGGGTCATACAGTTTATACGTGTGTATACCGAATTAGAGTGCACGGCGACCTTGCTCCTGGACAGACGCCGTCGCAGATTACAAGTAGAGAAGATCAAAACCTTCGCGTCGAAAATGAGTAGCGATATATTGTTTATAGAAATCTGTACTTGTTACTCTAGTGGAAATCTTGTCATTTAAGTGTTAAATATTATGGTGTATGATAAAAGTTTTGTTTTATTTCAATACATTGTTTCGGTTAATGTAAGTAAATAATTCCTAATATTAAAGAAAACCGCACCCAAATCTGTTTAGCCGTTTCTAATATCTATTACCGAAAACAATATCACAGACAAACAAATAAATACATAGTACAAAAATCATTATCTTATGTTCTATTGCTTTCATAAAGGCCCTCATAATAGTATTCTATGTAGAGACAGCGCTCAGTCACAATCACAATTTATACATTTATCATTCTAATTAACGAAACTCCACATAAATAATATAGACATGTAGGTCTATCTGCGTCTATCTACGCAATAAAACAGCACATGCATGTCACGGTCACTCGTGTGATCGTGTGATAGGTATTCGTCAAGTAAAAAATGTCGCAAGCTATTATTCGTCGCAAAGGCAATGTCCCTACAAAATAAATACCGTATGTGTGGTACTTATTTTGCACTGTATTCAACGGGTATATTTTTTCTACCAATAACTCCAAAGCCATTAATGCCAGGTGCCGGGTTAGGCTTATTGTACTCTTGCACAAAACGAGAGAAAGCCAATACCAACAGTAGATGTTAATCTGGGTGTCCGGCAGCCGAATGCTATAAAATGCGTCTATTGTGCAGTGGACAAAGCGACAAAGCACATAAATTAACATGAGCAAAGTGATCATGAGCCCCCGCTGTGTCCACACTAATGGGTTGACCGGCCCAGCAGCTCGCATTGTGAATATACATCTACCGGGGAACACTGAATTGTCATTGATATTTAGAATCGTAGCTAGTTTCATTTCTTACACACGAACAAGAGATTTTAATAAAAGTTAGGTATCTAAGTACCTAATAGGGAACTCTCAGATATGATAGGAGTCGGTGAAACACTGAGGTACATTCACGGAAAGTCAATCCATGGTGGTCAGAACACTACCACGTTTGTATTCCGTCCCGATTCGGACATCAGCAACATCAAAGGCATACTTGTTTGCCTCGTTGCTGGCAAAAATCAAGCTGGGCAGTAGGTATATTATGACTTGGAGAAAGCAAAGCGAAAAAAGGCTAGTAATACAATTTAATTGGTTTAATTTGGTTTATTTCTACTAGTAGCTAGGGAGCCCAAGAGGGAATTCTTGGATTTACTCGAGCGCGGCAGATTAAGGTAGGGTGAGTTAATTACATGCTAAAAAGTGTATATTCCACTAATCTGACAATTTGAGAATGACGCAATGAAAGGGGAGAGCTACAAAGTTGTTTAAAAAAAACGCCATCTTGACAATCTCGAGCGTGGCTAATTTTTTTTTTATTTTGAAGGAAATGATTCAAGGATAACGAAAAATATATAATCTGACGATTTATAAGAGCCGAAATAACAAAAATTCGTCATTAAAGTTTAATGTTCAAAATCGATAAGTAGAGATAAATCAAAGAGTAACCGTCAGACTTCGCTCAAATTTATACGAAAACATACAACGAGCTTTCGATTAAAAAAAAGGGTGGAATGATGAAAATTTAAATTCTCAGTAAAAAGTTATGAGGTAGCGACACACATTATTAAAAATAACTGAAAAATTGCCCATTAGTGGTCGCTCAAATTTATACAGTATCACAAGACAAGCACCAGCTTCCGAATAAAAAAAGAATTATAAAAATCTGAACACCCAGTCAAAGTTATGAGGCAACTACCATAAATTCAATACTTACACATTATTATGAATAACTCAAAAACTATCTTGAAGAAACGTCAAATTAAACGAAAGGTTAATCTCACAAGGAGGTTTTTAACCAACCTTCGGGAGAGTTTAAATAATTTAAACTGGACTTGATCGATTATCTACCGTTGATCTTAAGAAATAATTCGTGACTAAACTCTGAAGCATAGTTTAAACTATGATTGATATTACGGCCCTTATATGATGTAAATACAAGTATTCTACTTAAAAACATACACTTTTTTATTTGCATGCTATTTCCTGAGCTTTTCTATTAATGAAGTTCAATGATTTAATTTTTTTTGGCAGATTAGGGAAATCCCTCTAGATAATCGTCAGATTAAGAGACAGCAAGTCTAGGACATAAAGATGAACCATATATATTATATCTTAATCTGACGCGCTTGAGTATTTCAAAATGGCGATTTTTTTTGCACATTAGTATAATGGCTGCGAGTTTGGGTCACATCCAAATCGTCAGATTATTGAATTAGAGCTTTGTTTTGGTGCTCTTAACACCCCCTTAGAAAATCTGACGCGCTCGAGTAATTTTTTTTTTTATCATTTTCAACCCTTAAGTACGATCACCCCCATCATGCAAACGGTCAGATTAACATACGTACATTATTAAAAATACGTAGGCCATTGATGGTATCAATATCTGACACGCTCGAGTATGTCCATGCGGCAGTTTTTTTACATATTTAAAGATCTATAGCCGCTTCCCCCACCGATGAAAAGGTATACATTATATAACATTTTTTTCTTCTTATCATCTAAGCTTTGCAACTCAATAGGTCTCTGTGACGCTCGAGTAAATCCACATTCAGCATCATGGCCTCGCGTACTATAGTAAGTAATTCGCCCTCTCTTCGCCGTCACTCGCACGCGAAACATTAATAATTTGTTACAGGTATATCAGGTACTCACATTACAGATTATATTAATTACTCACATTTTTAATATGCAATCCATGCTTAGGTTGAAAAGTATTAAAAGGATGGACTAGTAATATTGTCCACAAAATATAAGATACCAATTAACATAACCGAAATGCCGAAAGGTTATATATATTCAAGTTACCTATATTCAGGCTACATAGCGGAAACACATTTTGTCTGAAGACTTATATTAACATCGCAAGTTGCAATAAGGTTTTTTTTTATAGCCTGAAGGGCTGACGTAAAAGCAGACGAGCCACCTGATCCACCTGTCGCCCATCGACACGAGCAACACCAGGGGAGTCACCAGTGCAATGCCGGCCCTGAAGGAAAACTCTTTTCTACTCTACCTTGAAATGTTAACGTGTTATATAAAGCTAATTATACCTACTTATATTATTTAACAACGTAAGTACCTACCTTTATTAAATTTTTCTTGGTACCTATTAAATAAGGGTCGAGGCAATTAATTTTAATTAGACATTGCGTATCGGCGTATCATTTGCCAGCTTTACTATGTAGAGTCGATAATTGTACTATGTGGACAATTATTTGTGAGACAGGGAGGAATCCAATAGCAGGGTAATAAATCTTGGATTCTTAATGAGAAAATGGCATAGGGTTGTGGGTCGATAGGATTTGGCGAGGTACGTAAATGTTACAATAGTTATAGGTCATTGTGATAATAGTTAAGTAAAAAAAAATATGTTACGTACTTTTTTTATTAAGTTTATTTTCAATTAGTTTTATCGGTATGCATTTTTAAGTTTTTTGTTATTTACCTAGAGTTTTTCTAGCTCAATATATCTACCTTAGACCGTACGTGGGTCAACGATGTGTTGCAACAATATTCAAGCCGCCTTAAAGCTTCCAATTGTTTTATAATAACAATCGAGACGAATGGCTGAACGCGCCCAGCTTCTAAACATCACTCTATCGTTTTGGATTCCTACGATAGAAATGTAAAAACCAAAGACAGGCGTAACATTACCATAATTATCGTAACATTATACTGGCTACATAGACACGTGGCAGCTAAATATGCCTAAGTAAAGGCCTTTCATTGCTTAGTTCAATAGCAAACCTTTCTCAGTGACAGATAGATAGGAGTCATAAAGGGTGAAAGCACCTCTCCATGAAATTTATCCTTTTCTACCGGTACCGCCTCCGTGTACCGCTCAATATTAATGATGTGATCTTAGTTCAAATGTCTGTCGTAGTCTTTGCTTGACAGGTATTAATGATCGCCATTTGTGTCCAGATTTCTGTTTGGCTACCGTTAAAGCTTTCTGTGGAGCAACGCGGTTTTGCGAAACTGACTTCTAGATGTTATTTGACTGGATCAAACGGCAATAATTTATTTTTGTCTAGGTCGTGAGATCCCATAGCCAACTCATTCGAGATTTTACAAAAAAATCCATGTGCGAGATTTTAACTTAGGCCCATCGTATACATTGTTAACTAAGCCCCTCACTTTTTTTCGTGGACAGCGTGTCATTGAAACTTTTTATAATTACTGATAGGTATACACGGGCGGTGCTGACCATTTTCCACCAGGTTGCTAGTTTCTTTTCAAGACGGATGTTCACATAAAAAGACTGACACACTTTTGTTAGAACAAATTCACAATTACTTAGTTACGTTATAGAAACCTTATTTTAGTAAGGTGGTAGAGTCTAGAGTTCGCCCGGGTTAATTCCTACTTATGACCACCCGCCACGGTCACTTAGGATCATTGCTTCCAAATAATAATTGTTTTCGGTTAGAAAGGTGTGGAGCCGGTTACACTATTTTAGAGGCGACCATCATAATCCACAAGGGTTGTAAGACATTTATGTCTAAATTAGGACAAGACTTTTGCTAACAAATACCTACTATCTGTCAGTGGCGTGCACAGGATTATGACACAGGGTATGCGGCGAAGTACTCGGTCACAAAAACATTTTCTTTTATAGATTTTAGGCATAGGCACAGCCACGCTAAGGATCTCTAAGTCGGAAACCGTTCCAATAGAAGAAGTTTATGTAATACTAATCATGTACATCTTCTACGGCAACGCAGACAAAACAGCGATCGATCGTCGCAGCGGAAGAAATTCTGATAAATAAAATAATAAGCTAAAATATTATAATTACTCACCTAGTCAGCTTCAATTTTCACATATTCAAGGTTCTGGTTACTTGAGATTACTAAAAATCCCGATGTAAATTAATGCAATTATTTATTTAAATCTGAATATCCTGAATCAGTCCACACTGTACTAGAATTACTAAACAATATGCAAGGAAAACAATATAATTTAGTCGTGTGTACACAACCACACAGCCAGTTATACGTTTCATAACTTTTGACATGAAACTTTCGAGTTACATTCCCTTTTTCCTGGTTTAAATTTTGTAACTCGGGTACACACCTACCTTTAGACACAATTTGATTCTTTTCACTGAATGACAATAGTGAGAACTTGTTATTTTTAAGTTTTAGTAAACACACATTATCCACACAAACTTCACAATCCAACATTTTAAAAAATTCAACAGACTAGCACTAGTAAAAGCAAATCACTACAATTATTATAGTAACTCAGTAATAAACTATTAAATGTACGCACTTTCAAATGTTAAAATGAAAAAATCTTATATGAAAACTATATTAATAACTCGCAATTCGCAAACAATTATGTAATACGTAAGCTCGTCACATGAAAAGTAACATGGCTGGCGCGAAATATAACCCTACTAAACAAAAATGCGTAATGTGCATACCTGATTTCCTCGGATTATAAGCACGAAAATGTCCGATTACTTCCGAGGACGTGTTCGGCACTGTTCGGTTCGAAAGCCTGCAGCATGCCTTGCTATAGATATTATATGAATGTGTGCGTTTGCGAACTGTGTACGGACACCAAAATTACTACACACATGCAAACAAATCTCCTGCCGACCGCGGTGGCAGGCATTAGTTCATAGATAATACATAATAAATTAGTTGTTGCTATCATCAAACGGCAGGCGTTTGTGTTTACAAATAGGTGTTATTTATAAAATATTAGGAGTTTTTAAGTTATTATATTTTGTATATTCATTTATTTACTGTTAATTAAAGTCATCTAAAACGTACAAACGTTATATTAAAATATCGTAAATGGCAAGTAATGCACTGCATTTATGCCTACAAGGACCGCACGCCCCTGCTATCTGTAGACACTATATTAACACGACTTGCAATCATTACTTAACAGTCTTTGCCCCAGTCCTCATGTTTAAGTACAAATAAAATAAACCATTGAATGTTCTGACACCGTCTGCCCACAGGACCATCCTAGTTTCCATCCCAGTCTTGTAAAAAGGACAGTCAATAAATTTTGCTTACACCTATGTCAATTTCATGTACACAATTATCTTGGATTCTGTTAACACCATTCCTGGAGTAGGCACGACGAGAAACATCACAACGCGTAGGTAGGTAACCCTCTAGCTGCAGACTCGACAACTAGGTACTTATTATAAGATTGTGTTGATTTAAATGTTTATTTTGTTGTTAGCAAAAAAAAAAATGAGGGCGGACTGTAATATTTCATATTATTACATGGTCTCAATACGTGCTTTGAAAATAACATCTTATTTCTAAAAATATTCGTTGTTGATATTGATTGTTATTTCTCTTTGTATACAAGTAGCAGCCTTCGAAATATTGAACAATATTAGGGAATGTTACTGCCCTGTCGCTCGTGAAAGGCTTGTGCCGGTAAAGGATTACGCGCAGTAGTTTCTGTGGTAGTTTCTCGGTCGGATGCATCGCTATGCCTCCAAGCGGTAGTCTGACAATCGCCCATTGCTTCAATTCTGCCTACTTCCTGACTGTCCAAGTTATGAGATACGGGATGCCAACTGATTGATCTATTTCTTATTTTTTACGATCAGTTGGTATTTGTTTTTGACGTGACAACGTTACGTTTTATAAATCGATATACCCGGCTGCACGCACGAAAAACATGACGTCTATGCGTCGTTATCTGACGTCATGAGGCGTCCCATGAAGCGAGAGCGCGGAACGAGCGACAAAGAAGCACAATCGGCCTTTGTCAATGTAACTCTGACGTCTCTTTAGTTTTTATCGAAATTATTTATAACCAGCCAGGTTTGTTTTGACTTGTTTGTGGCACATTGACATGACATAATATGCACAGACTAGCTAAAGATTAATGTTACGTTATACGGTATGCAACGACTAGTCTTTTTGGTAAAATATTTAATAAAGGTTTTTAACTGCAATATAACAGTAAATAAATTATAACTAAGTATTCAAAGATAGTTTAGGATGACTATTAGTGATTATGCTACCATTCCATCAGTATTTTCTTAAGACGTTGTCACGTTCAACTATCGTCAGTAAACCGACTTTACAGACAACCATTTTTTTTTGTAAATTAGTAAAGTTATACTATACACTCTGGTACGGGAGCCGACGATGCTAAATGTGGATTTACTCGAGCGTCACAGAGACCTATTGGGTTGCAAAGCTTAGATGATAAGAAGAAAAAAATGTTATATAATGTTTACCTTTTCATCGGTGGGGGAAGCGGCTATAGACTTTTAAATATGTAAAAAAATAATGTCCATGTGAACATACTCGAGCGCTTCGGATATTGATAGCATCAATGTTTTATGTATTTTTAATAATGTACTATGTTAATCTGATCGTTTTCTTAATAGGGGTGACCGTACGTAAGGGTTGAAAATTACAGAGAAAAAATCTAATCGAGAACGTCAGATTTTCTATGGGGGTGTTAAGTGAACCTAAAAAAAGCTCTAATTCAATAATCTGACGATTTCGATGTGACGCAAACTCGCTACCATTATTATATAATGTGCAAAAAAAAATTCTTATATATGGGGCTCATATTTGGTGGAGGTACTTAACTGGGCACAAGGTATCTCCTGCACCTTAATCTTCCGCGCTCGAGTAAATCCCAGATTCCCCTCTTCGGCTCCCCAGCTACTCGTAGGAATCCTAATATGGGATAAGGATTCCGTGTGTCATAGGTGGCATGGATAACGTATAAGACAAGGACACAAATCCAGACCAAGAACGCTTATTAAATTTTCCGCCTCGCTGGCTCGCTGCTAAATCGAACCCAGGACCATCGGAACAGCGATCCAGCGTGTTAACTATCGCACCATTCACGTCGTCATTTTTGACTGTAGGGCTGGAGCCTGGCTGGCTTCTTACATTATATTGCTTGAGTAAGTCGCCAAATTCGTCGTGTGCGACTGGAAGCTTGAGCGCCACTATTTTCCTTTATTTCTGTTTTCTCTTTCATGGTCGACAACGCTTTGCTGAAGCCTTTGGTGAGACTGGGTAGTTAGGTGGCACATCTGTTCATTCACCAACACAGATACCTAGGTTAGTTAATACCTAGTTAGGGTTTTATAGTATTGCCGAGGTCCAATTATCATTAAGTGGCCCGTGTATTTGCTCATCAGGTTTTACAAAAGACACTGGGAAAAACTTATTCTTAAGATTTAAACTAAAAGTTCTCAGATGAGTAGATACCTCATTAGTTAGGTACCTAATATGTTTATTCCTTTTTACTTGGAAGTATATACCAAAATGTGATTAAAGGGCTTTGAGAAGTGCTAAAACACAGTGCAATGAAAGCGTATCAGCTTGACATCAAACATTTTATAAGGAGCCTAGGACTCTACCTACCTATCACATTGAAACCGCTGAAATAGCTGAACACATTACTACATACTGTAATGGAATGTATACTTAACTTATGCTGTGAAAAAACATGTTCGAAACATTTGGAGTTTTGTACGGTGGTAGATAACACGAAAAAATTGAATCCTAGGAAATAGTAACCTTCCACATAATTTGTTTTACAGAATGTTTCTACACAACCATGTATGCCACATCAGCTTATCTAATTCTAAATTAAGTAGATACTGAAAATATTATAATTATACAGATTTAACTTACACCACACGACATGGTCGCTAGTAGCGACTAGCGAATGTGTCGTAGGTGTCGTTGAGCTATTCGTTTTAAATAGTCCCTAAAGGCTTTGTCTAGGAGACGGTCTTTGTCCCAGCCATCTGAATCTTGCTCTCGTGTACGCTTCGGTGACTCGGCTAAATGTCGCCCTCAGGAAATGCGATTTTAACAACGAAAACATCAGAATTACAAGTCATTACAATTCACTCCATTGCCTCCGGCCTAAAGGGTGTTTGTTGTCGTCCTTACCCTTTCATTTGTAGTTTTTATTTGCCAAACTTAGCCCTTTCTTAAGAAATGTTTTTTGCGAAGTAAATGCTACTGAATTCCTATTTTTACGGATCAGTTATAGGCTATACGGTTGACATAGTGCGTACTGCGTAGATAATGGATACCGTGAGTTTAAATACAATGTGATGGAAGCGTTGAAAAATAATTCGATTGAAAAACAAGAGGCTCTGGCACACTTCAATTATTTGAAAATGTCGGAACCTGCCAATTCGTGATGAATTTAACTCATTATTGCGAGCGGCACACGGCGAAGGGTTCGCGGCAGGTACGCTCTACGGCCGTATGGCGCGATCGGCCCTTCATAATTTAGAAAAGAGCCATTTATTAAACTGGAGCCCTTAGTAATTATCTGGGCTCACTCCGGCATATTCGCTACCTGCCGACATTTCGCCATTCGCCCATTGTCTGTCGGCGTGGCGCCCTAAAGGGTTTTAATTTTAAATGCAGCGTGTAACTATTTTGGCTTTTATTCGTAAATTTCTCTTTCGCGGGTGGTTAGTTCGCTGGACGCAATATGGCACGTTTTTTTGTCTCGGGCAAGGGTAAGCAATTAACTAGGTACAACAGCGGCTTTGTTGCGTTTTTGCGGTTGTTCCAAATTATTGGAGGCTTTCCAACCACATAGAAATTTGGCAAATCTATAATTATGTGGTATTTTCTTACTGCAATAAATGCCAAATACTGCATAGTCCGAACACAAATGTTTACAACATTTACAAAAATATCCTTTATCTTTAAAGATTGACGTTTTAAATAATCGCTTTTGAAGAGGCCTTGGGTTCTATTTGAAGTAATTCTGAGTGCTAACTGACCATTGGCCGCTAGATAATAATAATTTGTAGTGGTAGGTAACTTGATTATATGCGTGACAGGGTCAGATTTTATAACTCAGCTTGCTGGTAGATATCTGTAACTCCGAGATGTAGATTGGCTTCTTGACACGTTGTTTGCGAAATCAATAGATACATTGTAATTTTATAGCTACTGTTTTTAGAATCCTGTAACATTAATTTCTTACCTTACATAAAACAGTACCATCTCTACCGCAAGGGCACTCGGGGTAGGTACCGGGCTACCGTAAGGTGGGGGGGCTCCGGGGGCTCTGGAGGTGGGCTCCAGGCACCTTTTTGTGCCCAGACAGACTGGCTAACAAAATTTACTTTTAAATCTAATGAAAGTAGGTATATGCTGAAATATTTTGATTTAACATGACAACCCCACCTTACAATGTTAAAACACTTAGCCGTCATTGTTCTAAAAGAAGAAAATTCCGATTATCCTCAACATAACTATCTGTTTTGATTTTATAAGTTACAATCCTTGGATAAACCAACTCTGAAAATGTACACGTACAGTACCTAAATTAATACTCATGCAAAAACCCATAAGATGGTGAACTGAATGATTTTATCATTTCACAATTAATACAATACTTTCCGATAGGGAAACTTTGTGTGCTCAAAGGCCTGGACATGCCCTAAGACCGCGCTGGATGTGAATCATTATACGAGGAATAGAGAAATATTTGCTTACGTAAATATTTCTTATACAGTAGAGCAAATGTATCTAATCTTGCACCAGTCGTATAAAATTACACGGTCGAGAGTCCAGCCGCTGCGAGCAAATAGAATAACGTCCATCTCGCCAGTTTGTCCGCAAACATTGCTCAAATGAATACGCATAGCGTGTTTGTCGATGCAGATCGCGTTACAACAACAAATATTCTTGTTTATTTATATGGTATCGACAATCAGGCCATGGCTCGACCCCGCCCGCCGCGCCGCCGCCGGCTAATGCGATGCAGTCTCCATGACAACGCTGCAGCCCTCCACTACACATACGTACCACGAGACCATAAAAAACAAAACAGAAAGCAGAAACCTCACTCGGCCTCACCCCGGTTCCTGTCGCCGCGGACGTCCGAGAGTTCCCTTCTTTCAAACATAATTTATGATCTCGGGGAAATAAACATAAAAAATAGAAAAGGAAAAACGACGGCACGCACGATAAAAAAGCTCGTCGTAAAAGTGCGTCGGGTTCGGGGTTCGCGATGCCCGCGCCGCCCCGGCCGGGCGGCAACCCTTCCGCTGCCCGCCTCCGCCCTGCCCCACACCGCCACACCGCCGCGGTAAAGGGTTAGGGCGACTTACCCTCTTTGCTTCTGTACTATATAAATACACTTTTATTCGAGACCCGTCTATTTATCCTAGAGATGTATTTATGTAACGTTACTTGTATACTTTGAACGTAAATATTTTATTTTGTTACGTTGATAAATGTATTATTAGTATAAAAGGACTGAGTATTTGTTATGAATATCCTAATAACTATAAATAATAAAGAAAATATTTTGTGATGAAGTATTCAAACAAGAGAAAATAAGGAACTGTGAATTGAGTTATCATTTAAATAAAATTTAGTTTACATTTCAAATAGATTTACTATGTGCAGTAGATACCTTAGTAGCAGTTATGACTAGTAACCGTAGCATTACAGTGACGTTGTTGCAAAAGGCGATTGATTTCCTTTATCCAGAGTTGTTATATTTGCGCGATGAACGCTCCCGAGAGACATCGGAGCCGATGATGATGACGCGGCGGCGGCAGTAACGAGGGATTGATGTAAATGCGGCCAGCGGCCAGCGGCCCCTGCCCTGTACCCTGGAGGGCCCCTCCACCCACTGCTCTAAACAACCGCACACTAATATGCTTGCAACTTTTCTCCCTCTCATCGACATACAATACTTTTTACGTACTAACTTAACTCGTAAGATGTTAATTCTTAGCAGACGAAGCGTAATTTTTTTATGTTATTATTATTATTATCCAAGTAACATACGGTTATGAATAGTTTGGTTTTCAATATTCTCAGTTTAATTTGTCTGTTGCTGGGAATATACCAGATCTACTTACTCCTTTATATGTCTTTACAGTGAAAATTGGATAAATTGTGGATGTTCCTGATTTCAATTCCCGAAATGTTATTTTTTTAACTCTATCGGCCATATTTAATATCACGATTCATGAATTCGTTTAAGTAGTAATTCGGTTAAGCACTTGTAGTCATTTGTATTTTTTGTTATTATTTTTGTCATTTGTTTAAATACAAATCATTTTGGGTTATAAAATATAAACAATGACTATTGGATCCTAGCAAACAATGTAGTTGTCAAAAAATATTTGTTCGAATGATTTCATATTTTACATAGCCATAAATATTTGTGTATAAATTATTTTTGAGAAAAATTGCTATTGAAACAAGCATTGGAGACTAAAACAATCGTTTTAAGAATTTAAATCTGCTCCTCATTCTGCTAATTCAGATACATCCGAACCGATTTAGATACGGTTTTCACCATTGCATTAATGCAAACTTAGGGTAAGTTTATACGTTTAATTTTATACGGTTTATAAACAAAAAAAACGACTAAGCGTTTGTCAAATGAAACAAAAAAACAAGTCTTCATACCTAAGTAAGGGTTACTAGTGTGCAATAAAATTATTTCTACTGAGGATAACGTATTATCGATATCGATATGTGCCGGCCACTGGTCACTTCTCTAGGCGATTTTTTACAGTGTTCCGCCCACCTCGCCGCGCCGCGCCGCCGCCCGGCCAGCGTCGCGCTGCTTTTTGGCAATTTTATTTATTGCCGATATCTCTAGCTTTACCCAGAGGAAAACTCGCATCATGTTAATTTCCTGTGTGACTCTGAGAGTGCTTTTTTTGCAAGAAAACGTTATACGATCATCACTATATGACGTCACATATCGTGTTCTATATATTTGTTTTGAGAAGAAATGTCGAGTTAGGTATACATGACTACTGGCCACTATCAAAATATCATGTTGTAATTAGCTACATTGGTTGAGTTTGTACTTGAGTAGGTTATAGTTAGGTAGGTATATTTTGTTGTCTTTTTATAAATAAGCAAGTGATGCAGACCAAATGATGATTCTTCTTGGGCAGTTTTAATATTCTTCATTGATTTAGTCATTGTAAACTACGAAGGTTTACTTAGATTGTAACAAACAGTTTTATCGGCAAAAATTAATTTTTAGTAACACTCGGTTTTACAAACACACATATTACTATTAGATACAGGACCTACATGTCTCTTATTTTTTCTCAATACATCTCTATTCGTGTTTGTTGTTTATTTGTATGTTCGTACCCCAACTTAAATGTCTACTCACAACGAGGAAAAAGCTACGATTATAATGTATCTACCTTCTGATGATCTAATGAAATTTGGATAATCCTATTTCTCGGCCTTGATAGATTGCCTGCCTACCTATGTCATCGGATGACCGGTATTAATAACGACTGCTTTATGCGAAGGGCTACTATCGGGGTGGCACTTATTTAAATTCCCATTTTTGTAGCAAATTTACATTACGTCCGTGGACGCTAAGACGTTAAGGTACGATGTGTCCCTTTTTGTGTTGTAAATTGGGGGTCACACAAAAACCGTTGAGCTTACAAATACTTCGCCCATAACGTCCAGCCGTTCGACCGATGACGGTGAAAAAGTACGGTCCTGCCTACTTAGGTAGTTTTTTTTATTCCTTTCATGTCCGTTTTATGCTTACAACTATTCGCATTTTTTCTCTCGATCGCCATTAACCGGTGTACTGGATGTTTCAAATTTTGGGGAAAAATTGTAAATTACGAGGGGACGATTATAAACACATGCGCGAGCGCGTCAAATCTTCAGCCGGCGCGCGTCGTTCAGGGACGCATTATGGCTTTTTTAAAACGGTAGTAACGGGGGAAGAGTATTTTTAAAGAATAAAATTACTTTTTTAGCTAAAAAATGTGTCCCCGCTATCGAGTCCAATTGTTGCGTGTCTGGTGAGCACGCGCTCGATTTTATGTTTGTGAGGGATTTTTTATTATGTGGTGTGCGCTGTGTCACCGCGGGCCGCGCGCGTACCACTTATCTATAAGACAAACATCAAACATGTCACCGTTTGTCAAACCTCCTTCTGCTAAAACCCTTTGGCGTGTTTTGTTTACATCCTCCTTCGGGTATGTTACGTAAATTATATCTATTAATTCTATTATCTACGAACAGTAGGTACCTACATCCCTTTTAAACATATTTTAAAAATGAATTGTAACAATATATTTTTAGGATTGAGATACTGCTATGAGATCGAGTAAAGGAAAACGTTAAAGAGTTTAGTTTGACGAATATTTTTATTGTCAGATGTAACTGTAACAACGATAAGTGTTTTCTTTGTAGCTATTTCCTCAGTGATGCTCTACCAATCCTATTGCAATTTATTACTCGACATTATGGATGAACTTAACTTTCATACGTCCAATTTTTATAACAAAAACACCAATCATGCGTTGTAAATACTACCTTTTATAACATTGAGAACTGTTATAAAATACGCGAGTGTGGCCAGTTGCGGGCGACACCGAAAGAGGTGAACAAGTCACAACAACTTTTACTCCCTTCACGGGGTGGGGCCCTCCCGCCGCCAACGGAGGGTCTCTGGAGATTAAAGTTTTGTGGGGTTAAAGCAACTAACACATACGTATGTGTGAGACAGCAAATGTGCGTACCTACTTACCTAACTCTAACTTTAATTGTGCCTTTTTCAATCGATACTGTACTATCGATACATCTCAGTTACACAAAACGGATTATTCTAAAGTAATGCATGCGTAAGTAATGTAAGGCATGCGTAAAGTAAAATATTATGAGTATAAATTATATAAATACGTACATCGATAGATCACTAATGTGATCAGTAAAATTTTATTGGAATGCAAAATTTCAACGCTCTACATTAGAGCTCTCGCACGTAGCAATAGTAATGTTTCAATTTCAACAAATATCTGAAAAGTTAGATATTACAAAGTTATATTAATATTTTGAAAAAATGATACTGTATGTACAGTACATTAAAAGTAATACTGGTAAATAATCATTTTTTATAAATTATTTATATGTCTTCATCGTGGCAACATAACTTTTGTCTGTTATTTAACGTTACCCCTGTCTCGGACGTACCTACCTAATACACAGGCACACACATACATTATTAAACAGCCACCATAACGACCGTCGGTGTGTAAGATACAGTTCGCATGTGAATTCGACCCTATGCGTCCACTCACCCTTCGATATCCCCTTCTGCAAAAAACTGGACAATTGCATCCTTGCTCGTTGCGCAGTATCTATCTATGGTAGGTACTCTTTGGAATTGTTATTACTTACGAATCGAAGTGGGACCGTTAAGAAATAAAAAATCAGAGATTCAGCCTTATGTGAAGATGCTCATTGTTTTTGTTTTAGTATACCTATATATCTATCTTGTAGTTTTATGGTCCGAATGACACAACCACGGTCAAAATAATCTTGCTCTTGGATAGACCAGTAGAACTTTGCGAGTTTTGCGACCATATCACGGTCTGACTTAAAGTGACTTGAAATATTTATATGAAACTAGCCGACGTCGTCTTGGAACATATTATATTATTAAGCAGATGCCCTGAACAAACAAACCAACTCTTCCGTTTTATATTATTAGTGTAGAAGTTTAAATGAAGTTAAATGTATCAATGATTAAATTACCGAACACTTGCTAACAGGTTGTGCATACGCTCGTTTGTTGTTGATGTTGTCGGAGGTTTACAAATTGTGTAATAGGTTTATTATTTAATTTCAATTCAATAAACTGTAAATGACAAAACGAATTCAATGAACATAACTTAATAAACGTTCTTGCCGGTTGTTGTCGATAGATAGGAATCTAAGCGTTTTGGGCGGCATTAGGCATTTTGGTTTGAGTCGATAGGTATTACCTGATTAACCTCACAATATTACTGACTGAATAATAATACTGACTAAGCGTGACTAGGTAACTACTAAACAAGATCTAATAGTTCAAGTCCGAATTGTTTATCAAACAAATCTATCAACGACTAAATTGGTTATTAGAAATTAAGTGAAATGTCACACAAATATTTTTTTCCCAGACTTTTTCAAGTTCGTTGGACTCTGGAATATCAACCTACACTTCTGTGTAAGAAGAAAATAAATATCAAAATATACTTACAATGATTCATTTATCTAAAGCAACTTTAAGGATATTTCAAATAAGTGATTTATTTTATGGAATTAAGGCAGCAGACGAACACGCAGCACCACCCTTCCGCTGCCGCCCATATCTAACAACTGTGACCGACTTTAGAACAAGAGTCAAATAGAGGCTAGAATTGTTAGTCTAGTTAATAGATGGTGTTATAATATTAGGTGGTTAATTTTTTATTAAGTGTAAGAACTTGAAATGAGATGGTCGCCTTTAAATAAAATACCGGCTAACACCTTTCTAGACTACGTTACACTTTTCTATCCTTACCTTTCTATCTGAAACACAATGATGACTAACTGAACTTAATGATTACACGGTAGCAATGGTACCTACTCATTACCGTGGCGGGCGATAGTCATCCTTTCTTGGGAGAACTCTAGGTTCTTTCTTACCAACTATCCAATAATACCCTCAAGATGAAATTTTTTCTTAATCACATTATGACTCTGAGTTAATATTCTTTGCTTTAATGACCTCTTTGCTTTTAATGCTCTTTTGCCATAGGGTACGAGAATCAGTCGATTTTTCAATAACATCTAGGTAGGTACCTATCATAAGTTACAACAAGTTTAGTGTAATTTTGCTTAGCGACTGTAAATATTGTTTCCCGAAGCGAAGCAAAGTGGGATCATTAGCAAAAAAAAAGAGTTAAATTGATTGATCGAAATATTAGAAAAAAATAACGTACCTACCTACTAAATATTGCTTTTATCTTGCTATTAACTAATGGCTTTTATGATACATTTGATTTTTAAAGTTGGTTGTGTTTTCGAAATGAAAGTATTCATAAATTTATTGAATACAGTAAGTAAGGAGAGTAAATTTACGATTTAAAATACAAACCAAATTTAGAATACGACTATTGAAGCGTTATTCAAAAATACGGAAATCATCGGGCGGAATGTTTAGTTTTGTCATCGATTACGCAAACTGTTTCAAGGGTGCGCCACGCTCTGCCATTGTGAAAAAATAGGAAAAGAGCATATATAAAAACTGGATGCAGCTGTCGGGCGGCACACATGCGAATTGTAGCGAAGCTGGGCTCGGGGCGAAAGGACGTATGTGGAATGTACGGAAGGAGAACATGTGACGTTTTAGAGCAGCAGTGCGATCATGTGCCTCATGTGGGGCGACCCTCGCGCACATAGGCCAGCGCGGGAAGGGTTCCGCGTTCAATCCGGCAATCCGCGGGAAGGGTTCCCAAGGACGCACGCCGACGCGCAAGCGCACGCGATCTACCAAAAAACTCTCACAATGCACACAACACAACTCCTTTGTTATAAATACAGTAGATTGTTCGTAAATTTTCCCTTTTTTACTTAAAAAATGTAATATCATCAACTCGTTCACGCCCGGCCTTTCAATAGGAGCTTTTTGAAGAGGGAACCGAAAATTGTTAAAAATGGGTAAAAGTGGGTCAGAAAGGGGTGCTTTTGGAACTAATAATCACTATTCCGCGTCGAGCAATTGCCGGTGTTACACAAAAAATAATCCTTGATACGTATTAACGCTTTTGTGTTGCAACGGTCGCTGTTCTTTGAAACTATTATTTTTAAGTTTAGGAGAAACTGGTATACCAATCTCTTGAAAGTTGCTCCATTTGCTTTCAAACAAAAGCAAAAGTGTTAAAATTACTCGATGAAGATGATCATCTTCATACATTAAGCCACAATATTTTATTGTAATTTTTTTTACATTTAATAAAATAAAATATTTTTGTTTTAATTTGATTAAGTACCTACATACCTAAGTTAAGTTCTTTTGTTCTCGACATTTTTGTACATACACGGTAATTGGTGTGTTTGAGGTCTTTAAGCGCGTAATATAAATCAGGATTTTTTTGACGATAAATATTTCCTATAGAAGCAAATAAGAAATCAAGAAACAAAACCCTAATTCTATTGAATCTTTTAATCTAGAATATTATTAAATATTGGTTGTTTTTTACTGTTTAGATACAATCATAAAAATCCCCCAACGTCTGCAAAAAATGAAATCTCAATCATTTATAAATTAGTCTCGCGGACAGTAACGGCATTCATCGCTTTATCAGTTTTTTAATCGGCCGCAATAAAAGGGTATGGAGTGATTGTTACGAGGTACGTTTTTTATTTATTGTCTATGAAGGATTTATGGTTCTGTGATAGAACTCGTGCACGAGTGATGTTAGGACAACAGCTTAACATGGGTTGTGAAGTGTAAACCCTATAGATTTCTATCAGATGAACAACATTATCATACGTTAATTGTTTGTTTGTGTTCAACAAGTTATCTTTTTATTTTTTACTTTTCTTATTATTTTTATACAATTTATTTATGGTTTTATGATTGGTTACAAAAACTTTGGTTTTGTCGGTAGGCAATTTTCTGAAGATATATGTAGGTACCTAATTAATTAAAGAGCATCTACTTTCGATTTAATATGTAACATTGTCATTAATTAATTTATTTATAATAAATTAAATTGACATGTACGTAGTTGTACAGTTGTAAGGGTAAACCCATAGAGATAAATTTGGTTAAACCGAACCCTTTTACCTTGAATGGTAAATTACACGATGTTTACACGGATATCATACACTGCAACCCTTTTCCAACCCTTCCATTGTGTTTTTGTATCGATGCACTTGTACACAAAGCTATTTGACAATGAATGAACGGAAAGTAAGGTGTTTATGCCTACCATATGTTTGGCTTTACGGCAGTTTACCGCGTGTTTTCAATTATAAACTTATGAATTACAATAATTTATTTGTAAATCTGTATAAAAAAGTAACGATTAGTGACGAAAGTTAAATATATCTTACTTACTGTTTTAATGGTGTTCAAATGTTTTCAAGCTTTGATGTTTTATATATCTAGATTGAGCGTCGCCCTACAATGAAAACAAAAAAAACAAGGCAACAATATCAAGCATGTGTGCCGCCTGCAGGCTGTTTTTCCCGTTCGTCTATTGTCTATGTGTGCGTAATGTGTGCGTACTGATATAAAAATTGTGGCTAACAGTTAGCCACAATTTTTTGACACGTTTTCGCGGATTCGATGTTCCATCTAGATATTTAAAACATCAAAGTTTTCAAGTTAAGAGCGGGTTTAGATTGTACTTCGTTATGTAGAGCTCTATTTTGTGGTTATGGCTAGCGGTCTACCGGAATATTAGGAGTTGTAGCCACGGGCCTTCGACAAGTTAGTGTCCAACAAAAATGTAGAGCATTATAATGCCATCTGAAGGTCTTCTTATAATTGCTGTATTTAACTATAAGCGCCGGAGCCATGAACTGGCCATTTTGTGCAAGC
The DNA here is from genome assembly GCA_905404135.1 of Hesperia comma. NCBI lineage: Eukaryota > Metazoa > Arthropoda > Insecta > Lepidoptera > Hesperiidae > Hesperia > Hesperia comma. The sequence goes on from FR990020.1 coordinate 6,803,730, forward strand.
ACGACAAAATTTTGTCACTAACCAGTCACGCATATAATCACGATCAGGACCAACCGTTTCATCATCTCAACTCCTCATGGCCCTCTTTTGAGCACGGGTCTCTTCTCATAATGAGAAGGTTTAAGGCCACGGTTCACCACGCTGGCCAAATGCGGATTGGCGGAGTTCACACACCTTTGAGTTTTGCGAACTCTCCGGCATGCAGGTTTATTCACGATGTTTTCCTTTACCGTTTGTAGCAATGACATTTAAATGTTTAAAACGTACATAACTCCGAAAAGTCAAAGGTACGTGCCCTGGGAATCGAACCCGGACCCTCTGAATAGGAGGCGAAATTCTTAACCACTAGGCTATATCACCACTAGCCAACTGCTTAGCTCGACCGATAACATTACCATCGACACAGTAGGCCATCGTGTCACGTAACTAAGCTAAGAATAATTATCATCCTTAAGGTTCGAAGACGTCGAATCGAATTTGGTCCATCTAGACGCTTAATGATTTTTAACTTAGTTTGATTATGGACTTAATGCAGTATTCATTTTTTTTTTTTTATTGAATTAAGGTAGCAAACAAGCATGCAGCACCACCCTTCCGCTGCCGCCCATGGCAATTGTGACCGACTTAGAACAAGACCCAATTTAGGGACTAGGGTGGTTAGTCCAATTAGTAGAATGTTAGTTGATTAGTTTATTAATAAGTGTGAGGACAGGGACTGTTAGTGATAGTTAGTCCTGTTAGTTAATATTAGTATTGTCCAGTTAGTAATGATTAGTGTGAGTCTTGTTCCAATTCGGTCACAGATGCGTTGCTACCCCTGAGGTCTGAGATGGTCGCCGTACATATATGCCGTAGTAATGATTTTACTTTTGAAAACGTTTAGATACCTAACTATTTTTCTTACCGCGCTCACTTACAAGCTTGCAACATATGTATGTACATTCATAATTCGTACATTGTACGAATTGCCACAGCTTTAACAGCTGGGAATACCACGAGTATGTCAAAAGTTTTGAATAATCATTTGCGAAGGTCCGTCCAATAGGTAATTGTGGGTTCACGTATTCGAGCGAATGTGAGTGAGCGGCATTATAGACTAGGTATAGTAACTGTTATTTGGATAACTTCTATTATTATTTTATTTATTTTTTAACTCCCCTATGAAAATTATGGATAATTTTTGTGGCATCCAACTGCCTATATCTGATCATTTACTAACCTTTCGTTTTGTATTTCTGATGTGGTCGGTAGGCACCTCTAAACTCTAATCTCACAGAATAAAGAAACAAGCCTAATTTTTTTTTAATTATCTAATAATTATACCTACCTATTACTTTGTGATTCGCTATTAAGTTTAGTTGAAATCTCAAATATGAGATGTATCGGAATATTTTATCATAATTAAAGCAGCAGATGTGAAAACACATTGCCATGGAAAGGTTATCGATTACCGTATGATCCAATTAGTAGATATGGAAACAATCGGTCGTTTTGAGCCTTGAAGGCGCTCCAATAGCTCTATCAGGGTCCGTGGAATTAGGGTTATTCGATATCCAACGGTTTTTTCTCCACGGCACGCGTCCTTACCCCTTTTTTAATCGGATTTCGAAAACGCGTGTGCTGGCTTTTTTATACCTTCGTTACGTCTTAATAAAAACTTCAATCCACCTTATTGCAGGCGTTAGGGTCAAGTTTTTATATTTCCGTTAAAGCTCCTACCAAGATAATATTTTAATTAGAACTGTTTTTTATGGTATGCATAAACAGTACGAGTTTTTATTTATTTAATTCATTCCATATTGTTGAAATACGGGGTCGAGTAATTAATAAGTGATATTCATAACACGGTAATAAGTAGGTACGGTACACCTACTCCATAGTAGGTACCTTTAGGTATTACATTATATTCAGGAAATTGGTGACAGTGGCGGAAATTTCTTTTTATGGAATGGATCGTGTAGAAAAAACTCGTGGAATGTCATTAATATTCAAAACGTAACTAGGAGGGATTATAAAATAATAGGAGTAATTTGGAGCGGCACGCGCCGCTCTCGCTGGAATTTCTTGATAAGATATGCATGGAAATTAATGTCTGCTTTATTACATTTTCCAAGTTACTCTATTGAGGCAGAAGACCTTGACCATTCGATTACCGTAGTGTAATGTAAAATATTTCATTAATAATGTATTCGGTTTATTCATTATCTAATGTTATATGAAAATACGTACCTACATACTTACTTAGATCATATTAAATTTCATTATGAAGGAATATTTGCATGGAATGTTACAAAATTTAATGATGTTTGGTATGTAGAGATATTAGGTATATGGCAACAGTTACCTATTTATACTTACTGTGTAATTGTAGAGTCATCTTGTAATATTTGAGATTTCAAAGAGTTTTGCTCGAAACTTTATTAAACTAGGTAAATACTGTAATTCGATCATTACTTACCGATATCGAATTGGGGCCTGTTTTAGTAGGACGGTACCGTCGGTAACCCTATCATTAACTTCCACAAGAGTCGTTTTTTTTTTCAGAAAAAGGATGTCAATTGCAGCAATTAGGCGCCTTATAATTATACCCTGTTAGTTGAACTTCCTTTGTAAAATAAAAATGAATGGACTAGTAGGTAATATAAATTAATTTCGTTCTCCTTCTATAATTTAACTCTTAGCGGCAATTACGGGCTTCGCCTTTTACCTACCAGGTTAATTTCAACGCCGTGGAAATTAGTTTTTCCTTTAAAGACGAGCGTTTCTCTGTAGGATTCGTTTTAAATTTTATTGGGTTATAAATATTAATAAAATGTGTACAATTGGGACAAAATACACAAAAGACAATTTGCGAAACGGTGATGCAAATTGCAAACAGAGTTTCTGTGAATTTGAATACTGACACCAAATTTTGTGAGCTTATAAAAAGTGTTGCATAGTGGGAACAATGTAAATCTATTTGAAAAGGAGCACAAATATTTTAAAGGATGCTATTTTTTTAATACTGGTTCACAGCCCCGTGGTCGAGTTTCTAGAAACGTCTATAGGTAGCCGTAAAATATGGAACACTTTTTTTACATCTGTAATGTTTCGGTGATTGTTGATTATTATAAAGTAGCGTTTTTAACCTTTTGTATTCTTTTAAAGACAATAAGAGACCCTAAAGAGTTTTGTAAATTTTTTCAGATTTTACCTACTCGCAGTTAGAAACATGCAAATTTTTTGTATGAAAACGTCATTGTTTTTCGTCTTTTTAGTCATAATTTTATTAAAGGGAATTTTATTTTACAGAGTCCCGATATAATTTATTACATTTCGATTAAAGGTAACATGTAGGTAGGTAGAAAAAACATATCGCTTTAGTGAACTAGGCGGGCACGAGATGAATGGGTGAGGAACTAAGTGATTCACAGGTTTTATTCAGGTTACCTTCGAGGAAAGGTTCGTGTCTGGATGATAAATTACAGAGACGGTTGTATAATGTACCTACGTTCTACATGATGTATAAACTGTGCTCTATGGATATATGGCAGTAATTTTTCTATACAAAATGAAGTTCTTAAAGTTATAGGTTTATATAACTTGTAAGGTACATAATTAAAAGGATTTATGTCCTTAAATTAGGTCACGATTACTGAATGACACTAAATATACCGCAACGCCAAGTTTTAATTTTATTAACTGGTGTAATAACATCAAACAAATACCTATGTATGTGCTAGAAAAAAATATTTCAAAATAAATTGTTGCTTACATAAGGTGTTTTATTCATTAAATCTATTCCTTCAATGTTGCTTAGAGGTTTTTCAGTGAATATTTCTGAATTAATGAAAATTTATGAATGAAATATTTCTATGGAACATTTCTTTTATGCAATCCTTTTTGAAAAACAGCACGTAGATAAATCTCATAAGAGAATACGCTCAAGAGATTTCGTCTGTTCATCAGTTATTTCAACTCCAAAATCTTATTTTGTATTGTAACCAACTTTTATATCAAATATTTATATCGGCTCCTTTTGAAGTTATAGGTACTTACTTGTTTTGACGCCTTTGTTAAAACCGATAACAGTTTATTTTTGTCGTGTGATGAGCTGCTTTGAGAACATTTAGTAGGTAGGTAAATACTTATTGTTTTATTTTGGGCAATATTTACTAAAGTAAATGTAAATAATGAAAGGATGTATTATTACCTACACAGTCATGTTGAAATGTTTTCCAATAAAAATAATGTTAAAGGGATTGTGTAGATGACGCTGTCCTTTCCGCTGTAATTAGTGATGGCTTACAACTACTCCTACTTGAAATTAATTAATTGAAAAGTATTTAGTAATAAAAAATAATGTCTGTGGCAGAAATGGGCAAACTGTAACCATGATTACATATTACATTTACATCTTACACCCGAAAATGCCCCGCAAGCGCTTTTCGAGAAAAGATTGTGAGAGCGTATTGTTACGTGTCAGGAGTATGGGGTTCGAGAAAATGCCAAAATGTATCACAAAGACTTTATTGTACTCGTAGATACACAATTACACTATGTACACAGTACACACCAAAACACTACGCACGTAGATACTCGTAAACACACTCGTTGAACTCTGTATCGCCCGTAGAAATCACTTCACTTCTCACTGGTATCGCTCGTAGGTATCGCTGGTATCTTCCTGGTTTCGCTTCCGAAACTAGAATGCCACCCACTCGACCGAGTGCTCCTTTTATACCACTCACGCACCATTCATGCTATTTCTAGAATATTCCCGCTAATTCCGGTACCGTTCGGAGTTCGGAATGAGGTTCGAGTACGTTCCTTGCAATCGACTTTCGCACTTATGACTATTGTTTCCGGTTTAGCGAAGTAGATACGCCAGGGTTGTCACAGTATTTTATGGGGGCATTTCCGAGCCTCCAGGAATAACCTTAAAGTCATGGTTGCAGTTTGAGAAAATCTGCAATCTGGATTACTTTTGCCTATATCTGCTGTATAAGTATTTAGTTTCTTCAATAGATTGTTTACTCAGCATATTTTACTTAATATCTTTTTTAATACTAAAAAATATTTTCTGAGTAGAATCAACTTATCTGACTTCGTATAAAAGGTTAATATTGATAAATGGTAAATACTGCATAACAAAACTAACATATTTTTTAGCAATTTTATTGACATTCAAGTTTTGTTCCAAATGGTCTTTCGCAAAGAACACCAAATCACTACTGTTTTGGACGATCTACAAATTTTCTTATATGTTAACTTGGCCATTCGGTAAAAACGTCTCCAAGTCCGAAATAGCTACAACTTCAAGTATGAAATGATTTTAGTCTTACGTTAAGGGAATATTAAATTAAAGTAGATTTAATTGAATTAAAAAGAAGCAGAAGAAGATTAAATATTTCATAAGTACCGTCAAGTTTGCTACCCAACTAAGTAAATTCGCAAAACTAGCTATACACATAAACTTAAGTAAGTTTACCCTACAACTTGTATAATGCGGTTACATTACATACTTGATCTCATAAGTTCGACAAACGATTAAATCAGTCTCTACATGGTACATAACCACCGTCGCCCAGAGACATCAGTATTACCTAAAAAATCACAGGCTCTTTGCTGAACCAAAATTAGCAACAAATGTGCTATGGATGCGTGTTGTAGAAGCGTGCTGTGGATGAATGCGTGCTATGTGTGCGTGCTATGGGCAGTCTTGAGTGATGGCTTCCTATGCTTTCCCTTGACGATGCACCGCTCAACTCGACCTGCACAGCCACCTTACAACAGCGCATCTGTAGATATACCACATGTTATTCGCTTCGCTTCATAGCATAGTGACAGTGGAAATGGTTAGATGGTTACGTAATGTCGTGGCTTAGTTGTCATAATCTTCGCATCATAGCTTAGTTACATAGCACATTTCTGGTGGAAAGGCACTCTAAAAGCCTTTCCATCACGCATGAACGAAGTTTTGATTTAACTGGATGGTAATAACCTCCTAAAAGAAGCTTTTCGTCTTACAATCAACGTTTCTTAGTCTTAAAGTATCAAATATCACCGACAGTTAAAAGAATACCTTTTTAAACCTTAAGAATACCTTTTACCGTTTTTAAAGTAACTTTGAATAAATATTTTATTATTTATTTTTGCTTTTTAATAAGGACAGTACAAAAGCAGTAATTTGGCTTCCTTTTGAATGTTTAAAGAAATAAGTACCTAAATACAAAACATTACCTAAGTTATAAAAACTTAATTTTTAAAATAGAACAAGTCTGTTACAGACTTTAGGTAAGCCTATTTTCTATCGAAACGTTTTGAGAACGGAAAATTCCACAGATTCTCGCTCTACACTAGGCCGGGCCATTTTTCACTAGATCTTTTTGCGTATGAAAGTGTAGCTTCCGATCAATGCTCGGCGCGGGCAAAGGTGAATAATAACGAATGGTCTTCGAAAATAGACTTTATTATCCAGCCGAAAATGTGTCTGTAGGCATTTGGTCGTGGGATAGGCTGATCAATCATGGAGCCTACCCCTTCTATCCCGCCCAGTGTTGGCTGGCGGCGCGAAAACAAACGGTTGCTAGGCAACGGCGCGGAGGCGGGGGCGCCCACACGTCCCGACTACCGCATCACTGAACCCCACATGTGTATGACACACAAGTTTGCACGATTGTTTCCAAGTTGCAACTACGCCGTTACTTATCATACAAAATATATTTGGTTCAGTCAATGGACTCAGTGTTGTTACATGATTGTATGGTTACATGTTGTTTGTGTTATAAATAATAAGTACTATTAGATACTTACATAATTGTGAGCATCGCTATGTATATATTTTTTATATCTTTTCATATTATCTTTTTTATTTCTTTTACATACTTACTCTTTCCTGAGAACTGGGTTCCATGTACATATTTGTTATAACAATCTTTACATGTTTCAAGACAGGCAGTAGAAATTTACAAGTAGGTATAATCCTTTCAAAATTATAAAATATCTTAACAATCATAGTTATTAAACTTTATTAAAACTTTATTGACGCTACCGGCAGCTTATTAGATTCTGCAAGTTCTTTTCAAATTCAAATGGATAATTCTACATTATTCTAAAATTAAAAGCATTGAAACGCTTTGTCCTGCAATAATAAATACTGTATAAAGTATCTGCAGTTTCCAGTCTTGATGTCTGTAGCATTGCAGTTTGCAGCATTTAAGTTCTACATTTAATGCGGCATCTTTATTGGTGCCATTTCATAATTATGAGGTATTCAGGCAGAAGTTCATTTGTTTTGTTATATAAAGAAAAATACAAATCAAAAGCAGAAAAGTATACGTGATATTATTCGTACTTGGTGCCTTTAACCATACACTAAATACCATATACCTACGGTGCCAATGGTGCCAATGGTTGACGGCTTAAAAGAAACAAGAAAAACGCTTATTTCTGCTTAAGTATTAAGGTATAGGTACATACATCGCTACAATATGGAGATAGAGATTTAATCAATGATATCACTTATATTATGAGTACCTACAAATGAAAAATAATTATATGTGTGCGCGGAAAGCAAGGCAGTTAAATTTGGCTAATTGTTGTAATTTTCATTGACATTTGGTTTCTTATACAACTTAAGTTCGGTAATAATATTTAGCTTCCATATACCTATTATTATTTTATAGTTACATTAATGTCATTGGAACGGATCAAAAAGATATATTAATTACCTTTCGATTTAACCATCTTGATCCTTTTTTCATAAATTAAATCATATCGACTGATTAAATCGTATAATGGCTTAAATAGCACTTTATCACAAACAATCGTTTCTAGTTATTACTATAACTGAAATCATTAGTAGGTATCAGAGAAAGTAACAAATGGGATTACTCATTAAGTTTTCATTAATAACCCACCCTCTTCTGCTTCGGAAATATGATCCTCCATCATAACAAAACTTTCTTCGTCGGCCTTTAGGTAGGTACATACACTTTAATGTTTATCTCATACATAAATGGAACTTGTAACACAAGTAAAAAAATATTTATTAAGACTAGATACATTGTTTCAATTCAAGTAAAACAACAGAAAACAAAAAGTTCTTAAGAAAAAATATAGTGTAGGTAGGTACATAAATAACCTAGACGTTATATAAGTTAGCATAGACAAAGGCAGTTTAAAGTCAGCAAACTTCAGGCATGTATTCACAAAGGCGTCTTTCTATATTCAAAGGTTACACAAACAGTATTACTTTCAAAAAATAAGTTGTTGTGTTTGTAGGTGTAATTGGGAAAAGAAAAGAGAGGTTCTGGCACGGCGCCGCGGTGATCCATCATCCCTCCGCCGCTGACCGCCCCCCCACACCCCCTCTTACTTTTCACTTTCTCTACATATTTTAAGGAGAGTAAAACTTTCCCTTCACCCCCGGCCGTTTTATTCTCTCCCAGGATTCGTAACGTTGGCGCTACACTCAGCCGACGTACGAAATATCTATTTTAAAAACGTATTTTAGGTGGTTTATAATTAAAACTCCTAATGAATGAATGTCATGACTAATTATTTAATTACTCAAGTGTACGATAGTGGTTTATTATAATTTAGATTTCATATTTGCAACGATATTGTCATGCGAATATAAATTACAAATTTAAATAATTTCATGTTATGGAAATCGTATATACCTAGGTATTAGTATTTTAGTAAGAACTTGTTCCAGTAACTTTTGGCAGAGAAACTCGTTTTCAACTAATTATAGTCATAATGTAAATTATAATAATTATTATAATAATTTTATTCATAAAAAGAGATAGAAATACATTTTTTTTGTTTACCTGTAGATAGTAACGTTTATTTACCTAATACTGTGATTTATTATAATAAAGCTATTGAGTCATATATTAAGACTAGCGGCCCGCCCGCGGCTTCGCCCGCGTGGAATTCGTTTATATCGCGAACCGCGGAAGTGGGGAAGAAGATACGTCATCAACTATCTTCCTGGGAAAATTCATCGAAATCGGTCAGGCGGTTTAGAATTTTTAATACAAACTTTCATCCCCTATTTCAAGCCTTTAGGGGTTGATTTTTGAAAAAAAAAGTAGCCTATATGTGACTCTGGGTCTTCAACTATTTTCATTCCGAATTTCATCCAAATCGCACCGGTGGTTTAGCCGTGAAAACGTCACAGACAGACAGACAGACAGACAGACAGACAGACAGACAGACTTTCGCATTTATAATATTAGTATGGATACTTAGCAAGCGTATCGGATAATGGTCTTCGGAGACTCGAGCCTAGCAGTGGGATAAATATCGCTTGGGATCACTAATAAGAACAATGACGATTTTCAGATGTCACAATCATTTTTGAGTAGATTATTATTTCAAGGTTTTTTTTAATACTGACATAGTAGTAGAATACGTAAGAAAGCTCAGTGTAGAGCAAGCACACGGAGAGCTTTTTACGTCCTTTCTTGAGAACTCAAAGACAGTTTTCAAATCTCACTCTCCGTTATCTATCAAATCGACAATCTCACTTGCCTTTTGACGATAATGTAAAGCCTTTTAATGTCTTATCGGTAATACAAGTGGGATTTAAATTTTCTTACAGTTTGTTAGAGTGTTGACACTGGGAGATCGTGAAGAGATTATTATTTTATTTTATTTACCAGTCAATATAATAAAATATTATCATTAAAAAGGTTTTCAATAAACAACAGCATTGTTATAATTTGTATTGTTATTTGGATTTGTATGTTATGGCAAGATGCTCTTGCAGTGGAAGTTTTTCGAAGTCGAGAATATGAATTGTTGTGTTATACAATTAATAAATAATTGTTTCTTGTTACAGCGTCGTAAAAATCAAAAAGCGAAAGCTTGTTAGTTTACTTTCTGCACTGAACTGCAGTTTATGGAGTTTATTAAATACTGATTCTGAATTAAGTTGTGTTATTTTGAGTGTTCATAAATTTTGGTAGAGGTAAACATTTAGGTGTAGGAGCTACACAACAGTTGAAAGTGCTCATTTATTATGCAGAGACCTACAAGATACAATGAGTATAAAGCAATCGTGTAATACAGGGTGTGTGTAGTACAGGGTTGTGACCGTAGTGACTAGTGCGGCAGCATCACTGTCTATAATAAATGAACGGGAGCGGGGGACGCTGACCAATGGCAGCGCCACCCTCAATCAATATGATGGACTCGGTCGCGAGGGGACGATCGCTCACTGATTTTTTCCCTCGCTGACAGGGCTCGGGAGGACGTTTTTGCGCCCTCCGGTCCGCTCCGCGCCGCTACAGAACCTCGCAATTAATAAGTACCGTCCGTGTCGCCGAACCGGTATCTACCACCGAACACTCCTTTCCTTGTTTACCTGATAAGCTTTATTGCTTTTATTTTCTTTGCACCCTCGGTACGATTCCCAACGTCCAACGGTTTGGTTCGTGTCAGTGACACTATACCCAGTGAAATGTATGTATATTGTTGTGATACGTATCATCATCGTACAGTCATAACTTATTATTACTAAGTTATTTTTCAATTGCATTTTAGTAGGTACAACGCCAATTGCGCACTTATAGTATGTACCTATTTAATGGTAAACCATAAACTCAATTTGTAAAGTTAATCGTAATGATTAAACACGCAGCAGTGCACACTGTAGATTGTTTTTGAATTTTACACACACTTTACTTTACTTTAAATTATATATTTTTTAACTTCAGAAAACACATTCATACACGTATATCTACCTACCTACCTACTGTGTACTACACAGTGGGTAACATTTTTTTATGTGGTATTAATAAAAACATTTAATTTGGGTGTTTTGCGTTGTAAACTTCACTTTGTTAAATAAAGTTTTAAATCAAATAAATGAAACATATAGGTACCTACCGATACTTAATTTACAGCAATCAAATGCCTTAAATAATTATAGGGGTTTTTACATAACACCGCAATTACCGAACTCAACCAAATCACAAATGCGCGGCCAGAGTCACGACTAATGAGCTATTTGTATTCATTAACTACAATTACGGTTACCGATTCATTTTATTACACGAATTTAAATTCTTCGTAAAATTTGGACCAATAAATGAATCTAATAATAAGAATAATCATAAGGATTATTACATTTAAACTGGTCGGTCAATGTCTATTCGCGTTTGATATTTTAGTGTACTAGGTATAGTATAGGTAAGTAGGTATAAGTAATTAGTGATTCATAAAAAATATTTAATTAAGTTTGGTTAATTGTACATTCTTTCAACGTGGCTTTGATATTATAATTAGAATCGATTTACTTAGGTTGTCCTTGGTGCTTTCCTTAAATAGTAGGTACGTATAGGTAATCACTTACTAAAGTATGAAATATACAATAGCTATCTTAAAAAGCAATTAAAAAGTAATTACTGTTGATTGCTTAAAATTCATACTCTGTAGTCAAAGCGTAGCTCAGAAATCTCGCGAAAACATCTCGCAGTTTCAAACATCGAAATCTTAAAATTAAAGTTAAGCTAAGTTTAAAATTTCTTCGAGAATCGGCAAATTTTGCACTAAGTCATTAAAGTATAAAACTTCGGTCATTTTGCTGGCGATGCTTAAAAGCCTTTTTAGGCTCGGAAAAGTAATCTTTCATTAGGGTAGGGAGGAGCTAAAACGGAAGTTCTCTTTGAAAGGAAAATTACACGTCGGATGCCTGCGCGCCGTTCAAGGGAGATTTTAATTACATCAAACAAAGTTGTCAGACGGAAGTTTGCTGGATGGTGTATCGGAGCCATTAATATCCTCTCGTGAGTACGTGACGCGCTTGTTACAACTCCCTAATGAGTGCTGCTCTCTTGGCTACCTCATCATATACCATTATACCTCATACATTAGGTACGTGTAGAGTCTGCAAAAAAGTAGGAAATAAAAATTTGAATGCCAATAGTTTGAATGATCTGCGTGGGTTTCTAGGATGAGTGATCACTCGAAATCTCACAATGAAATTGCAGTTTCATTGTATTTACTATACTATAATATCAAGTTTTAGGCCGTACCCCACTGAATTTTGACTTGCGTCATTTATCAAGCAAACGATTTTTGTAGTTGGTTATATATTGGATTAGACTGGAACGCAGGGTTTTTGTTTTTGATTTGAGGGTCCTTTGAGAGGAATGTAACCCTGCTTGCCCTGCCTACCACTCATGTAAGATCTGCAAAAATGGTCCTCAAATTAACTTACTGAGTCGTATTTAACGTCTCACAAGAAATTAGTGATTTTAATTTCTTATGTAGGTACGAAGTAAATCTAACTGTATAGTACCTATAGTGGATACTTTAGGTACTTATTTAATCGATGTCTGCATTTAAAACGCATGAGAGAAAGACATCACAGTAAAAGACAAGACCAAAGTATGAATGCGATAGATTAAATAACATTTTTTTTTCAGTATTTTTGTCTTTTTTCTGTTTGTTCGTTTATCTCTGCTTACTTAATACTTTCTTTAAGATTGAGGTGACGTTTAGTGATGTTTAAGGAATTTAAAGAAACCCGTTTGTACATTTGTTTCTTGATTACATTAACGAATTTGTTAACTACATATATTATTTTAATTCTCTCACACACTAGATATCTACCAAGTAGCAAATAATTTAGGTACTTAGGTGATACTTATTCAAAGAAGGCTCTATTTAGCACGTCGAACGGGAAGTGGGACGGGTGAATGAATTGATTGTCGGACGGCAGGCAGGGTGGGCTGGTCGCTAAAGTTTCCACTATTTTCCAATTATGGGCGAGCAAATGAGCTAGAGGTGATAAATCGGGCGCACCCGTCACGACTCATGGTTCACGGCATCACGGCTCATGGCGATGCGACGCTGCTATGGAAATGTATCGCGAGCGGCGTTAATCAGAGCTCAGTAGCCATTCATTTGATTAGGGTTAGTGGGCGCGGGACTATCAATCCGCCGCATTACCATGTCCGTTTCTAAATGCTAGGGCTACTACGTTTGTACTTGAATCGTTTTATTTTCCAGTTTTATAAATTCGAATGTCGTTTTTGTACACGTTGAAGTATTGCGATTAGATTATTTGTAATTTTTACTCAGTCCAATGTCTTGTGTATCTAGTGATAGTAAAAGTTCGCAAGCAATCACGTACCTAGGTATTTGTCAATGAAGTTATACGAAAATGTCTACTGAAAAGACGTCATATCTTTACTTTCAGCCGTAATTTGAACGCAATTAGTTTAAAAAGGTTTGTTTCGAAATAACCATTAAAGATTTAAGGTCAAACCCTAGTGTTATAATGTACGGAGTTATAACAGCGTATAAACCCGTACCAACCCTGGTTGTAAGTTGTAATTTGGACCGATTCGCGATGAGCACTTTTAGGTCAATTAGGCAGAGTCGCGCCCGGTACCACTGTCTAACTAATCAGAGGGCACGCCAAAGTTTATGCCGTGTTAATTTGACTAATGCGCGCCGCTACCGGATTAGTTCGTGATAAACCGACGGCCGACACTGAACATAAACGACTACACCTATCCATCATCATCTACATTCTGTAACCACGCACTCACACCTTTGTACACAAAACCCAATGTCATTTAGATATGACAATCTAATACATTATGGAATTTACAGCTGGTTTATTACATGTCGTATACAGTATATACTACGTTTGCTAGCTACGCTACAATGTCGTATAAATGACGCGTAATTAAATTAATATGTAACTGTAATTAACAAAGAATGATTATCGGTACCTATTGCGTTGAAAAATGCTGATTGGTTCGGAAGAACTAATTAGAGACCCCCAAGTAGACCTTTTCTTTGTATGTATGACTGTAAGTAGGAATTTAAAACATTTTTACGTAGTTAAATTGGTAAAGAGAACCATAAAAAGAACCATAATAACAAGTAGACGAGCCCAGTCAGTGTCTATAGGTCATCATGCTGATTGAAATCACTGACACCAAAGGAATCACCGATAGGTACGTTATTGGCCAAGAAGTAATAGATAAAAATAAAAGTATAATTTTGGTCAAAAGTATCTAAGTAGTTGAATGAATTGAAGGCATATTTACGTCAAATTAATATTACCAATAGCTTACAATAGTTAACGATATTCACGAGCCTAGCTTTCGTGTCTGACGGCTATTAGGTAGTGCTACTTAACCAATTTAGAAATGAAACAATCGCCCCCATGGCCTGCGCCGCGTCGTGTCAATACGCCCGTATCGCAATACACAACACTGCTCCTTTTTGTACAGCACTTTACTGCTCTTTATGATATTTTAAAAGGCTCATTACGAGCCCGATTACGTATTTACAAAAAATATTCTTCCAAAAGTATAATTTGTAGGCGCTCATAGGGGACAATTTTGTTACTTGTAGCTGATGTGTCATTATTGTTGCTGTGGGACGGTTACGACGACGTCCACGCGCTGAAACTACTTTTTAGGGTTCCGTACCCAAAGGGTAAAACGGGACCCTATTACTGAGACTTCGCTGTCCGTCCGTCCGTCCGTCCGTCTGTCACCAGGCTGTATCTCATGAACCGTAATGGTTACACAGTTGAAATTTTCACAGATGATGTATTTCTGTTGCCGCTACAACAACAAATACTAAAAAACAGAATAAAATAAATATTTAAGTGGGTGCCCATACATTCGACGTAAGTTTAGTTACCTTTCAGTCCACGAGATGGCGTTGTGCGTAATATTTGGCTACAATAAAACAAATATTTAAGTGAGGCTTTTATACAACATACCAGATATTTTTGGCGTTTTTATACATAATGGTACTGAACCCTTCGTGTGCGAGTCCGACTCGCACTTGGCCGGTTTTTGTTATTTTTATTATGTATGGCAGGGTATTATGGCAGGGCGTATAATTATTAATCTCTAACGGCAACTTAAGCTGTATCCCGTTATAAGAGTTAACATGAGCTAGAGCAAGCTTTAAAGAGTGTTCATACCTATATTGCTCTTTTAGAAATTTTACAGTCATTAGGTACCTAGTTGTTTTTACTTATCTATGACGAATAATATATTTTTGTAATATGATTTTTAAAATGTTTTTTTTACTTTTACTGAAAAAAATAATTTTTGATTATTTTAATATTAATATTAGACAGGTACACAATTGCATAAAGGATCAAGTTGAAAGTTTTGCTTTTAAATAAATATTTAACTTCTGCTAACTTTTGATATTTGGAATGAAACCAGGGTTAAAATAGGCATGTATAACGTAATGAATTCAGTAAAGTCGTAGTACAAAGTACCTGGTAGATGTTTCATGAGTCTCGTAACCAAGTGATAATATTTTGTCAATTATGTTCACAAATTGTCGGTACACTCCTGCACGTAAATACTTTATGACACAGTAACTAATATTGAAACCAATCAGGCCACTTTGAACGAAAAAAGTATCTACTAATAAACAAGGAATATTGGTAATTTACCTTAGTAACCTGTTATTTTTAACAAATTGCTTTATTGTATCTTTTATTGCAGTATTTACCTACTTGCAAAACTTGAGCAATTTATGCTTTCATAAATAATTTTTTTTTGTTTTTTATTTATTTATTTATTGTAAGTTTAGCGTAGCTAAGTTTAGTTTAGTGTAGCTAAGTAAGTAAGTAAGTTTAGTTTAGTGTAGCTAAGTATCGATGTAAAGAGTAGGGTAAACGATACAGAATTGGTACTATTAAATGCCATTTTTCTTCAATTCTGTTAGATCGAAAATTCTAAAAATAATTTTCAATTACTTTTAAACTTTTGAACGTTTGATTATGTAACAAAAAGATTTAATCAATTTTATTCAGAACTGTACAACGACCGTTGTAAACAAATGAGTACAATTGGTGGCAGAGGGCGGCCACACTTAATTCATTTGTGGCCGATGAAATGTATGCGGGAGTATTTTTATCTTCCTAACTCGTCACGAGTCACGAGATGCTTGACATCGGGTTTATAGCAACCACTTCCGGAGCTCTGGTCTACCGGATTATGCGTATTCATTGATTTGGGACAATTAAGTGTTATGTACTCGAACACTTATGTTTTTCTTTCATTTAAAAAGCTTTTCGAGGTGTTAATGCTACAGTAACGCAATAAATAGTTAACTTACAATTTATTTCATGTTAAAATAACTGTAGTTTATGGAGACAGGCTATAATTTTCGATACACCATTTTATAAAGTCATTGTTATGCAAATGTGTGGACAAAAAATCAACATTTTAAACGTGTACAGATTTTAATTACATCGTGGCCCCGCCTCGCGTTCGATTGGCTGTTTAACCCTTCTCCCGCGAAAGGGTTATTATTAAGCCCGCGCGAGGAAGCGCGTGCGCCGCCTATCGCCATACGGAGCGATCGAGTCGTCTTTTACCTTTTTTATAAGCGCCATTATTTATTTTTTCCCGCGAGCTTCGCGTTCCTATTGGATGAAAGGGTTACACTGCTCGGTATATAAATCCGAGGGACCATCTGTGAAGTACGGGTTCCACGTACATGCATCACAGAGATTTATGAATAAAGGGTTGGTCGTGATATAAACGTAATGTATCTAACATGAGTCCGCTAGACTATAATTACTTTTTATCATCATATACGATAATTTGTTTTGTTTTTATTATGAAGATTCGCTGAGATTTTATGCTTGTATGTTCTATTACACTTACCTCCGAAAACGAAATGATTACTTAAGTACGTAACGGCACATCCTAAATATAACTTATTTCGGAAAATTAAAAACAAGGACACTAATTAATTTACTTTTATAATAAATAGCCGTTAAATTTGAATCAGAGGACTAAATCGGTATACGTAACTAAGCCTTTGTATACCATTTGATATACCCATCAGATTATAAGTATTTGTGCAAAGGATTACGGCGAGTGTGCCGTAATCTGATGACGTTTAAAATTAACTTTTGTTGATGTGGAGCGTATATTTAACGGCCGTAAAGAGTTTCCAGCGCATGGCTGGGAGAGACGTGCTTGCCGCAACTACATGCGGATTAAAGCACGACACCTTGCCCTCTTCATTTACGGGTTTAAAGCTTGTCAACGCGGTTATAACACCGTTTGATCTTAACATCTCTGTTTAAATGGATTAGCTTTACGTTATAGCGCAATTTAGTTTTTTCTGTTGTGTAAATGGTGTTCTTAGTTAAAAAAATATTTGCGTAAGAATATGATTATGTTTATTTAATTCCTGAGTTTTAAAATTATGAAATTAATCCCGTAACTAAGCAAAATCCTTTATTATAAATCTTCGAGCTGCATTAAGTACAACTTTCGAGTCTTCTGTAGACCACTGTCCTCTCCACCAATCTGCACTAGAGCCGTGTCTAAGCGTCCTCAATTGTGTTATGAGGAAAGACTTGTAGTAGTAATTAGTTTGGGAGTTCAGAAATATTTAATTTTTGTGATGATTATTACCTCATACCCACGTGAATTGTGATGACAAAAAGTTGCAATTCATTTATTTTTTATTGAAGTAAATTAAGCAATTCAATCAATTTTAAATCGTCTAAAAAGAATTGTCAGATTGCTGTTGACGAAATTCCAACATGCATTTATATGTATGAAAAAGTTTCGTTCTTCGAAGAAATAAAAAGGCGATATTTTTTTTAACACAACCGTCGGCGTCGTAGAATAAGAGACAAATTTTATGCAAGACCGGTGCAAGTTATCTGGCAAATCATCAAAAACACGACAGAAGATTTGTTGCTGGTCCCGGACAACCCTAATATTTTAAAACTTGCTTTCCTAGCTGACATTCGGCGGCGGTTCCATAAATAATCTATTAGCTGAACATCACTTGACGTCCGCACAAAGGGCTAATAATTCTAACTTTTGTGCAACCGCATACATCGGAGTCAGCAAAAACTAGTAGGTAGAACCCTTCCTCACCTGCATTCCCACGATGTCCTAACGCGTAGAAAGTGCAACCACGCATCGGACTTATTGAAAAAAAGTTTGCGCAAACAAA
Organism: Hesperia comma; assembly: GCA_905404135.1. Lineage (NCBI taxonomy): Eukaryota > Metazoa > Arthropoda > Insecta > Lepidoptera > Hesperiidae > Hesperia > Hesperia comma. The sequence goes on from FR990020.1 coordinate 6,821,706, forward strand.
ATTTGCTGTCAAACATTTAAATTTTACTCAAATGGATCTGATTTTGGGAGCGTATCTGAACAGAAAGATTTTTGCGTGGGAAAGTTGCCAGAAAGAGTTTGAAATTTTAATGTACCTACTATTAGGTACGGTCATAATACATGGTTTCTATAGTGCGGTACCCAATAAGACATTAGATATATTTATGTAAATCTTGAATAATAATCCATATTATCCGCAGCTCGCTGATGTAAGTAAGAAACTCTTTGCTGCAGTAAGCTCACTCAGAAGGCTTAAAAATGTCCTACCCATTCCAACTAAAATTTCGCTTTCTCAATCACTGCTTCTTTCAATCCTTGACTATGCCGATGTGTGCTATCTCGACATTACAGAGGAGCAACTTAACAAACTTGAGCGCCTACAAAATTTATGCATAAGGTTCATATTTGGACTTCGAAAATATGACCATATTTCTGAATATCGCGCTAAACTCAAGTGGCTCCCAATTCGTCTTCGCCGTAATGCTCACATTCTCACTCTTCTCTACAACATCTTATTTGATCCAAAATATCCTCCATACCTAAAACAAAACTTCAAATTCCTCGATTCAACACACGACAGATCCCTCCGCTCCTCTAAAAACCTCCTTCTTAGTACTCCTTCACACTCCACATCCTTCTATCAACATTCCTTTTCAGTCACTGCTGTCCACCTATGGAACTCCCTACCTTTACCAATCCGTCTTGCTGGCACCTTAAACTCCTTTAAAAAATTAGTTAAAGATCATTATCTACAACTCTGTCAGTAGAATTGTTCCAATTTCCTTCAACCCTCCTTGCTCTTCGCTATCGTTCAGTTACCTCATGCTGCCATTTATTATATAATATTATACTTATACATACACGATTATATATTCTTTTACTGTTAATTTAATGTCTTCTTTATTAGCTTTAAATCTATTTAGTTTGGTACACCCTGCCCCCTTTCACTATACTTACTGTCTTTTACTTCTTACCCTAAGGTTGTCTGGAAGAAATCGCTTTTTAGCGATAAGGCCGCCTTTTGTATCACATTTTGTACAAATGTCTTGTTTTTATGTGTCATTTTGCTTTGGTGTACAATAAAGAGTATTATTATTATTATTATTAATTCCATATAGAAAAATTAAAACTTTGTTGGTTCCCAATATTCATGAATCATTTAGAATAAGCTTATTGATAATAACTTTATTAGGATAATTTTTTCATTTAAAATGCTTGAAAAGTTGGTTCAATTAAAATATAAAAGAAAGAAATGTATCTACCTATCTATACTTAAGAATAAGTACATGCGAAAGCAGATACCTACAACTCGTAGCATAATTTAAACTAGCTGTCCCATCGTGTTCATGACAAAATCGGTTAGGCTCTAGATTTGATGATGATTTTTCGTGTCTATTATAATTGCAAATGGAGAATAGGATAAGTTAACATAAATGTTTTAATAGATGAATACAAAACGAGTTACGAAAAGCAAAACAATTGATACCGGATTGCCTAACATAACATAGAACCCAATCAAAACATCTCAACTGATGTGAGATTAAAGTTTAACATTTTGATAATGTCGAAAAATAGGACTGATAGAAAAAAGATATCAGGGACTGCATTTCGAGAAATGCAACCTTTTATTTGAAAGGCAAATAAAACAAGTTCTGAGAGAATGCAAATAATGCAATAGCAGATTTCACTTAAATAAAACGAAAATTTCCCACGTGTGTCTACTTAACATTCGCGAGGGAGTTGCGATCAATGGTTCATCTGATCTGCCACAAAAACGATGAAGGTCAGTAGGATATAGTGAAACTGGGAATTGGGAGAGTCTCCAATTGCATCGACCCTTTCACTCTCGACGTATACCTGCGCTTTTTACTATTCCCGGAATCGCCTTCGTAGAAGGGCCCTACTCCATATTGCGCTTCTCAAAGTTAAGGTCTGTTATTTTCTAATAGTTTTAGACTTAATTGAGTATGAAGATTGTTTTTTTATGTTAATCGCTGGCAAACCAACAGATAAGCTAGGTACCTACCTAATGGTTGGTTAACTGATCACCGTCGCCGATGAAAAAATTGTTCGAGAGCATCACTAATGCGTTGTCGGCCAAGTAAGAGAGTACTTAGAGGAAAGAAATGAAGAAAGAAGTACTGCTTTATAGTCCCTTGGCAGTTCCTACAGCTGCAGCACTTCTCAGTTATCACAAAATACATTTAAGTATTAAAGTATAACGCCCAAAAGGGACCCAGGAAGGTTCAATTTATTTAAGAAATCGAATAAAAATACACTACGTCGTATCTATGTACCTCAAAACCGCAGTTGCTAGCAATCGTTTGTAAAAGTTAAATGTGTACTTATTAACATTAAATAGAAAATCAACATCGCTTTTTACAAAAATAATAAAAAAGTTTGGTTATCACTGGCAGTGCTTATTGGGCCGCAATATTTCGCAAATTCTTGTATTTCAAAAGGGTCCTAAAATAAATCAAATCTGCATGGGATTGACAAAAAACGTGAGTTAATTACTTCGGCCTGTCGAGTCTTTGTAAAGGATACAATATAGGTAAGTACCTAGTGTTTTTATTTTCGATCTACTATGCAATTTTAACCAACTCGCAAATTTGTTACGAATTTTACGATTTAGGCAGTAAATATCATCTAAATGCTAAATATTGCAAAAATTATTATTGCACTAATTTGAAATTCTTTGTTCTCGGTGTAACCTATAATTTGAAGTGTTAGTTTCCTACAAATATTACAATTATAATACAAGCTATAAAATATACATTCATTCACAGTCTCACATTTAAATTCAGGTAGGAAATTAGTTTTTTTGTTACAAAACGAATTTCTTTCCTACCAAAGCCTTATGATTCGGCAGATAAGGTTCTTTTTCGATTTTATTATTTCTTGGTAACGTTTAAGCTGGTTTTGTAAATCGATATCGCAGCTTCGATCATTTATAACATGCGTTCGGCAGACAAACAACAGGGGCGAAAGAAAAAGGTTCGGAATGCAAAGATGAAGTATTATTGCAACACTTGCATTTTCAATCGCGACCTTTACGAGGCACCAGAAGAAAGAATATTAATACTTTTTGTTAACCCACGTGTAGGGAAGGAATGAATAATAACAATAATTATTTAGGTTTATAAACTTAGACGGGAAGGTAGAAACATTGAGGAGTAGGTACCCATGTATTCCTACGAAATTAGTTTTGGCAACAGAATGAGCATTGCTTAATCATCTATGTATCATATTGTTGCGAGCATCAAGTCCTCATATCTTTAAATGACCTCAGTGCCCAGATTAGGCTAGGTTAGGCGAATATTTAAGGAGTAAATGGTAACTCAAGCGTTTTAAATTTAATTTTACTAGTGATAAACATTTTTTTGTGGTATAAGCAGGCAAACTAATATTAAAAAGGTCACTTCGTCGTAAGGACAGTGATCACCGTCGGCCATGGGCTTTGGCAACACCAGGGGCATCATCAACGCATTGCCGGCTAAGAAGGAAGCGATAGAATACAATAAAACTTTAAAACAAATTTAATAATACCTACACTCAATGACAAAGACGCATGCAGTTAATTTATTGTAAGTACATTTAATTAATTTTAGATTTCGGCGCTTAGAAGCTTGTAATTATTGTTTCAAAGTTGAGCTGTGGAGTTTATTTTGCCATTTCTTCTTCTCGATGATTTAGCACTTTATCGAAAGAGTGGTATAGTATTGATAGTGGTGCATATTTACACTGGCAATTATCTAAATGAAAACTTATTTTGAATTATAGTGAAGCATCTCATCGTTATTATTATATTGATCAGTCATAGTTTTAACACGATGTTCTTTGCACCTTTTCTACTTAATTTGCAAACATTAAAATTAATATTGTTATACTAATGCATTACATATGCTTATAGTAAACATTCAGGTTAATATTTGAAGTGCGTATCGACGTTTTTCGGTGTGCAGCACAATGCATTGCTATCGGGTGATTACACACTCTAGTGGCTTCAAGTATCTCGTAAAATGTCGCTCCACTGAACTGCTAGACCACATAAAATTCAAAATATGTCGGGATAAACTACACACAAGTTCCTTACCTTTTGTATTTGTGTTTAAGGAATATAAGGCATACTATCATTCTTGTTGTGTATCATTTTCGATCGCTGATGCATGTATTTTGCATTTCAAAATTTTAATTATGAACTATTTATTATAAAGCGGAAATAAAAATATGGGTTCTGAAAGAATCCTTTCAGGTTACGCTGCGTCTTGAAGCTTTGTGATAATTACTACATATTTTCTAACTCACCCCATAATATCAAATTAATATAGGTAAAGTTTATCAGAACATAGGTACATACTTGCAATGGAATTTTAGATAATAAATAACTTAAAATAGAATGTTTTATTAAACAGTACCAATACTAGTTCTAGTAGTATAGACTAGGACTCTATTCATCTCATTTTGACTGTTTATTTCACATTGATGAAATGTGTTTCAATTGGCGTTATCATATTTTATATTTGAGATAAAAAATAAATACTTTGGACATAGGATTCCGATATCTCTACAAAGATGAACTAAGGAATGCAATATGTTTAGTTATTAATGTAGTCAAACAATTCGTCACGGATTTTTTGATAAGGCTACAGCGAACGATCGGTGTCGGTGTATTTGGCGCGCGAAGACTTTCGCTCGCCTGCACTCTTGAGCAGAACACACGTGCAGATTATGTCCTTCAAAGGATTTTTTACAATAAACCATATGCCGCTTTTTGCTTTACTTAACCCACTTTAACTTCGATTATAACCTTCTTACCTACATTTGCTTCGCTCTTTTACAAGTGAAGCCGACAAAACAGTTAAAGTCGGTGCGTTTCGGAATCGAAGATTAGATATCTCGAACTCATTCATGATTTTTTATTCTTTAGCAAATAAGAAAGATGCCTAAGTACTTAGATGTGTTTACCAACTTATGAAAAAGTAACAAAATTCCATTTTATTAACAATTGTTACTTGATTGTTGCGTTTACCCAAAGAATGATTAACTAATACTTGTAATTAAGTTCGTAAGTAATTAAGTTACGACGAGGACGTGAAATGAAATGACACGTAATTTCTGTGTTAAGTCGGTGCAAGAGTCCGAGTAGTAGACAGAGTGGGGTCACGTCAAAGTGGTATACAAAAACTGAAGCGGGTGTCGTTTTTGTTTAAGATTACACACTACGAGGAGATGGCTAGCATATGGGTGCACAGGAAGACCTCGCGGAATATACATACATAGCGTTGGTTTGTGCAATAATATCGAGCCAGGGCTGCCACTCACAACTGTTTATTCAATATTTTGTAATTCATTTGTGGAAATCTATACACATGGTCACATATATAGCTACATCTACATCAAAGATTTAGTGTACAATGATAGATAGCCATGGAATTGTTAATTAAACACGTCAATAAACTATCAATAAGAAGTTCAATAATGTAGGTAATCAGTAGTCTTTCTTACTCAAAAAATTTAATTTGTCTTAAAGTTCATTTCATTAAATTCATGAAATGTGGACTGATTTTGTACCTACCGCACCAAATACCTATTACAACTTCGCGATAAAAATATAGGGACGTCTCTACATTATGTACACACAATTTACAGTCCTTATAAACTCAAGCGTAATTGTGATGATAGGACTAAAGAAATTTTACATTGATGTTTAGTCCAGTTAGCTGTTAGTAGATGGTGTTAGAGTATTTTAGTTGGTGAGTTCGTTAATAAGTGTGAGGACTAGGTATTAATAGTAGTTAGTCCTGTTAGTTGAAAGCTTTGATAAAGTTAATCTTTGACGAGGTAGTAAATGTATTCAATATTTCATTTAAAAAGTTGCCTTTTAGATATGTATTTATTCGATATAGATAGGTACTAATATACTAAAAACCACTGCATGATAAAAATATGATATTATTCCGCGTTGATTGTGTATTTTGATAGCATTAAAGTAACTACAGCAATCTCAATTTAATGCTAACACGTATAAGTAGGTACACAAAATTATAACGCTATAAAATATTTCGCTGATGGAACCTCAGTGATAGGTAGGAGGTCTAGCAGCCCTGGACATGTTTGTACGGAATCCCACGGTTGGTGTAACCGGAGCCGGGCAGCTTCCGTCCGGCTTTTAGTGGCGACCCATCGCTCACCGGCCGCGACCACGCCACCGCGCCACCGCGCCACCGCGCCACCGCGCCACCGAGCCACCGCCTCCCAGACACATCGCCTCCACACGTCAAATGTCGCAGCAATTAACTGCGGATAATGTAACACGCAGTATCACGCACATAGTCTAGGCTCTGGAAGTCGGTTCTTCATCGGTCATTCAGAAATATGTATGTTTGTATCGGAACTTAACTCTTTTTTACTAGAATGAATATGGTATAAATCTGGCCTTAGATTTCTGAAAGACTTTACCTGTGATTATTTTTATCCACTTAGTTCCGAACACACTTCACATTACCACTGACAATTATTGCTTTCCTTAATATTCCGAAAACTTACTTAACTAAAGTCAGAAAACTCTCTTATGACTCTACTCAGTAACAAGGTAGTTCAGTTGCTCTCCTACCTTACCTACAGTTGTTTTACAGTTATTTTACCTTTAAAAGTTGTTTTGCCTCATCTGGATCAGGAGCCCATGTGGGTTCATATTTTTCATGAGTAAAAAACATCGTGGGAGTGCTAAATTTCGACCATCCTGGGCTAAAAATAGTGCGAATCTAAAATCATCCGTATCATGAATTTAAATAAGTAGGAGATGTTTATAGGCCGCAGTTGAGGCGAATGTAGAGACCGGTGAGATCGACGAGATCGGTGAGCAAAGGAACGGTGCCGGCGCCTCCCGTTGTCATTAATATTAATTAGGCGCGGTGCGGACGCCGCTCGCCGCTCAATGCACAGCCTCTTTGCTTCTGACTCGCTGCGAAAATTAATTACTCACAATCTTTATGTTCCAATTATAAAGGCCTTCGCAACAAATTAAATCTGTCCGGCGCAGGCCCCTTTTGAGAGAGGTTTCACTCTCTTTGTGGAATTGATAAATGTTCCCGGCGAAAATTCTTTGAATTCGGCGAAAAGCAGATATTTCAATTAATGCCGTAAATTATGAGCGGCTCGGTACGCGCTGATAACGAATGGTTGCCTCTGTATTTACAAAGTTTCAACAATGCCGCGACTGTTCTCAGTGCTCGGGACGCAATTATCGTCGACGACGTTCGTTACTCACGCCGAGCGTCAAATTCACGAGAAGTACGTATGTAATTGCATGTTGCTACGAATGGCGGTTATTAAATGTAAAAGCGAAATTGATTCCAAAATCCAGTTTTTGCATAAAGCATCGACGACTTCCGCGTTTAAGGAGCAAAAACGATTTTCGACGCAAAAACTACCAAGTTTCTCTTTCATCGAGAGGTAAAATATTTAACGGCCGTAACCGGATATCTGCGCTGCCCGTGGAAACAATGAAAGAAACCACCAACATGTTATTACGTGAAACCAACATTTAATAAGTACGTTTTTTATTTTGCATCGGGTTTGGTTATCCATTAATTCGCTCGGTGTGCAAAAAGCAGTGGGTTTACCCACGCCGTGCAATATTTGAATAGTTCCATGGCGCACTCATTGTTATGGGAAGATGCGGAAATGGGATATTTTCTTTCGAGAAATATAATATTCCACATTATGTTGACCCTTAGAAAAAGTTTCAAACTATTGAGCAATCCAACCTGGAACTTGTTGCTAATCTTGAGGGAGGTTTCAAGCACTTACGTGTTTCTAACTGCTCAGAATAAATAGTGAATAAAAGCGAAATAAAATTTTACAAATCGAAATTAATCACTAGTTCAAAATTTAAAGATATTGAATACTTAGTTCAAGAACAACTGCAGTTTTTTAAATATGTTTTAATACATTTTGTTATGAGGCTCTGTCACATTTCTGTCGATTTTCAGCAGGCTCAAAGGTCTACAATATGTCATTTTGATTAAATGCATTGATATTTTGAGTGACGTAGGTGCGCCCACACAATGATAAATCTGTATTAAATGCTCTTTTTCAAGTCCGAATCTTCTATACGTGTCAAATCGTACAGGATATGGTACATAAAACCTCTGTATCGTATTGTCCTGTTGCTAAATTGCGTTAAAACGACAACAGTGTGCCATTGTGCAATATTTTAATTTAACATCTAAGTATTAACTAAATTAATCCGTTATTCATTGTATCCATGTTGTTTTAATAAATTTGTTTAGCAAAGATCAATTCGGACTATTAGTTCAGGGGCCTTTTACTCTAATGCTATTTTCTTCAGGTAATTAACATAGAAACATTAACAGAGGAAAGAAGAAGAAGGGACTCCTTTTACTGACCTGAAATATGTAGCTGCTTTCTAACATTTTTAATTAACTATAAATATTTCCTAAACCTATAGGTAATACTTTCAATAGGCCTTCGTAGTAACAGTTGCAGGCACGGCTATTTCAGCAGGTATGATATATTTAAGTTAATGTACCGAAAGCGATCATTATGAACACAATCAATTTCCTGTCAGCAACTGACCATGCACAAGTGGATGTATCGGTTCGCAGATCTCACCGAAGCTTCACAAGATTAATGAATTTTGGATTAGATACGTCCGAATTGAATTGAAATTGGACTCGCAATCGGAAGTATGGAGTGCAAGTTGAATGATGCAATTTGTGATAGATATCTGCAAAACGTTGCCAAAAAAATTTGAGGTGTCCGACGATGGGATGCAGCTGTCCCTTGAAAGGTAATCCGATCAATACCTTATTTTTTATTTCTGATGTATTTTATTTTTATTGAACAATATGTATTGAGGTCTAACTCACCTTAATTTAATCGACGTTATGAGCTTATTGTTATAACAAGAGTATTAATTAAGATTGCTACAAATTCACCTAAGCACCAACACAAAATCACAATCCGAAAATCCCAACAGAAACAGATGCGTAGACGTATGTAGGTACCAGTGTAATTACCAGTTTTTACTAAAAGTAAGAAAAAGAAGAAGAAATTACTTTAGGTAGCTCCGTGCTTATTCTAGTGGGAACGAATTTTTTCAGGTTGTGGAACTCTTTAGATCAACAATTTGTAATTGATTAAATACTTTATTATACGAGCTTATGTATATTTGATGATTTTAGTTACGATCTCCCAATTCCCAAGCAAAATGAGAGGTCAAGTGTTGTTTTTCTAATAGGTACGCTGACTAAGCACGGATTGACAAGCTTCACATCGCGCCTCGTTTGAGAATATTTATTGATACCTAAATGTTAGATATTTAGACATCCTCGCAATCTTTTGTACACGCGGAGAAATTCGTAACATGCCCATACATTCGAAATTCGAACTCAGATCTCCACCTATGAAATCACATTACCTATTGCTTAACGACCCACACGTTGCCTAGGTGATGGGAGCAAGATATATAAGGATGTGCGTAATATGTCTTGAACAATCTCGAAATAGAGACGTCGATAACATCGTACTTTGTGATTTCTGCTGGAAATTGGACGTCAAAGGGAGTACTTGGCGTGAGAGGTTGTTCAAAGGGCTGTTTCGTTGTCAGGGCCAGACGAGGGCTACAAAGATCGGCTGCCCGCCACTCACGTCACGTCAACATATCGGAAAGGATTTGCTGACAAAATTTTACCGTGTCCGAGGCTAAGGACGACTTCACAGGGATTTTTTCTGATACAAGGTTATAACTTAAGAAATGATGAGAGTTTCGTATAAATATCGAAATGTATAAATTTACTAAAAGTTCTATTTATTTAATAATGCATCTACTACTTCCTTTTGGTTTAAAGTATTGTTTTTAATTGCTAATTTTTCAAGTGTTAGGTATGATTCGAATAGGTATATATTATATAATTCGCTCCAATTAAAACCTTCTACTACATGTAGGTAGTTTCATGATGTTTCAAAAATTTCTTTCATACACATTAAGGTTAAAGTAAAATGAAATCAATTGGATATACATAGATAATATGTTATTATGGTCTTGTCATACAATCTTGCCACATTCAGTAGGTGCTCTCACCATGTCTCCGTAGTGGAAATTGCAGCGTACCTTCAGCGTGAACTCATTTTTTCAAACAGTAAAATTTTCTTGTCGCTACGACTATGACTACAACCCAAGCGCAGCAGGGCATAAATTGCTTCAAGTTGCCTTCTCAAAAACTGCTCTACTTTATATAGACAATTTTTGTTAAACAAAACCTATAAACATGACCGTAAACTTGCAGATACTTCGTCTGTAGTGTGTGTGTGATATTTTAAATTCTAAACTTATTATTAGCCTTCGTTTATTATCTTTGAAATTAGATTAAAGGATAATGTTTTGAAGTTTAAGGCACTTCTCAAACAACGCTACTTTTGACTGACAGTAGGAGACGCATTGTAGACGCGTCTTCTGTCAGTGAACATTGTCAGATACAGTGAATTTTGGGTTGCATTGCAGTCGCGTAGCTCATAAATAGCGTTGTGTGAGAAGTGCCTAAATCTATAAAATTAATCATTCTTTTAGTTTTAGGTACCTGTACAACGTTTCAACTTAGATTAAACTAGGAGATATAATTATGGATAGGTACTTGAGCAGTGCTTGATTGTAGATTTTTTTCAGAATAATTTACTTTTTTAAAGAAATTTTGCAAAACAATTATGGTAGGTACTTTGAATAGCAATGCAACATATCATTATAATTATTTCTGTCTCGCGTAGTTTATACATTACAAACCTATTATTACAAAAGGTTCTTACTTATAACGTATAGGTACAACAAGCAAGACAAACAAACACGTGCCTAAAAAACCTTGGCTTGTAAAATAAAAATAATATTCATCAACAAAAAATAACAGTAGTTCAATATCCTGGTTTCTTTTTGAGTAATCCCACCTGGACTTCTTTTTTGTTGTCAAATGTCCATGGGTCAAAATTTATTCAATAGATATTATAAATACGTTCCCGTTACCTATCATTCTGTAGGTCACTTTTTTCGTCGTTTTAAGTAAAAAACAGACATGTGCTCAACAAATTATGCATCTCGATGCATCACAATGAAACGCGTCGCCTGCGGCGGCACGAGAGCGTAGGTTTTGTACTTTTAAAAATTGCGATTTGATGTCAAACTAAGAGGCTATTGTACGCGTGTGGCGTAGATTTACCAAAATATATGAGTGGCGTTAAGAATACTCCCCTTGGCTAAACTACTTTCTACTTTCAATGATATTGTGTGCTTTTTTAACGCATCACAACAATTGTTGAATGAACTTATGAATAAAAAATTGTCGTTATCACAAAGATATATCATACAGTTAACAAAATATCAATTAAAAGCCTGAGTCTACGTAGTACACCAATAGTATAGCTTAGTTAGGTTAGGCTTGGTTATCTATCTAGTTTGACAAAACTAAAGTGAATTTCACGATACCTGATCGATGTACCAGAATATAACTGGTTTCAACAATAGCGATTGTAATCTCACCATTTTGGTTATCTACATATTATATTTGAATTCATTCATACGATCAATGGCAACAGATAAGCGACAGGACACGTCCCTTGTTTGCATCAAACAAAGCGTCCAAACGCTAACTTATCTAACGTTTGCACAGGGCCTTCGGAAAAAATGTAAGTCCATGTTATTTTTGAATTTGTGCAAGACATTTGACAGCGGATAAGACGAGCGTCGTCACAAAAGGTGACAGTTTGCGCGACCAGGAAGGAGTGCACAGCGGGACACAAAGGGCGCGAGACGTTTGAAAAGACATTATGAATAGGGTTGAAATCGAGGGAAGGAGTGATTGGACACTGACCGATGTGTCCACGGTCCGTTCGCGTGGTTCGCAACGACATTGACGTTCTTAAATATCATGCGAAAAAGAAATAAGCGGTGTGTTGAAAATGCTTAATTGAATATTCGCTAACCATAAAGGGGATCCCACAGTATCGAAAAAATTATAACAATTAGTAGGTAGTACGCTTGGATAGGATCCAAATTTTTTGCACTGCTTATCTAAAAACACAAAATATGTGGAGCTAAAAAGTAATTAATTGAAAAGAAGAACTTTTCTACAATGAACAACACTAGCTGTTTTTCATTAGTGAACAATTTTATTTTTCCTCGCTATTTAGCATCCAATACGATACCTACCTAAGTAACTTAAAATCCACCGTGGACCTACAATTATATAATGCGATGTACATAATAGATACGTAGAACACGCATCCAACTCGGACCATATAAATAGTACAGTCAGCGTCAAATAGTTAGAGACAATCAGGGTATTCAAATAAATAGACGCAACCAAAAAGTCGATAATATCGGTACAAGCAAAGTTTCCTTATTGTTGACAACAATATAGTCGCTCAAATGGCCGAGACGTTTAAAATGTCATATACATCGGGTCAGTCATAACACCATAAACATAGTTACAGACATCTCGTCAATGGTATCCAAGCATTCAAAGCGTTCAAAAATATGGAACATTAGAAAAATAAACTACAATAAACTAAACCTAATTTTATTGGCATGTCGTTCTATTATCTATCATTGTATGTCAATATCTATAATTCAAATCAATGTCAAGTTTAATACTAAGGCAAGTTTGAAATAATATCTATTGATGCTTAACTGTATCCGATGTGATCATAGAGATATTACAATAGAGGGCAGAAGCCAGGCTTCAGAGCGTCCTTTGGATAAAAAGAGACGAAATCTTTAATAATCACCTTTCTCTTTCTGGCGAGGCTACAGAGCGTACCTGTGATAAAAAGAGATGAAATATTTAGTAATCACCTTTCTCTTTCTGGATCATCGGGATTGGAGAGAGATAGGTAATTACCGTTATCGTTGTTTCTCTTTCTAACCGGGGGCGATTGCAATGTATGGGTAGCCGTATGGCTCACCTACTCTATTGTAATATCTCTATGGATGTGATGGCTTTTGTATTAAATATATCAAAGCAAGCATTGAAGCACCACTTCATTTGACATACATGACTTGCACTTGACATTGAATTAATCAATTTACTTATCGGAAGAAATGATGCACAATGAACTTTATCGCATGTCATTTAAAGTCCATTTTTATTATGTGTTGCTATAATTTTGGCTACTTGGGTGCTACATATTTTTGAATACTTTGGTTGCTTCATACTTTTGAACACTTTGGCTGTTAGGCAACCAGTGGCGTTGTGGTTGTCACGGTATTAATGCCGACTTGGGTGTTATCAAGTATTCGGTGTTGTGCGTGCTCCGGTATATTTGTACACGGTAGATGGTCTGAACAATTTGATCGCTTTGGTTGAGCCGTTCTTAATGGTCATAATGAATATTTCCAAGTATTTGGTAATCATGACTGCTACGTACTATATGACGCTGACTGTACCCTTCTTGTCCGAATGCTACACAAAAAGGAAACAAAACCAGCGCAAGGTGGACTCATTTTGTAAGCGGTATTCAGCTAATGGGAGCTCAGCGTTATCAGACATTGGAGGTCAGCTTATAATGGGATTTAAGTTGCAATCTTACGAAATGTTTAAAGATTCCTACACATTTTCAGGTACCTATATACATACTATTCTTACATACCAACAAATTTTAAAGTATTTTTATATCATATTCAATAGTAAACAAGTAGATAAATATCCAAACTAGGGAATGCAATCTCGTTCTCGCGAGATCTCGGCCCTTTTTAGCGAGATTGATCTCGGTCGAAAAATGGGCGAGATCTCGCGAGATTAACGAGATTGTTTACAAGCATTAAAACAGCTTATTCTAATTGTGGCAGCGCGCGAATTGACATGGAACCAGGGTGACCATCTCAAAAGTAAACTAAAATAACAAAAAAAAATGCCTAATTGTAGACTAGAAATTCCACAAATAATGCCTTCAGGGAATTGGAGATTGGAGCAAATCAGATACATTATGTACTGTAAAGCTACTATCAAAATTATTCTTGATAATGGCGTATGAGGTAAACTGAACAAGCTTTCAACTTGATTGGTATATATTGTTATTGTTAGTTAATCTGGCCTTTCTAATAGATCCCTGAGTGGGTAAAGTTTTCTTTAATTTATATTATTATCTCAGTCTAATAGTCAACTCAACTTTGTTAATGAATTTGTTATTTTTGTTTTAACTTATTGTCGTTTTGTTATAAAAACTGATTTATATATTTTTTAAAGTTGTTTGATGTTAGAAGAGAAAAAGGATTGTTTATTTTATTTCCAATTTGATAAAATTTATTAAAAAAATAGATAGATACGTCTTACGTCTAGCAAATGTTGAAAAGACCTAAAAGTTTATTGAAAAATATTGTAAAAATTAATTTGTATATCAAACTATCTTAAATTCTCATTGCTTTTCCCAAATTCATTCAAATATAATGATTATTTGCAAGAAAAAATACACAAAACTGCCAATCTCGAGATTCGAGATTTCGCGAGATTTCGCGAGATTGATATTTATAAACTCGCGAGATCTCGCCTGAGCCCCAATCTTGCGAGATTGCATTCCCTAATCCAAACAAAAAATAAACAAGTAGGTATAAAAAATCCGAAAAAAATAATATCTATTAAAAATATTCACAAAATTTACGACCAAAAAATCTTTTACTGTATTCAGGTAATAAGCAAAAAAGTTAAACCATTTTTTTCGTGTAAACTAGTAAGCAATTAAATTTAATCGCGAATTAAAATTGGAAAGAGTCAATTTCAAGATGGCCCTCGGAACCACTTAAGCCCATAACATAATAAGATAATTGTAAATGTGAAAATTCTTTTATACTCTCTGGTATTTCTATATTATAAAAAGTTATAAATACCTAGCAGTAAAGCAGTAAAACCATTACAAATAAATCTATCGAATTTGAGATAAACAGGCAATTTTAGATGTTATGAACAAATAATAGAGAATTCTTAAATAAAAATCTTAAGGCTCTCTTAAGATTTTTCACACCCTAAGCTGGATGTAGCAAATATGTACATATGAGTCATATCATAAGTTTCAGTTGAGAAAAAACGTAAATCCCGCTTTAGGGTTGAAAAAGAAGAGGTCTATAAGTGGGACAGTGTAGGATATAACTCACATTTATGCGGGACCGGCGCGGCGGTGCGTATCGAGTCGCCGGCTAGTTCGCAAGGACAATTCTCTCCAACAGAAAAAGGGAATTATTCATCACACCCGGAAGGGGAGAGCCCGTGACGCAAGCATAGAAATAGCCACCTGCCACTATCCGAACGACGTATCTTATTGCTTTGGATACGTTACAATTTGTAACCAACGCCGATTGTAATAACGTTCATTTTAGGAATTAATATTCCTAGATCGTTGGGTATTTTTGTCGATATCGAGGGTCCAGTTGACTGTGCCCGTTGCAGAATCAAAAGTTTAAACGGGCGTCGAGAACAAAGGGCGCTCGGACAGAGCTACACGGCGGGAATAAATATTCGATGTGAATCCTTTAAAGGCAATATTTTATACTCCATTCTTATGCGATTGTAGCTAACTCTCACCTGCATGATTTAGCACCGCAGCTATTATCGTGTTGAGTCATTTTTAGATTTTCTAAAAATATTTTTTATTTGCAAAATTTTAACCTTCATTTAGGACTCACAATGCAGCAATCAATAATATTTAGGAATATAATGTACTTTTTACAATGTGTATGTGTACTTTTTACAATCATACGGAGTGTATGCACAAGTAATCTTAATTTAGCTGTGTATTATTGAATTAATTCTGAGAATTTAAGAATTTGTTGCAAAACGTAATTAAAACTCAATTCACGTAAAAATTAACAATTAACAACAAGTTTCCCCGGATATCGAGTACAGAGATGTCAATCAATTAAACAAGTTTGTAATCAATCAAAGATTGTTATGTACCGTATTTCTATTGATTCTTGATCAACCGCCACTCTTTTGTAACTTAACAACAAGCCAAGCCGTATAGTTAACCTAAAATTTACATTAAAATCACCAACAAATACAAAAAAACTGGCTAAAACTGGGTCCATTGTGTATGCGATTGATTCGTAACGGCCGAGTGCGTAATAATGTGAATGAAATATTCACAATTTTTATATAAATTCGACGGCGCTCCTGCACATCTGTCGTTCACACGGAAGGGAGCGAATCTCATTGTACACGCAATCACACTTCTCTAGTAATCAAAGCCGATCAGGTAATCAGGTTTTGTAAAATTTTATTAAAACTGCAGACAAACCGTCGAAATAAACAAAACGTTTATTTACAGTTTTTGAAATGGTTGCTCTCTTTTGTAACGCGACGCAGTTTTCGGCAGCCGTCATTGGAATCTGTTGCAAAAACAAATTTTGCAAGGATTTATCTTTAGTTAAACAAAAGCTCAGTCGGTGTCATAAAATCGGGTTGTACTCCAATTTAAGAAACTCCTATAAATCGCCTTTGTTTAACATAAAAACGCAATAGGACAAATTGCAAGCAATTTGCGCATGTCGGTGTCTTTGTGTTCTGACGGACTCTTTTGTTAACTTTCGCTTTCAACTTTTATATACCTACCTAGCCGTGGGTCATTTAAGGAAGCTAATGTTTGCAAATAAAGTCTGTCAATTCTTGCTCATAAATGACACAGCGACTAAATTATACTCGGAAGTGCCCTATTTAAAATAGGGTAACCTTTGAATATAGGTACTATGGAAATAACAAATAAAAATAATAAAAATTATATACCTATAGGTTACATAGGTAGGTACTTAGCTGAAGTCATAAACCGATTTGAATAAAGTTTGAATTATTCAAATCGGTTTATGACTTCACCTTTTAATTAAATAATTAAAAGAATTCACCTTAGGTACTACTTTAATACTTAATTGAATGCTTAAAAAATGTACCTACATTCAAGCCAATATTAAGCACGTCGGAGAAAGTGAAAGTATTAGGACAATCGAAAGGATTGTTTTATTGGTTACAAAAGAACACCCTTTGAGTCTGCAAGGTTACTATTCTTATTTTGTGGGAAGAATTATAAGGGTCATTTACCTACTTTCCTTTTTCAGAGGAACTCTTCTGCGATATAACCGGCAGCAAAAGGACAAGGTACAAGAAATACCACATTTCATTAAGAATGCACGAATTTTTCTGAAAATATATACCTACGATTTTGCATAACTTTAAGTATTATGTCTGCCTGCGCAAAAAGTTTATGGTTTTAAGAGATATTTCATTAAAGACTTACGATAAATCAATAGCCCGGGGAGATGCGATCGACACGAATTTGCTCGTTAAGAAACTTTAATTATAGCGAAACTATGTAATATTAGTCTAAGATAGGATCTTACAAACACCTGCCTCGCCAACTACGGTCCCTTATCTGCAAATATTGCGGCACAAAGGTCTCTTGGTTGTCTAATTTATAGATATCCTGCTAAAACATTGGGCCCTGCTCCCGCCACCACGGCAAGGTGCCACAGCGTGTGCGAGATAACAAACCTAAACATCCTGCCACGGGGATAATGCACCTAAATAAAGCGAACCAGAATTTTTTATATAAAAAAACTCATTGTAGACACATCAAGAACGAATTTAAACCGTATAACATCGTAACCTTAGGGTCGATATTGCTAACAATGCAAGAGGGCACGCGACAGCAGCAGGTGGGAGAACTTCTTAAAAAACTAACAACATTTTTTACAGTGTATTGTGAAAGAACTGCGCTGTTTTCTCCAAAAATAATCTTTCTTTTGATTTAGCATGGGCTAACAAAGTGCTAACTGTATTTAAAAAACTGCTACCAACATTAGAGAGAAGCCAATATTATTTTTTGTAACATCTATAGGTAGTATCAATTTACTTTTTGTTTATCATGTAGTTTAAATTAATCATCGTTAAAAGTCACTGGTTACCATTAATGATTTAAATCAATATTAACGTTTATCGCGATGTAATTAACATACGTTGATGTTTTTGTAAATAAAGAGCAATTAAAATTGTTTCGTTAGCTAGGAATATCGCCTGTCGGTCTGAATATCCTTATAACGATGTTATTAAACAAATACCGTTTCCTTGTCGGGATAAAAAAGTGCATGCTAGGGAGGCGCGTGCGAGCTCACTAAAATGGTATAAATAGTAAAAATGGTAAAAATAGCCGCAGCCGCTCGCGCGATAAAAACGCTTAATTTACACGATACGCCACCGACTCAGACACTTATGCTTTTTATGCGTGTTGTCTCGAGTCAATAGCTGCCTCGGGACTATCGAAGGCCAGACTTAGTAGTCACGCTACCTATTAAATAACTATATTATGTATTTTACATAAGGTAGTTTCGGGTGTGAAGATGAGAATTGTTGATCATGTTATGAGTAATTTTACATAGCCAGCATGTGGCGTAATATATTTACTATGAAGTATTGATCTGTTTTTATCCTTTTAAAATGGTCATATTTAATAGTAACTATCCGTTCACCAGTCACCTATAAGTAGCTTTTAACATGAAATAGATAGGTTTATGAACTTGATGCTAATAATTGAATATCCTTAATAATAATTTTAAGAGATAAAATCCATGACATACCTACTTACTTACTTAAAAACGGATTAAACGGTTTGAGACTTGTACCGATTTTGCCCACAACTTTTTCAATTCTTATGTTAAAAAACATTACGATTTGTTAAGAACTAGGTATTATTATCTTCAAGCTTTTGAAGTGAAATTAGGTGAAGGTATTTTGGAATAAACGTCATAGACATACATTACTAACACAGTCTATTAAATTATACTACTAATTTGCGGTAAAATTACGTTATAATTACACAGTAATAATTGATAGAGTCGCTACATGCCATATATAATGTACTTGAAATTAGGGATATGGTGCCTAAGATCCAGTCTACCAGTAGATTCTTATTGCTTCCTATGTAATTAACTAGTGAGACGTGAACTAAGTAAAACAATATTGTGGAAGCTGTCATTGGAGTAATCCACCAGTAACAATGCGTTGAGGATCTACTCCTAAAATTATCATATACATACCTGAAATTATATATATGTGTAATATTTAATTGTATTTTAATATGAGTGTTATGTGTATTAGTTGGGCATAGGAATTGAGTTTTTATTACTGATGTTTTGCCATAAATGATCTTGATGGTAAAATCTGTATGCTCTACGGTACTGGGTAGTCCAAATAATGGTAACCGTAAGAAAAACATTTTAATTATGGTCGTAGTATCAGGAAAACTGATATTTCTTATGTAAGTTATAGGTAATACGAGTAGAAGAATCTTTAACCTCGGCACCATTGAAAAAAAGAATATCAATAAGAGAAAAGAAGAACAATAAATTAAGATTCACTTTATTTGTAGAGAGAAAGAGGATTTGTTGAAGGCAGGTTCTAAAATTCTTATTAATTTAATTAACACTGCAATTGTATCTATTCCTAAAACTTCGCTACATACTTAATCTTATTTTAGTTTGAACGCGATTAGCCTAGCCGGTCATTAGAGGCTCTATTATCATAATCCACTTTCACAAAAATATTAGTAAGTATGTAGGTAATGTAATTTAATAGTCAGATTAAAATAACGCATGTGATTAAACTAATGATAGTGTGGGATGATTAATATCACTGGAGTATTAGTTACCTGTACCTACTTATTATTGTAGTAGGTAAGTAGTTTTAATATGTACCTACTTTATATTATTTTAAGTCTCGTTTACAGGTAGTTTAGATCATCTGTAAAATGAATAATTAACATTCACCATGTTAAAATTCTACATCTATTGATATTTCGCACATTTGCTGAAATAATGTAGGTATTTACCTATTTCGTAAAGGTGGTATTCGATAAAATAGTTTAATTTTGTAAGTACTTAATAAACTTATTAATAAAAAATCATTGTAATGTCTTCTTTCTATTTTCACCGTGTGAGGCTATGTTTGTCTGTTAGCTAGTCTCCGTAAGCGTTAAAATTAAAGTAAGTAGATGTAACCTTACTTATAAGATACCTACCACTAGATGAACAAAAGACTAGAATATAAAAACAAATTCTTTCTTCATGTTTATATCTAAAACAAAAAAACTTGGCAACGGTTATGTACCAACCGACTCTACGGGTGTCATATTTTTTCAAAATTTTGAAATAATCTTTAATAACATACAATACTTATATATTGTATGCTGCTATTGTATTGTATGCTGCTTAACTAAAAATGTGCAATATTACATACTTGAATATATTGTTTTAACAGGAAATCATGCAATTAAAGTAAGGCCATTTTAATAGGCCACATTTGACAACTGTTTGTCTTTGCTTTATAGTGAGGGTAACCTGCTGAAAAACATCGATTAATTTAATTAATCGATAAGGTCTTCAAACATCTGTAAATTGAATGTGATTGTTATAAAAACTGTTTTAATGACCGCACAGTTCAAACAATGACTAAAAACGACAAAAATAATAGTCTAATAATGGCGCGAAATGAAATCATTGCTTTTTTGTAACATTTCACGTTTCTGGATTCTGGCTTTTGAGCCATACGTTATATATTTAAATGAATGATTACATATTTTTTGGCCTAAAATGTAAGAAAATCTGTTCCCATTAAAATATATTTTATTTTGTAATCGTGAAATACTTTTTGACGATTAGTTCGACTTCTCGAATTCAACTTATCTACTGATCTGTTTCTTTTGGTACCATCCCTAATGTTTAAAAAGAAAAAGAGTTCACTGACGTAACTTTGTAACGAGGTTAGGTCTTTAGTTAAAAGTGTAAAAATTTTAACAATATCTAGTAGGGAATATTAAGTAATATGGAGTGCCTCCCTTACAAGGTTACTTTGTAAAATTTTGACGAACTGTCAAATGTGGCCTATTAAAATGGCCCTACTATATACAGGAACTACTTATTTTTTTTTAATTTTTGAATTCCTTTTTGAATGACTGATATAACTGATAATGGTCTTATATTTAAATTATTACTCTTATTCCTGAATGACCCATTCAGGTTATCTTAGATTCTTTATTCCGTAGGCTAATAAAAATATTTTATTAATGATTTATTATCACTTATTAGAACCTAAGTTCGATGTGACATCAATTAACGAAACGGACAAAGGACATCGATTGTGTCAGTTGACCACAGTGAAAGACCCATAAACAAAATTTAAAAAGCTATAAGGTTGCTAGTTAGTAGATAAAAAATCTAAACGTGTTCTCAAATTAGCTCGAAAAGAAAGTACCGCCCGTCCACCCGTACAGAAGCCGGCCGTAAACATAAAAAGTTCTTATGTGATGCTCGTTACGGAGGGCTAAAAAACTGGTAGGAAAGGAACATAATGTAGTAGCGGCCATAAAAAGTGAATGCATTGCGTGCACGTGGAGTGCACCGGGGGGCGGTGCGGGGCCGGGGGTGGCGGGGAGGGGCGTGGGGGTGTGTTTACCGAGGAGGGGCGGCCGGCACGCTCGCCGCTCGCCGCTAGCCAGCCGCCAGTGTTGTGGTAGGTCCCACAGAACGCGCTCGCCCCGCGAGCTCCGAGCATTCACGATCGCGAGTCCGGACCGACGGATCACCTTTTCGGCGAATCTTAAATTTCAACTGTTCTCACATCTGACAAGTCTTTACTATTAGAAAAAGTTAAACGGACTATCATCGAAGTACCAGTGGAAATAAATGAATGACTATTTTGCGTGAAGTTGGTGTGAGATGGCCTTATCGCTGCAGTCTTCACAGAACTCCCGAGGTTTGTGAATTTTGATTATTTTATAGTTGACGTGTCAGTAGGTGCATGTGTGTAAAGTTTCAAAAGTTAGCGGCAGCGAGTAGAGCGACATGCGTGTGGCGGGCGCGGGGATTGGCCGCCGCGCGCCGGCACGCCGCACACATGGTTTATTTGCATTTACGGGAGCTCTTGCAGATTCAGTCAACCGTAGTCTACGGCGAGCGCGTAGCGGCTACAGCTTCCGCGCGCCGTAGCGCCCGTAGCACGCTGCTACGAACTGTTGCCAGCGATAAACGTGTATTGTTTTTCACTTGTTTGGATTTTCCAAGTTATTACGTTACGTATGCGCGTCCGGTGAATCTGCGAACATCCTGATTGTAACAAAGGTAAATCATAACTTCCATTCTTACCAATTTTACGAATATAAAAGCAAGGTTTTTTACTGTTTTTAAATTGTGACTAAAAATTATCTTAAGTCACAATTTAAAAGTAGTCATTAGACTTCTAACGATTCAGTTGAATTTTGCACTAAAAAGCTTTAACATTAGTACTGTAAAGAACTTTATCAGTTTAATGACAGAATAGATTTTAAACATTACTTTAAATCCTCTACGGGATTTAAGTATCTATATTGTTATTATGTTTATGTTAAAACAATATTAAACCTCTTTGCATGGAACAAGTGCGCTTTATTGTGAAAAAATATCTGTTAACGAAATAAGTTTGATTAATAACTTTTTTTTACTACAAACCCCTTTACTTTCCACTTGTTTTTAAATATATATTTCCATGTTTTGTTGACAATAAAACAACCTGTATCTAATTATACCTGGTTATAAAACCCAATTTCAATTATCCATGCCCATTATATAAGGTTAAATATAAATTGTAACATACATATACGGCCGCCGAAGCCGCTGATACCATACAAAATCCGAGTATTGTGCTTAACCCTAAAATGCCGAAACCGTACGAGGCCGTAATCTGTCCGGCCGGCGCTGCGGTGACGGTCTTACCTACGTAAGTCTATTGAAGTATAGATCCAGTTTAATCCTATTAAATTTGGAGCGTCTAACGAAATTAACTATCCCACTTGGGCTTACGTAATAGCCACAGTGCTTAGGTACCCCTGTAACGTATAAAAACTAGTACTTACTTAATATTCTTTAATCCAATTACTTGGTCTAATTAATTGTTACTTTTTATGGCACAATCTCTTTCTCTATCAAGATTTTTTTTATTTACCATTTATTTATTTATATAATCTTATTTTTGCACTATATAACGTGCAAGAACAAAACATTCCACTTGCTTCTGATGCTTATTATTTTCTTGCTTATATAAGCAGTTTAAAATAAATGCACCGTAGGTAAATACAACGGAAACGAGCGATATCTTTAAATACAAGATAAAAATATAATATGGGCTTGTTTATATTGGAAAAGATCATAAAACAACGATTTTTAGATTGACTGTTACTAGCGTTGCATATTACTACCAATATTTGTTCTGAAATCAAACCTAAGTATCTTCTAACGGCAGATAGGCTATCAACTGGGCTAAAAGGTACATCAGAAGTAACTTTAACCAAATACCTACATTTTAATGGCATAAATAAAATGTACCTACACAAAACTTTGATTTTATAAAAACAGTTAGGTACTTTTGTAAAATTACTTGTTGGCTAACCTATACATATAAACCATTTGAATTGTAGCTTCATTACTTAATTCACAATTACACAATTAATTTACTAAGTATGTCATTTATAAAAAGGACGTTGACAGATAACAACTAATAGGCCTTAGCCCTTGCGCAATAATGGGTTGTGGAGTGGCAACCGCAGGCGAGTCCATAAACGTATTGACTATGGGTTATTGACAAATATTTATGGCGTATAAAAAGGGGATAATTACAACTCTTTAGCACATAAAAAGCGTCGCACGGAAGGGTGCGTCACAGTCTAGTAAAAATTTATCGCCGACGGGCCCCGGCGACAATAAACCCCACTGAGCCACTACTGGGTCTACTGGCTAAGGTACACGCTAAGTACATTGTTTATGGTGTCATTTCTTAATTCTGCGAGATAAAATAATATTATTTAATAGTTGATTGTTTATTCCGAGCTTGATTAAAATCGTATAGTATGCGAAAATTTTGTAAAGAAGTCGTTTGTGATTTTGTTGATAAATGTAGCGATAAAAAATAATTGGTTCCGATTGTTATTTCAAATTCTGAATATAAATAAAATGGCAGACGCAAATAACTTTCAAAACGTATATAAATGTAACGTATAAGTATATTAATTATGTTGTTACAAAAGTTATCTAGGTACAGTTATAGTTTACTTTTAAGTTTAACGTCTCAAATAAAAAAAGTATGCGTGGTTTATCTAAGTAATAGCAATAACGTAATAATATTATAAATAGTAACGACCACATACCAATATCAAAACACCGCATAATGAATAATGAACAATATTGCGTAAATCTCTACTCTTCATTTGTTATGTAAATTTTTAAATTTGCTCTCCTATTAAATGCATTAATAATTTAATTAATAAATAATATTTACTCATCTTTATTTTATTTATATTTCTAACGTTTCGATTAAGTTTTTCAGTTTCATTTATCCCATTACTCAGAATTACTGTCTCTTTCGTTTTCTGTCCTTGCATACTGGTTTTATATAATCTATTATTATTGTTCTTTTTAGTATAACTGTGTATTTTATTGAACCGCCTTATACCGTTCTCTGCACATCCTGAAGGTTGGCTGTTAGAGAATGCTATTTAGCATTAAGTCCGCCAATTGTACCACTTTTTGGGGTTCAATAAAGACTAAATAAATAAATGTAATTCATATTGTACTCAAACACAATGAAGAATTATAGCTTTATGGTATTGTATCGTAAAAAATATACCTAATAAATGTATGTTCCGTGGTCTATGTATTGGTGATAACTCAATGAGTAGCACTCTTTGTGAGATAACGCACTAAAATATAAATATATAGTTGAAACCTATTATTATAAAAGTTGTATTAACCAAAATCTGCAAAACTGGGCCAATAAATGGTTATAATTTTTAAAGAGGTAGGCATTATAAAAAATATAGAATAATTTAATCTTGTAAGTGCTTGTCGAGCGAGATATTACAGAAGAAATATTACACAAGAGCGAGATATTACACAAGATGGAAAGAATAAAACGTATAGGTATTTATCCATTGCTTTATTAAAGATTAATAATTAATAAATTCTTTATAACATGTTGAGGCAGTTAGGAGCAGTGATTTAATGATAGATAAGAGATGACGACAGATTATTATTCTAAAAAAATAATCACCCTTGTCCTCAAAATTCAAACCTCCTGCTTTTATTGTTTGAAGCTTTTTGCTTGCAGTTTTTGGTATTTTTTTTAATGGCCCTTAAATATTATATCAGCAACTATTCTCCTTTTATGGTGTTTTAACAAAAATATCAATTTAAGCATTTTAAATTCTGTTAAAAATATTTATATACGTATTGCATAAATGATCATTGCTTTTCGTGTCAATTATACCTTTCTTTTTACTCTACTCCACTAGTCACTACTGAATAGGTTAGATGTCCGTAAAAGATTAATAGATCTAAGAAATGCTATAAAAATCACAGGTTCTATCGCTTGTAAACGTCGATGTAAATCTCACGGAACGCCGTAATCAGAATTACTTCATACTGAATTGAATTAGTTGATCAGCGAAGGGAAGTTCCCTTCGTAATTTCTCAGAGTAATGATTTATTCTAAATACGAAGTCCTGACGGAGTGTTGTAATTCCGAACACAGCCGAGACTGCTCGCGATGTTTCTGGAACACGCCAAAGGAATGTTATTAAAAAGTTATGGGATAAGCCGGTACGTGCCGTCGGTGATGCGCCACCTCATCATAAACTTTAAATACAAAATACCCTAACACCTTCGCACCTTGTATCAATCGTATTTCGGAAAACTTAGGTAACTTTAGGTACCTAAATTATAAACGATTAAGTTATTAGTCTTTTACATTAAATAATTACATTACAACTACGATGTACTGCAAAATGAAAGATCATATATTAAGTATTAACGTTACTTTATTGTTAGAGAAATAATAACATAGAAGATACTTTCGATACATATAGATGAATCGGAATATAGACTTCGGAATATGGAAAATTTGTAGCGGTTATTCATATATGTAATTTGAAACGTTGTAAACAGTAATAATAGCATGCGCAACGCAGGGACGAAATAATTTGGTTGGCGGAATGAAGCGCGACGCACAATATAGAGCGGCGAGGAATTAATTCCACGACTTAAGTAGATAATGTAAGGAGCTCCCTCCCCGGTCTCTTCACGCCTCAAGAAGAACTTTCAATTATGATTTTGTCTAATTTTAATTAAGTGCTCTTAAAAAGGCTTTTCTTCCTCGAAATTAATATTTGAATATAATTTGGGAGGAGCGCGCGGGCGGAGTCTGCCGCCGGAGGAATAATTAATTCCATTATGTAGGTAAGTGGTCCGGCTGCCCCCCACCCTCCCCCGCGACCACTGCCACCAGCCAGTCAACACAGCTTCACAATTTAATTGCTTCGTACCAATGAAAAGAAGAAAGATAAATTAATAAGTACTTAGGAGGTTACAGCGAAAATTTCTATTAGATCACCTATATTTTATTTGTGTATGGCATTTGTGGCGAAAGGACGGATACTAAGCAGTATAGTAGCGGCAATTTGCGCAACAGGTCGGGGCGGAAGCGACCTGCAGCGTCGTGATTGCGACCAAATGTTTCCTCCGCAACGTCTGGCTTACGGTTTTTGCCGTATTTTTTGCCCTCTCACACTGATAAGTATATGTGCCATCGATAGCTTCGGCTTCGTGTTTGTTTAAGCCGAGAACTACGGGTTAGTTCTCGGCTTAAAGGAAGTGTTAAAATTAGGAATCGGCGATTTCAATTTAACGGGTATCGTAAAATCGTTTGTGCTTTAATAATTATTATTTTAAAATCGAATAGCATTTAATCCATGAATATGTTTGTTGACAGGTGTGTCGGTAAGGCCGTTGTCGAGCATGCGTCAGGACTCGCTGCCGATGCTGGCGGAGCGGCTGCTGGCGAGCCGCGCCGCCGCGCTGG
Organism: Hesperia comma; assembly: GCA_905404135.1. Lineage (NCBI taxonomy): Eukaryota > Metazoa > Arthropoda > Insecta > Lepidoptera > Hesperiidae > Hesperia > Hesperia comma. The sequence goes on from FR990020.1 coordinate 6,848,653, forward strand.
TGGCGGGGCTGCCGGCCGAGCTGTACTCCGGCGCGCTGCTGGCCGCCTGGCCGCCCTCGCCGCCCGCGCCGCTGCTGCCGCCCCCCGCGCCGGAGCTCGAGCGCGCTAGGAAGCGCCGCCGCACGCCCAAGCTGGACGACACGGCCCCCGCGGCCCCGCCGTCGCCGCCCTCCTCGGGCTCCTCGCCGGGCGCCGCCGATCCCCCCCGCGACAAGCTCTTCACCTGCAAGGTGTGCTCCCGATCCTTCGGATACAAGCACGTCCTTCAAAATCACGAGCGGACGCACACCGGGGAGAAACCCTTCGAATGCGGAGAATGCCACAAGCGCTTCACCCGCGATCACCACCTCAAGACCCACCTTCGCTTGCACACCGGGGAGAAGCCGTACAGCTGCCCGCACTGCCCGCGTCACTTCGTTCAAGTCGCCAACCTTCGCCGGCACCTGCGCGTGCACACCGGCGAGCGGCCTTACGCATGCGCCCGCTGTCCGGCGCGATTTTCCGACTCCAATCAGCTGAAGGCGCACGCGCTCGTGCACGAGGGCGACGCGCCGTTCGCGTGTCGATGCGGAGCGAGGTTTAGACGGAGACAGGCGGCGGCGCTGCACAGGTGCTCTGGCGGAGGCTGCGAGGCCGACGCGCCCAGCCCGCCGGCGGCCGTGGCGCCCGACTGGCGCTGGGACGAGTGGCCCGAGCAGACGGAGCCCGAGGACCTGTCGCTGCCGCGGAGGCCGGCCACGCCGGACTCGCCGACCGACCTGCGCGTGCACTCCGCGTAGTGGGTGCCTCCCTGTCCCGCAGGCTGCGCATCGTTGAGCCGGTATACGAGTTCCTTCTTCGTAGAGTCGCGCGACCGTCGGCCGTCACTTTTTTGTCCACTCTCTTTGACTCCGCGTCCCCTGTAAGGTGGATTTTTGTCAATCGGCACTCTAACAATGTTGCTCTAGAAATTTTGCAACGGTCCGTTTTTTGCACACCCTTTGTTATCGTCAACCTTCTCGGTAAGACTACTGACACGGTCTCGTTAGGTAGTCAGTTATTCATTTTACGTCCACCATAAAAAACGCTCTTTTCATCGATGTTACAGTTTAGAACTTTAATGTCGTGCCATTTGCATAATCGCAAGGCGAAGCTGTGCAAAAACGCGACCATTTTTACTCTTTTGTTTCGCAAGTCACAAAACATAGAACACGTTGCACAAAAGATATTTTATGATTTATTATCTCTTTGTCCGAAAAACGATAGAAAAACGCGTTCGTTATGCTTAGCGTTTATTGATCTCGAATCGACGTCCTCCCTCGCGCCCGTCCAACTGTAACCGGAATCCGATCGAGAAGGCCGCGACATTGCCTTATTATTTCAGCGACAAAGGCTAGTTAACAATCGGTGATTATTAAGTATTGATTCGGGCGGCATGCGGCAGTTCCGCAGCCGGACAAAGACGTCGCCATTGTTCGCGCCCTGATACGCACTCGTTACAACCGGTTCATAATCACCCTTATACCCGATTCTCAGGTTTTCAATACGTTCTTAAATTTTTGGCCGTTTTCGTGATTTTATTCTTTCATTTTAACGGAATTACGTATTGTAACCGATACTCTGACATAAAACTCATATGGGGGATGCTTATTTGAAGTCAATGAAGGGTCGGTAGTAGGTAATTACTGATCAAAATAAGTAATTTCAGTGGAGCGATACGCGACGACAAAAGACGAGCCGACCGGCGCTGTAAGCTTCTGTAAATAATGCTATCTTTTAAATATTTATTATTTATCACTTAGATTGTAGGTGTTCGCTTATGAGTTATAGACCGTGAAAACGGTTATTGTTAATATTTTGTGTACATAAGTATTCGAGGTAGATTGACCGTCATAGATGACTGGGGATTTACTGTTAAGATAATTAATGTATAAATGTGGGTAATATGTGTTGTGTCCTTGTGTCGCATTCTAATGTCGCTAGTGGATGTTGCAGGACATATTTTAAAAGTTAGGCCATGTACACTTCGAATTGTTCTCTGTTAGGAAATTTAATTGTATATTCGTATAGTATTTAAGATACAGTCAAAGTATTTAATGTAATTGTATATACGTTTAGTTAATTAAATGTGGTTAATTCCTTGTGCATATGGCCTTTAGCGTAAGATCGACGAACAGCAAACATAAAATGCGTTACCGATACAATGTGTACGCGACTTTATTGCAATTTGTTCTACGGGTATTAGTTTCCTACTAGATATAGTGTTTTTATTTTTAATTTCAATTCCTTACAACGGCTTGGGAATTTGTTCGAAATGTTTTTACGCACATGATTTATGATTATCTTATAAACGTATTTAAGCAGTATTGATTGTTGAATTTATTATTATTTTATTTTCATTAGCAGTTAGGGTACGTGTAGGATTTGTGTAGTGTATAAATATATTAAATATTTTTCCCAAAGAAATAATTGGTACAAAATTAAATGTGTACAAATTTAAATGTTTCAATTAGAAATCGTAATTTCATGTTGCAATGTTGTAATTTACGGTAGTTAGTGTAATATTAGAGACGGTGCCATTATCTACCTCATACGGACGTCGCTGTGCCAGGGTAAAGAGCCAAAGTTCTTCGAATATTTTCTATTGTTCACCTCTATTGAGATCATTTAGAAACACCAGGTTTATCTAATTATATCCGCCTACCAAACATTCTATGACATTTTTAAATATTTGAGACTGATTTTGTTTCATAAAATATACCGGATACCATAATGTAATCATTTTGAAATATTTATTACATAAGTAACATTCGATTCTTTTCTGTGGTAGGATTTCTGATTTTTAACAAATGTTTCCGCATCGTCCTATAACGGTTTGCAATTGTTTTGAGTTCCTATTTTGATCGATATATTTTGATTGTTACTCTCACATATTGTTTGTATGAATTAGTTAAAGTAATTGGGTGCCATCAAAGTAAGTTACATACCTAATATAATAATAAATTGTAATTTATATCTACCTAACAACTACCTCAATCTCGTAAATCAGGTGATCTTTTAAATGTAATGTGAAAATTTGTTCTACTTCTACTATTTATATTTCATAGGATTTGAAATTTGAATATCACATAGTTATGATATGATAAATATACTTATGTATTTCTTTATCAATGTCCAGTACATACATAACTATTAATAAAGAGATGTTTGTTATTTAATATTTTGTCTCATTTCTTTCTCTGTACATAGGGCAAAGTCTAATTGACAAAAAATATACATAGATACCTACACGATACATGCATGCATGGTCTCACCTAAAAATATGATAAAATTATAATATCACACACACTGACAACACGTTTACAAACACTTTTTTTATCATATTATTATTAACCAGGAATGGAAGGCGGAATATTTCGTTCGGTTTATAGAGTCACACCAATTACGCTACAGAGCGGTTAAAAATATACGAAGGAAAGGGGATCCGCCAAATTTGACCCAGGCCCGGCGCCAAAGAAATGTATCTCAATTTTTAGAGTTAATATAGTAAAAATATTGTATATATTCGGTTTTGCTAAATTCACATGCTAACATATTTTTTTTGCCCGTCGAAGTTTCATAGGCGCTCTATGTAAAAAATACATTTTTTAAGAGAAACGTCATAATTCATTGTACAATAACATTGTAATACAGTGATTATGGCATATAATATATGTATAGTGTATATTATATTTACATATTTTTCATTTGCAGTTATATTTTTATTAAGAAAAAGAATTACTATGAAAAAATTAACTAGAATTTCGAAAGTATGAAAAAGTGGAAAATAATGGACTATGAAAAACTGCAAATAAAAGTTATTTCAATATAATATACATGCTTATATGCCATAATCACAGTATTACTATGTTATTGTACAATGAATATTGACGTTTCTCTTAAAAATTTATTTTTTACATAGAGCGCCTATGAAAATTCAACGGGCAAAAAAAATATGTTAGCATGTGAATTTAGCAAAACCGAATATATATAATATTTTTACTATATTTACTCTAAAAACTGACATACATTGCTTTAGCGCCGGGCCTGGGTTTATTTTGTATGGGATTTGGCGGATCTCCTTTAAAGTTTAACTTAGTAACGTTTTATAAAATCGAAGGTGAATTAGGCGATTCATCTGCATTTAAACCTATAAAAAGTGCTTTCTCTTCGTTTGTTATGCAATGAGGGTAACCGCGTGTGAATTTTCCGCTAGAGGCGCTAGTGAAAAGTGAGGTCTGTCTGTCACTTTTCGCTTGTCTGAATGTCATTTGTCACTGTTTATGTATGGGCGGGCTTGGACAGCAGGACCTCACCTCGCCGGTGGCGCCAACTGGTGAGCACAAAAACGGCGACCCTCATTGACAGGACAATGAAAACATCTTGTGATTTACTTAGATTTAACTGATATTTATAATTCACAGGATCATATCAAAAGTTTTTTAACAGCAATATATTTAACAGACAACAGAACTTAAATATACTCATTAATAGTATGTTACTAAGCCCACAAATATTTGAAACAGGTGTGGACTGCACACCCTAGCGTTAGGAAAGCTTTATAAAATTATGAAATTATATTTAAATTATATAGTAATAAAGTTTCAACCACGAAATACCTGCTTCGTATATCTTTGTGTTGAAATTTATGTTAAATGCGCTTACGGATACATGTTGACTATTATAATATACAACGCATACCAAATCTAAAGTACCATGTAATCTAAAATATGTGTGCTTGGAGCTTACACGTGCTTGGAGTTACACCTATATTCACTGGTGCAGCGTGATGGAGTATGTCCAGGCTTGAACACATTAATGGTTCAATACTAAACACGGATTTCTGCTCATCGTTGAGGACACTCCACAAGCACTACCCTGCTCCAGAGCGGATTGGTGGAGCATGTTTATTGGTTAGTAGGTATGCCCTAGATGACCTTATTAACGAGGAGAGACCCTGTAGTGAAATTTAATGGATTGAAGACATGCGTGTCTGTGAAGAGTATTAATTAAGACACTTAGCCGTATAGACTCATAAAGAAAGAATGAAATTCAAAAGAAGTCCAACGAAATTCGAGCTTTCAGCCATCAAAAACTAATTAGGTACATGTGAGCCAATTTGCCATTGTTGAAAATATAAATCGTTAGTCCTTCAATGGTTACAAATAAACTACAATAGAGTAAGAAAAGTAGTAGTATAAAAAGGAAAAATGGTGGCACAGAATATCAGTGCTGTGGCTTCCACAGCAATCGCTGAGTGCCATCCACTTCCTAAGTGCTTACTATGGAGTAATATTTTACTTACTCTGTTTTGTTTTATACTTGTAACTTTAATTTCTGCCTGTTATCATTCCATTGTAAGCATTTTTTGGAATAAAGTATTTTTCTTTCTTTCTTCTTTCTTTCTCTTCATGAAAGCAACGAGTAGAAAATTTTAATGAGCGAAGAATTATAGTGTAAAGTCAGGACGATATTCAGGCCCATAGTCTGTTAGAGGACGGAGTTGTCCATATGTCTTTTCTAAAGGCATAGTAGTTTTAATATTTCCAAATATTAAAAATTAATTGACCCAAAAAGTATTTAAAACCATATATTTATTAATGAAATCGCAGATCACATTTTTTTTATTTAAAGTTCATTTTTTAAGTCGATTTAATGGATTCATCATTAAAAAGTTGAGTATTACCATTTAGCATCCTTTAAAATAAGAATAATTGTAAAATACTAAATTGAAATTTTACTTTTTTCTAAGGCTTGCAGGTTCTAAAAATGTTCAATAGTTATTTTAATAATAAAACGAATACAGACGATAACACAGAACACTCCAACGATGTTACCGTGAGTGTCTAACGGGAATAAACTTTAGACAGAATATAAAAAAAATGTTATTAATTGTATTTGACTATTGAACATGTCATGTTCCATCATGTGGTTCCATTCCATACCTAAAGAAATCTGTCATCGGTTTTTGTTACGTTTTTACCACAGCTATAACCAACCAGTTCCTATTGGCAGAATATTCGATAACTGAGACACTGCTACGATGGTTGTAAGCAGTCGCCATCATTGGGCGATCTTCCCATCAACATGACCGCTGCGTCGCCAGGGAAAAAGTAAGCGGGGGACTCATTTAGTTATTCCCAGCTTCTAATGTCATTGTAACACGTCATCTCGTCCATTGCCCAATAAGGTCCAGCGTTATCAGGGGAGATGTCTTGAACTCTAGGATGAAAGTAGAGAAAACAACATCACCGAATTAAAGTATTTGTGACGTTAATAACAAACTAACCAACTATGTAGTATTCTAACATTATCTGCTAATGGGGCTAACCATCTTAGCCCCCATATGGGTTCTGTTTTGTGTTGATTATGTTGTCATGGGCGGCAGCGGAAGGGTGCTAACTTAATTTTATAAAAAATTAAATTTACCATATCTCGCAGTCCTTCCTTTTAGGAGCTGCTTAAAAAATATAAAGCGTATTAGAACCGGCAGACGATGTATTGAGAATTATTTAGTGGCCGTTATTTAAGAAGCGTGCGGCGCGCTGCGGAGACAAACGCACGGGAATCCGGCCGGTATTTATTAATCGCCCTAGACAACGTCGCACACCGATCTACAGAGCCGATAATGAATTTCCTCATTCATTTCACGGATCAATTATACTTTGCACACTCATAATATATCATATTTTTATAGGAACGGCTGGTGAAGAAGCAATCTAATCAAATTACGTTTAACGGTAGGTAGTAGCAACATGCGTCATACGTCATAGGAGTTTAGGGAGAAGTTTTAGAACAGAAGAGTAGAGTATTAGGGAGAAGTTTTAAAAGAGAGTTAGAGAAGTTTTAGGTGCTCTACTATATTTGATTGATAACATTAGGGTTATTAAATGACTTCATGTTTACGATAAATAAATAATTTTATTATTGCAACAATTATTTAGATTCGAAACCCAAAATATTTCTTGAGTTATTACTGTGGGTTGCAAGTCGTAATGTGTAAATTTGTAATTATAGTTGATAGGTACCATTATCCTCATTTAGATATCTGTTAAATAAAACCCACACAATCATATTATTAATCAACAATTAAGAATCCTCTTTTTAAGTAGCTCCTTGACTGCGGAATCAAATAGGTATGTTAAAAGCAGTATTAATATTGATCTTAGGAGAAGGGTTGTACTTGGTTATCTTTTACATAGCCAGACTATCAAAAATACAAATCGTCGCCTTATAGTGAAAACCTCGGGAATGCATAACAGGAAGAAAACCTAGTAACGCACACCCTTATCTTTATATCCAGTTTTTTCGTCCTCCTGAAAAGTTACTTATTTTACGATTAAGTACGAGGTTTTCGTAAGGCGACGAAATCTGAGAGAAAACTGGAGCCACCGTTTCGACAATTTTCAATATAATACGAGTATCTATGCATTCACGATACATGTTCTGTACGTCCTATTTCGTCCTAAATGTGTACCTACTACCTATATCTTTACTAATGTGTACAATCCACGATGAGTTTAATTTACATCACTTGAAGCTTCAATTATGTATCGACAATGTAAACTTTATACCTAGTAATTATTTTATAATTATTTAACCCTTATGTGTAAGTTGCATATCACGAATCACGAGCTTAAAGTAAGTTTGAAGTTAAATTTAACCGGCGAAAAAAACAGAATTGTGTTGCATAAGCTAACACTCGCTGAGATTTGACTAAATTTACAATTTAGTAATCAACAAGTACAAGTTAATTAATCTTTGAACTTACTTCAGCTTTAAATTTACTTTAACCTCGTGATGTGCAACTCAATCTAAGTGGGTTACGTTATTGTAAAGTCAAGGGCGAAAAAGAAGTAAGTTAAAACCCTAAAATCCTATTTTCTTAGCTACAGCTAGATATCCATAAATAGATAGACACTAGATTAATTTCACGTTTAGCGAAGCGGCCGCGCACCTTCTGGCAATAAATAATAATAAACGTTAACACGCTCATACTCCCTCAATATTATTATCTTTTTAGTATTAGCACTAAGTTTATGAAAATCTCAAATAAAGCTTTTGACGTGACAACGTCTTATAATTCGATAGAGCCGGCTGCACGCACGAAAAAACATGACTCATGCGGCGTTACCTCGCTCTGAGGCGTTCCATGTAAGGCTTGAAGTGCAAGCGAGAGCGCGGAACGAGCGACAAAGAAGCACAATCGGCCTTTGCGTTCGGCAGCGTTCGAAATCCGTCTCTCTCCTACTTGTAAAACAATTGCTCAACGCACATTTATACTTGTAAAAACTATTAAATTGTAAAAAAATTGACATAATTGTATTTATGCGTACAAATAAATCTAACTTGATCAATTTCATTGTGATTTCCAATTACCTCCTTCTCTATATACATACAAATCTATTAAACAAATGAAATTATCTTTTGAAAAATGCTACCATTCCATCAGTATTTTCTTAAAGGTCAGCTCACACCGAGACGCGACGCGACGCAACGATACTGGAAGAGGCCAGTGATTTCGCGCTGCGCCGCGCGTCGCCGCGAGACGCATCTCAATGGCGCGAGGTGCATCGTAAAAGTAGGCAATCTTGCACGCCGCGCGTACCGACGATGCACGGCTGCGTAGCGATGCACCGCGCTACGCCGCGAGGCGTCACGAGACGCAGCGCTTCATGAAGCAACGTCTTCTGAATTCTCACAATGAAATGTGTATCTTTTCGTGTAGAAAATAAAGTTCTATTTTGAGTTTTTTGAGCCGCTCTTTGAAAGACTGCGCGCAGCGTCGCGTCGCGTCTCGTCTCGGTGTGATTTGACCCTAAGACGTTGTCACGTTCAACTATCGTCAGTAAACCGACTTTACAGACAACCAATTTTTTTGTAGCTTTTAGATTCTTATACTGACGTTTCGCTCGACGTGAAGTAGAGTCGCTTTAAAATCTCTAAAAACATGCTCATTTGTTTAACAATTAGTGGAAATAAATAGAAACTTATACGAGCATATTAATAAAGTAAAACTTAGAAACCCCTTGTATGTAAATTACACCGATTAGAATGAAATTTATCACAGTTAAACTTTGTATAGATAAGTAAAGCAGAATGCTAAAATTTTTATGTAATAACACATAAACTACCACTAACACAGCATGACATAAATGTTTAAAATGAGTAGGTACGTTTTTTTACTAGATTTAAGGTGGAATTTCGTGTGTAGAGCGAGTCTCTATAGGCAACGCTTAGGCAGGTGTCTTACCGGCGGCGAGCAGCGAGTAAAGCTGGGATATTTTATCGCATAAGAATGGGACTTAGGTATGACATTTCGTGTAAACATAACAGAGGCATATGCGAGCGAATCACTCACCAGCGGTGTGAACGGTCAGCGAGTACTCGCTGACATATGCATCTTTGTAGGGTTCCGTAGCCAAATAGCAAAAAACGGAACCCTTATACATTCGCAATGTCTGTCTGTCTGCCCGCCTGTATGTCACAGCCACTTTCCTCCGAAACTATAAGAACTATATTGTTGAAACTTGGTAAGTAGATGTATTCTGTGAACCGCTTTAAGATCTGCACACAAAAATAGAAAAAAATAAGTACATTTTGGAGGCATACTTAGAACTGAAACTCAACTTTTTTTTCATCAAACTCATACCTGGGGCATCTATGAATAAGTCTTTAAAAATGATATTGAGGTTTCTAATATTATTTTGGGATGCCCTAAAGATCTTATTCGCATTGAACCTCGAACAAACTTCCATTCCTGATCGCAGGATGACTGCCTACTCAACAATGAGGCACTGGCATGGATAGATCCCTTGCAGGTCCTAGGTATTTGTACAATCCAGTCTAAAGTAATACATTATATTTTTAACAAATTAACGAACTAATATTTTAGCACCCTCTACTAACTGGACTAGGTAACCATCCTAGTCCCTGAATTGAGTGTTGTTCTATCTGTGTCGGTCACAATTATTATTGTCATGGGTTGCAGCGGAAGTGTGGTGCAGCATGTTCATTTATTACATTAATTCCATTACAAAATACACTTCGTCATTTAAACATTCAACATTCATTCCAACACATTCATGGAGGCTTTTAACGACTCAACTTTATTAGTCACCCAAACTACTTAAAGGTAATAATAATCCAGATTATGGATTCCAATAACCGTTATCATTGGAACTTATTTTAAATACATTTTAAACTACATTAACTAACAAAATAAAACTAATTTATTTATTTGCGCTTATCTGAAGCTTAATAGTTAATACCATGCGTTTAGTATAAGTAAGTAGGTACGCATTCTGCTAATGTGTTTAGGCCTAGATTTGAAGTGTTTAAAACAGTAGTCGCAAAGATTGCTTGGAAAGGACGAGAGCGGGCGAATTATAATTTATTTGGAGAAGTGGCAAAGAGCCCCGCGCCCCGCCGCCGCCCGACCTACCCTTTGCTTTCGCCCTTCGTTACGTACACACGCGAACTGCGTTGTAACTCGCAAATTATTTAGGTTATTTTTTTATTTTGAGATACTTAATAATATTGTACTATGATTTTAATAGTAATAGCTGCTGATTCTGAACAATTACAGTTATGAATTTGGAATCTATTGGGAAATATTTGGGAATAATAAATAATAAATAAATGAACAATCTCTTCCACTTTAATAATTACGTAAAACTAGTTTTTGCTCGCGGATTCACTCGCGTGAGAAGTCAATCGACGTTAAAATACCTGTGGGGAATACACTGAAAATTAAATGTGCTATTGTGCGAAAAGTAAAGTTGAGAATATCGATATTGTACGAAAATATTATATCTGTTCTCCTTTTTAAATCGTTGAACACACAACTTCCGGGTCAATATATCTATATGCAATTTCATTAAAATCGGTACAAAGGTTTAGGGCGTGAACGCCTCACAGATAGACAGACAGACAGTTACATTCGCATACATAATATTTGTAGGGATTTATTTATTCGATATTCTCACATTCATTAGAGGATTCGGTAACTACGAATATAATTATTATTAAAATTATTCTACAACTGGAATTATAAATATAGGTACGAAGTTTTTAATGCTCAGTGCGAGTGTTTAACGATGTACCTATGTAATGCAACGATGCATATTTAATGTGTACACTCGCTTAATTGTTTATTTACGAGTATTTTCAATCAACTTCAAAAAAGGAGGAGGTTCTTGATTTGACTGTATTTTTTTGTCATAACTCATAACTTTAAATTAGGTGAGTCGATTTTGATATTTTTTTTGTATCCGAAAGTTATTGCTTCCTAATTGGTCCGATTTGAATTTGTGTTGCTCAATCAATCGGGTAATTTTTGAATTACTTAGATATAGAAATAGAAAAACGTATATTTCTCATAAATACTGCAGAACAATGTAACAAACATAATAAATAAACTAAAATTCACTAAACAATATACAGAAGCTACAGTACAATGAGAAAACCGAACGCACTCAGCTTTGCTGCGGGGCTGGCAATGCTAGAGCCGCAACGCTGGTTTTCAGTTTTCAGTGCATCCGTCTGTACCATATGGTTCGGGTGATGGCGAGACTTAATAAATTTTTACAACTGTCGAGATTTAATTTTTTACAATGGCAAAACTATCTTAATTTAAAACTAAACTAAAAATAAAGAAAACAAAAAAATAATTATCCATATTCATAAAGCTAATAAAAAACAATATGTAGGTAATGGTAAAAAAAGACTACTGGGTGCTTAGGGTCACATTATATTACACAGATGGGTACATCCTCTGGTAGAGAGAAAGTTCTCTTACTAAATTCCAAAAAAATAATTTTCTAGATTACTCCTTTATTGGGATTTAAGCGGGAGTAGTATTATTCTAGTCATAAATAAACACAATATTTCTATATTTCCTTGTAGATTTGTAAATGCGAAAGTGTTTCGGTGAGGTCGGTAATTAGTATTTTTGGAATAAATAGTACATTATGATACAAGTGCGCGAAGTTGGTCATTACAGTCGAGGCGGTATTGAGCCCGAGCCGCAAGGCGAGGGCTGTAATAGAGCCAAGACTGTAATGAACAAAGCACACGCGTATCATACGACGTTTTTCAACACACTTGCGAGGAAAAAAACAATTAGGTATCGACATTTTTCAGTCACAAATCAGCAAATTATAAACGAACAAATGTTTGCACAAAATGGCGCGGTTTATTTTTTCGCGCGCCGTATCTTTGGTTGAATAACTATGCGCGCGCAGGTTAAGTCCAGAGACACCGAACATTCAGCCACAATATATTAAACTAAATAATTATGTATTTCTAATAAGAATTTACGGTAATTAATGATTTAAAATATTGTATTTTTAAATGCTTTAATAGATAATTAGATGAAGTATAATCTTATCTTATCAGATTTTGACCAAGTACAACAAGTTTATTTATTTACAATTATTTATTTACAAAATAACAAATCTTTTGGTAACAACCTCTTTACGGATATTAAAAAAAAAGTGGAATAAGAAAAACACTAGTGCGGTAATGAAAAGTAAAACGCACTAGTGTGTAATAAACCGCATTCCGGGCGTAAGACTAAAGAAAAAATAGCAACTTTACGAGCAAGTGTGTTGAAAACGTTGTTTATTAATTAAGTTACGACGCATTGGTACGGAACTTCATACTTTTCTGTTTTTTCTTTAGGTAGGTTGCGTTCAAAGGAGCTCGCGGGGCGCGGGAGTGCCGGGGGAGGTCGGAATTAAGAGGGAGTCGGAGGGGAGGCCCGCCCTGGATACCGAGAGGAGTTTTAACCAATTAATTTTGTTCCTCAACGCAAACTCCGCTATATAATAAGGTATAAGTAGGCATTAACTGAGGCGCGCCGATAGCTAGCCCGGCCGGGGGCGACTTCGCCGTCTCCTTGCCTCTTATAACGATGTTTTATTTCTTGTTAAGCTCTCCGTTTCTCCACTTTTAATATTTAATAGCATTTTCATGGCTCATGTTTTATAGCGCACTTACGAATTCCCGACATTATTGATGTTGTTTTATCGCTATCATTGTTTTTCAACGGCCCCTTATCATAAGACATGAAATCTATACGAAACGTCTTGATTCCCGTGCGCGCTATTAACTTATGTTAATTCACTTCAAGTCATTATCATTCAGTAATCCAGGCTGAGTAATTACGCCATCATTTAAGCAATACCTAACTTCTTTTACCGAAAATAAAAAATAAATTCTTTTACCGAAGATCATTGATGCGAACCATATGGTTTTCCAAAGCCTGTTCTTTCGTCTGTTGCGGATTCGGATAATTAGTCTAAAGAATGAAAATAAAAAATAAGCATCTTTCCTCCCCATTCGAACCCGTGACTAAATAGTGAAAAAGGGGTTCCTTTCACCCATTCGCCCGAAGCCAGCAGATTTAAAATAAGAATCTTAAAAAACGGGCTCGCGCCTCCGCCCGTCAGCAGATCGCACGTCAATATGACGCTCTTAAAAAATATATCTTAACGGCAGTACTGTGTTGTTAAAAAACAGAAACATAGAAAAAACAAACCACAGAGTACACTGTTAAAAAACTTAGTGCAGCACGCGAGTCGAGCGAGACACCCTTTCCCTTTTGAATGACGCGCGCTACGTTTTTTACTAAGTAGGGTAGAGTTTTTTTACCGCGATGCTACGTATAAATTAATAAAATAACGTGCTCATAATCTGCGGCTCGGAACACTTTCGGCTTTGTTATTTTTTATTATAAGTTAACATTCATTTGTTTTTGTACGTGGTGGCGGAAACGGAGTGGGCCTATTGATTAAGGCACATCCGTGGGCACCGCGGCTCGCGCGGCAGGTGCCGTTAAACGAAGGTATGTTTACTGTGACAATCTTGCACAATTTAATGCCTTATATAATTATAATGTCTTATATTCAGTTAAATTATTTTGAGAACAATTAACTTAATTGTTTGTAAGTCTAAGTCATAGAGATATAAAACTACCGAAAAGGGTTAATGTTTCAATTCATAAAAACTATAAGTGGACGCTACGTTGGAGGTGGACGTCACTTAAATAAAAAAATCACCAAAAGATACAAAACCTTCCTTATTTTGAAGTGGGTTAAAACAATGTTAGTAATCAGTATCACTACAGGTGACTTTTTCTGTTCTTAATCTTAAACTGATGTAAAGCATAAGTACATAATAATATTATATTGATGAACCTAGCCACAAAGTAAATTTATCTAATCATACTTATAAGTTAAGTTATATTATAGTGAAAAATCCTCATAACCTAACAGCTGACTCCTATTTCCGGCATTTACAAACCTGCATAAGCCGTGCTCGCGACACCAACAATTTTAGCATACCGGATGATAGAACGACATTTTGAAACTAATGATTTAATACAGTAAAATTTTTATACCAATTTTGTGGTATTGAAGTTTTGTTTCCTACTGATTTTATTTTAAACTTTTTCTTTTCACCTATCAAAAAAATTTCACGATATTTTTAACGTCTGATAATGCGTCACTTTTAATAATAAAAGTTCACAAAATCTGGGGATAAAAGTTTTTGTCATCGTCATCTAATTTTTTTCTGTTTTTGTGTACGTCTACATGGCGAAAACAAATAGTTTACTGAGTTATCAACATAATTGCGTATCTATGGCAGAACTACCAATCCAGACTCAATTTGGAGCCTAATAATATTAAATAAAATTAAATAATTGCACATTATATGCACTTTTCTTAACTCTACCATTATTCCACGGATCTTTTTGTCAACTTACGTTTTTCAAAACGAATCATCTAAAATAGCAGAGAGTCCTCGATCCATGTAGTTTATAAAGACGATTTAAGTAAAAGATGCAAAAACTTGAGTTCGCGTCAATAGTCGTCAGAAAGCAAATACACATGAATGGATTGGCCACGCATTGTATCGGCAGTCTCGATGCGTTGCACGTGTGGTGTGACCGTCGCCGTCGAGAAACGAACTTGATCACCTACGTAACAATCAATTATGCGCTCTGCTTACCCTTTTTGTTAATGCGTTTCTTGATTTATGTTCTTAGACTTGTATCATGTAAAGAAATGTAGGTCGATGCTTATTTATTTTGTGCGCAAAAAGTAGATAGGTACTTGTAACGCTTTTTTGCGAACGTATTTGCAGTGTTTTTCTGAACGAATTTTGTCATTAATTGGTATGCTTATAGCAGTAATTTAACTTAATTCTCCTTTACACATAACGAATGTAAGCCCAAACGGTTTGATTGAATATACCCGAATGCAACGTAATTTATAACACAATACAACGCAATGTAGTTTAACTTACGAATAAAATTATTAAATTTTAAGATCTATCGTTAAGCAGGAGGAGTTACCTACTTGATAAAAGGAATTAACTGGATACAATGTACTAACGAATTGACCATCTAGTATTATTATGGATAGTTCATACTTTTCTATACCTTTCGGTCACAGCTGTCATAGGCGGCAGCAGAAGGATGGGGCTGCTGCATGCTTATTTATTAAGTTTTTATAAAAAATTGCACACTACTATAAACTACTATTATTATATTTGAGTTCATCATATCAATTCACCTCGTGTCTTGATAGAATACGCGAGTGTGACATAGCGATTGTCCCACCACTTCAGTTCAGAGTGAAGTAACGCAATAAAAAATCCACCCGCGCCTCGTCACGCAAGGACCTTTATTTTGATAGTGAATTCGGTTAACCGCCGTCTATTGTCACATGCCGTTTGATTATTGATTTTTACGCCAAATATCCCCTTTTGGAATCTTCTATTCGTCACAATTAAAGTTCCTTATAACTCAGTGTATTTAATTCTCCACACACAAAGGGATGAAGGTACCCAGTGTCATTAATAAAGCGCAGAACTTGTTGCAATTCAGTGTATTCACATCAAATGTAACGACGGATTCATGTAAGATATTCGGTGAGTCATTCTCGTTTATTCAACGAATTTTGATTTTAGAAATCATTTAATCGAAAATGTATACTTTCTCAGCAGTTTATTGTATCAACTAGTAAAACCACCCTCACTTCGCTTCGGGAAACTTATGTTTGCGAAGATTTGTTTCCTATTATCATTGTTATCATCACAGGTTTTAATACATACCTATCTACCATAAGCTTCTTTCTTAACAGGAACAAGAAGATAGAATTTGTTTAATTTTCACCTGTTGCACGTACAAAAATACAATCAAAATTCTGAATACGTCATATATTATTTTCTTAAATATTTCCTATGTATACAAAGTTTTTGCCTATACAGGGACCAGATAAATTGTGAGTTTCTCTATCGCAAATAAAAAAATATAAATTCAGGTGAGTTGGTTGATGAAATTAATCAGGTATGTAAATATATTATTGATTATTTTTATAAAATAGGTATACGCATAGGTTATATGAGCTATTTTGCATCTCAAACTTATTCCAAGCTCATAACTATTTGGCTAGGTTTTTTTTTAATTTTTTTTTCATTCGTGCGTCTTTGCTAAGAATGATAAGAAGAATAGATTTTCTCGCAAAGTTGTTTACTAATCCTTAAATCCTGTGAGTATCACTCTTTCGTTGTGTTAAATAGTTGTGCTACTGACAATGGTCTAATGGTCACTGAAATTGTATCTATTCTGTTTGTGGGCGACGTCGCCGAAACTCTCAAAGGAGTTTGTTTGCGTCCGCTTTGCATCAGTTGTTTGATGTAACAACACGGAGGCTACCGGTTTTGTTTACGTTTAATCCGTTTGTAATGTCCTTTATTCAATGTTTTTATAATAGGAACAAAGTGTTCGGCCGCCCGTGTAATGTAAATAATGCATAGTTTTCTTTACACTTGAACAATTACAGCGAAAAAGATTTTCTTCGAATTTTTTTGCCGATTGAGGCGTATTGTACGCCTTTTATTCAATTTTGTAGGTATACTATTGTATTTTAAGAATATCTAAATGAAGGGTAGAAATAAAATATGGATGCAATATTAACAATTACTATTCACAGCACATAAAATGATGTAGTCATTAATATGGCGATCATACTTATAATAATTCAACAGCATAATTTTGATTACAGTATCTAAGAATACCTACGTTATGCTGAGAGAATAAACGTATTTATCAAAGTGTAGCAATTATGATTACGGTCACATTTTGAGATTTCATAATGTTTAAGAGATTGATGATTTTCAAGATCTGATTGAAGTTGGTAAATAACTAACCATACTCCATATCCATGGACGATGACGAATTGATGACCACTTACTTAACCTTCTTATACGTACTATGTATGTATGTCAGCTCTTTATACAAAAATATTAAAGTATTTAGTGAAATTTGAGCTGATGTCTACGTAGAGGTTCAATGTCATAAAATACTTAATTGTTGACTTACCTTACAAATATGGTTTGTGAGCGTTTTACTTTTAATAAACCCTTTTTATATTGCTTCATAGTCGTATATTTCTCCATGGCCTAATAAAAAAACCTAATTTATCTAAGTATGGTGGGTATGTCGTGGCCACATCGTAGATTTGCTCACATTATGAAATGATCGACCATATCATGAAATGGTCGCATTTCATGATATGGTCAACTGTCTATTGGCCACATCATGATGTGGTTTGAGCAGATCAATGATAAGAAATCGTTTCTCGATATGTGCAACTAAACGCGCGGCTTTTTCATGAAATGGTCAAGATTATTTTGATCATATCGTAAAGTAGTTACATTAATTATCGGTAGAGGCACTGCAAGCGCTTTGTTTATGTGTAAAGATGGCGGCCGTTGGCGTAAATGTTGTTTCTCTTGTCAATTCGGCCTAGAGTAAAAGAGTAGCAACAAAAATTGCTAATTGCAGAATACAATTCACGTCAATTGTTAAAAACGAGTAACATTGAACGGAAACATAAAAATTGAGTTGATTTTGGATATAAAACAAAGAATACTCATTTCCATTACTACTCATTCAAATTCTTCAAGGTGTAGGTAGGTCGAATTGGTTACAGAACCGAATTAGCCTACCTCTACTCCACGTGGTCTTGTATGCCCTACTCCTAGAGTGTTTTTTAGAATCCGGAGGAACGTCACGGTTCGAAATTATGCCCTATATTCCGCGTTTTTACGATCCGGCCAAACGTTGATGACCAAATCGTGAAACGGAGACGATTTTACGATTTGGCCAAACTGAGTTGACCATTTCATGAAATGCGACCATTTCATGATATGGTCGATCATTTCGTGATGTGAGCAAATCTACGATATGGCCACGACAGGTATATGAATCTCCTAATACATAAACCTAGCTAATCTAAAATATCTTTCTGAATTCTATTGTGATTAGGAATATTCCGATACATGTTATTGTGGACGATGTATTATATCGTCGTCAGACTATAGGTTTCTCAGAAACGGGTGAAATCCGAATAATAGAGTCACCTGAGCCTCGCCCTGTTTTGCCAAAATCAGATTATAATTAAAAAGAACTCGTAGAAGCGTTTCTTTTATCGATGAAACTCTATCTTCATGAAATTTGATCCGGGCCCACCTTAAATCACCGAGAGCAAATTTCAGTAAAATTGTTTTTATGAAAATATAAGTAAAAGTAAACGCTCTAATAACTTGTAGGTACTTGTATGTACTGAACTGGTCAAGACTGAATGGTTTATAAGTGAAATTTTGCCTTTTTGCGGGTGGTTAATAGATTGTTCATCATATATTTCACCTGCTCTATCATCAGGTATTTAGAAAAATTTACACCTTAGTGCACTAATCAGGTTTTATTATTAAGTACTATATTACCTTCTGTGAAAGGTGTATTGCTCTACCACCATTTTACTTGTTTCAGTCGACAAAAGACTCGCTGTGTCGCCGGCAAGAGTTTGGGAATCAGTGCTTCTCTTCTTTCTTAGTCAATAACGCATCGTAGTGCCTACTGTAGCCTCAGGTGTTACAAATATCCATGTACAATATATTTTTGATGCAAGTTTGTCGATTATTCTACATAAAAAAGTATTACATTACTGTACATACTATACGCGTCGACATCAATGTAACTTAAGTACCCGTATGTACATAAAAAGGTGCACGTAAGATGTTCAAAGGGGCATTTTTTCCCCAAAAGAGTTTAGATTGCGCGGTCCATAACGGGCGTGCAACTCGATCAGTTCAACACCTTGTTGAATGTGGGTTACTGGCGTAGCGGCACCGCTATTGCGAACTGTTTGATTTTTTACTCCAATTGCCAAAAAATGAACGGGTGTTGCGCTGAAAGACGACACCATCCGGTGCTGTAGTGTTAACTCAATTGACAACTGTACAGCGCGCCTGAATTCGGATGAAGGTGTTTTTAAGGATACTTTTACTTTTAGTATCCTAGCGATTTATTAGAATTTAATTTTATAATAGTTTAAAAAGCATAGTCATAAAATGTAGTCAAATATTCATTCTCTTAATTCAACGAATTTTCTGTGTCGCACAGTCAAATTATATACTGCTTGCCTGTACTGGTTAAAATCAATGAACAAAGAATTGCGACCTTGAACTATCAAAATCAATAGCACGAGAGCCACAAGTGCACTATTATGGCATCAGCTGATGTGACGGTAAAGAGTTCAATGCACTCTGTATTATTCTCCTCGTGGGTCCATACAGAAAAACTGCATGGATACAAAAAGCGTGACCGTCCGTTGTGAAAAAACTCAACCCTTTGCATCGTGCCGTAGCAGGTACCCCTGTACACACAACCCTTTAAAAATGCTTACAAAAAACTCTCTGGGAGACGAAAGGGTAAAAAAGGGTTAATATTACGCATGCGCCGCACGGGATCACTGTCCTCGTTTTTCATTTAAAATTTGACTATTTCAAATTTAATGTTGAAACGGGTAATCAATTCTACGCTTTCTGCATTCGAAATTTTAAAAAATATACCTACTATCGTATAGTGTCTTCTCTACCATGGGAAATTAGGAAAAACTCATAGGGAATCAAAATAAAAATCTAGTTTTTGGTCACGTAAAACATTTTATTATTTTTCTACTTAATGATCTTAGTCATTTTGAAGCGTCTGATAGTGTGTTATTGTTATTTTAGCACCTATTCGATTATAACTAAAGTATTGACGACGACGATATGATGGTCAAAAATCCGAAAAGAAATTCTTTATACAGAACTACGAGTGAGTATAAAGAAGTCTACGAGTTGTCTTTTATTCAAGTGTGGTCGAGTAAAGTTTCATTTGACGATAAAAGAGCCGTATTCACAGAGAAGACGAGTTGTTGCGTGGTTTTATTGCCTTAGGCAATATCAATATATCATTACTACTAGGTTTTCTTTTCTTACGCAGTAAGTCACTTTGAAAAATTTTATGTTACGGATAATTTGACTACTAACAAGTTTAGAAACTATGTTATCAACTTTAAAAATTCTGTAAATTAAACTCTTGTTATTCAAACGGACGAATTTAAAAAAGTTATCATGATCATTATTAGATACAACAACCAAATAAGTTTTACGTCTGCGACAAATGTACTTAATATGATAATAATACAAGCTGCCGTAAAAAACATGAACAAAGCTACCAAATAACGGAGTGAAACTATAATTAAGAAAGATAAATATCGTTTATTACTGTTAGAAAAGTCGATTAGAAAAAAACTACCCCTTTCACCCCACAATTTGTAACCCGTACGGTGGGCGCCGGCCGCGCGCCCGACACGCATAAAAACCTATCGAGCCATGTTAACATGGAGAAAGCTTTTGCGATTCAGTATTTCTTCCAGTACGAAGTAATAATTATATAATATAAGCTATATACTAAATTAAAATTGGATAGTCTTAAGTGTAAAATTAATTAAGCAGGTATACCATTTAAAAAGTAGTACTAGAAGTAAATCATTTCTGAGCACAAACATTAGCGTTGTGAAGGTGTCAAACATTTAGTAGACCACCCTTTACAATTGCAGGTTTATTAACCGGCCAGATGATGTTAATTTGTGGGATATAAACCTGTTTATTCTTCTTATTGATTTTATATATAATCGGGCATACCATGCCATCTGTTGCGGTCAGTGATTTATTTACAGCTGTATTCTCTGTCACATACAAATCTAAATATACTCGAAATGTAGAGTTTACTACATTTAGTCGGTTTACTTTTTGTTGTGGTAATAGCCCATATACGAGTATGATTGATGAAACGTGTACGATATTATGAGATGACGATGTTATTCCATGTATGAGATCTTTTCTTAAATAAATGTTGTGAAGTGAATTCCATATGTTTGTATCCGCAAGGAAAAAATGTTACAGTTACATAACGCTTTTCCATAATAATAGAATCATTATCGAAAACAGAAGAGCGGGCAGCTGATTTATTGGACGATAATGGTCGCTGTCATAAATAGTTTTTTGTAACTGTTTCTTTTATAATTCGGGTGTGCATGCACACACCCGGCCTTACAGTTTTTTTTAATTAGTAAAGCGTTTTATGGTAATTCTCTCATGCATAAGGGAGTATATGCCTGTTGTAGGTTATGCATTTCATAATGACGTTATTACATTTTACGAAATTATTTACCACAATTTCAAATAAGGCTTTCAAACAATTTGAAATAAAATAATTTCATGTTTTCTTTTTTTCATATACCTATTTTCTGTTATATTTTAAAGATAGTAAATATACCCCCACTTACTATTTGTCCCAAAACGTACGGTGACTCCAGTGTTATTGTTCGTGTTAAATGTTACGGTTAGGGTTATTGATCGTGACCACTCAGTCTATCCACTTGTTTACAGGCTTTTAGTTACCAACGAGGAGCCCAATTGTATGAAAGACTCTATCTTTGAAAGACACCGGTCTTACATTTACAATATCTCCAAGCCTCCCCATACATGTACATTATGTTTGACAGCTGAAGAAGACGTTTTAGTTGGATGACCCGAACACCATCGAAGTCAGCTTTTGAATATCACCTACACAAAATAAATATTTTATACTTAATATGTTTTCATATGTGGTAGAGTCTATAGAGATTCTGGTCACCAATGCTGTATGAAAGGCTCCACCACCAATACTTATCAGAACGGGCACAAATCTCAGCAATGAAGAATACAACAAAGAAAAACATACAATATAAAGGGATATCATCGCTGTCCACAACGGTATCTAGTAGGTACCTACCCAATATCTAATATCTAGTAGATATACCTTCTCTACCGGGAATAGCCATTGTATTCCAATTAGAAGGGTTTGCATGTAGATTCGTGCAAATTTGTTTAGAGCTGATTATCTTAGCTAATTTAAATGAGCCTCTCACTGACAATTACTAAGTGAACCTTTAATAAAAATAACTTACAGGAGTCACTATCACTCACGATTTGATCATCTAACATCCTTAATAATACCATCTTCAGACTGGACTAACCATCCTAATCTCGACTTGAGTCTTTTTAACCGACTTCAAAAAAGAAGGAGGTTCTCAATTCGACCGTATATATGCTTTTTTTTTTATGTACGTTCAGCGATTATTTCGTCGTTTATGGGCCGATTTTGATAATTCTTTTTTTGTTGTAAAGTAGATATGCGCAGTGGGGTCCCCTGATAAGGAAACCAAGATCTGATGATGGCATCTCAGAGAAATCGAGGGGAACTTTCGATAATTGTATGGACAACTAGTGTGTTTGTTCATGTTATCATAAGTACATTAAAGCGCTACCATTTCATGAAGATCTGGAGTCGATCTGATGAAGCCGAAAGACAGTCGAGGGAACTCCTCAACGATTTACTGCAGTTATCTAGTGTTTGGGCTTCATTAATTTGTAGTGACGAGAACTTTACACTTACATGTTGAATTGAGCGCCATCTGGCGAGTAGTTTTTGAGTTATCTCTACTTATCAAGATTGAAGTCGGTTATTTTTTTTTGTAAAAAGCAATTATTATAGGTCGTCTACAGTTGTCATGGGCGGCACCGAAAGGGTACTGCCGTTTGCTCAATTGACATTTTAAATCCATAAAAAATCGAAAAAACAATTAATTCAAAAGTATATTTAAAAAAACAATAATGTCAAAAACATGTGTTGGATAACCTCAACAAATTCGCAAAATGGAATAAATTAAGGATTTCCACTCTCAGTCATAAATAACGACGTAAGGCGCGTTCAGTGGCGCGCGTTGCGCTCGGCGTAGCGCACGCTGACACACGCCATAAAGCGTCATACGCGTCATACAATATTACTCGACACGACTGCTTAAAACGACTTAAAAATTCAGCGATTCCCCGTTGAAAAAAAGAGTTAATATTGATCGTAGATTTTTCGTCGTGGGGTGCAGCGGCCGGCTGAGTCACCCCACGGTTTTTACTCACCCTAAGTTATATTTTTTGTAAAGCCCCCCTCTCTCCCCCAGCCCGCTTTAAAGGATGAGTAGTCTCTATGGAAACGACTCGATCTAATTTATAGGCAGGAGAAAATACGGATTGCTTAATTAAGAATTTAAAATGTGTCTACGGAGAAATTAATTACTTTCGACTTCGCAAATTTGTTCTTATATCAAGGTGAATGTTTAATTAAACGCTCAACTAATACCTCTTGAAGGCTTTAGTTGAGAATTTAATTAAAATATATTTTCACTCTAGATAAGTTTATAATCTATAAAGCGCTTCAAGATCAAAATTTGTATCATTAATATAATTTGAAAACAATATTTACTAAAAACAAAATTTCTAAAATCTTGAACGA
Source organism: Hesperia comma (assembly GCA_905404135.1). Classification (NCBI taxonomy): domain Eukaryota; kingdom Metazoa; phylum Arthropoda; class Insecta; order Lepidoptera; family Hesperiidae; genus Hesperia; species Hesperia comma. The sequence continues at coordinate 6,872,405 of FR990020.1, forward strand.
ACTTACTTAATAATAAAAGCATGCGAAAGTAAAATTTAAATTTTTATAAAAAACACTATCAGTTGGATGACGTATGACGCTACAGGGCGACGGTTTATGAATACGTAAGGGTTGTTTTACTGTAGGAAAGGAACGAGGGCACGCGCGGGTTAAAAAACTGTGGGTCACGGCCAGCCCAGCCGTCAGTTGGCGGCTTTTTGTGGCACGGAACGCGCGTACTGAGCAGGCGCCGGCGCAGGTGAGACTACTTTAATAATCTATAAAAAATAAGCTTTTAATCTACATTATATCAGCCCGGGTTAGATTGATGGAAAAGACAGTTCTTAGGCATTTTAAAATTGGAACGGTGTTAATTTGAATACCAACACCACACGGTGGTGCACACCAACGAAAGTTACATGGTGTTTCAATACCCGCAAATAAGTATTTTTTTATATAAATAGATTGGTATATTACGAGTATAAAAAGTACCTATTGACACAATCACACTAGTATGTAGGTAGGTACATTATTTTGGTAATAGAGTTGGTTCCTAGACTAGGGCAGACAAGTAGGTACTAACATAACAAAAATAACCAATAATAAGATGTTTATTTGATGACCGTTACTAAATAAAAATTTCCCTACCATTTGCTTAGTTGTGAGAATCGTATCTAATTAAGAGGTAAGTGCAACCTACAAATTGACATAGTAATTCCTCTTGCTTATAAATATCACGAGTAAATTCCCAAAATATAACTGTAGTGCACCTGAAGCGTTTGTTACCTACTTATGATTATCAGGCGTTTTAAAATCTTCATTAGATAAGATAATTATTGTTAAAACTATGTTTATTTTTTACCTATTGTTTGATTGATGATTGACTAGCTTAATATAATCTCAATACACTTACCTTAATTTAAAATAAAATAACAAATGGTGCTGTCATTTCAGTGATCCGGCTAAATTAAGCAGAGAAAAGATAAAAAGATTATACAATTAAAATACTTGAATTCAATGATAACAACATTGATCTAACAATACAGATCGATGGATAACAACGAATGTTTAAGTTAATTACGTTTCTGGCACTAATGAGTAGGTATCGGTAACTTATATCTAAGTTTTGTAAACTTGAACTATGCCAAATGCTTTCACATATAATTATAATATGAATAAAATAACTTATAAGTATTTTACTTAAACATCTCATATTCCTCCGTGCTCGTATCTGAAGTTTAATAAGGGTAGTCTTTACATTGGATTTAGATATTTTTAATAAATTCCGGGGCAGGCTTTGTAACCTATACCTAAGCATAGAGTATCAAAACATATTTCTTAGGAATTGCTGAATAAGTTTTAATTATACTTGGAAAATTTATAAAATACTAGCTTTAGCTATCTTTTGACTGATTTTCATACAAACTTTTATCTCTATGATTACGCCCTTAGGGGCGGAATTTGAAGAAATCAATTGTTAGTGGATCTATACTAGTTATAAATTACCTCCTTGCCAAATTTTATCTTTGTAAGTCAAGCGGTTCTCGATGTTTCGTGATGAGTGACCTTTCGCTTTTATATATGTATTTAAATTTATATAGTTACCTACAAAGCGTTAGAATATTTTTCTTTACACGAATCTGATTTAATTCCTGCGTAATAACAGTCAGGTAGTATGGTGGTTCTGATAAATTAGGAACGTAATGTTTGATAGCATTTATGCTACTAATTTAATCAATATCTTAAAACAAAAAATGTTGCCAAAAGTGATAAAATAATGTAAATGTGGAATTAAATGTGTAAATATATCATATCTATGAACAGGAATAATTAAGGTATAGGTTGTTGTTAAGTACCTACTTATAAAAGCCAGCTTTATGAGCAAGAGTTTTTCTACAATTGTAAAAAAGGTACAACATTTTTCTCTTTCTTCATAATAATACAAATAAACATTAACGGTGTTTATAGTAAAAACCTATTTTTGCTTAATTTACCCATTGGAAAGAACTTACGAAATAGACGTCATTAATATTAAACGGTTCTTCCAACACTTTGAAGATGAGTGATGGCTTTTAATTTATACTTATTTAGTTTTAAACCGAATAAAATTGCCAAAAGGCGGTTTGTTTTTATTGTGAATCGATATCATACACCTACTTATTTACTTACAGTATTTATGTGCTTACAAACGTTGATAAGATACTACTTAGATATTATATCGAGACCTTCGATCAACCGATGTAATTGAATATTACAGGTACTTTAGCGTTTTGTGGGTTTCCGACTTACAATTTCCATCAGTAGGCTTTCTTCTTAAATTACAAAAGTACCTATTAGATAATAGTTTGTTTTCAATACAGATAGGTAAATAATTTGTTGTTGAAATAAAATATCAAGTTGGTAGGGAAATAAAAAATCGGTAGATCATGATGAAGTCATTAGACTTTTGATATAATATAATTGATTTTTATTGCACCTATAACAATTATATGTAGATATAGGTAGGTTCTTTGTAGGTTCTTACTTAAAAAAGACGCATAAATACGCGAACAGTCCCTCAAATATTTAGACACAATCATTAGATCTTGTGGAATTAAACATCATAGACCCCATTTGAGTCTTGTTCAGTGTCGGTCACAGATATAGGTAACTAATGGTCTGCGGCGGCAAGGTGGTGACTGATGCTGCGTGCTCGTTGGCTAGTTTAATTTCATAAATAAGGTACAATTGGTAACAATATCAATATTGACGTAGTAATTTGGTGAGAAATTCTCATATTTTATACATTCATATATGTTTGAACATTACACCTGTAACAATAAAGCTATTGATTCTACATTCAAAGAGACATCGGACATTGGACATTGCGTCAAATAATTCACTGATGATACTGCTGATCATAATAATTAGATCTTGTGGGTACGGCGAACAAAAACAATGGCGACGATGATGCCTAATGAGCCATAAAGAAGAAAACGATACGTAGAGCAAAGCGTAGACAAAAAAGGGCGCGGCAGGGGCAAGGAGGACGCGCGGGTGAAACGCGAGGAAATGGCGGGAGAGCTAAATTAATTTGCGCGCTCCCGCCAAACAAAGGCACGCTAATGGAACGCGGCGAATGGAAAAAATGCCACCGTCCGCTCTCTGGCGACTTATTTTTTTTTGCGAATAAAACCTTTGACTTTCCCAAATGAATAACATTACACCCGTCGAAGTTTGTCAATGGCTGCTTTGTGCAGATTTAATGAAGAAGAACGGAGTGCGATACTATTCCTAGGTATTTTTTATTATCGTGAGGTTTTTATTATAATATAAACAATTTTTCTATTATAGGTATAACTACTTTTTATATTATTACCTACGTCTTTTAGTAACGTTTCAAATAACACAGAGTAATATTTTAAGTTTAGGCATACATGTCCTTCCTCTCTGCTTCCTCTACTTCGGAAAATCAGTCCCTTAGTAATCATATTTGGACATTGTTAGGCGTGAATCTTTAAACTGAAGTAGGTATTTACTTTTTAATGAACCAATTGAAATAAAACAAAGGCTATAATAGTTATGTCACATACGGACAAACAGATAAATAGACAAAAATTCTAAAAAACTTTGTATTCCATTATATTGTATTAATAAAGACAGATATAGGTATCTTCGAGTAGGTACGCATGATCACTATCTACTGCTCCGTACCTATACATATTACGAGTAGTAGATACCGAATAATACAAGCACAGATGTAGCTAATTACGAGTTTTGTCTTGTAGCAGCCTAATTAAATGATGAACATGATTATTAACTTGAATATACTTAAACATATTTTTTCGGATACGTTATGTAGGTACCTACGCCTCATAAAAATTGTAAAAGATTTCTATGATCTAAGTGGATAGATAGTAGTTTCATTCGCGGGTTCCTAAGGAAGTGCCGGGTCCAATACTTACAAATTAAAACATCGTGGAGATTCAAAACCCGAGAACAATCTGTTACTTTAAAGCATACCTTCGCTATTCGGGATGAAGTCTCGACCCCAAAGTTATAGCGAAATGCACTTGTAGGTCGAGAGTAACAAAAATCTTAATAAAACTGTGTGGGGTAGATTTCTATTAAAATGTCAATCAATGTTAAGAAGCCTGGAAATATCGAAAACAAAGCCTTACGTTTTGTATAGCATTGAAAAGGCTATATAGGTACTGTAGATACTTTTATTCATGACAAAGACTTTGTTAGAACCTATTTCTTAGGTTTGCCTGATTTTAACTGAGTACCTAATGCCTATTCGTTTTTTTCTTCACTTTTGTCTCAGGATGATAAAAAGTAGTTATGTAATTAGAATCAGGGTTTGCCTGTTCCTAGATAGAGCTGCCAAACATATATATTTTAGATGTTTCTTTTAACCACGGCGCAGAAAAGGCTAGTGTCGGAAAATGTAAGGGGTTTAATGAATTCTCACATTTACTGCAAACTTGTGTTACCGGTGTAAGGGATATATTTTTATCCATTACGTGATCTAGGTACTTACGTGTTTTAATAGGCATTTTGTGGCTATCCTATCTGGTTTGCTCAGTTTACATTATGGCGTTTCTATTTTATGCTTATAATGTTTTGTAAATAGAATACACAGATTCATTTTTATTTTATTTAGTAAATTAAAGGCACTGCCACCTCATGTCAAAAGAGCTAGGTATTTGCTCTGTGATTTGGTGTTATGGATACTGAATTCTGATTGACATCCATACGATCGAGCAGGGTTTAGAAAATCCATTAAAATTGATTAGCCTTAGTAATCCTATGCGATAGTAATGAAATGTGAAAATAAAGTCGATAACAAATAAAATAATCTTTTTCCAGTTCAGTAACAAAATTCCCAAGTAAAGATTTAAGAAGTGTGCGTCGTGAAGTCTCGGTTGTCCAACCGAGTTTCAACGTGAACCCAAATCATGGCAGAGAGCTGTCGGAAAAATAAGATGCTTATCTGAGTGTTGGAACTCACGGCCCGCCATTTTGTCGCGAGATGAAATTAATGCGGCTCCCATTATGCTAGCGCGATTTATGCACACCCAATTAAAAGTTCCGAGCGCTGAAGACTCCAAATTAGTGGAATTCGCGCACATTTATCAAGACATCAACGTGCCTCGCGCTACGCGAAACTTCCCAAATTTAAATTAGAGACGATTTTTACAGCTACCTCCCGAGGGGGGTAGGGGGGTGCTACCCTTTCCTTATAACGAGGAAGGCCTCATGCATTTTTATGTGCTTCTTTTTTCGCTGGCGTTTTAAACAAGGGGGTGAGCTTGGGGAGTGCCGGGGGAGAACTTTTTTATTCGCGTCTTGATAAGTTAGGGTTGAAATTAGACGTTCGAGTTTCGCTTGCGGAATTCATAATGACTGAAATTAATAAGTTTTGCTTGTTCACCTAGACGGCCTATGATCAAGTTAGGTGCTTACCGTATCTTGAAATAAGACTAAAGTACCTTCTTAATTATTCGCAATCTACTAAAAAGATTGCGATCTCAATCAACTTATCTTAGAAATATGTCATGTACAACTTACGACAACCTTCTTATAACCTGTGCACCTATGATATCAAAAAAAGAATAGAAGAACTGATTTAAAAAGTAGATTCAAAGACCGAGCCACACTTTTTACCTAATTATTTAAAAATGTTTCTAGTAACTTTAGTACAAATAGCACTATAATTTACTTAGTAGATTTTATGAATAATTCATATCTTTGTAACGTGTTGCTAACTGTTGTAGGCTTGTAGGCTAACTGTTGTTGTGTAGAGTAGGTACAATTTAAACAAAATCAGTTTATACTACCTTGTCTATAAGGTGCCTAGTACCTAGTTACTATGCAGTCCTATGTAACACAAAATTGATACCGTATATGTTTGGTGAGTGTATTGTTAGCGAAATAGTTCGTATTCTAGTTATTGGATTGTACATCCATAATAATATACTAACGAAACATAGTAACAGGTAACTGTATTATAAAGAAGGAACTTTTAAATGACAGAGTATAAAATTAAGGGTAATTTTGAACGATAAATAGGTACGCGGTAAAAAGCAGATTATGATAATCTATGGCTAACTCATTAGACAACGTGCTACGAACATACTCGTAACTCGTAGAACCGCTTATAACAATGAGTTGCAGAGTGGCGATTTCAACGCATTGTTTGTATGTAAGTATTAGTTATGAGTCGAACAACAGGTATTCTTGGAATCAAAGCACAAAGAAAGGATTTTTGGCCAAAATTACGTTGATCAATGATAAAAATTAGAAGTAGGTACCTACTGAGATGAATTACCAAGTATAGATTTCCTTAAATAAACAGTCTTGATGTAATCAATCTACTAGAGGCAACCATCTCAATTCTTAAGGCTAGCAAGTCATCTGTGACTGAATTAGAAGTTAACTCTTACTTACAATTACTAACTGGTCTGTTATATACAGGTGGTTCCGTTATGAATGGATAATACAGCACCTGCGTGTAGAGGGCATCATGCCGGTTCAGATAAATAAATGTTATGTCCAGTAAAAGTCTTTCCGTTTCTGAGATATTCGACATTTTCGAAATTTTAAAATTATTCCACCCTTCGCCATTCTTTTTGACGCCAGGACTACAAATGAAGACATTTTTTGTATCTGTTTTTTTGGATAGTATTCCTGGATAGATGTGCTATCGAATGTTATCAATTATTTTTATAACAAAAGCACGGATTCTTTTTAAATTAAGATTTAATACCAACTTAAGGTTTTTTCATATTTCATTCTTGACTTTTACTCTGCCGTGGTTAAAAAAAAATGTATGGTGGCTTGAATGCCAATTTCAAAAAAAACTTGCCCATTTCACCCAGATTCTGAAATAGTATGTTACAGGGTATAATCCACCTTTAGATTTTAAATTATTTTCTTTTAAAACGAGATAGATCCCATTTTTATGATACTACAAGTTAATACCAAAATTTGGTTTGTTAGCTTAATAAGCTTCAAAACCATCAAAATTCACTTGACTGCCCCTTATTTGTCAAGAGAACAAAACATGTGCTCTAATTCAAGAGATTTGAGCTTAATTTACTTCATTACCTACTTAATACTTAAACCCCTTAAAAATGTTAGTTTCAGCAACCAAACAAAGCAATCAAATGATCATTTGCGTTGATAAGTATTTTTAACTGACTTCAAAAAAAGGAGGAGGTTTTCAATTCGTATCATGTGTTTTTTCTTAAGTGTGTTGTTACCTCAGAACTTCATACTGGGAGAACCGATTTCGATAATTCTTTCGCCATTCGAAAAATAGAGACTGCTGTCTGGTCCCTGGTACCTAGTGCCTGTCATGTGGTCCGTTATAAATTTGAGCACCACCTGGCGAGTGGTTTTTGAGTTATCTCGATTTTGTATTATTTCGGTTATTTTTTACTTAATAGTTAGTTAGTTTTAATGAGTGTTCAAAGGTTATTTGCTCTCTTCGCTATTAGAGGGTAAGAGGCTATTTGTTCTCTTTATTCTGGTGCTACCAGAGTAACCAGACTTAGTCATATTCTAGTGGTATAAGGCTTCAAAATTATTGTTTTGACCAATAATGGTGAATCAAGAGAATTGGGATGGTTTTGAAGCTTATTAAGCTAACAAACCAAATTTTGATATTAACTTGTAGTATCATAAAAATGGGATCTATCTCGTTTTAAAATAAAATAATTTAAAATCTAAAAGTGGATTATACCCTGTAACATACCATTTCAGAATCTGGGTGAAATGGGCAAGTTTTTTTTGAAATTGGCATGCAAGCCACCATACGTTTTTTTTTAACCACGGCAGAGTAAAAGTCAAGAATGAAATATGAAAAAACCTTAAGTTGGTATTAAATCTTAATTTAAAAAGAATCCGTGCTTTTGTTATAAAAATAATTGATAACATTCGATAGCACATCTATCCAGGAATACTATCCAAAAAACAGATACAAAAAATGTCTTCATTTGCAGTCTTGGCGTCAAAAAGAATGGCGAAGGGTGGAATTATTTTAAAATTTCGAAAATGTCGAATATCTCAGAAACGGAAAGACTTTTACTGAACATAACATTTATTTATCTGAACCGGCATGATGCCCTCTACACGCAAGTGCTGTATTATCCATTCATAACGGAACACCCTGTATGTATAAGTAACAACAACTAACAGGACTAATTATCACTACTTGTCCCTGCCCCAGTCTACATACTTACTCACAAATTAACCAACCGACGTTGTAACACTGTCTGCTAACTGCATTCTAGTCCCCATTTGAGTCTTGTTCTGTGTCGATCAAAGTTGTCATAGGCGATAGCGAATGGATGCTCCTTATTGCTATCTCAATTCCGTTTAAAAGTAACTGCTACGACTAATATTAAAAGTAGAAGATAGAATGCAAGAACGCGTTGATATGATTTATGCATAATGAAAATAAAAGCACCGGTGTGACTGTGTTACTGGATTTGATTATCACGCACGAAATTTTATTGTGTTTCAAACTTTAAGGAATTAGTTAACAACAACCAACTGCTAATGTGACTGACAACTGGATGTAACCAAACTTTCAATTTCCTATTGAAAAAGTGTCGCTTTTTTTTTGAAATTTTCCTTAATAGATTGAATTGATGTAGAGCGTGTGGTAGAACTGTACTTCTGCGCTGTAGTAAAGCTTTATTGAAGTAAAGCCTATTTGCTTAGTAGTTAGGACGTTGGACTCCCAAACGGGGCTTAAGTTCCACTTATCTCGTATCTCAAATTTCAAAAGTTATGTGCGTTTTGGATGTTAATTATATTACCATTTGCTACGTTGAAAGATAGTGTAACATAGTGAGCGTTCTTCATTATGTTGTCACAGGTATGTGAAGACTTCGCATCCACATTTGAAAAATGCAATATTATAGCTGGTATCCTTCACGTTGTGAGAGGAGACCGCAGCCCAGTGGGACAGTATGGCTTGCGATGAAAATTATGAACTTATTATGGCCCGCGATACAAAATATATCACTGAAACTTTGCTGAAAACTTCATAAGACAAAAAACCTACGTAGCTGTTTAAGTACCTAGATACTACTACATGTTAAAGTTATGTATATATGTATGTTGCAGTTTACGTACATTTTATACATTAAGATATTAAATTTAAGTAAGTGGGAACATTTTAAATTTCATTTCAATTTAGGGTACCTAACATCTAAAACGATTACAAGTAAAGTATAATAAATCGGTGATATCATTTCACAAAATGTATCACAGTTATAGGAGATAGGACATATCAAATGTTTTATTTAAGAGTAAGATAACACCTATAAAAATGACTATTAAAATTTAGACCTTTTGTAAAGGATACTTTAGATTAACTGTAGTGATACGACAAGATAGTGAATAGGTACTAAACGCTTGCATGAAGGTACTACCTATTTACAAAAATAACACAATTAATTGATACTTTGATACCCTTATTTACCCATAATCAAATCCCCGTCACCGCCTTACGATAACAGTTTTCGACTTTTCGTAGCAATTTCGCGTTCATGTGAATGACATTAGCAATGAAACGCTTAAAATGCGTTCGGACATTAGAGCGCGGCGCGTCTCAGCGAAAGTGAAGACGAGCACATGGAGCCACTTGTTGAGCCGATGTGTGGGCATGCGCGGCTATTCCCACATGTCCGCTACTACCTGTTTACATCCCTTATCAATCACGCACCAACGTATCCGTATCCGCCGAAGAGTACCGCAGCTCATAATGTTTGTAATTAACTTTCAAACTGTATCTAACACTGTCTAATTGGTAAGGAGGTACAAACCTAATTATTAATGTGTTTTAGGTTTTAGAGCTATCAGTAATTTTTATTTGTGTTTTAAATTGAATACGTAAGTAGGGTATTGTATACAAATACATAATTTAAAATGAGTCCTATCAAGCTTTTAAATCAAAACCTTTTCTCGTTTAATACGATTAAAAAGAGAGCTTGATGTATTGTTATAAATTGGATTGAATCAAGTAAAAGACGTAAGTCTGATTTTCGCAATTATGCGAATAGAAGAGAGTCATTAGGGCAATCAATCCGGCGGCCGGCGCTGGCCGGAAGGGAGGGCCGCTCTCGTATTATAATTCGCGTCTAATAACGTCGTTAACAACGCACATTAAAACAAAACAAACAGCGGAGAGGCGCGGGCGCGGGCGGGCGCCATCCTTCCTCGAATCCGTGTCATTAATTTACGTAATGCGTAGGTACGCGCTATCCCCAAATATTTAAGAAGCCTCCTCCGGGAGCGCCCGCTCCTCCACTATTCCCCTCCCCCGCCCCTCGCGCCACCCGCCACCCGCCTGCCGAGAATTATGGCGGCCGCCTTGTAATTATATTTTTTAATTTATCTTCCTTAGCGAATACAATGGAGGCGCCACCCCGCCACCGGAGCGCTTCCTTCTCGTGCTGAATATTGTATCAGGCTGCTGAAAAAAGGAAAGAACGCTTTAATTACAAGCGAGAGCGCGGTCGGCATTACGCGTTAAATATTTGATGTTGTCTCTTTCTTGTCCTTTCGCCACCCCGCGCCCCGCGCCCCTCGCACGCCTGACCACTCGTCAATAATTAAAACACCTATTAACTCATTTGTTCGCTCTACCATACTGACCCGTTGTAAGCATTGTTGTATCTACATAGTTACACAGTACCTAGATATGACAAATTACGATTGTTCTAGCACGGAAAATATTAACTTATTATTTTCAGCTCATTTTGTTCCAATAGGTATAAATAAGTGACATAAATAACTCTTATCAAAATGTTATCAATGCCAGAAAGCACTTAGTAATTTAATACAGCTAACTAATAGTTATTCTTGTCAGTTCCTTATTGATACCTGTCTAACTCTTTATATGAGGAGTCTACTTAAATAGACCTTTGCGTGTGGAATAAGATCTACAAATTTAACTCTACGTAGAGTCATACCCAGAGTGGAAAGATTCAATATAGATACTTTTAAAATAGAATTAACATGTAATTTTTCGGCTCTGTTCGACTTGTAAAAGGCCCATAAATTGGCTCGTGGTTAAATATTATATTTCATACCAGAAGCTAAAAGTTTTTTTACAAGTGAATTTTCATTAAATGTTCTTAAATTCTGTAAATCGTAAAAGCTTTTAGTTTTAACCCATAGATATGAGTGTTCCACGATTATTTTAAAACTTATTTCTATTAGTAATGTTCCACGAGTGTAAATATTTCATTTCCAATATATTTGCCAGGGATAATTCTTGAACCAAACTCAAACTCCTGCACCTTGCTACACAACAGTTTTAAGACACTAGGTCCCTTCTACTAATTGCCACTGTACCATTTATTTTGATTGAATTTGATGTAGTCTGCTCATTTGTTTTTTATTCATAAAAAACCTTTACTTTTACTTAAACTTAAATTTTTACTTATGCCATTTTCAACACATCACCATGAAATATTTTTACTCAGACATTAAGTTATAGCACAGTGGCTACAGGTAATTATATCTTATTCTGCTCTCACAGTCGATAAATAGGCACATTTTTATAAATATTAAGAATGTAGGTAGCTATAGTTGGTTAGAGCCTAGGCTCTAGACTTAATTCGGGGAAGTACCACCACTCGCCACGGTAAGAACTTAGTACCTACCATTTCCACCGTAATTGCTATAACAGCAATTTTGTTCTGGATAGAAAGGAGTCAAAGGAGCCTGTTACACTTTTTAGAGTCAACTAATTTAGTCCTCAGGGATAGATCTGTGAATGAATTAGAACGAGACAGATCATTAACAGTCCTGTCTTGAAACTTATTAACAAAATATATAACCAACTTATATTCTAACACCATCTGTTAACTGGACTAACCATCCTAGTCCCTAAATTGAGTGTTGTTCTAGGTCGGTCATTTGTCTTGGGCGGCAACGGAAGGTGGTGCTCGTTTGCTGCCTTAATTCTTTTTTTTTTTTTTTTTTATGGAATTAAGATAGCAAACGAGCATGCAGTACCACCCTTCCCCTGCCGCCCATAACAACTGTGACCGACCTAGAACTAGACTCAAAGGGACTAGGATGGTTAGTCCAGTTAGTAGATGGTGTTAGAATATTAGTTGGTTAGTTTGTTAATAAGTGCGAGGACAGGGTATGTTAGTGATAATTAGTCCTGTTAGTTAATGTTAGTAATAGTCCAATTAGTTATTGTTAGTATGAGTCTTGTTCCAATTCGGTCACAGATGCGTTGCTACCCCTGAGGTCTGAGATGGTCGCCTCTAAAAAAGTAAATATATGATTATAAATAGGTACTTATATATTTAATGTAACGGTGTACGTTGATTTTAGAGTCCAAGTAAACCTGTCCAGCTGGTGGTGCAACCTGCTAAATAAATTATTAGCAGTAATAGGTTATGGCGCCAGGTTCTGCTGTTGGAAATCGCTAGACTTCGTATCTACTAGTGTTCTAGCACTAAAAATAGTACCACTACTACTACTAGATAGGGCACTAGGGTTCTTCAGCTGTGTAGCTGGCGATCATCTTAAAATTAACTGTGAATGTCTTATGCGTGTTTCAATTTGCATAGGCACTGCATTATCAAAATTAAAACTGGGGTTCAGTGTAGAGGTGTTAATGTACGAGCTTTAAAATAAAATGTTTTTATTGTATGCTTCGTAAAACTATGTTTTGTAGTTACACTTAAAAGTAATAACTAAGTAAGTAGATAAATTATATAAGTGTTGAATTAAGTGTTGAATTACTAATTGCAATCAATCATTGTTAGTACGTACTTACGCACTTAAAGTTTTCACGAGCTTTTAAACTGTTGAATACCTTCTGAAGAATATGTCTAAGGGCGCATTCAAGTAGAACGCTGGTTACCGGCGCCAATCTGCCAGCGCTTATCGGCGCTTATTGGCGCAGGTTGTCGGCGCAGGTAGTCTCTATACTTTGTGCCGAACCAGCGCCGATAAGCGCCGACAAGTTCCTATCTGATTATGTCATCGGACCAGTACCGATAAGCGCTGGCAGATCGGCGCCGGTAACAAGCGTTCTACTTGAATACGCCCTAAGGTAGTATAGGTATAGTATAGGTAAGTACATAATATATTCTCTGGTAAACTTAATTCTAAAAACATTTATTACAAAATAATCAAAACATGGTATCATCTGTAGGTCTTTTAATTGCTTTCAATATTTAGGATAGAATATAATTTTATGTTTGGTCATTCTTTTCGCCTAACTTTATCTCGCAAAAATAGGAATGCGGCTGTTGATTTATTACTGAACAACAGTCGCAAATTAAGGCGGATTCCTTAGCGGACACCCGGAGCTGCAGTACTTAGTGAGGAGACAAAGTATAAAGTAGCGTTCCCCATCCACCCACTGAAAAACGTTCTAATATTCTTTTAGAAACGGTGGCATTTACGGGCTATATTTTATCCTGAATTTGCATACGCTCCTTTTTTTCGTTACCCGTCCTCTATTTTATGGGTGAGTATTTTTTCATCCGGGGGTTAAGATACAAAAGGGTAAAGCGCGGGAGCGAACTCCATAATTAAATTGCATTGCGCGGGCTGCCTAGCAACCGCTTCAATGATAGCACGTTCAGAATGCAACTTATAAACTTCTGATATGAGTATGCCACACATTAGCTAGTATCTAAAACAGCCTAGCTCTTGCTAGTAACACTTAGTTAATGAAATTAATGGATATTTCCATCTAATGACGGGTCTTACTAAACGCACGTAACGTGACGAAATAGCTTTGAATAATAGGTGCATTATGTATTATTCAACGCTATTTCGTCACCTACCATAGCATAGAGTTGGATTGTAGAGTGAAAGATTAGATGACTTATAATAGGTAGGTTTAAGAAATTACACATAGCATAAATTACTTGATCACTGTTTTTATTACTAAAAATTCTTAGAAAGTGAATGCAAAAGATTTCCTTCTTTATATCAAAATCTGGATTTTATTTAACTGCGCAGCCTTTATTTAATTCCTTGTACAAATTAGTGAAATGAATTCAAGGATAACATTTTAATTGAAGAAGAAATTCTGTCAGTTGCGATTATAATTTAACTAACAAATTAGGAGAAATCTTACCCTGCTCTAAGTCAAATTACCATAATTGCTAATCAAATGTTGTAGAAGCAGCCGCGGCGTTGCTTCGTTCTAATTACGAATTCTAATTTCCTCTCTTGTCTCACAGGCCTTTTGAATTTGTAAATTATTGCCCTTGCTTCCAAATATCAAATGAATTCTAATCTCGTTTTAAGCGTTGAAATAGGGAATACAATTTTTGCAATATTACACTTATAATTATAGGTATACATTTACCGAATACAGAGAGATTATTCATACAAGTACATAGTTAGAATAAATACAATTTAAAAAAACAATCATAAGCATTATCGCAGCCGATAACTGCTCCTGTACTGCATCTCTCCACGATGTAAGGGGATCAGACCAGCATCCATCACGTTTGCCAAGTGCAAATTGGTGAGACTGGTAGATTAATAAATTATACCCACATGAGTAAGTATCACTACTATTTATTAAACTTTTAAAACAAATCACTTAAAATTGATAATGCGTAAGGTTTTGGACATTGTGAGACGGCTTATTATATTGACGCCAATCCCACGTCTGCAGATGATGCTGTCATAAGAGGCGAGAGAAGCCGGTATAGCGGCTTGACGATAGAACTGAAGCTCGCTTGGCTAGCTACAACCGTTTTGCTTAAGTCAGTCGCCAAAACACTTCGTACTCTACCGGGGTCCTTGAGAGCCAGTACCTTCTTCCTTTCTTTTTTCTTGATCGATGATGTCTTTGGCGTGACTTCTCACAGCAGATATGTAAAAAGTAAGTTAACCTTTGCATGAGATTTGACTGAGAAAAATCTTTGTGTGCTTTCTCCTGCTATCTAGCTGGCTAGTTACGCTGGCACACATACATGCCTCGGCTCGTACTTTTATATGAGGGTAACCTTCTTTATAAGTGTATTCTGGCCTTATGTCCATATAAAACAGTGATCAGCATTGAGCACGCGCATGCGAGCTGGCATGCGAATGAGAGAGGTGCGGCGCGCTCGCCGCAGTTGACCGAAAATTAAGATTACAGTGTCTTCTCTAGTACTTTAGTACTTTTCTTATTATCTCAATGATCACTTACCAAGAGGCTCCATAGCTCGTTTGTCGGTAATTAATATAAAACAAAATACTTTCTATTCTGCCATAGGTATTGAATTTTCTATATTTAGATACCTTTTCTGATTAAAAATATCATTTTTCGTTTTGGTGTTTCGCTTCGTTTTCGTTTCTAAAAATAATATCTCAGAACAAAAGATAATAATTGTCTCACTCACCCTAGCGCATTGTGGTTAAGGTTAAAACTGAAATGAAAAGTGTAAATGCTATTCTTGAATTCATTGCTCATAAATAGGTACCTACTAAGTTGTAGTTACATATTAAATTTGTAGGTGTCTGACGTACCGCATAGAGCTAGTTTCACTTAGCGATCAACCTGCTCACAACGTTGCATTTTTTTAGAAAGAGTTGTTTGAGCGTAAAAATCTTCGAACTGATCGATCATTGATCGGTGATTGATCGGTGGAACGCGCCCATAGTGTACCTACAAGTGATTCACAAAAATAATCTGTAAATGAGGAACAGCAGGCCTAGGATTTTTTATCTTAACCTAATCGAAAATTACAATTAGGGTCAAGTGGGGTAAGAGAAACATACTTTACTGGTATTTTCATATTTTGGCCTTCAGCTATCAAAATTATACATTTACTTTGATAATAATAGAAACAAATCTTCTGTTTTGAAATATACTTACATTTTTTTTGACACAGAAATAAATTCTTCGTGTAATTACGGCACAATTTAGGAACAAAGCTAGGTCTTATAAATGTTCCTCTTTCCCGAGATTTGGAGTAAGAGGAACACTCGATATTTTTAAGTAATAACTTATGTTTTTAAGTGTATAACATAGCATGTTTTAAACATTTTTTTGAGTAAAAGGAATTAAACCTCGCCTCGTTTTAAATAAGGTCTTCTTTAGGATGACAGCAAACAAAAACGAAATTTGGGGTAAGAGGAACATATAGGTAAGGTCAGAGGTACTAAACTTTTTGTGCTATTAAATGATTGTATTAATAAAAAGAAGAACCGCCATTTTTTTAAGTCGGTAAAGCTACCAAAAACCTTTTCCTAATTCTAAAAATTACTGTACTGAAATCCACTTTAAGATCGGTTCAGCCAAATGCGAACTTATGGCGGACAATACGTAAAACACGTTTTAAAGTGCAAAACTCCATTTTTTAAGTCGTCTAATATACCTAAAACCTTCTCCTAAGTCTGAAAAATACTATGCTGAAAACTGCATCAAAATCATACACATACATACATACAGATCAAACTCAGAACCTCCTTTTTTTTGAAGTCGGTTAAAAATAGAAATGAATGGCGCCACTTTTAACGGCCCTAACTGCTTCTAATAGTTTTTCTTTCGGGTAAGAACTTCTATCGGTCTTTCTTACGTAAGCTCGAGGCATTTTGCTTTTTTTCTGTAACAAATAAATAGTAAAGCAAATCATGGCTATTTTCGGAACGTGTTATATTTTAGCGGATTTTAAATATGTTTGTTACCCCTGAAATAGGAAAAGAGGAACATATGTTTCTCTTAACCTGGTATAGCCGTTCCTCTTTCCCAGCTTGCCATTTTGAAGGTTATGTTATTATTGACATCGAAAAAGCACTAAAAACACACGTTACAAACAATGTAATACGTAGAAAATAAAGATTAAACGTAATATATACACTTACCATAGCAATAAACCGCAACACTGATGTTTTTAATACTAAAATTAACTTAAACAAGGAACGCCGCTAGGTCTTGTTTTCTTTAGCTTGACAACTGATATTTTTTTTCTCTTTTGCTCGCTTAGTTGCTGTGTTCCAGCGCAATCTATCCAAGAATATTTGAACTACGCCTAATATTGTTTTATCGACGTAGTGACCATAGAGCTTCTTTTTACGAGTGACTGTTACTCTTCCCCCAGCGTCCCTCTTACCCCACCTGACCCTAATCATTTGTAAAAATGAATATTAAATGTAAATTAATTTCAGTTAATTACATTACTCATGTAATTGCTAAAATTTATTTCACGATAGAGCAAGAAATAGGAGCCCGTAAACTTAAGCAGGTACATAAAAGGGACTAAAAACACACTTAACCCCCCCCCCCCCCCTTTTTAAGATTATTTTCTTTTTCTGTTTTTCATTGTGTCCCTACATATTTTGACCCTGGGAGGATTTTCAAATGTGATCTCATCCTTTTTTGATTAAGCAGGGATAAAGATGATATCTGAAGTGTGAATTTAGATTTTTTAATGTAAATAACCAACAAGAAAAGAACAGACAAGCCATCTGTGATAATGATTAACACCAGAATAATAAGCTAACAAGCATCACCGATAAATTGAAAGCTTTATACAGAAAACCGTCTTTATCAGTCAAACCGAACATTGACCAACTAATTTACTAATTTAATAACCACAACATTGTAATAATCACCACATTCATTTTACTCTTATGTTTCGCGCGTTTTCTAGCTGCTAACTATTACTTGTTAATATTTATTTATTTATTATAAATTTATTACTTACACACATAAACAATTAAAACACGGGTGCTACCCAGACAAAATTACTTAACTTACTGGCAGGAGATCTTGTATGCCTAAAATGTACTTACTTAATTTTTACTAAAATTTACTTTTTTACTTATACTCCAAAATGAGTACCTATTATAGTGACAATAAAATTTATTTTAGAACTACCAACTGCCGGCGGCTGTGTTCGCGTGGACTTGGAAAATTGCCGTAATTACGTAATGGAAATAAGGAAACTTAGAAACAAAATTTAAAATTACCTGAAAATAATTCTTTGTAGGTAGTACTTTTAATTTCTTACATCAGCCAAGTATAAATTTTAATTTGAATATATTAAAATAAATTTACTTGCTAGAGTTATCAAAATAAGTAGGTAATTCATAAGACGATCCATAAGGCTCGAACCAAACAAAGGTAAAATCCTGATTGCATTGATTGTTCACAGTTAAATCACAGCCACAACATAAAACCTTAATTTCCTTAAATAAAAAATGTGCAAGACAAACCTGAATTCACGATCCGAATGGCGCAATAGTTAACATGCCAGATCGCCGTTCCAAGGGTCCTGGGTTCGATTCCCAACGAGGCGGTTGAATGATGAGTTTTTTCCGATCTTGTTCTGGATGTGTGTTCTTGTCTTGTGTGTTGCCCATGACATCCTCGACACAGGGAATCCTAATGTGGGTGTAAAAGTGTTTGTGAATACCAAGTTCGAATAAAATTATAATAAAATTTTAATTTTTTGGGACTATGAGCGTGTAGCGTTATTGTCATTAATTTATAAGTAAATAAATTATTATTGTTACTTAATATTTATATGTATCGTATAGTAGGTACGTATTTGTTTACAGGTCACGAGTATCTAACCATGCTACCTGTGAAAAAAATTATGCGAGTGTGATAATGAGTGGGCAGGCATATTTTCCATTTTTCTATTTCCTAACCGCCTTCGTTATACAATATTAGAATTCGTATTAATTGTATTTCACATAAATGCCAGCTTTCCTGTGATTAAGAGAAATTGCAGACTGACGTCGAGAATTTAAAATAACGTAAGTAAATTTTGCTTTCAGGCTAAATTGAACAGTGAGCACAGCAAAATTGTTTTAAACGGAGAGTGGCAATTTCATGTTCTCGGCGACTCAGGTGTAGTGGGTGAGTGTCCTGCCTGCGAAGCGAGATGTCCCAGGAGCTATTCCTAGCCAGAGCAAATATTTATGTGTCTGATAAATATTTGTTCTACGGTCGTGGGTGTTAGTGATGTACAGGCGTCTCATGACACAGCAAATCGTAGTACGGTGGTATGAACTATGAATGTTTTAACGTATGTTTCTTTTCGTGCCTATAAATATTCATTTTATTTATTTATTTATTTGGCATGCCACTGTCTACGCAATCTATGCATGCATCGGCGTACAGTGTGTGTACTCGACTCAACGACTTTATCTGGGCACGCCTTTCAGTTTTGGTTTAATTTCAAATATGCATTTACCTGCATCAAAATTTTGAAAAAAGTTATGAATAATATTGCTTCTAACCTGAAGTAATATACGAATGTCGTTTATAAATTTTAAACTGTTTTATCACTTCGTGGAGACATATTTCTTGTAAAACTCCTATGTTTTGCTTGACAGACAGACAATTTAAGTTTATTTATCGATAGCTATGTTCCTATAAATAGGTATTTTATGTTCCTATAACCTTTGATATCACGTTGCCTACAAACAAATTTAATAGGCGTCGAGATTTGAGCCATTCGTAAATTACACTTATTTGAAGTCTTATTAAATGTTTTCCTCAAAAGAAAAATACGCAAAGAAAACTTAATAACATTAGACGTATTCGGAAGCGGCGTAGCGTGATATTTTTAATTCTCTCCTAAGTCGCATGCCTACTTACTCGTACTTATAAAACCTGCTCCAATTAAAAGTGCGAGACAGGTTTGAATAGCGGAATAAAAGAAAGTATAAGTAGATGGGGAAATATGCTCGTGTTTACGGAAACCTCCTCCGGCAAATATTATCGCAAGACGAGCACGATCAAATATTCAGGCGGCGCGCAGAGGCGGCCGCGGGCGCGGGACGCAACCCTCTCCAACTTTCAAGCCCTTCCCTTTGCACGCCCTACACTAATTACGTTTAGAGTTCTTAAGCAAAATTACTTAGACCCCTCGCCACCCGCGCCCACTCGCGACCCCCGGCCGGAAATGAGGCGCGCTGGAAAAACAAGAGGAAAGCGTTATACTTATACGGCGCTCGCTGTCTCTCCGAACGGCCCAAATCTGAGCAATTTCTAAAAGATGTTGATGTAATGATTTTTTCTTCATTTTAGTGAACGTTCTGTTCATGAGCGGTTGCTAAGTGAAAAGCAATTAAAGCACGGGCGAGTGATCTCCACCCCCCACCCTGCACTGAGACTCCTGCCTCCATTCCGCCCCGAGACATAGTCAATCAAAAATAATAAAATTATAATAAACACGGCTTCGTCTTACTAGTGGTGTTACATCTTTGAATAATTACTCGTCATTTATCTACGTTTTTCCCATCTCCTTATGTAAGTCGCTATCTTTGAACGCTGCTTTAATTGGGGTAGGTACAGCAAGCAGATCAAATTTTAATTCCAATTTTCAAATGTTCTCCACACTCCGTCATACTCGAAGTCTTCGTCTGATCGGAAGGCACTGCCGACCCGAATATTTTGCTTGTTTATCATAGGTACAACAAGGACGTATAATTTCCTGTTTGCCTTAAATGGTTTTGATGCGCGGTAAGTGGATTTTTCAACAGCTTCTTTGAATTAAATTCTTCCGTTTATTGTGGGCTGGTTTTACTTAGGTAGGTACGTAAGTGACATTTTTTATTAGTAAATGTCTTTTCAAAACATTTTAAATTAGGGAACCGTATACAAATGTGTAGGTAAATATTGTATCTACCTACTACTACCTGGTAATAGTTTTATTACGTATTAGTTACCTAACTTCCAATATCTCAAAGATATGATTAGTATGGCCGGTCGTAAGTCGTAATAGCTACCTATGTCATATATAATTTAATTTAAATATAAATTAACTATGTAGGTATGTACCTATTAATTAATTATGTACAAGCCAACCTCCCTCATTCCTGGTTCACCCTTCTAAACAATAGAGAAGGCTATCTATAGCACCCGGTCCCATCGCATCGTGTAGGAGATCGCTGTTCCCTGTAGAACCTTTTAATTTCGATGATAGCCGGGTCATTAGCTAAGTACCTACTAGCTTACGTCTAATAAGTCTTGATTTTTACTTGTTTAGGTTACAGTGTCAGATAGTTGAAATAATTCGAGGGTCTGCTTCTTTCTTCGTTTGCAATGCATGGAGGCCTTTGGTGTAAGGTATTGATTTATCAAAGGCGACGATGACTAGGATCCTACCCTGTCATCACATTACCCTCATATAGTTTGTCGGATTTCTAACTAGATACCTAATTCAAACAATGAATAATTCTAAATTCGCCCCATGAATATTTTGTCTGTGTTTAATGACATTAAAAATTAATAAGCGTGGTAAATGGTTTCTTTTCAGCTAACGAGAGTCGGGAGCCGCGTGGGGCTGGCGGGCTGCAATGAAAAGCAGGCCATAAATGCAATCCCGTCCGCGAGGGTTTATTCCGGAGTTTACCCCTTATCATATTTCTAATTTTTTTTGTAAATAATATTTCATGACAAAATAATTAAAAATTATAGTTGGTTCTGCCCACAATATGTGCTATGAATTTTAACAACTAGTATATAAATGTTAAAACACAATACGAGTAAAAGGATGAACAGTCTATGGTATTAATTGCGGCAAAAACACCCGTGGATAATAAATCGGTAAGAAAATATAATACTTCTTTATAGCTCGAAAATAGGTACTTACCTAAAGGTATTGAAACTTACTCTTGGGCTGAGACTCTTTGAATATAGTAGATTATATAATAAAGATAACGAATAAAATACAGCATATACATATATATCTACTAAATTGCTTTACCGACCTAAGCGCTATTATTGGACCCTACGTATTAAGTTGTGTGAAATACCTAAATAAAAATAGTTTGTAAGTGAATTGATTTTATCATTTCACACACCATTCTCAAGATGACATGTAGACGTTACATGAATACATTGATTGGAATTTGAATCGATTTCTCTCAAAATAAAACATCAATGCTAAAACCGTTACAATATTCCGCATCAGCAATCTCTAAGCGATTTTCTGAAATGTTAATTCAAATCAGTTGAAAAAGTTGCTTTTTCTAAGCAAATTTCCGTCCGTTGCTCCTAAATAATGAAGTCGTATACTATCGCATAATCTCAACGGAATATGGGAAACGTACGATTTAGATATTCAAATAGATGATTGACATCTCTCCAGGCGGTCAACCGCTAGCCGCCTCAGCATTAAAGGCATATCGCCCCAGCTACCGCGCTCGCCCCAAGTTACCGTTACCTATTGTCACTTCAATCTGACCAGATTTGAAAAGATCGAGATCAGAAATACATAAAGAACACATAAAAACTATTTTAATACAAATTCTCTTACCCAGATCAACAATTTCGTTGTGAATTATTTACTTACGTAAAAAGTGCCCCTTATTTTTAACATTCTGCAATTACATATATTAGTGCACGTGAATAAATATAACTTTGCCTCCTTGTAATAAATATTCAAATAATACGGAAGCATAAAGGTCAGGTAAGGCTAGTGATCCATTGACTTTCGTTCACCAGTTTAGATCCTAAAACGACTTGTACCAAATTCTCAGTTTATAAGTGGGCTACAACGAGATGTAGCTTAAGTTCTCCTACAACTCGACTCTACTCTACCACCTAGAAACAGGGAATCAACGTCAAGCACAACGTAATTTTGAGCAACTAAGCTATTTTGATGTTCTATTGTCGATTACGAATACATTTTAGGCGAATTTTATCATCTTTCATAGAACATCATTTAATTTTATTGTGGTAGAGCCACATAACACGATTTGGTAAGACTTTTCTCACCAATTATATCACAATGATAGGTTCGGTAATTGAGAACACATAATATGAATGAAGCGTTCTTTAAATACTTAGATTTATAGTTGGGCCATTTTAATAGGTCACATTTGACAGTTCGTCAAAATTTTCCAAAGTAACCTTGTAAGGGAGGCACCCCATAGTATCTAATACATTCCATACTAGATATTGTTAAACTTTTTACACTTAAAAGTAAGGAACTGACGTCGTTACAAAGTTACGTCAGTGAACTCTTTTTCTTTTTAAATATCAGGGATGGTACCTAAAGAAACAGATGAGTAGATAAGTTGAATTCGAGAAGTTGAAGTAATCGTCAAAAAGTATTTCACGATTACAAAATAAAATGTATTTTAATACAAACAAAATTAATTTTATTACATTTTAGGCCAAAAAATATGTAATCATTCATTTATATAATAACGTCTGGCTCAAAAGTCAGTATCTAGAAACGTGAAATGTTACAAAAAAGACATAATTTCATTTCGCGCCATTATTTGACGCATTATTTTTGTAATTTTTTTAGTCCTTGTGTGAACTGTGCCGACTGTGCGCATATTATTAATACTTTTAATAACAATCGCATTCAATTTACAGATGTTTGAAGTCCTTATCGATTTATTCAATTTAATCGATGTTTTTCAGCAGGTTATCCTCACTATGAAGCAAAGACAAACAGTTGTCAAATGTGGCCTATTAAAATGGCCCTACTTTAACATATAGGTACACCGCAAGATATGACCAATAGCGGACTTAAAAATATTTGAAATTCAGACTGCAAGTACAATCAAAGCGATTCGGGCTAAAAAACAACAGTAAAACGGGTTGTTTGCTAATCTTCAGTAGTTTCAAATTATTTAAACACACAAGTACCTATACATAAGGACTCATTATCAGAATGATGATAACGCTTGTCTCTGCAGAAACACTTATGTTTTAGAACCACATTAATTAACGGGGCATGCGCGCACCCCGCAGATGCACAGCACTCGCGTGCGATACTTGTGCCATCCCAAAATACTATTGTCGGCCCCGTGCCATAAAAAACGCACCCAGATTGTTTACTTCACTTTTTACCTTTAAACTTCTGTTTAGCTTTTTATACGTATTTTCGTCGTTGCGCACGCGGCTACCGCTTTTGTACGAATTTCATTGAAGCGTTCCGCGCCTCTATTGTCAACGTCGATGTCGAGGTAATTCATTTTTAATGTTTAGTTAAATGTAGATAATCGCTTAAATTGCTCAACCCTCCTGACGTAATTTGTTGACACTATTATGTTCTGTTTCAATCTCGATAAAGAGTATAATAAAAGCTATATAAAATTTAATGCAATGTTATGCTTTTACTTTATTAATTATTATTTAATGTCCTCGCTTCGCTTTGTCCGCAGATTCACCCGCGTAGAATTTTCGTTTCAGTTTTTCCCCTTTTTAACCCTTTAGGGGGAAAATTTCAAAAATTCTCTCTTAGTGCTACTTCTTAGCTTCTTGCGTTCTATAGTTCTTTAGTTTGGTTGTCAGCAAAATCACTTAGTACTAACGAAAGAATTATATGTAAGTATCTTGATTTCCAATGTACTTAGTAAAATATTATCAGCATTACGTCAAATAAACATCCAGTATTGCAATGACATAACTCTATATTTAAGTAGGTAGGTAGGTAGGTATTCAAATTCGTTCGTCTCACGTTTGATTCAAGCAAAAGGCTGAATGCTAGCGGGGACTTCACGTTACCATGTTACCATCAGTACTGTGTATCTATTCTATCTATGACCATACTTCCAATAACCATAATATACTCGTAGTACCCATAATACTAGGCACATTTACCGCCTTCATAGTGTATTTAATCAAAATGTATTTTTAAGCAACGGGTATTAAGGTTTGGCCGAGCGGCCTAGATTTCGAACCTAGAAAATGTGGCGCGCAACACGACTCCTAGTTAGTTTCCCAAATAACAATCCTTATTTTTAAAAGGATTTGAATTACGAAACCTCATAAAGGATAATCGACCTAGGTCGAAACTTTCAATAGCATCGGCGATAAAAAGAAACAACTTGTCGACAAAAATATTTAAGGTGGACAATCGAATAAGGATTGAGAATTATTTTAGGAGTTCGATGTCATCGAGATGTTGAATTTAATTTTGTATCTTTCTATCACCAATATTCATAGAGATACTAGATCAATGCCAATATTAGTAGTCACAATATTAGTAGCCAATATTAGTATTATTATTAAACGATTATTAAAATAAAAATCATAATTCAGTGTTAGGATGTCGCGCTTTTGTTATAACTAGTTCAAATAGCGATAATAAGTTTCTATTTAAAATAAATAATACCCCAAGTACAAAGTAATAAAAATTTATTAACTTAACACTAAAATAATCTTAACCGAATATTAATAATAAAAAGTATTAAGTAATGTATTTCTCTTTTAAATACTGATGTATTAGTAAAATATGTTAATAGTAAATGCATATTTCAGATTATGAAACGCAATGTTTACCAATATTTCAAAGAATTTTATTACATAATATTTTATTTTATATTCTACAACTACATTGTGTAAGTACACAATGTAGTTGTAGAATATAAAAATTAAGGTAAGTAATTTATAGAATCGCCATATGCATTTCTAAACGAGATGAAAAATAAATTAAACTTTTGACAACAATAAATAGTTTTGGTGTATTAGGACCAAACAAATTATGCTGCCAAGAAGAATTTAAAATATTTTTCACAATTTACTCAAAGCTTATGATATTTCTGTATTGATACTAATTATCTATTATCAGTCACTATCCCTAATCAGTAGGTGGTCTGAGAGTTCATGTATTCCTGGTATTTCTTGGCTTGAGCTTGCTGCAGCTTCTGCAATTTCTTGACTAGACCTTTGCTGAGTTCTTTGCCCTCGTGATCGTGTGTGGGTAAGCCCTGTAATACAATTACAACCATGTATTAATATATATACTACATTAAATTATTGGCCATAATAATTAGTATATATGTACTTTATCTAGAATCTTTGTATTGATGATTATAAATATAGATCTTGACCAATAACTTTGCCTGTAACTATAACGTCGAATGGGGCAAACTTCATTGACATTTGCTCGGAGGTGCTTTTAGTGCCCCGGCAGTAAATGCTAAGTATCTCAAATAGTAACTAACAGCCATAAATAGTTCATAAATGTAAAATCAAACTGTAATTAAATAGCAAAAAAAGGAATCACACCAAGTTCAATTGGTCTTTAAGAGTTGGACCTAATTGTTTTTAACTGCTAAATATTTGAACAGTACATACTTTATCATCAAACTGAGAATATTTATCAGTCTCCGACTTAAACATTTCTGTGGGCGGTATTTTCTTCTGCTCTTCCTTAGCCTTTTGCGCTTCCAATAATTCTTGCTTCTTTCTCAACTTCTCTGCCTCGACTCTTTTTTTCTCTTCCCTTTCCTTCATTAATTCTTCTTTACTGACAAGTTTGACGACAGTGCGGTCTGAAATAGGATAAAACAATAATCATAAATATATTTTTTAACTTGTATCAAATGAAAAAGAGTTTATCTGTATTTCAGTTTTCGATATTGAAATTAAAGTGACGTACCTCAAATAGTTTGCATGGTATTAAAAAGAAATAAGTATAACTATCTTTTTACAAGAAAATAAGACTTCAATGTCGGCAAGTACAGATAATAAAAAAAACCTCGCCAGATGGCGCTAATTTATATGAGACCAGACGAAAAGCTTTCGAAAAAAAAGAATTATCAAAACCGATTCACTCAGTCCAAAGTTATATGGTAACAAGGTAAGAAAATACATTCGAATTAAGAGCTTCTTCTTTTTTTGAAGTCGTTAAAAAACAACAAATAAATGGTTATGTGCGCTCGCTTACCGGGCTTGTCCTCGAGCCGCACGCCGAGCTCGGGCAGGTCGTGGTCGCGCAGCGCGTCGCACAGCGCCAGCACGCCGCCCGCGCCCGCCGCGCGCGCCGCGTCGCGCACGCGCGCTCTGAACGCGCTCAGCGCTTCCAGGTACGGCATTACTGTCTCCTCCAACTGAACGGAAACAAATCGAACATTACTTGCTGATTATCTTATAGTGGAATAACTCTTTGCTGGTGGCAGTATGTCAAAGCTGTGATTGACAATATCTCGAAAAGTTTTAAATGGAGTTATAGCTGGGTCCCAAAGGGAAATCTCGGATTTATTTTTAGCCCATGAGGGGAATCAACCTGTATATAAGTTATTGTTATGACTTTTTTCTCCATTTGCTACCTTTGTTGTAATGCAAAAAATATAAAATAATAAATAAGATGTACAGTCCGGCCTTAAATCACTAGTTACTTCGATCCCGAGTTACGCTATATTATATAATAATTGTATTACATATATATTTATTATTTTATTTATTTATTATTTTGCAACACCTTAATCTAGGGTATACAAGGGCAACAACTTAATGCCTAATGGCATTCTCTGCCAGTCAGCCCTGGGTGCTGGTAAAAAAGGTAGATAGGCGCAAACACAAGATTTTATATAAAGTATGAAGGTAACTAATTCATAGTACTTAATCTATTAATTCATACATAAATACTCAAAATAAGTATAAGAAAAGAAAACATACAAAATATACATACATAATATATTAAATAAACATGAGTAATACCTATAAATATATAATATATAAATATATATAAATATATAATATATAAATATATAATATATAAATATATAATACATAAATATAGTATAGTAATATAATATCTGTCAGATATAAATATACATATATAAGTAAGTTACAAATATAAAATGTACGATGATCCTTAATCAATGGTAAGGTAATGTTCCCGGAGCAACTTCCTAAAAGTGAACTTAGTCCGAGCTTGCCTGATTGTGTTTGGCAGGGCGTTCCAAAGCTGTATAGCCTGAACTGTAAAGGAGTAATGGAAAAAATCACTTTTGTGTTGTGGAAAATTAAGCTTTAGATTTCGAGATGAACGTAGTTCCCTGTCACTAGTGGAGCAGTGAAACTGAAAATTTTCCTTGAGATAAAAGGGAGAAGTTGGCTCGTGTAATATAGAATACAGAACCAAGAGAATCCTAGAATTACGCCTCTGTCGAATAGTAAGCCATTTTAGCTGGCTACGATAGCTGGAGATGTGATCATATTTTCGTAAATTGAAAATGAATCTGATGCAATTGTTAAGGAGGCGATCTAGTTTATCGAGAAATACTTCAGTGAGGTCTGGATAGCAGACGTCCGCATAATCTATTATGGGTAAGACAAGGCTATAAATGAGTAATAATTTTGTTTTAAACGGGAGAAAGTTTTTAAGTTTATAAAGTGACTGCAGTGTACCATTAACTTTACGGCTAATTTCCGTTACTTGTGTTCGCCAGGTCAAACGACTATCGATAAATAGACCAAGATTCTTTACGGCATCGCACCAAGGGATTAAAACTTGATTGTAGAATATGCCCGGTAAGTTATCCATGTCAATCCTAGAAAGTAATCTTGAGCTACCCACCACTATCGCCTGACATTTTAAGGGATTAACGGTCACGCCATACTGCTTACTCCACAATCGCACAGCCTCCAGATTAAGATTCAATAAATCGATGGCGCTACTAAGTTGGTCTATATCAGAACTTACATACAGTTGTAAGTCGTCTGCATAAAGATGATACGAACAGGTATATGGTATATGGTGACACCAAAAGCATTATTCCATACGTACACAGCCAGCCGCAGCATCGCCGACCGGGAAGCCGATGCCGCCGCGCGGGCCGTCCACCGCGCCGAACACGTGCAGCACGTCGGTGACGTAGCGCGCGGCCGCGGCCAGCAATGGCGCGGGCCGCGGCCGCGTGCCGCGCAGGTACACGTGCGACGCGGTCACCAGCTCGCGGAGCGCGTCCAGCGCGCTGCGCGTGTCTATGTTGTCTGGGAGAGGAAAAAATTTGGTAAAGACGTTACATTACATAGCGTAACCACCTGGCTGTAGGCAACATCGCCTATGGATATTGTACCCGCTAGATTTTAGAAATGAGAGGTTTAGAAAAAGAAGAATAGTCTCACAAGCCCCTAGCCCGAACAGTTTCTTTGTCCGCTCACTTAAGTAAGAGGGTGGTAACTAGCCAATGTGAAGATACCTATACTCTTCAATGAGTACATGTTTATCAAAGTTTATTTAATATTATAATTTAATATTATTATTAATTGGAATTATTTTAAATTTGACATTATTTTTATTTTAAATTAATAGGACAATAATAATAATTATAGATCCTACTATCCTACTTCCTACTAATATTATAAATGCGAAAGTTTGTAAGGATGTATGTGTGTGTGTGTGTTTGTTGCTCTTTCACGAAAAAACTACTGAACGGATTTTCATGAAACTTTGCAGTAATATAGCTTAGACATCGGAATAACATAATTTGTTAAAATTTATAGAGATTTTTGAAGGGACTGGTTTCCCGAAGCGAAGCGAGGGCGGATTTACTAGTAATTAAGAATAATAATAAATATGATAATCGTATTTGAGCTAGTAATGTAATCCTCCTATCCTACTATCCTACTACTAATATTATAAATGCGAAAGTTTGTAAGGATGTATGTGTGTGTGTGTGTGTTTGTTGCTCGTTCACGCAAAAACTACTGAACGGATTTTCATGAAACTTTGCAGTAATATAGCTTAGACATCGGAATAACATAATTTGTTAAAATTTATAGAGATTTTTGAAGGGACTGGTTTCCCGAAGCGAAGCGAGGGCGGATTTACTAGTAATTAATAATAATAATAAATATGATAATCGTATTTGAGCTAGTAATATAATTTTTCAACACACTTGCTCGTAAAGTTGCTATTTTTTCTTTAGTCTTACGCCCGGAATGCGGTTTATTACACACTAGTGCGTTTTACTTTTCATTACCGCACTAGTGTTTTTCTTATTCCACTTTTTTTTAATATCCGTAAAGAGGTTGTTACCAAAAGATTTGTTATTTTGTAAATAAATAAACTTGTTGTACTTAGTCAAAATCTGATAAGATAAGATTATACTTCATCTAATTATCTATTAAAGAATTTAAAAAATACAATATTTTAAATCATTAATTACCGTAAATTCTTATTAGAAATACATAATTATTTAGTTTAATATACTGTGGTTGAATGTTCGGTGTCTCTGGACTTAACCTACGCGCGCATAGTTATTCAACCAAAGATACGGCGCGCGAAAAAATAAACCGCGCCATTTTGTGTTTTGTGCAAACATTTGTTCGTTTATAATTTGCTGATTTGTGACTGAAAAATGTCGATACCTAATTGTTTTTTTCCTCGCAAGTGTGTTGAAAAACGTCGTATGATACGCGTGTGCTTTGTTCATTACAGTCTTGGCTCTATTACAGCCCTCGCCTTGCGGCTCGGGCTCAATTCCGCCTCGACTGTAATGACCAACTTCGCGCACTTGTATCATAATGTACTATTATTTACTTTATTTCAATTTAATTAATCTAAATTTAAACCGATGCATGTAAAATTGACATTTAATTTTATTTTATTTTATTTTTGAAGGTTGTACACCTATGACGGTATATTACAGAGATCATGTATTTTGTAAACCAGCTTAAAGAACCTGTAATATTGCAATAAAGGATTATGAATTATGAATATGAATTATGAATTATGAATTAAAAGAATTAAAAGGCAAATCTGCAAAATCATTCCTAAGTTAAGGCCGCATTCCGATCACTTCAATTTAGAAATTGTACATAATATGCAAGTGGTGCTAAATATTTTATTTGCATATTTCACCACTAGCAGATTAAACCCAACTCAACTCACCACAAAGGGC
Source organism: Hesperia comma (assembly GCA_905404135.1). Lineage (NCBI taxonomy): Eukaryota > Metazoa > Arthropoda > Insecta > Lepidoptera > Hesperiidae > Hesperia > Hesperia comma. Next base: position 6,902,975 of record FR990020.1, read on the forward strand.
CGCGTGAACTTGTTCCTTGACAGCCGTGATCTTGGCAGCTAGCTGCTGCTCCGGCGGCCCCCACTCGCCGCCGCAGCCTTCGTCGTAGCCGCTTCGAAGGGCATCCTTTACTGTCAAGAAGAACTCCTGCAAGTCAAACAATCTACATTTTGTTTAGATGGGCACAAAACATACACGATTTCTGCAATATAATGTGACTACAATCTTGTTGCAGAAATCGTTTTCAGTGTTCAAAGCCATTTTAAGACCATCGCATAGAAAACATTGTGTTTTCTGTTAGGAAAATTATGTTTATCATTATGATAAGGCCGCTTTTTGACCCCGGTGGCTATGGTGAGTGGTAAGGACCATAAGAGGGAATACTCACAAAAAATATTAATATTAAATTGTCAATTTTTGCAATTTACATAGTTGCTCGATGACAGAAAAATTAATGAGAAAATAAACCTGCATGTTCTCCATTATATTCCCAGAACTTGAGAAATCTACCATCCCGCACTTAATCGCCTTGTAATATCACTTATAGTTAGTAGTAATTATGATAACTCACATTAAATAATTTTTCAGTCTGTATAGCCATTTCCATAGTGTTCTCTGAGTAATCCAATGTATCCTTCCAGCCGTGCAATAAGAAGGCTATTCGCAACTGGCGCGCGGTGTGTCGCTTCAGCGCGTCGGATATCGTCACGAAATTTTTCAATGATTTTGACATCTTACAGCCAGCTATGGTCAGGTGGCCCGTGTGTAAAAAGTAGTTAACCCAACCAGGTGTATCGAAATGTGCCTGAAAAAAAAGATAGCATTACATTTTTATTGTGTCACTAGTAAATCTGCCCTCGCTTCGCTTCGGGAAACCAGTCCCTTCAAAAATCTCTATAAATTTTAACAAATTATGTTATTCCGATGTCTAAGCTATGTTACTGCAAAGTTTCATGAAAATCTGTTCAGTACTTTTTGCGTGAAAGAGCAACAAACACACACACGCACACACACACATACATCTTTACAAACTTTCGCATTTATAATATTAGTCCTCCTCCTCGCGTAGTTTTCCTCATAGCTGAGGGTCATGACCCCCTCTACGGATCACTTTCTCTTTGACGGTCTTGCGCCATCTGCTGCGGTTATCGGCTTTGTGTATGGCCTCGTAGAAGTTGCAGTCCAATGTGGTGCGAATTTGGTCTGTCCAGCGTATTGGGCTTCTCCCCCGTGGTCTTTTCCCTTCGATCTTGCCTGTGACGACAAGCTTCTCCAGGTTTCCTCCATCTTTGCGAGCTATATGACCAAAATACTCAAGAACTCTTTGTAGGCAGATGAACGATAACCTCGTGTTTACTTTTAGTTCCTTGAGTATTGAGACGTTTGTTCGTTTCGCCGTCCAGGGGTGTTGGGAACACCTTTGACGTTTTGAATGATAAGAGTTTTGAGTGTTAGAAAGATTTAATGAGTGATATAAAAACTTAATTTAAATGAGTGATTGATTTGAGTGATATTATTGAGTACACTCGCGGAAATGTCTTGTTTGTGTCGCGCTACGATTTGCACAGTGCACTGAATGCAATTAGCGATTCTGGTAAACGCGTAGTCAGCGATGTGCGGTCAAAGACCGTACATACTCCCGGGCGAGAGAAATGAGATGAAATGGAATGGATGTTATGATTATCTAATCTAAAACAAGATGATCGGCAAACAAAACTGAATGATTAAATATTAAAACTTAGCAGTCTCTAAACGGTTCACTTATTAAAAACAGTTTTTCTAACTATGGGTGATGTCGATCTCTCAACGTGAATGTCTTGAAGATCAACTGTGTCCACGCAGGCACTCGCGCACCGATCACTAGCACTGGCACTAAAATTGACACTTGTAGGGGTCCCAGCAGCTTGCGGTGACGGCGCTGCAGCGACGGCGCACCTGCGCCGTAGCTTCCTGCAGGCGGCGACGACGCACGCTAGGCACGCCAACCCGACGATCACGTAGATCGCCGTGTAGTGATGTATGTCGTGGCTAGAGACTTTATCGGACAAATACGTCTCAGATTTAAGATGTTCGATCTGTTTTCCAATCGCAACCAATTGTGTGTTATTGATTATCACCGTGTCATCCACTTTATCTAACGGCACGGAGACATTGATGATGTGATTTATTCCCGCAAATTCAGGCCATTGGATGTCAGATGAGATGTTGATGCTAGTGCTCCTGGGATTGGTTGTATATATGGTAAGGTCGTCGGCTTTTAACATGCATCCTTGACCTACGGTAGCTACACCTGCACGATTAAGTTTCACGCTCGACATATGATGCTCACAAAACAAACGTAATGAACAATCATTGCAACAGAAATATAAGTAGGTATTAAATGTATGCGCAAGTTCATCCACTTGTTTTTGCATTCAGTTTCGGTTGTTTTACACTTGTTTGTAGTATCTCTTACGCACATCTTATCTTCAAATCTCATGTTATAAAATGGTGTATGTACATGACAGAGGTACAAATGGTGATGGTAAAGGCAGGATTTTACATCAGATCCAGATAAAGGAACGTAGATATCTTTTTTGAGATTGACCGCTAGATATTCTGATATGGGAATTACGCTTTTCATTCTATCACCTACTTGCACTGGAATTGGGTAAACATTGTATAGCTCAAATATATCTCTGAGAGTGAGAGGTATACGTATTTCGATTATTAAAAATTGTTGGGTCATTTTCGTACGAATTTGAAGCAACTGATAGATATGCTGGATGTCTTGAATATCTACTGGAAGTGCTAGATCTTTGTCCAGATGAGAGGAGATAATACCTAGTTGATCTTGAAGCTGTTTTGGGTTTATTATGTGAGTATTAATTTGTCCGTTGTATACATCTGTGACTGTATCCAATAAGATATTTTGTATGTTTTGCAGGTTATTAAACATATTGCTAGCTATAATCGCGGCTTGGGTTTAGTATCCGGTAGCAGGGGGGGAGGGGGGAGATTTTGAGGTCGTTAAATGTTCTTTCGTGATTAGAGAAAGCTTCCTCATAATCAGCATTTTCTCCTCCTAATTCGCTATCAATCTCCCAGTGCAAGGAGTCAATAACTGACCATCGCGATTGAATGGATTTTAGCGCATCTTCATATTCCCATTGATGTTTAAGAGAGTCGATGTCTATGTTAGATATAGTGCGTGTAAATGCCCTAAACTGTGAGACTTGCTTACGCAGCAGATCTTCGGATTTGCTGTTGGTTCCTTGTGACCTGCTGCTTGACGTGGATGGAATCGTCATTTTGCTGGTTGTACCGGTGTAGCGGACCTACTTTGCTTTTGAATAAAATCTTTACATGAGTGGTAAAATTCCCCTATCTTTTCGTAAAGACCATTAGTAAAATATGTGTGATTTCTGTCACCAAAACCACACATCTTGATATGGTTGGATTGGACCTCCTGCCAATAAGAGTCTTAAGTCTCTAGCCGGCGCCTTACGTTTTCAGGTGTCTTGCGCTCCGCTCCATCCTTCTTGAAATTTGTAAGGAGCTGTTCTATGGCTCCCTTTAGTTGCATTTGGGTGGCATAGATATCTTCCATTGTGTGCGACATGGTTAATCGATATAATATAAAAAGACCTTACTTGAATTCTTCAGGAAAGGTATTGGTATGAGTAGTTCACCCAGATCCTCGAAGACTCGATGACTGATGACGTAGATGTAGTGCTGATCCGGTAAGCAGGGCACGTATCCACAGAACGAAACAAGAGACTGTCACTTGGAAATGTTACTGCAGATGCAGACACACGCGAAAGGTCCCGCTTTCCGACGCTCGAAGGACCATAAAGATGTTGGGAACACCTTTGACGTTTTGAATGATAAGAGTTTTGAGTGTTAGAAAGATTTAATGAGTGATATAAAAACTTAATTTAAATGAGTGATTGATTTGAGTGATATATTGAGTACACTCGCGGAAATGTCTTGTTTGTGTCGCGCTACGATGTGCACAGTGCACTGAATGCAATTAGCGATTCGGGTAAACGCATAGTCAGCGATGTGCGGTCAAAGACCGTACATATAATATCAGGGGAATATATTATCAGGGGAATATATGTCCAGGGGAATAATATTAGTAGGAAGTAGGATAGTGGGAAGTAGGATTCATTGCTTTTTCCTTCGTATGTGGACGTTATCAAGGTAAGGTTTGACCATAACATATGCATATTTTACCTCACTTTGAGCCAGTTCATTGTCATGATGTGGGAATTTGAGATCCACACCACCAGTATGGATATCAAGCTTGGACCCACACACGTCTGAAGCCATGGCTGAGCATTCTATGTGCCACCCTGGCCTGCCCGCACCCCACGGCGACTCCCATGAGGGTTCTCCTGCTTTACTCCGTTTCCATAATGCAAAATCATTTGGGGAATGCTTTTCAGCGGTTTCATCACTTAAATCACCTGAAATTTAATTTATACCTCACAATATTCTTTGAAAAACACCAGTTTTCTTTGATTTTTATCATTACAACTTCAAATACCCTAGGTTTAATTTCATGGTTAAAGAAGACCACCAATACTAATAAGTTTTCGCAATTGCTGCTTTATGTAGAATTATAAACTGGGCAATAACGAAGAAATGTTGAAGGCTCTTTGCAAGTAATTTAAAATTTTACTTATATTTTCACCTCACCTTGTATACAAAAAAATATTTTTGATTAATTAAAAATGTATTACCTTCTCCTTCTTGCAATGATTTTGTATCTCCGTAGGCTTCAGGCACCAGACGAGCGTAATGATGATTCTCTCTGCTATCAAACTCGCTTACACTAAAATATACTGAACCATTTGATTCATATGCTAATCCATTATCTATAATTTTTTGTATAAAAGTTATAATTTGTGGTATGTATTCACTGACTCTTGTTAATATGTCAGGTGGTAGAACCTGAAAGGGCAAAATGTGTGTTAAGTTTGATTAGTGTCCTTTAAAATACTTATAAGTGCTATATACATCAATTTTATGGTGATAAATACTTTAAATCCATTCTAAACTATAAAAGGAGTTGACTCCACTTAAAAGTGAAAGAAAATCTCTTGATTGAAAGTAAGCTATTACAATTGAACAACAAACAACAATGACTAGGCTTACTCATTCCAAAAGTCAATTAATAAAAAGTGTATAGTTAAAATAAAACTTGATTAGATCTGTAGGGACATAATGGATATTTTGTGATATCGTAAATTGTGAAATGAATGAATTGGGAATCATCATTTGTCATGCAATTGATTAGATTTGAGCATAGCACATGTGGATGCATATTTACATTAAGAGCCTTCATGTCTTTGTGGAATTCATCTTCCCAATATCTAGGAAGGGCAGTGAAAATGGCGTTATCAGTGACTGTGGCTCCATATTGCTTATCTAACCAGTCTGCTATAGGATCCTTAGCAGACTTCAACATATCACATTTAGTTTTAGTAATTTTCTTGTCATCCTTCATTTCAACTGCAGCCTTAAGCTCTTTGACAGCATTTGCTACACTGAAAATAAATAAATACTTTACACAATTATCCCCCATACCAAGGTTACCTTTGCAAATACTGTTTTAATTCATATAATTATTTACTAATACTTTGTTTCAAAAATATTAATAAAACATAACCATTTCGTCATAATTTCCCTTTACATTTGTTCAACATTGGCAGAATCACACAAAGTCTACATTAAAGAGGCCCAGATTTGAAATGGATTGTTACTATGGCTTCAAACTAATAGCTAATTAATTCAGGATAGTGTTCTCTCTTCAAAATGTAGAAGACCTACAACACAGTCTACTGCAATCCAATTGCACATTAAAAGAAGGGTAAGTGAGTAAGTGTCTTATAATATAACCATAAAATAAATAGACAGCATTGAGTACTTACTTGTCTAACATTTTTTGCATTGCATTTTTTTTATCAGGATCCTCAGTTTTTTTAACAACTTCCTCATAGTAGTTAACAACAGCTGTTGCATCATCTATTGTCTTGTCTAAGCTTCTGGGCTCCTTCACATAGTTATCATACAAGTGGTTCTGTCTAGCTCTTTTGATGATTTTGTCATCTATATCAGTGATGTTCATTACATATAATATGTCATATCCGAAGTAGTTTGCCATGACCCGTCTCAAAATGTCAAATGATATGTATGACCTGGAACATACCAATAGAAATCCCTGTATTCCATACATAAGAAAACACTTAAATCAGCTAACATTAGGTCAGTATGAAAGGCAATCTTATAGATACATGGTTATTTCTAGCACACAATATTGGGTGGAGAGCAGATAAAAAAAATGTGCAAATATGATGTGGCCAAAAATCATTCTCGACATTTGTAACTATAAATTTACAACATCACTGGAAGCAAATTTTTCATTACCTAATTAATGTTTTCAATATTGTTGTGTGTCAATCAATAAATAGTTAGGGTTTTACCTCGCATGCCCCATATGGGATGCGTCATACACCGTAGGTCCACAGCTGTACCAGTTGACACGATTGCCATTAGAACACACGAACTCTTCTTTTTGTCTTGTTAAACTATTATATAGTCTTAAAACCGGTCTTTTGTCTGCTCTGGATGGTGGTGACCAGCTCGGTTGACTTCTTTTAGACATGTTGGATATTTCGGTGCCTGCACTCCTGCACTAACCTTAAAACTAAAAAGAACCTTAATTACTTAAACCTTAAAACTATAGAGGAGTGTAGAAACAACCTATAAAACACTAAAATACACACCTACTAAAATACTACGTGTCACATGAAAAGAAAAATATGATACGTGTATTAGTCACGTTAGAATTTAACCAACTCCAGCACTTAACTGCGAGAACTAGCTAACGGAAAGATGTAAAATGAAAATAATTGTAATTTATTGAATTTTACAGCCACTTGCAAGTCAAACTGTCAAATTGACAATTCGACTGTTGGCAATTGGCATTTGGCAACCAACCATAGAGATCAACCAACAATGTTGATATGTCAGTTTAACAGTCAACAGCTGACGTTGACATTACTTCTTTTCAACGAACCAAACATAGAGTACTATCAAAACACAGATGTTTTTTATTAAAATATTTGTGTCCATACCATAGAGATAGGAATATACTTAGTCCTTACTCCTTATAGATCAATAATTATATCCATACCATAGTGAGAGACGTCCATTCCACATCTAGTTGCACAGCACAGGTAGGTAGCTTATCGATAGAGGTCAGCATTAATGTAAGTCTATCTCTCTCTGACAAATAGAGGGAAACGGTTAAATAAAGGAGATAAACTGAGATATAAGTTTTGGCAATATAAACATTTTTTATACTAAAATAAGTCTTAATGTCTGTCATTTTAGGCCTAATTTGGTTTGAACTAAATTAAAATCTGGTACGTTAAAGTGGTTATAGACAAAGATTACAGATGTGTATGCATATTCGTAGATGTGTGCAGTAACTATGTGACCTATGTGTGCTGTATAGTATTGCTATTTATATGTAGGTATGTCTATGTTCATTCAATTCAATACATAATAACAACGAACGAAACGCGTTTTTATTTTACTGAACTACTTCGTACAATTTATTGCGTTCTTCTGTATTTTTACATAGTTTTGATCACTTTTACGATCATATTTCAGCTAAAATGGCTCTCTGTGTTTGCAAATGTCTTAATGTTACATTAGAAAGTGACAAAGTTGAAGAAATTAAAGACATCGGTAAACTGGATCTATCTTCGACCGAACAAAGGGATATATTTTTCAGTGAGGTACAGTTTTGTGTAAAGTTTCCAAATATGATTATGTTATTATTATTAGCCTTGACATGAGAACATTTACCGACCAGTCTTTAGCTAAGTTATTTACGTCTAAGGTATCCTTGGCGATTATTTACGAAACCTAGTATACCGTATAATGTAAAGCCCCTTTAACTACATTTTTCATAATTATTTCAAGCATTAGTACCTCATAATGACTGCTTACATAAAAATATAGCTATAGTGTTATGTAACTGAAATGTGTAAACAAATTGTAAACAGTCTACATGTGAATTGTGAATGTTAGCTTTTTACAACACTAAAAATAACACACACATTAGAATGTGAATAGCTCATGAATAAACGGGTAAAAAGTACCTATTTATCTGTCATTCCGAGATTTTAATGTCAAAAGATTTGATACATATTTATTTAACTGAGTCGTGCCATCATAACTAAACACAAATCTATTATTAATGAACACTGAACATACAACCAGTAGTGACATGGTGTGTCGATCAACCAAAACTGAAGATGCCTTTCATGACATTAAGGCTGAAAATGATCATGATGTGAAAAAAAAATACTGTTCTATAGGATCTAAAAAATATATTGATTATTCAAGAAATTATTAGGAAAATAAACTCTTTGAATATATTATAGTATTTTGTAACTAATTAATAAAGGTATATTTATACCTACACATCCATGCAATTAATTCTAGGGATTAGGGATTTATAATCAAGAGTTTTGTTCTAATTCAGTCACAGATGCTACCCTTGAGGAATGCGATGATGGTGTTTATAAAAGTGTAACTGGCACCACTACTTTCTATCTGACACATAATTGCTCTTAAAAAATTATAATGATGGTAGAACTGGTACTAAGTACTGTAATGGGCAGTGGTATTTACCTGGGTGAACAGTATGCCCCTACCACCTAATACAATATAATATCTCAAATAAACTTTTGTTAACATTAATATAAATTTATCTCCAACTAAAGGTATAAGAAAATGTTACAATTCCAATTTTTTTCGTCTATTCTAGGAGTTACTGTCATGCCCAGTATCAAGTTTAAAAAGTCACATTGCACAGCCTTCACTGGTTAATCATCGTTCTGTTGGCCGCTGGAACCTTGAATCTTGTTTAGCCTGTGGGCAGACCACTCACGGATCATTACAGGATAGACCAGACATTGTTTTTATTTGCAAATCGTTACAAGTGAGTAATCTGGCATTAATTTTAAGTTTCGGCAAAGTTCTGTAACTTTATCCTCCTGCAGCCCATTAGTTTTTTCGATGGTACTGTAAAATCACCCAGAAGTCCTTTTTAAATGACCTTTCTTGTAATGTAGTAAACGCCCAAGACTTCGAAGTATATTTTCTTGTCTCAAAAACTACATAGGATTTTTTTAATCAATTTTGTGGGTACTAAAATGTATAAAAGAGCATGCTGAAATAGATTTTAATGGTATAACTCGTGTCTTTTTAAATAGACATTGGGCGTTTATTACATAACTAGGTGTAAAAACATTGACCTTTATAAAAGACATCAAGCGTTAATTAGAAATAAAACGTTTTTCTTTATTATCAACTTTCTTATTATTAATCAACGTTATAAAAATTATACAAAGATATTTCTTAACTAAATAAACCACAATTCGAGAGATCACTCATAGAAACTACACTTCTCTTGTTCAAATAATACTACTTATAAAAAAAGAGGTAAAACAAAAATCAAGACCTCATGTCTTGAATGGTAATGTTACAGACCAGTTATTATTGTCAATTGCCTCTGAAATTAAAGGAGCCTGGGGCTGACGTGTACTCCTACTTCGAAGACTTCTTCCACGTGACCTAGCACCTCTGCGACGTTGAGATCGACCTCGAGTAAAAGAAATGTTTGGAATATTTTCAATTTCACGCTCTCCGTCTTCGAATTCCGAAGATGAAGTATCCTGCTCACTCTCATGGACTACAAACTCAACATCGCCTAGATCGTCATCACTAGGCACGAAATATTCCGTTTCTGATTGCTCTAAAGCTTCAATAATATCTCGGTCACACAAATCTGTAAAGAAATTTATAAACATAATATCAACCCGAAAGTGATTTAAAATGGACAAAACGGTTGACTCATAAATGCAATTGGCGCTCAATGTCCTTTATAATGGACAAATCAAAATTATTAAAAATTTACAAGTTGCTGAGTAAAATAGATCAATAATATATAATTACGAACAATAAAGCATTGATTTTATACAAAGTTTTAAATAAAAATTCACCTATTATAAAGATTATAATGGATTTACTTACGTGAACTCTGCGCGTGAGCCATCTTTCGTTGAAATATCACTGATTTGACATATGCCAATTTGACATTTCTATTCCATAGTCAAAGGTTGCCAATGTAACAATAAGAAACTTCGTAGTGAATGATAGTAACGCGCGAAATTCAAATAAAATACTGCCTAAAATAAAATGTCATTTATAAATGACGGTGGGCGTTACTTTCACAAAGTGCTGTTTTTTCATGGGCGTTACTTCTATTTATTGATTTGTACTGTAAAAGTGACATTGGGCTGCAGGAGGTTATACTATTATGCATGTCTCATGAGTCCTTTTTCAGATTTATATCATTGCCTTTTCAGACTAGTCCAGATAGAATCAACAACTTAAAAAAAAGTCACAATTTTTCACCTGTATTCAACTTGCTTGTGCCAGAAGTTTCCAATGATGTTGAAATGAAGGAGAACATAGATTCTAGCAACCTTTTAGTCAGTGATAAGAAAGCTTGCCCTCCCTCAGTGCAAGTTATAGGGAATTTAAGGAAACAATTAAATCAGACACTTCAGTCACAGTTGGATGCAATTGAGGAAACGGTCAGACAGTTTAAAGATCAAAAATATGCTGAGTATGAGGCATACAGAGAAAGAGCACAAAGGGATCATAAAATTTTGTCCAGGTATCTATAGTGGATTATACTATCTTAATACATTATTGCTAATACAGGGCCAATTTTCATCAAAGGATGTGAGTTGTTTACAACATAACAATGTATATCTAACATGGTGCCAAAGATTAATGTGGAGTGCAGTTTTAAACGTAAAATAATTTAAATTTTGTTTGTTAAACACATTTTGTGTAAAAACTTGGACCAAAGTATTTTTTAAATTTCTTTGCAAATATAATATAGTGCTGGCAATCACTCATTTAAATGTATATATTTATCATTAATGTGATTTTAAAAGTGGTAAACTATAATGTTTCAGTATTATAAGCAAAATCAGGAACAGTGCTGATGGCGACACTCAGAGTACTGACTCCAGCTTAGACAATGGACCACCCTCACCACTTCTACCTCCACTACAGAGACGAAGACTGTCTTCTATTAAAGATGCCAAAAAAGCAGCACAAAATATTATAAAGGTATACACAAACCTTCTTTACATTATTCTACTCTGTTAATAATACATATGGGACACTATGTTTAAGTTAAACATACCATTCCATTATTTTACTATGGACCTCATTAACAATATTGGTTTAACAAAGTGTGTACACAATATCTAAGAGTACAGCTTATTTTAATATTGTCAGGGTAACTATTTACAGGGTTATAACCTTGTGTTTAGGGTGTAGGTTGTAGGTGTCACTACCCATCCTTGAGTGTCACCCATTTTCTTGATTCATTGGGTATACATTATTTACTGTGGCCCATATCCTGGTATATATGCTTGCAGGAAAACTAAAACCATATTGATTATTTACATCCATACTTCCATACTAATATTACTAATACTAATATTATAAATGTGAAAGTGTGTTTGTTTGTTTGTGACTCTTTCACGTCGCTACATGGCTATTATATGGTGTCGTTTATGTGTGTGGGGATAGTTATATTATAGTTATATTATGTGTGTGGTGGAGGGTGGGTAGGCTACTTTTTACCATGGAAAAACATCTCATTCCCATGGGAAGATCGAGGTTTTGTTAGTTGCTAGATATTTAGTTCCGGATCTTGTTAATAGATGGCGTTAGTAAAATTCATTTGCAAGTTCTAAATCACGCTATCAAATACTACATGTAATTTACTTATGTCATAGGCAAATGTTATACCTGATGTTCCAGTATATCATATAGTAGGCTACTGTTTATCCGAGATTCCTACGGGAGCGGGACCTACGTGGTTGTTACCTACGGGTCCCGAAGCGAAGCGCGGGTGGTTCTCTAGTATGTCATATTATGAAGATTATGAACCCCATAGTACCTGTCTCTTATGATAGACCTCTGTTTAACCTAACCTATATCTTTTACCATCTTTGTAAGTACATACACACCATGTCCAATATTGTGTGTGAGTTTTTGAAATGGAAGTTATGTAAGGTCTTGGGTAACAAAAGAATTTGTCTCTTATGCTTTGCAGCAATTGTTTTTTAATGCATACATTTGTATCATTTCAGTCTAACAACCATAATATTACAAATGAAGAGGATTCTCTGGATGCTGAAGATATATTCGACTTAGAAGGCATGGATTCTCGCAATAACATCGCCTCCGACGCTGATGATTATGACTCTGGACGTAAGTATTCTCAAAATGAATTTAAAATTAAAAGCCAGAACTTCCTGAATCACTTCGTGAGAAATGATGCCGAGATCATGGATTAACAGATCCAGCCAGAAAGAAGTGTCTTAGGGTTCAATTAGGCTCAATCCTTCTGTTTTAAAACGAATATCGCTAATTGTTCATCCTAAGCGTACTCTAGTTCGACGACAAAAAGTCACCGCTTGATACTCCTTGCTCAATGGTGTGCTGTCTTGAGACCCAGATCTGGACTTATTGAGTTCTTCAGTGCTGTATTTCGCCAAATAGCCCGTAAATACATAGAAAATTTATAAGTCAAGTAAACGCATTAGTTTAACCTGTAATGTTTACTTTTCATGTAACTTAGTAAATAAATAAATAAATTTCCGATTAGAGCACACATTTATATTGCTCATGCTATGTTGCCCACAGAATCCTAAAAACAAGGATGTTTTCTTAATGTATCAGTCCGTAGTAGCAGGTTGACAGTCATGATTATAATTACCAAATGTTTACCAAGGTATCGTCAATTTTCAGCGGAAGACAGCAACGACGAAGGCATCCACATCTCTCGGCCGCGCGCCGCGCCCGCCGACATCGCCCGCTCTCTGCCCATCACCATGCCGAAGATGCCGTCGGCGCGCCCCAATCCGAGAGGCATGGATGACTATGTAAGTGTTATAGCTGTTATATAATGATAATGTTTTGAAGTGAAACTCTAATGCAGCTCGCAGTTGATACCAATTTTCCTATATTTATAGACTTTATAGATGTGGCAGGCGGGAACAATATTCAGAGTCGGCCATAAAGGTGTTAATGTAATTTTTATAAACAGTAATTACACCCAAAATAATTTTGAATATTCGTATTATCAAGTGTTTTATATTTTTTTGTTTTACAATATTTTTTAATGATACTTAGATGGTAAAAATTCGTTGATGGTTAACGCACTAAAATGTATAGAATAGTATATTTCGAGGAGTCCTACATAATTATATAGGCTGGCGAGAATTCAATTTCTTCGCTGTTTGCGTAATTTATTGCGAATTAATATTGTTTTGGTAATAGTGGGATAAAAGTGAGATCAAAATGATAATTTTGATTATCAAAATTTCATAGCGTTTTGCGTCACGATGTCGACGAACGATACGTCGAGGCCTTGTTATATAATTATTTAAGCTGAGTTATTAATTATGCAATAAAAAATATTTAGAAAATTGAACCAAAATAATACTCAAGGAGAATATCCTAAATTTGCGTGGAGTCACGCCAAGTGCGTTGTAAAGATGCTAATATAAGAACGTGAAAGTTTTGGCATTTATTTGAAAGAAACAGGGACACCGTCTAATGAGCGACGGGTCTTGGGTTTGATTGCCTGCCGCGGCACGCGTGACACACGTGACAGAATGTTCATTAGTGGGCCTTAGTTGCTGTAACGATTCATGTGATACACCATGTGTGTTTCCATGCCACCCGCTTACAGGGACTTTTCACCTTTTTAGAATAATACAAGTACATAGGGTGGAGTAACAATATTCAATATTTCTTTTTTAAGAGTAAAACAAACGTTTTTTTAAACAAACATGTGTATAACATACAAAAAATATCTTTGAAAAAAATGTCAATGAAAAGTAACCCTTAAAAAATTCAAATACTGTTGAATTTTGACTGCAGACCACTCACCAATACTTTAATGTTCCTCAGGAGGAAACGGTAGACATAGCAGCGAGTATCCAGGCGATAGCTCGCTCCGTGCACAGCGATATGTTCGACCTGCCGCGCCCGCGCTTCTCCACGCAGATTTAACGCCGCGTCCTTCCCGCTAGTGTAGTAAGTAACCTTCGTGTATGCAGCTCATGTGACAAATATGTTGAAAGAATCATAGATCAAACTAAATGCGAGTAGAAACGGGCATATTTCATTCCTGATGTGTTTCATCCGTCGCTTGCGTACCGCACGCACGTGTGCGTGTGCGTCGCGTTTCATGTACGAGTATGTTTGAACGGTCTCGCTCGATTAATGGTCTGTGGACTATTGTGTGTGTAGAAATAGGAATTGGTATGTAAACTGATTGTCTTTATTTGCGATAAGTGTACTGAAAGGGTTGTAACGCATCGTTTTACATTAGAGATTACAGTGTAACAATGTATCCTATTAGGAATACGGCACTTCGGCTGACGCCAGTATGTTACTTTGTCAGTTTCTATGTATAATATTTTAATTTCAAAGTGGAAAAATATTCGTTTCTAATTTCATTTAAAAGTAGCGTTACGTTATCATCTATGTTAAATCAGCGATGAGATATAACTTTTGTGAGACACACTTCAATGTATGCAATTATTTGTTACATGACCAGTTTGTATTAGTTTGTATGAATGAGACCTGCTCTTCGGAACTAAAGTCAATAAGTCTTCGAGTTGTGTATGATTTACTTATTGGTGCTTGCAAGATGTGATTAAGTGACCCTAGTTTCCGGTAATAATAATATTTATATGAACATAAATCATATGCTACAATTCTATCAACTCATCTTTGTAACGGTATACAGATTTTAATGGCCATTAATGTTAAAGAGTATTATGTCAATTATCGTCGTTAGTTCCTATCAATTGGATATTTGTATGTTAAGAATTTCTGCACTCAACTGTAAATATTTAACATGTCTCAAATAAATAATTCAATGTGAGGTGTGGTTTGTACACTTAATTAGTAGCTGTGGTTTATGTTCATGTTCATATTGAATACAGCGACTTGGTTCTTTCTCTTCAACACATAGTAAATGATTGCTTTGACATCATTTAAAATTCAGTTTCCCACTTAATTACAATTCTTTCTCATCATATAAGTATAATATGTACATTTAACAAGTTAGGAATGTCTTTACTTTAGAAATCGATGTGAATAGAATTTTACAGGGTTAAGTAACATTGTGCTCGGAAATTTATCATAAATAATATATGATATACACATAGCGTGTAGTCAAGAGGCTATGAAATGTTAATGATATAGAATTATTATGTGGGTGTTTATTCAGTAAAAAGAATTTATTGTTAGAATTCAACTTCAAATATTCGTAATACTTATTTTATGACATGAATTGGAACTAGTCGGTTGTCAATAGAATGTAAATATGCGAACACATTAACCTATTGCTAGGTATGGGTCTCTGGTTTAATGGCCCAACTTGGTCACGTATAACCCTTCTTCCTTTATGTATTGACACAAATCTTCTAAAAAAGTGAACCTCAGCCTTCCCAGGTAGATGAAGGGCATCCTTCATTTTTGTACATAATGGTGCTTCTACAGTGCTTTATCCATTCGGATCAGAAAATAACTTTGTCA
Source organism: Hesperia comma (assembly GCA_905404135.1). NCBI lineage: Eukaryota > Metazoa > Arthropoda > Insecta > Lepidoptera > Hesperiidae > Hesperia > Hesperia comma. The sequence continues at coordinate 6,918,665 of FR990020.1, forward strand.
TATTTATATTTGCCTTAGCATAGTCTAGAACCCTTCCAAGCTATCGTCTTCCAAGAATATTTAAGATTTGACAATACTAAAATTAGTACTTGCGTTTTCGTACCTAAAACGGGGCGATACGTACTCTGCCTTAGTTGTTATCGCTAAGCTTCGTCGAGAACTCTCGGCTTGGCTTGATGCTTTGTTATTTTACCTTTGATTATTGACTAATAGAATCCTTGAATATCCTGTATAAGTTCGAAGAGGCCCATACCTTGCGCTGGGTAAATAGTGACGCAATCAATGAAATCAACTAGAACTACTATTAGTACTAAAATGAAGTCTCGCAAGCCGGTGCCAATTTAAATTCTAGAACAATCTGGTGTTATTTGTATAGTATCCGAGATGGTGACCAATGAGAGCAAATATTTCATTATCTTTCTGTAAACTAAACACTGAGAGATAGTAGTGTTTTGAATCCGTTGGATAACTCCGTTGATCTGGTTTCTTTTGATAATGTGTTTATGTGTGTCATACTCAATCACGTCAGTATATAATTATAATGTCCGTGGATTTGTTATATCTATACTATACCTGTTAACATCTAAGTCATATCTCTGTTAATAGGAACTTTGTGAGTTTTCTATTAATTTTTATGTCGTGTTATCTTATTGATAGGAAAAAGTGTACAAAAATATTAATACTTGCATTTCTTACTAGTCTTTTAGGGTCACGAAAAATTAAGAAATAATCCCTATTGAATTTATATTCAACTATACTGGATTCACTAAATATTATGTTAACGGTTGTACATAGAATCATAACAGCATCATTAGTTTTCATAGGTAATACATTAAAAATACCTTTATTTTTATAACTAATATTTTGAATGTAATAAAAACAGATGGTAATTGAATCAGGAGAAGGCGTTGCCGAGGGTCTTATTGAACTTATATTGTCTCTAGTAATGTATGTAAGTCTATATTCGGTTTGTAATACCTACTTGTATGTTAAGAATATGAAGAGATAGCAGTCCATAGTTATTGAGTGTCTTCCAAAAGCACAGTTCTGTAAGAATCATGTAATTTACGGTTTAATTGAATGTAATTTTGCGTAAAAATACCTACTTTGTTTAGATTTATATAATTTTTTCTTTGGTGTGACGATGTCGAGATGGACCTTGAATGTAAAGATTTAGAAATCGTGTAATAAAAATGATGACAAATTTTTTTATTTCTTTGGAATCCCTTTACAGTTTCATTTTTTAATATTCTCGGAAATTATTCAACGCTTGAGTTAAACCTTGAAGCCTCGTGTTTTGACTTTACCAGAGTATGTATGGCTATATTGTTTGGTATTTATTTTGTTAGAGAAATGTGCCAAACCCAGGCATGACAATTAAAACTTAGGCACTTCTCACATTACGCTATTTATTAGCTACGCAACTGCGACGCAATCCCAAAATTCGTATGTATCTGACACTTTTGACTGACAGGCTGTCAGTGAAAAGTGTCAGATACATACAAATTTTGGATTGCGTTGCAGTTGCGTAGCTCATAAAAAGCGTTGTGTGAGAAGTGCCTTAATTTCATCTTAATGAAGATAAGTCAATAGCGGCAACCTGAATACCCCCAATATTTATACGCGTAGCTTTTTAGAACACTCGGCCTATGTTGTATTTATCGTATCGCTGTTTATTTAATATGTCCAAGGTTTGCGTAAATAAAACCCTAGCTATCTTACAAAGATTATTATTTTTACGTAATATTCATCCAATACCAAATTATTATTCTTTTGATGATATTTATCTTTGTACTCTAACGTAGTGAAATTACCTACTCTGTGCTGCGAACTATTTGATTGTCATCCGTTGCTATGGTTACAGCGTCACAACAAACTAATTCAGTCAGGTGGCGATACAGCATATCTTCGAGTTAGATCTTATAGATTTTATATTAAATAGTGTAAGTTTTTATTTAGGGTTGGCATGTTGGGCTCGCGTTACTTGTCCCGCCAGGATTCAGGCGCCAGGCGCGCTGTGGATGATGACGATGAGTTGTACAGCGGATTCAACGACGTGGCCCCCGCGCTCGATACCCGCTCGCTACGGGAGGACCAGGCCTTCCAGCAGGTGCGCACCGCCGGCTTCGGCAGGCTGCCCAGTAGGACTGGCACTGGGGTGAGTACCCAAAATTGTGGAACAGAACTTGTGGGTCGTGGTGGTGGGTGGTGGTACCAATTTTCCCAGATTATGATTTATCTAATCTGGGGAAATTAAAAAAAAGGAACGTACATTCACTAATGGGCGTGAACTACCAGTCTACACATATAAGACTCAGTAATGGCGTCAGAATTGCAAAGTATGTCACTTTCTCCTGAGTGAGTTAAAGGAATAATTTAGTTGGTTATACAGAATATCTGTTATTTTTACGTACCTACAGTCAAGTAGTATTCTTGATAAGATATTTAATAGTGCATTCCAGAAAGTTCATAATTATTTATTTCGGTCTTTAGAAATAGCATAGCATCAGTGAGCACCTTACATTTTCATATCAAGTTGGAGCTTGAGTATAATTCCACTTATAACGAATCCTTAAATAACGTGGTTTTGCTGCTATTTAGCCTTTGACTAGGAAGAGCGTCCTATCAAACAACAAGACCAACTAGGTATCTACTGAAATTACAGGAACCTAAATAAAAATAGACGTTCATATGTCGTTGTACGCGTTCCATTGCAAGTTTAACATGACAATAAATATCGTATAGCTGTTCCGCGTGGGCACGGTGAGCGTGTCCCGCGCGGGTACGGCTGCGGCGCGGCCGGTGACGGCGCTGCGGGCCGTGGGGTACATGTCCGCCGCGCGGGACTCCTCCGCTCGGGAGGACAGCAAGGAAGACAGGTTGGCTTGTTGTTATCCTACAGAATTCATAAACGATTTGGTTGCGTTGCTATGGCAGCTTTTGACTTACTAACTACCACTAAATAAAATTAGGACATTTACACATGCACAACGGCAGGAACGACTGTTATACTGACTGTTAGACTGTTAGACTGAACGACGATTATATTACAACCATAAGATACGATAAATATTTTCTTAGTCGAAAACAGAATTAAATATTTAACTTCACTGTATTTCTTCATAGCATCGAAGACAAAATAAAACAAATGGAAGCAAAAATAATGACCCTAGTTGAAGAGTCGTGTATGTTAAGCGCACGAATAGAACACGATGAGGATTCCGGTACGAAAAGAGAATATGACCTGGGCAAGGCAAGTACCCATCCACTTTTACCTGTGTGCTGGTAGTATGGTCTTTCAAAAATGGGACATTACATTCACAGAGAATCAAATAGGTATGTATTTATAATATGTGAAAAAATATATTTAAGTACTCTAATTGGAATCGAAGCCAGATCCTTGTGTTCGGCAATCATAGTGACCGTTAACCAATTTTCTATCCATTTAGGTATGTACTAATATTGCCTATACCTATGTGCGACAATCTCTGTCTGACGTAGTTTACGATTACCACTCATCAACGTTTCACGAAGTTCTCGGTGCAATTTATAGGTACGTGTTTTGTAACATTTTAGGCGCTGGCTAAAGCGCAGGAAGCGTCCACACTGGAGAGGCAGCTCATCCGGATGCAGGAGCAAGCTAATATGGGTGATGCGCATAATCTGGACCTCACGTTTGCTGTTAGTACATACAACATAAATAATATTAGAAAACGATCTCTAAAAAAGCTAAAAAAATACCTACCTCCGTAATAATTAGATTCAAATGATTTTATAACTTGCTTATATATTATACGTGTCTCAAAATACAGATTTATAAGTACCTACTTATTTATTGCATCAAACTTTTTGCGAAGAATAAAATTTTCGAGGTCATACAAAATATATTAGATCCACGTTATTTATTTACCTAACTAAGCTTAAATTATCTTTAATTTATTACTCGCCCATGATTAAACTATTACATATTTACTTATCTGCTTTTTAGGTATTATGTAATTTAGCTGGACAATACGCACAAAATGAAATGTACACGGAAGCGTTGAATACTTATCAACTACTTACCAGAAACAAACTATTTCCGCATGCTAATCGGCTCAAGGTGAAACATAGTTTTATGACATAATTATTATATTTGGCAAAGTAACATAATCTTAACTGATAATATTGTCTAAGTATTCAGGTCAACATGGGAAACATTTATTTTAAAATGGGGGAACACCCGAAAGCTCTGAAACTTTATAGAATGGCACTAGATCAAACTCCAACAGCCGAGAAAGATTTAAGGTGAGCTTTTCCTTTTGTACTTATATTAATTTTGTTAATTTTTATTAGCAGTCCACGGATTTATAGTAGGTAAGTATATGTATACATTTTCCTTCATGAAAACTAAAGTTAAATGTCAAGTTTAATCACTAAGGTATAAGGTTTAAATCTTCAATAGGTAAGTAGGTACCAATACCTACTGATAATATTTCCATTGTTACAGGATGAAAGTAATGCACAATATCGGCTTGCTCCTCGTGCGGATGGGCAAGTTTCGTGATGCCGTCACCAATTTCCAACATATAATGCACGAACAAGGAGATTTTCAAACAGGTCAGTTTGTTCTAATAGTCTTATGAAAAAACATAAGTGACTCATTCGACTCTCAATAACATCAAAATTATAAAACATCATATTAAGATGTCACAATAATTTCATAATAAACCGAACCCCAAAGTTTTGTCGGCCAATCAAGCTAAGGCATCCTTACATGCGTGAATGAAGTTAATAATTACATACATAATTCGATGATCGAGATAGCACTAATAATTATTATGATTAATTTTCTTTACGTCTAGGACTCCATCTGGTGTTGTGTTCGGTGGCGCTCAATGATGCTGAAGGTGGCAAAGCAGCTTTCCATGCAATGCTGGACGTCGAACCCCCGACCGATCACCAAGACATAGCTATTGACGATGTAAGTTACGTCATTAATACGGAGTGCATTATCTGTTTAGGACAACCTTGAAGACTTATGTCGCTATATATTTTATGATTATGCTGAATTAACGTGTAAATTGAACTTGAAATGCCAAAGCCTGGAATGTACAGTAATATCATTTTAACTCGGCTGATATGAACATAGCTACGAGTGGCTGCGCAGATGTCGATTTTAAGGCCAAAATGTTGGTAGGAGGCGGGGAGCGCGGGCGGTAGGATAGTTAGCCAATACCGCATGGACGTAAATACGTCCAGTGGCCAATACGAAGTAGCGCATCACAAAACACTGTTATGGCCGCCGTGTTTTGATTGGTCAGTTACTGTACCTGTGCAAACATCTCGGAAAACGAAGTTCACATCAACCGAGTATAAATGAACTTACTGTAAAAAAGTTGTGTCATTGTGTCTAATACTGAGAGCTTGAGAGTGTGTAGTAATTGTTAGTATCAGTCTCGTTTCGGTCACGGATGCGTTGCTACCTCTCCACCACAGTGTCAACCGGCTCCACACCTTTATAGGAATTATGGCGTTAGAAATGGTACAAGTACCTACCGTGGCGGGCGTTACTTCCCCAGGTGAACTCTAGGCTCTTGACGCTTATTAAATGTCTTAACATTAGAAAGAGGCTTGATTGAGAATATGCAGAGGTCTCAGTCAAGACAAATATTAAGGATGTGTGTCATATACATAACCTTAATATTTTATTGTAGTTATTAATTTTAGTATTAAAGGCCCAAACAGGAATATGTAGAGGTCCTGGGTTGGATAGATATTAAGAATATGTAGAGGCCTTAATGACTTAACATTAGAAAGAGGCTTGATTGAGAATATGCAGAGGTCTCAGTCAAGACAAATATTGTTGTGACAGGAGAACGACGCGTACGAGTGCGTGGTCCGCGACGTGGCGCGCGGCGACCGGCTGGCGCGCTGGTCGCGGCGCGCGGCCGCGCACGCCGAGCGCTGCCTCGCGCTGGCCGCCGCCGCGCTCGTGCGCCCGCCCGACCTCGACCATGGGTAACATACACTATACCAATATCATAGTTACGTGTCAGGGTACGACGTACACGAGTGCGTGGTCCGCGACGTGGAGCGCGGCGACCGGCTGGCGCGCTGGTCGCGGCGCGCGGCCGAGCACGCCGAGCGCTGCCTCGTGCTGGCCGCCGCCGCGCTCGTGCGCCCGCCCGACCTCGACCATGGGTAACATACGCTACAGCACACTCATAATTGAACACATGGTGGATGAAGGCCGTATGTAGCATTAAAAAAATAGATTAGAATTTTAAAGATATCAAGTGATAAAGGGTTAATGTACAAACTCAAAACAACAACAACAACAAAATCCTCTTTATTGTACACCAAAACAGATTACATGATCATATTATCACACGGAGATGAGTACAATAGGCGGCCTTATCACTAAATAGCGAAAATAAAACAATAATGAAACTGAATGAAAATGACAGTATTTTTAACTGTATGCATATTTTTACACTCGGGTATATTTTATATTTTCACTCCATATCAGTGGATATTTATAAATACCATAATTTCATATAAATATTTCGCAATGAAACTGTAGCGGCGCGCATTCCTGCAGTAACATGAGCGCGCGCCTCACATGATATGCTGACCATAGCATTACACCACATGCACCGAGCAAAGTAAACAATAGACTACGTCATACGCGTCACTCTGAACTGGCCAATCAGAAGACGCATCCTCAACCGCGCTAACGAAGATTCTACAGTATCTAACATATATACAAATGGTCCGAAGTTAACATTCGGGCCGCGGTCCCCAGGCAGTGACATCGCCTGGCGGGAGATCTCCCCTTTTCCTCCACAATTGGTGACCCCGACGTGATTGCACCGACGCCGTGACGTGATGTTCAACCGACGTCATCAACCGACGTGACCAACCATGCCAGTAGCGACGAGCACAACGACCAGGTTCCACAAGCAGCCGTAAAAGCGCCTTGGTTCCTTCAGCACGCTCAACTTCAGCGATCCGCAGCACGCAGCAGAGGTTTCTGGTTTCCCTCCCGTGACTGCGCACGCATCGCATCATTCCGGCACTCATGGCAGATAGAAGACACTGGCACACAAAGAGTTACGACATCATCCCATCAGTGGAGGGGGAGTGATGTAGCGGCGCGCATTCCTGCAGTAACATGAGCGCGCGCCTCACATGATATGCTGACCATAGCATTACACCACATGCACCGAGCAAAGTAAACAATAGACTACGTCATACGCGTCACTCTGAACTGGCCAATCAGAAGACGCATCCTCAACCGCGCTAACGAAGATTCTACAGTATCTAACATATATACAAATGGTCCGAAGTTAACATTCGGGCCGCGGTCCCCAGGCAGTGACATCGCCTGGCCGGAGATCTCCCCTTTTCCTCCACAAAACGATCAGAATCGTGATTTTTCTCAAAAAAGGTTCAGAACTTCGAGGTCAATTTCTCCACTTTTAAAAACTGTGATATATCTCCTTCATCGCTTCATCCACTCATGTCTTCAATTATACTAATCTGTACAGTTTCACATCTGTAAACTACAAACATTACGTACTCGAGCAATGCACACATGGCACTGTTCACGGACACGAAATATTGAACCACTTGGAACCATGTTTGTTTGAACAATGTTTTGTGTGTGTTTCTTGTCCGTGACTCCTCGCACGGGATTTGTGTGTGCGTTGCTCGAGCGCGCAGTGTATGATTTGTGACTATACATAAGCCTGCACTGCTGAAAATACTGCATCTAGCAATTTCAAGTTTAATACCTACAGGGGTTTCTATACCTATAAGTGACCACTAATAAAAGATTTTTAGAAATTCAACCCCTTATGGGATGAAATAAGGGGGTGGAGATTAAACGAATTCCAAGCGGCCGAAGTCGCGGGTAGAACCTAGTTGTTAATAATAGGTATTGCTTGTATTGTTGTGTGTCTTAAGTGGGTTATAGCAAACCTCGTTAATTACTTATGCACTTAAATGACGATCAATTTACATACGTATTATATAATCTCTCTCTTTTTCTGTTGTTCCGAAGTTATCTCGCTTTTCTATTCTTATTGAAAGACGCTAATATCCATGATGAGGACTACAATTAAATCAATAATAATGATGCAAGTTTTACATAACAATAAAACTTGTATTATTGGCAGAGACGATGCACAGCATCTGTGAGAGTGCGTCAACTACTTCCCTTTTACTTACAACCAATCAGAGCTCCTTCCGGTCAATCTCGGCCAATCAGCGCAGAGTACAGTCACTCAGGTGATCGCTACCTGCGATAGTAACTTACAGATTTTCCTCATAGAAGTCTCTCACCAGGAGGCCTTAAATGGATGCTGTGCATCGTCTCTGCCAATAATACAAGTTTTATTGTTATGTAAAACTTGCATCATTATTGGGCATGTGACGATGCACAGCATCTGTGAGAGACGTGTTTATATCTCCTGGTGACCACGAACAACGCTATGTGATAAATCTCTAAAAAAAAAAAGGTAAAAATGAAGTACCTTAATGAAAAACAATTTTATATATTCAAAAAAGAAGGAATAATTAAATATCACACAGGTAATCTAAAATCATTTATAATAATAAAAAAATTAGCTATACGCTTAATGAGTATTAAAAGTAAAAATTAAATCATATATTATTGGCTCAAAATTAGCCGCGAGGTTAAATTGTGAGGGATTGGATTTTCTCATAATCTGTTTGTGATAATATTTTGCGAAAGTATTTTGCCTGCGCCAGTTGCCCCGTGCGAGGATCTCCTCTGTTGAATAGTTGTCGTACCAATTTAACGATGCAACAGCCGAGCGCATGCTGCCGGGCGTAGCAAATATGCCTGCATTCCTAAGTATTGATTTTACCCAGTTCCCTATGACCGTCCGTGAAGCAGGCTTATTATGACCTCGTATTGTAATAAATAAGTTATTATGACACTCGGCAGTGCGTCTTTCGGCACCCAAAAGAATAACCTGTCTTAGCCAATATAAAGGACATAATATACTTGTATCATTATGTTGTAGCAGCTTCCATCCTGATTGCCGGTAGGTAGAACTGACCGTTTTAGAGCCGAACGTTGGGTACCGGATACAAAAATCACCTTTATCGATGTAAAGGTCTGAAGAAACTTTTAGTAAGGTAAGGTCATGGACACGTCTTCCTGACGCAAGCAAGAGGATGGAAGCTAATCTACGCGATGCTTCAAACAATGTTTTATTAGTAAGGGGATTTGCTTGCAACCAGGCCACAAGATCGCTGGGATCCCAGCACCCTAATTCACGTAAGTTAACAAGTTCGATTGCAGTGCAGTTGCAGTGCAGTTCCGATCAAAAGAACACTTTCCGTATTCTCTTAGCTTTGGCGACCGCTGTCAAACACGCTCGCGTCAAGCTCGCGTCACGCGAGCGCAAAAATCTCTATGAAAACGGTATTCTACTGATGCGCGTCAATTGCGCGTCAAGAAAGCGTGTTTCCAAACGCAGGTTGATGGTATTCTCTTAAACTTTTGACGTTTCAAATGACATTTCGGTGCGTTTTTATCAGTTTTTATGCAGTTTTGTTGACGCTTTCTTTAAGTTACTATTTACTTACTTTTGTCGATGACACGTGTGGTAATTGTGGATAATCGAAGTATGTGGAAGTAAAATTATATTTCGTAAGTAAAAGATTAATTATTTAACAGACGTTTATCATTATTAATTATTAATTATCGAGTTTTTGAAAACAATACCATTTTAATTGTTTCTAGTGAAAATGAGTTTGCGCCTCGGATGGAGGAACGAAATCGCCAGGCTACAGCGCGAACATGAAGGCTCGCCTTATCGGATCGGGAACTTGAAAGGAGATGTTTCAAATCCGGCCCACAATATGTACAGTACCTCGAAAAATCGAGAAAAATCCATGGAATTCGGGAAAAATAAAGATAAATTACCTAAATGCATACTTTTCTGGTACAAAAATTGTATCTATCATTTAATTTTATCAAGTTTCAACATGGCGTCTTACCAATTTGTCATTGATCACAGATCACGAACTGTCTACTGTCACTTTAATATGACAGAAATGTACGTACATATGTCAAACTTCAATCAAATCAACCAACGTGACATGTGATGACAGCTTACCGCCATGACGGATTTTTGTTTTTGTGTTGCAATTTCAATTGTATATTTTTGTGTTGTACCAAAAAACTAAACCAATTTGAAGTGATTGGATAGTTAAAAACTATTTGAATTGCGATTCTCCATATTTTAGTATTGTGTACAAAGTGGTGGCCGGGGCTCCATACATTTTGAAACAACTCCTTTGGATTTTTCATACATAATAAATTGAAGCACAAGTCATGTGATTTTACTATATGAAATATCATTAAATCACTGTTGCCATATTAAATAAACATTTTTCAACGCTTTTTAATGAAAACATAATACATAAATTGTATTTCATTAAAAATAGGTAGGTTTATTTTGTTCTCTCACATAACAACACTGACACAGAGTACTAAACAGCCGGAGAAGTTTGGCTGGCTTGCAGGCGACGTGAAGTTCACGCGCAGGTGACGCGCAGTTCAAAAATTACGTGAATATGTCGTACAAGGATCGTTGGGCACGTGGATGACGTGTGGGGGACAGAGACAGCGCGTTACAAGTACGGCAAATTATAAGGCACTGTTTCTGTCATCTAGACGTCACCCACGCGCAAAAAGATCTTTGTAAACTTCAACTTGATTGCAGCGCAGCGTCACCAAAGCGTAACTGCAACTTAATCGATGCGTCTTAAATTACGTGAATTAGGCCCCAGATAGGAGGTTTCTCTGAAGGGAGATAGCTTTCAAGATTTGTTTAACCAAAAACAAAATTGAACTTAAATTTTCGTTATTAATAGGCTTCCCAAAGGTTAAAACAACAGATTTATGCAACAAAATCTGTAGGATAAGCCAATCCCTCTTCAAGGTACAAGTATGCTAAAAATTTTGATAAACCGAAACCATTTGGATATTTAAAGTTAAAGTCACTTGCATGACACCACTTAACCCATCTGCACCATGCCGGCTGATATTATGTCTTCAATGTAGATTCTCTCCAGCTAGATGTGAGTAATGAATTTTCGGCTTGAGACCAACCATCGGTAATCTCGCTCCAGCCCCAATTTTCCAAACATAGAGCTCCATGTCCTGTACTCGAGGCGGAGGTAGACCGGTGCTCCGATCTACCAGCATTCGATCTAAATTCTTGATTTTCATAGGTCTCTGCGATGAAGGTCCGGCAGCCAAAATGCTCTCTTCCACATCGGTGCTACTAAGAGGAATCGACTTGGAGGTGGATATACCCAGGCTAATGGGAAGTTCCACTCGCGACTGAAAGCATTGCAAAACTAGGCTCTGGGGTCCCGGCTGTCCTTCGTTACATACCTTCTGACTACCCTTGTTTCTCTGCTGGCAAATAAGTCTATCTGGGGAGTGCCGAAGTGATGGAATATGGTCCTGACGGCTGGCTGTAAGAGATGCCATTCGGGAGCAATCTTTCCCCTGGAAGGTATTCTGCCGAAATTGAAATATTTCATTGGTCTAAAATCTTTAAAAGGATGAGTCATGTTGAGTAGCGCCATGGATTGTGTGCCTCCTTCTTTTTGCACGTAGGATATAACTGTACGATTGTCCGATTGAAATATCAATTGACGTCCTTGCAGACGATGTTTGAAGCGGGATACTGCTGCTATGACCGCGTGCATTTCCTTGCGATTGCAATGCCAACGCTGTTGATGGGGTTTCCATCTCGTCAATTTTTACCATCCAGTCCTGTTCCTGAAGCAACTGAAGAATTTGAAAGTGAGATACAAATTGAACGGCTTTGGGATGATATGTTGATTTAACCGTTTCAGGTTGAATATGGGTCGGTCGCTCCCGTCTCCTTTCTTTGTTAGGAACATGGTTGACAAAAAAAACTTGGTCCCAGACATTTCTGATCCGGCACTTCTAATACGCTCTGGTCTAATAGAAGGTTGATTTGCTCCGTTATATTGGCCTATTGTGCTGATTCGAACCGACGAAGGGCTTTCGGTGAAGGATATACTAGGATTGGTTTAGAGGTAAATGGCAGACGCATCCCCGTAATCATTTCGAGGAGAGCCTTCGGAGCTCGAAGCATCTGCCACTGCCTCCGATACGCTCGGAGGCAGCCTCCGTAAAAGCTGTTCGTGGCCGGCGGTGAGTCATTTATGAGACTGCTTTTTAAAACCATTGGAGTCTTTCTTGAAAGGCGCCTTGGACTTTGTCGGTTGTTTAAAGGAGGAGTTAGGCTTACCTTTTCTGTTAAACACTTCCTGTTCACGTGAACGAAAGGAACGATCGCCAGTATTGGTCCTGTTTGTAATATTCTTAGCCTTCACGCTTTGATTTAGCGGTTCCTTGTCCGACTTAAACCAGGGATGAACCCACTTATCAATGCCACCGGTGTTTTGGATATATGAACGAAGCTCGACCTTGTTAAACAGGCTTTTCGAACTTGGAGGTATCTTACGCAGACCCTCTCGCAAGTTCTTGTTGGGGATCTCGCCCAGGATACGCTCCCGGCGAGTTTCCACAAATAAATAACAAATATTTATCTGCCACATAAATATTTGCCCCGGCCGGGAATCGAACCCGGGACCCCTCGCGTCGCAGGCAGGGTCGCTACCAACTAGGCTACAGGGTCGTCAATTCACGTTGCTGTGGTAAAGCATTACTCAAGGCGGCCACCATGTTCCGAACTAGCCACATAATCCTTGCCTTTTATGAACTGGCGAGGTTGATCATTGACCTCCAATTCCACAAATCCTGGGGTTGCGTGATACGATTTTAAAGTCTCAGTATATCTTACATCCTTCCAATATGACGGGTTCCCCCTGTTTGGTACAACAACTTTTCGTCGAAAATCACTTCGACTAATTTCAGTTGGAATAAAGTCACTTCACGCAATTATTCATTTGATCGAATATTTGATTGCCATAATTTTATTTCTTATCATCATTTGTTTCGAATAATATCTTTTTATCGAATGTCCAAATGCGCTAATTTTAATTAAAGTAATGTAAACTAGACTAATAATGATGTATTCAACTAAATAAGTTAGGTTAGCGAGGAGCGAAGCGACGAGCGTGTTAGGTTAACAGGAACCATCGCACGAGCCGAGCGAGCGAAGCGAGCGTGCCGCGGCAGCGGCCGGCGAGTGCCAGAACCGACTTTAGGGCGTTTATAACCACCTGAACATTTCATGAAATGAACATTGTATAAAATAAATATTCGATCAAATGAACATTATGTCAATCAATATTACACAAAATGAATATTCGATCAAATTAAAACTATACCAAACGATACTATACAAACCGATTATTACCTTAAACGTTGTTCGATTTATTAAAATCATATCAAAAGTTGCTATACGAAACAAGGGTAACCCCAATTTGACTCATTAAAGCGCTGGACAGCCTCGAGCTTCTTAACGCGCTCTGGATCCGCATGAGGTATTTTCGGATCCTTCACAGCCGTATTTATATTGCTGAGATGTAAGATGGGCGGCTCGCTTGAACATGTTTGAGTCAAGGAGAAGTCAAAAGACTGCGAGCTAGGGCCAGGCATCGGTTCTACACCGGATACGGGCTTCCCCGGGGACGGCAAGGGTCCGCCAGGTAGCTGCGATAAGGCAGGGTCAGTAGGCGAGGTAAAATATTTATGCTATAACAAATTTGTCAATGCGCTTACTTGATAAGATAATTTATCTATGTTGGACTTACCCTGTTTGCCCCTTTTTACCTGGGGTTGAGAGTCGTCCGATTCCGCGGAGCTCGAGTCGCTTGACGACGATGATTGTTGGCAGCGCTTACGAGCGGCTGCCCCTCGGTCTGGTGATTCCGGTAATTCACATGGTGAACCCGACAAATCACCTGGTAATCCGTTTATTTCATCGTCGGCCATTGCAAATAAATGGCGAACTCACTCAAACTCACTTAATATTTTTACGAACTTAAAAACACTGAGGTTAACTTTGTAGAACAAATTTTAAGTGACTCCTTAAAATAGGTGTTCACTGTTCGAGAAGTAACGACGCTATGAGGAAAATCTGTAAGTTACTATCGCAGGTAGCGATCACCTGAGACCACGTGACTGTACTCTGCGCTGATTGGCCGAGATTGACCGGAAGGAGCTCTGATTGGTTGTAAGTAAAAGGGAAGTAGTTGACGCACTCTCACAGATGCTGTGCATCGTCACATGCCCAATAATAATAAATTTTCTAAGTCTGGTCGTGCTTAAATGTATTAAAAACGCTGCGGAGTGCATTTTTTCACTCCTTTGTTCCTTTTAAAGGCACTCTCAACCAACGTTGGCGTAAACAATACATCCAGAAGGACTACCTTAATTAGTTCAATACCTTAAATATAAGTGGGACCATGGTCCATTGCCTCCGTGGAAGAAAACCCGTCTAGACATTGCGTCATTTCGGCAGGGTTATCATTATCTCATGCCATAAACCATTATGATAACTAATAGCCTTATCTTTTCTGATAATTGTTGTGTAATTACGTTTCCTCAAGCTATTTTGATTTTTTCGGCATCAGTCTCGAAATCTTATCTGGGGGCACAGTAGTGCCCCCTGGCCAAGACGTGCGAAGCACTCGGGCACTACCTACCTTTTCTCGAAGTGCTTCGTCGTATTTTTGAACCCTCATAACTTCGGTTTACGATATACCCGATCGCTCAAATTCTCAGGATATGATGACAGTGATAGACTAATTAAACGCACAAAGTTTCAATTACATAGCTCTGAAACTTAAGATTTTATGGATATCTAAAATAGCCTATTTCGCTAACTGATTCATGTATGATAATCCAAATTATATATCATATATCTAACAACAGATGGCGTTGGACACCAATTAAATTAAAAAAATATTTACCATCAATACTACTAATTAATACCTACTAAAACTAATAACATTAATACCTACTAATTATTATTATTTAGATTTTAATGGTTGCTTGTATGGGGACCCCATAAAAATAATTTTTGAAAAATGTAGATCGCCAAGTAAGTAACGCCATCTAGAGAATACTTGGCAACTAGAATGTTTACTAACTTAATCGAAGTTGAAAGTAGTTCGAACGAGTTGTCACTAGATGGCACTATACCGTCTCGTGAACATTAATTTATATTAGGTATATTAACATTAAATTTATAACATTTAAGATGTTATTTATACCTATATAATTTATTAACATATAAGTAGTATATAAATAGGTTCAAAGTAGGAAGTGGGAGGACCCTGAATCGATCGCAGTACGCATGGTGGCTAAAAATCTTACGACGGACGATTTGTAAAGCCCATGTATCTATAGCTATAGGTACCTACTACTAAACTTTATTGATTGTGGCATGTATGTATGTACGTATAAAAAAGATAAATATATTATTTTTATTGATAAACATTGTTATAGATTTAGGTAGAAAACTAATTAATTACGATATAATTGGAAATAAGTAATTGTTTGTTTATTATTTTTCGTAATGATAGTAAGCTATTTGATATTTCAAAGTCCACTGTAATTGCAACCGCTAGTTGGCGCTGTCATCGCGCACCGTGCCAATAAAATACCAAAATAACTAATCTTTGGTTTTGATTTACTTACAATATTTAAAGTTTGCATCTTTGACCCTGTAGCCTAGTTGGTAGCGACCCTGCCTGCGACGCGAGGGGTCCCGGGTTCGATTCCCGGCCGGCGCAGATATTTATGTGGCAGATGAATATTTGTACTCGGGTCATGGGTGTAATTGTGATGTGTTATATGTGTAGTCCATGCCACCCGCGACACAGGTATTAAAATTTTACTTCATTAGATGGGGATTTTCAAATATTCCTAGAAATGCAATATTACGTTAATTCTGTCGTTGGAAATAATTAATGAATAACATAATATCTTGCACTTTTATTTCACTGTCTAAAAATACTGTTTCTATTATAATGTTTAATATTATAAACAGTTTCTCAAACCCGTTGTATTATTATCCCCTTATATACAGGGGCGCCGTAACCGGGCGTGCAAGGCGTGCGGCGCACGCGGGCGGCAAATTCAGGGCAAATGGACCCCGGCGGAGGGACATAATCATGAATCTGTATATGAGATTCGTATTCAACCAGGGGGGGGGGGGGTGCAAATGGGGTTAGCACGCGGGCGCCGACACACCTTAGGGCGCCCCTGCTTATATATGGTGAAAGCTACTAATAAAATGTTGGAGAACCGTCGAACCGTTCATTGTACTTAAGACGGTCGAATCCTTACTTTAATATTATAAATGAAAGTGTGTTTGTTTGTGACTCTTTCACGTCGCAGTATGGCTATTATATGGTATGGTTTATGTGATTGCTGTTTCGACTTTATAAACTAAATATTCGCTTAGCAGTGAGAAGAATTCGAAGGCATTCGTTACGCTTTCGTGACGGTAGCGAAACAGCCGAGCCATACATTTTTACTGAGATGTAGAGTTAGTGAAGTTAGGGTTTGTAGAGTTAGAGCTGTAGATTCAGAAGCTTGGCTCTACATGAGATCTGATATCTTTTTCACAAGGTAAACCGTACGCAGTCGTCTTGGCAACACTTTACATGAAAATGTTTTTGGTGGGATCCTTATTTCTAAAAACCAGTACACAACAAAGAAATATACGAAATTAAGTAGGTAAAAGTTTTCAAAACATTTTAAGGCATTTAAAGATGCACCAAAACATCTGAAATGCCAAGAACTTCACAATCGTCATAAAAATTAAATGTCATGGCTGAAGATATTTCATAATCTTCGGGAAAACCTGCCCGAATCAGTTCAAAACAGTGTCATTCAGCTTAGTGATAATTTTAATTATAACTTCAAATATTTCACCAATAATGTACCTAACGTATTTTAGTAAATTTGCCCTCGGTTCGTTTGGCTTCGGGAAACTTGACACAAAATATTGTTAGCAACAATAGTACCATTCTGTCTTGTTTTTTTCGTGTTATGATGTAACTTGTTCCTTTTTAATAGACTTCAAATAAAGGAGGAGGTTCTCGATTCGTCTGTATGTTTTTTGTCTTATGTGTGCTCATAACTTCGTTCTGGGTGAACCGATTTCGATAATTCTTTCAACATTCGAAAGCTTATGACTACCGT
This sequence comes from Hesperia comma, assembly GCA_905404135.1. Classification (NCBI taxonomy): domain Eukaryota; kingdom Metazoa; phylum Arthropoda; class Insecta; order Lepidoptera; family Hesperiidae; genus Hesperia; species Hesperia comma. The sequence goes on from FR990020.1 coordinate 6,935,853, forward strand.
GTGGTCCTACTTTAATTTGAGCGACATTTAGCGAGTGGTTTTTGAGTTAACTTGACTTTGAAGTCGGTTAGTTTTTTGTAAAAACTTCTTGTATGAGTGCGTCTGATGTTATCCATTGTTCTATCCACGTAAGATTGCCAGATTGCCACTGTTCTCCGCCTAAGATTGCGGCCAGACCAAAGACAATAAACATGTAGGTATAATTAAAAACAAAAAACTCGACTGCGACAAATAACCAGTAGGTACAAACTTTCCATGAATTACATATTTCTGATATATATTCTTTTCACGATCTTTTATTTGATACACATTTACATTTGGGTGTCTTTATGAAAATTATGTATAGCCCATGTTACTACCACAATTCCGACGAATTCAACGACACGTAATATATCAAAATCTTACATAATTAAATACATGCATAAATAATATTATATACGCTCGAAAAATGTACTCTCCTTCTGACGAAGTCGGGTAAAAACTGTGCCATTTCAGCGCCGCTTCATGGTGCGTGGAAGCGCTGCGCGGGTACTCGGGCGGCGGCGCGGGCGCGCGGCTGGAGCTGGGCGGCGCGCTGGCGGCGCTGCGCGGCGCGGCGGGCGCGGCGGCGCCGGCGGCGGGCACGGCGGCGGCGGCGGCGACGGCGGCGACGGCAGCGTCGGGCGCGGCGGCGGCGGCGGGCGCACGCGCGCTGCAGCGGCTCAAGGCCGTGGCGCGCTCGCACCCCAACGACCGCGGCCTGCGCGCCGAGGCTAACGCGGACGCTGCGTTTGTTGCTTACGCGGTAGGTATAACTTCATATTTATAAGCGGCAATTAATGTATGCATTATAGTAGTGACTATCGCTTCATTCACATTTATAACACGATTACATTTTTGGGCGACTAGATAAAGGGAGGAAATCGTTATTTTTTATTTAATTCTATTTACTTAACGGTAGGTCGTCGCAAAACCGATTCAAAGTCACTTGGCGACTTCAAAGGTCCCAGTGACCTTTGTGGATTTATTCTTCATCTCCTCTGTCAAAAATAGAAATCGATAAAGCTTTTCAGCACCAGTATAAATTATTTTACATTAAATTTATTTTTTATTATAGTGTACGAAACGTGTACCACCGAAATTCATATGAGCGAGTGCTCCCAGCACGAGCGCTCGAACTACTTTTTCTAGAAGTTCCTCATGGACAAGTTTTGTTCTTCCTAATCAAATTGACTGTAGACAAGAAAAGTACAACCGAAATTCTTATTAGCCAGTGCTCCCACCATTTAAGCTCCGGTCTCTGATAACAACGGCATGTATTGTCGCTCCAGCTGGGCAAGTACTCGGAGGCGCGGTCGCTGAGCGAGGCGGCGGCGCGCGACGACCCGTACGGGTGCGCGGCGCGCGTGGTGGGCGCGCTGGCGGCGCGCGCGCTCGGCGCCCCGCCCGCCGACACGGCCGCGCTGCTCGCCGCCGCCGCGCACCTCGACCCCGCCGACCTCGTCGCTATGCATGACCTTGGTAAGGGTGTCAGACCAATCGATCGATCGACGATCGACGCCATCGATTGATGGTGGAATGAAGTAATCGATGTCGATCGATCGATTGGTCTAGTGGAAACTATCGATTGACGTCCACTAATCCACTCCACCATCGATTTGATCTGATCGGTTGAACTGGTAACACCCTAACAACACTTCTATACACCTGGGGTAAACTGACGTTTAATTCGACAGTACCTGGTTGACCGAGCTTTGCTCGGTTGAAAATTATATTTAGTATGAATCGCAAGAAATACGAGGAATTCCGCCATCTATTCAGGAGTCAAATCATACAACTGTTCACTGAGCACAAAATTCATTTTACTTATGTTACGGCCAAAGGATCTCAACAGCGTGTTTCACAAAGTTGTACAGCGCCATCTAGTTTCATACTACTGAAATTTCAACACGTTACAAACAGTACCTCATAGAAGTTAACTGTGTGAGCGAATTAATTGCATTTTAAATAGGTACATACTTAATTAGATAAATTCATTGAACTTTCCTTCGTACTTTTCGCAGGCTTAGGCAGTCCCCGACTGAAATTTTTATTTGCGATAAAATGTATTGAATGTTTATGATAATTAAACAACATAAATAAATATACTTTTAGTTTAATGAGCAAGTTGTTAGGCGTACTTAAAATTACAACAATAGTAATTTCATCGATCTGACCATTATTTATTTAAAACTTTATTAAAATATATTATTAAATCGATAATAACAAAACTAACATTTATTTACAAATATTCTCGTAAATATCACAAACGCACGTTAAACTATCACTACGCGTCCTGCGAGGTCAAGCGAGATAATCGCACTGATTTTTAATTTTATTCAAACAGAAAATAGGTAGGTATAACGCAAAAATAGCGCTTCAACGTAAGAATGAATATTAATATTAGTATTAGCCGAACAAAAATATATTCGAGCGCCATCTAGTTTCATACTACTGAAACAAACAAACCGTATCTCATAGAAGTTATCCTAATGTTTCATAGATGGCGTCAGTTCAACACGTTACAAACAGTACCTCATAGAAGTTATCCTAATGTTTCATAGATGACGTCAGTATGATGTTTTTAAAATCTCTTTATCTCGGGAACCGAGCTTTTCTCGAACCTGGGACCTTGATAAATCGATTCCTTGAGCCGAAAACCCCCTAATCTGTAACTTTCATGAAAATCTTTGCAGCCGTTTCCGAGATCGTGATTATATATAAATAAATAAATAAATATACAAGAATTGCTCGTTTAAAGATATTAGATAGTCTCGCTCTGCACCAGTTTTCGAATGTAAAATTAATTATCATAAAATATTAAATTAAAAAATTAAAAAAAACCCCGATACAAAAATTACATTTAAAAAGTAAAAAATAATAAAAGAAACTCAAGAAACTCAACGTCGTGTTGGGGGACCGCTCCTAACTATTCATTATCTCCGAATTTTTTTTCATAAGTATCACATACCCTATTTAAAGACTCGGTTATGAGGTTACGTTAGTTACTATTCGTAATTAAATTGTTAAGGTTGGAGCGTCCCCCAACGCGACGTTGAGTTTCTTGAGTTTCTTTTATTATTTTTTACTTATTAAATGTAATTTTTGTGTCGGGTTTTTTTTTAATTTTTTAATTTAATATTTTATTTTATACTTTTTATTCTCTTACTGTGCGCTTTAATTTGAGACCCCACACGAGTATATTTGCATACATACGGCTATTCTTCCCCGCTTTCACCCCCCACAACTTTTAAACGGCTCAACCGATTTTCATCAAACATATCTAAAAACACGCGCCCATAAGTCCCCTTTAACACAAAAAAAAACGAAATTGAAATCGCTTCAACCGTTCGGGAGCTATGATACCACAGACAGACAGACACACAGACACACACACACACACACACAGACACGTCAAACTTATAACACCCCTCTTTTTGCGTCGGGGGTTAAAAATCTGTTCGACCAGTATAAAATATGAAGTAAACACACATAAAAATACATTCAGAATACCTACAGTAGAATCGAATGGGTATTAGCTAACCCGTCGGCGGCATGTTCCAGCGCTAGCGCTGGAGAGCAGCGGCGCGGGCGAGAGCGCGGAGGCGCGCTGGCAGCGCGTGCGCGGCGCGGCGGGCGCGGGCGCCACCCTGCGCGCGCTGGCCGCCGCCGGGCTCGCGCGCGCTGCCACGCCGCACGCGCCCGCCGCCGCCGACCACTGGTAAATGTTCTTACGGTCTCCGCAAACTGACTGCAGCCACCGGCGGCTGTGGCGCTTCTTTTTAAAAGCGCTATCCGGCCAACAGCTGCTTCAGCTGAATTCTGCTCACTGTTATTGGAGCTGTTGGCTGTTGGTCGGATCGCGCTTCTAAAAAGAAGCGCCACAGCCGCCGGTGGTTGCAGTCAGTCTGTGGGGACCCTTATTATAATTCAAAATCATTTATTCATGTAGATATTTTATCATTTGTCAGATATTTGTGGTCCTACCGCCGTTTCCAATTCAAATAGGGTACAATGTAAATGTATCGTTATCACAAAACGAGCAACAAAATATGCTGAGCTGGATCCTTAGTAATTGGCTCCTACTCAAAACCGTGTAGTTTTTTAATTTGTTAAAAACTTTGTAAATGTGTAGGCGTACTTTACACGAATAAATTTTCTTTCATTAAATTAGACGAAAACACTTCTTTTTGAATATCTGTCCGTGTGTCCGTAGGTACAGCATGATCGGCAGCTGGGACGCGGGCGTGTCGTGCGCGCTGGCAGAGCTGCACGCGGCCGCGGGCGACGCGCTCGCCGCCAAGCATCACTACCAAGACGTGAGCTATCACTTTGCTAACACCTTTCACTTGATGCACGTCAACAACAACGAAACTCTTTATTGTACACCAGTAAAAAGTAGTACAAACAAAATCTCAATATATAAAACTCTTGTGTTACTGAGTGATTCAGACAACGCACAGCCGAAACTACTGAAAGGTAAAAGCTGAAATTTGACATGTATGTTCCTTGGGAAGTGTAGGGGAGCAGTAAGAAAGGATTTTCGGATATTCCACCCCGAAAGGGGGTGAAGTTTAAACGAATTCCACGCGGGCGAAGCCTGCGGGCGGATGCTAGTTTTCTTATATATGCACAAACGGCGGCCTTATCGCATAAGAAGCAATTTCTTCCAGGCAACCATTGGATAGAGGACTACTATGTTCTAGAGAAAAAAAAGTAAGGGTGTGAAAAAAAGTAGCTATTTGTCAATGAGTATAATTACACATATACATAACTAGCTGTTGCCCGCGGCTCCGCCCGCGTGGAACTCAGTGTGTCACAAAGTTTTTCCTGCGTGAATCCCGACCCCGCGAGAATTCTAATTCCAAACTTTAGGCATAAGTTTAACCACGATAATTAAAAAATATATATTTTTAAACTATATTGGCAGTTTTTCATTCGGGTGCCAAGACATAAAGACCAGAAGTGATGCTGACCCTCGAGAAAACAACTTAAAGTTGGTCATGAGAAATAGACCCGGTTCGATTCCCGATATGTAGATATCCCGATATATAGATATTAATGAGCCCGCGACTTCATTCGTTCAAGGGAGTTTTTCCCGCGTAAATCTCGATCCCGCGGGCGGTCCAGAACAAAAAGTAGCTTATATAATGCTCCATAACCTCCTCTACGTCCCTCTGAAATCCCATAAACATCTGAACCCACGACCAGATCCCGTTCCCGGGGATGAGTTTTTACCGCGTGAATCCTGAACCTCGTAAATCCTGATCTCGCGGGAATTCCGGGATAAAATAACATATAGGCATACAACTTCCTCTATCTCCAAGTGAAAGTCCCATAAAAATGTTAGCCTGCGACTTGGCGCATAGGCGATTTTCCCGTGTGAATCATGATCCCACGGGAAGTCCGGAAGAAAAAGTAGCCTAATACATTGCTCCAGAACCTCCTCTACCTCGCAATAAAAGTAGCATAAAAATTTAAGCCCGCGCGTTCGCACATAGGAGTTTTTCCCGCGTGAATCCTGATCCCGCCGGAATTCCGGGATAATAAGTAGCATATGTGTTGCTCTAGAACCTCTTCTATCTCCTAATGAAAGTCCCATAAAATCTAAGTCCGCTACTTCACACATAAGAGTTTTTCCCGCGTGAATCCTGATCCCGCCGGAATTTTGATATAATAAGTAGCCTATGTGTTGTTCCAGAACCTCCTCTATTTCTTAGTGAAAGTCGCATAAAAATTTAAGCCCGCGCTTTTGCGCATAGGAGTTTTTCCTGCGTGAATCCTGATCCTGTAGGAATTCCGGGATAAAAAGTAACCTATATATTATGTTACTTCACAACTTCCTCTATCTCCCAATGAAAGTCCCATAAAAATCTAAGCTCGCGACGCGACGTGACGCATTGGAGTTTTTCCCGCGTGAATCCTGATCCCGCTGGAATTCCGGGATAATAAGTAGCCTATGTGTTGCTCTAGAACCTTCTCTAACCCCAGTGAAAGTCCCATAAAAATCTAAGCCCGCGACTTCGCGTATTGGAGTTTTTTCCGCGTGAATCCTGATCCCGCGGGAATTCCGGGATACAAAATATCCTATATGTTAATCTAAGTTGCCCTCTATGTGTGTGCCAAATTTCATGAAAATCGGTTCAGTAGTTTTTGCGTGAAGGAGTAACAAACAAACAAACAAACAAATACACAAACTTTCACATAATATTATAGTAGGATAGTAGGATAGTAGGAAGTAGGATGTCTGGATAAACTTTAGATAACAATTCTTGAACCGTAGTCACAACTGTGCACAATTCTTCAGGGATGGTTATCATTCCATCAACCGATGGAAAATCACCGTTACCAATTTTAAGAAGGAGATCTGAAAATCTACCAGCAATCTTATCCCCGCCCAAATGTGCTCTCATATTTTTAGAGAGCTTAAGAATATAAACCTGGGGCCACAAATAAGATTTTTTAATGCACGACTTTACTTCGTCAGCTCTCGTTCCTTTTGGCACCACTGGTAGAGTCTGCCGAAAGTCTCCGGCCAGCAGAACTGTTACGCCACCCATTAATTTTCTTTAGCCATTTTAAAAAAGTCTAACCAACAAAACCTATACCTAATAATAACCTAATAATCAATAACCTATAATACTACACTAAATAATTAATAAGCTATAATTTATAATTTAATAACAACCTAATAATTAATAACCTATTATAGGTTATTAACTATACTAAATAATAACCTATAATAAAATGAAATAAAATAAACCTATAATACTATCCTACCTATAAAATAATAACCTATAATGAAATGAAATAAAAATAAATCCTTAAACCAAACGAAAACAAAACAAATGCCGAATACAGAGCAGAGTCTATAACCTGAACTACTAAACCGAAACAAAGCAAATACAAAATCCAAAATATCTAAAATATGCCAATAATCTGCTAGAAATACTTAGGTATAGTATGAACTATTAGATACGGCGGCCACTCATCATCGGGTTTAAGTAACTCAGTGAAAACACAACGATCGCGCGTTTTAGAATTAGAATACTACGACATCTATTGTCAAGATTTAGAACTAAAAATTATTTTGTTCGTTTTAATTTATTCGTTCCATTAGGTACTGATAGGTTCAAACTAATACATTTACATCCTCCATCATCCCTTATTTTATCCCAAGCGGGGTTGAATTTATCAAAATCGTCTAAGCGGACGTCTTTATCATAGTAGCTCCAATCTTTAATTTCAGTTAAATCAGTCGAAAATCACAAACTTTCATTCCCTATTTTATCCCTTCGGGGGTTAATTGATCAAAAGCGGATGCCTACGTTATAACATCAACCTGCATGCCAAATTTCAGCCCGATCCATCCAGTGGTTTGGGCTGTGCGTTCAGTTCAATCAGTCGAAAATCACAAACTTTCATCCCTTATTTTATCCCCTTAGGGGTTGAATTGATCAAAATTCTTTCTTAGCGGATGTCTACGTCATAACATCTACCTGCATGCCAAGTTTCAGTTCGATCCGTCCAGTGGTTTGGGCTGTACGTTCAGTTCAATCAGTCGAAAATCATAAACTTTCATCCCCTATTTTATCCCCTTGGGGCTAGAATTGATCAAAATCCTTTCTTAGCGGTTGTCTACGTCATAATATCTACCTGCATGCCAAATTTCAGCCCGATCCGTTCAGTGGTTTGGGCTGTGCGTTGATAGATCACTATATAAGTCAGTCAGTCAGTCACCTTTGAGTTTTATATATATAGATATATAAGTGTCATGAAGTCGTAAATCCTTCAGCGAGGCCACGACTGCTTGTTAATGTTATCTCCAAAACCGGCCTCCCTGGGGGAGCGGCCGAATTACGTCGCATTGCTATCACTCGAGGTTCATTCAATATTCATTCAAGACTACTACAGGTGTAAATAGTGGTAAGATGACATCATGCCGGTTCCATGATTTTATATTTGCAATTTATATAAAAAGTACTAGTAAAAATCATGAAGTATCTATGTTAAAAAAAATTGTATTACAATACAATTTAGTGTCATAGCCTGTGGCTCGGGACCAGAATACGAGCTTCGGTAACCCCTGCCTGTCGTAAAAGGCGACTAAAAGGGGGCGTTCGGGGTTGCGGGCGGCTAGAGTGGGAGCTCGAACCGCCCAATGGCAACCCCGGGAAGAATTGCTCTTTGTGTGGCCGCACAGAGCCGTTTGAGATGGGTCCGTACGGGACATCGCGCTTAGAGCTTTGGAGATCCGGAGTCCTCCACAAGCATTGAGGCAGGCCACCGGGGGGGTTTTAGTGGGTAAAAGTCCCACGTAACCCTGTGTCGCTCCCACGGCACCGGGTACCTTTTGAAGGTTTCCCCTCGATAAAAAAAAAGGTCATTATTGCTTTTTAGCCTGGTTGGTAAGGCACATGCAATAGGTATTTTTTATTTATGTTAGTATAGTTAAATTTCCTTCATATTAATAAACAGAAGGCTCGGAGCTGTACATCAATATTACGTACAGTTGTACATAAACAACTATGTTTGTATATTAGCAATTTACAATCGCTCGCGGGTATATACAGAGCATATTTAAAGAAGTAGACTATCTTGACATGTCTAAACATGTTAAAACTGTCGGTGTGCCTTGCTCATCCTTGCTACTAGAGCTAAGTTAAGCTATATATTGCACAGCTAGAGCTGCGAGTGTCGATTGCACAACTATGTCACGACGGCATTTCATAGCACATCTTCATAGCTTAGCTTCGGCGGAGTGGTTACGTAGTTTCGTAGCTTAACTGACGCATCTTAGCTGCGTAGCACTTCTCCGGTCGAAAGGCATCTTAAAGAGTTGCGCACATTACGACGACCCGGCCCCAGACCAACTAAAACGAAAGCATTCAATTATTGTTATGACGTTTAAATTTCAACAACAGTGGGTCGCGAGTCGAGTAGGACGTCTGAAGTATACAACTGAAACTCGACCATAATGACCAAGACATATAGATCATAATTAAATGCTTTCGTATTAGTCGGTCGATTGCCGCATCGTAGTAACGGTGTCGGTGCGCAGGTGGAGGCGGTGTGGCCGTGCTCGCTGGCCGCTCTGCGCTGGCTGGCGGGCGAGGCGCCGCCCGAAGAGGCGCTCGCCTACTACCGCCGCGCCGCGCGTATTCAGCCTACCAATGTCAGTACATATTCTATGGAATTGATTAATTAATTAATCATGTTTTCGGCGAGGTAACCAAACACTTTGAAATCATGAGTACGGTTTACAATGTGCTTAGTATTCACGATAATGTAAGTTTTCAAAAGAGATAAGTAGTACATCACCTACCTCTCTACCAGACATAGATCGTGTTTTCGGGTGGATCTCCAAATATTTTAAGTTTAAAGCAAAATTTCTTTTGTATAAGTGTTCATTATTCTTTGAATATAAATCAAAACCATGTACACACCATCTGGACAGTTGGTAACCATAGTTGCAGCATCTTAGCTAACGAAATGCAGCTTTTGCGCATTACGGTGTTTGAATTACGTTTTTTTTTTATGGAATTAAGATAGCAAACGAGCATGCAGCACCACCCTTCCGCTGCCGCCCATAACAACTGTGACCGACCTAGAACTAGACTCAAAGGGACTAGGATGGTTAGTCCAGTTAGTAGAGTTGGTTAGTTTGTTAACAAGTGTGAGGACAGGGACTGTTAGTGATAATTAGTCCTGTTAGTTAATGTTAAAAATAGTCCAGTTAGTTATTGTTAGTATGAGTTTCGTTCTAATTCGGTCACAGATGCGTTGCTACCCCTGAGGACTGAGATGGTCGCCTCTAAAAAAGTGTAACCGGCTCTACACCTTCCTATCCGGAACACAATTGTTCTTAAAACAATTCTTACACGGTAGGAATGGTACTAAGTACCGTGGCGGGCAGTGGTACTTCCCCAGGTGAGCTCTAGGCCCTACCACCTGTAAAATCGTTTGGGGGTCAGCTGCTATGAGGTAAGCCAGTCGCCAAGCTGGTCTAATTTGGCACTCTCTCCGATGAGACCGTATGGTCTGATATGATGAAAATCACGTTTTTATTATGTAATATTTTTTTTAAATAAAAACCCGTCCAGCCCGAGTGGGGGCTGCTGATGGGCGGCTGCCTGCGCGCCAGCGGCCGCTACCAGGAGGCGCTCGCGCTCTATAAGAAGCTCAACTCCCGCTTCCCCGACAATGTACAATGTTAGTATTGATACAAGTATTAAAAGGTGTAATTATCATGCATTTTATGAAGCGTAGGCTTTTGCCTTTGCGTTATTTTTATTTGTGCTTAAAAACTAATCTGCTGAATCACGAGTCTGATACTTTTTCATATCTAATAGATACATTTGCACAAGGGAAAGTGTGCCTATATCTCCATCTTTACTAACTTGTATAGAATGAGAAGTATTAACCGTATTCCGCAGGTTTGAAGCTGATAGTGAAGCTGTGCGGCGACCAGGGGCTGTCGGAGACGGCCGCGTGGAGCCGCGAGCTGCAGCGCGCACAGGCTAGAGCCAAGCAACAGGAACGAGGTGCACATTTATTTGCATTTTTATATATTTATTAGGGTTCCGTACCCAAAGGGTAAAACGGGACCCTATTACTGAGACTTTGCTGTCCGTCCGTCTGTTACCAGGCGGTATCTCATGAACCGTAATAGTTACACAGTTGAAATTTTCACAGATGATGTATTTCTGTTGCCGCTACAACAACAAATACTAAAAAACAGAATAAAATAAATATTTAAGTGGGCTCCCATACTTTCGACGCCTCAGCGATAGTTTAGTTACCTTTCGGTCCAAGAGATGGCGTTGTGGGTTATATGTGGCTACAATAAAACAATTAAGTACATGCAACATTCTATATTATAAAATATTTAGAAGTATAAAATAAATGTCAATAGAAATGTTATTGAAACTGGATGTTCCATTCACATACTGCCGTCAGTAGTGTAAATTATGACCAGCATTCAGTCTTCAACCTTAGCACAATCTCATTTTAAGTACATTATATTCTCTTATATACATAATGTATAATTTGTATGTACATCAATATCAACTTATTTTACAAATATACATTGCAATTGCGGCTGATACCAAATATCGCATCTAGTATATAGCTCCATATACAACATAATTTACAAATTTTAATTGCAAACAATAAAAATATAAAAATCTTATATCAATATTAAATTGTATAATTCCATTGTTTAAATATTTAAGTGAGGCTTTCATACAACAGACCAGATTTTTTTTGGTGTTTTTATACATAATGGTACGGAACCCTTCGTGCGCGAGTCCGACTCGCACTTGGCCGGTTTTTTTCTTTTTTGCACTATACACCGTATAACACTAAACTAAAAGGCGAACATAATTTAAAGGCAAATAAAAATAAAATAAACAGATACATAACGAATACAATAATTTATCATATTAACCTATACATATTCGAGAATCTGAAATTGAAACTCTCCGCTAAAAACAATTTATTACATGTGCTTACAGTTCAATTTTGCTAGTAAGCAAAATTTGCTTAAGGCATTTTAAATACCTACTCGTCGGTAATGTACAATGAACCTTAAACCCTGTGAGGTCAAAAATCTGGTAGTAGGCGACCTGTTCTCGATAGGTCCCTATTGAACGTCATCAATGGTCAAGGAATCGTTCGTTATTAAGGAGCAATAAAATAGCATTGGTTTCTTCTATATATTCATGCATGGGTTTCTTCTCAGACTGAGAATGTTTAGGCTTTAGGCCATACTGCACCACCCTAGCCAAGTGTGGATTGGCATACTTTACAAAGTTTTGTGAGGTTTTCTCACGATGTTGTCCTTCAATGTTATAGCGAGTGACATTTAAATGCTGAAAAAGCACATAACTCGGAAAAGTCAGAGGCGTGTGCACTGGGATTCGAACCCGGACCGCCAGAGCTTGAGGCCGAATTCTTAATTACTAGGCTATGTAATGTACTAGCCGACCACAATAATTAGGCGCATGACAGTTAAGACGTCATTGGAACTAAACTAGCGGCACGCTATGATGGCCGGTTTGACGTTTGTCCGGTCATGAAGTTCCGTATTAATTGATAACGACTTTGAAGGAAATAATTGTATTACTTTATTGACGATAGTGATGTGCAGAGATTCATAAATTTTATCGAATGTAGTTTTAGGTTTAGGACTCAAAAATTTATTAAATTGATTTCTAAAATGTATACAAGTGTAGAAAAATCAGTTTGCACCATTTAAGGGGTGAATGTACTTGTGAATATGAACAATTTTCACTATGTGGACAAACCTCTGAAATCGCAAAAAAATATCAGCTGTTTCATACAAAAGGTAAAATTTTTATTTTTATATGATATATACCACAACTCGGCATTTGGTTTTCTAAATTGAAAATTTTTAAAAATGGAATCTAATACGATCGTCACATAGGATCGCTAGCTAGCACAACTACTACCTCCGGCAAACTCGCGTCAATGCTCAATGCAAAACAAAGCAGTTTCGAATTGACGTTGCTTCGAAAAGTATAAACTGTCAGTGCAATGCGATTGTGATATAGTTTTGACCTGGCTTTGGATTTCAAATATTGATACTGCATTACTGTTGACCCTTGCTCGTTAATTTGGACTCTGTTCAAGCCCTTTGTTGTGGATTTCGTCGATATGACCGAATCACATCCATCCACATCACTGTTGTAATGTGTCAAACCGGCCATCATAGCGTGCCGCTAGTATAGGGATGGGAATACGTAGTACATTCTGCAGTAGTACCAAAAGTACCATGGTGAATGTTTAATGGAGGTACAATGCTACGTAATATAGTACTTTTGCTTATTTATTATAGGACTTTCATGTGTCTAATATATTAACAGAAAAGGAATACCCTTTATTAGATATTAAGACAGTAATATAATATATTAAGATAGTATTACAATATATTACTTGACTACTATGATTCTTTAAAAGAAATATAACAGTTTACTTCCCGATCCTCTTGAAAAATAAAACTCTTTATTTAGCTTGCTATTTTTATTTTCTATTTTAACGAGTAGGTATTTTACTCAGAATCAATGTCAAACTCTTCGATCCCTGACATTGCGTCAAAATCAGAATGGGACGTAACGTCTGATTGTGAGACCGCGTCGTTAGTATCGTCGTCCCTTACACTAATTATAAATTCTTCCGCATCCTGCAAGCCATCCTTTCCAAAGAGGCGCTGTCGGACGCATTTGACATTCATTTGACCAATCATTGCACACTAGTAACTGACAGATGAATGACCACAACGTACTTATGAATGACTTTTCGTTAATTCCAATTTTTGCCGTTTCAGAAATAAGTTGGGCGCACTGTAATGAATTTGTATACTATTGCCACAGATATAATATTTTGCCACAATATATGGGTTGTGTCAAAATATTGATGTCCATGTATTTATGTCAAAACTGCCAAAATTACACTTTGGTTAGTTGACTTTTGTACCGACAATATACACACAACGAATGATTAACAAATTTAACAAAAACAACTTAACAAACTAATAACAGTATACCAAAAAACTTATAACAATGAATCGAACAATTATAACAACTTAAACACGTGGCGGCTGGGAATGACAAACACATATGAGTTCAACGAGATGTAGTACAATAAGGTCATTTTAACTCGGCTCATATGAAGTTGGCTACGAGTGGCTGCGCAGATGTCTTTTTTAAGGCCAAAATGGTGGTAGGAGGCCCGCCTCCTATACATGTAAATACGTCCATGGCCAATACGAAGTAGCGCATCACAAAACATTGTCATGGTCGCCTTGTTTTGATTGATCAGTTACTGTACCTTTTTTTTTTTTTTTATTGAATTAAGGTAGCAAACGAGCATGCAGCACCACCCTTCCGCTGCCGCCCATGGCAATTGTGACCGACTTAGAACAAGACCCAAACGAAGTTCACATCAGCCTAGTCAAAATGACCTTAATGTACATGACTGCGCCTCACTAGGGGACGCGCGGGGCTAAAGCGGGGTGGGGGGCCCGCGTAACTGCTATCTGTCATGCGCCTAATTATTATAATATTTCACTGTGTGTGCATGAACAACCCCGTTAGGGCATTGCAAAGTCAAGGAGGACAGATTTGATTAATACCATGTCATTACATAAAAGCTAATTACATGTCTACAGTATTTTTAAATTATATTAAACAAAATAATTAAATTAGATTAAAATTATTGTTATTAAGATTAAAAATTACATTAAATTCAATTAAATAAGGTCAAGAATTAATAAATTACATTGCCATCGTCATAAATAAAATTAACATTAAAATTAAATAAAAATTAGATTAAAATTAAATTAAATTAAAATTGTGGTCAGGTAGTATGTTAATATCTCTGTACGTCTTTGTTTCTAATATATCTATGTTTAATATAGATATATGTACCTACATATGTATGTGTCATAATGTATGTTAGCCTGCTATGTAGTTATTGGATATTTTGGGTAATAATTGCTTCGCTTGCAAGTGGTTGTTATTCAGCTTTTGTTATCTCAGTAGCTGATAATGTTGTTATTCGACATGACGTTTACTCAGCGTTTGCACATTAGGTACCTACCTAGATATTGTTTTATAGCTTAAATACGTTTTTCCCAGAACATGACCTGATTTTCCTTAAACACGTTAATAGATAAAACTTTGATTAAAAAGGAAATGTTGTATTTAGATAAGATAAATATCAATTTAAAAAATTCATGGCCCGTAAGTAACTACGTACATGCATAATAAATCTTTTGGTTGAACAACTGCTTTTAAGTTACATAAATATCTTACAAAAAAGGAGGAAGTTATCAATTCGACTGTATGCTTTTTTTTCTTTTGTCTGGTCCCATAAAAATGGGCGTTACCATTAAGCGAAATCTGACGGTCATTTTTTGAGTTATTCATAATAATGTGAATTAATTTATGCACATTACCTCATAACTTTTGACTGGGTGTTCCGATTTTGGTGATTCTTTTTTTGTTCGAAAGGTAGTGCTCGTCGTGCGGTCCCTTATAAAGAGTGACTTCGCACGAGTGGTTTTTGAGTTATCTCGACTTTGGAGGTCGGTAATTTTTTTCTAAAAAGTTGCTTATTTTTTTAGACTTAACCAAGCTCAGGTACGTTATACAACTCAATAACTTTACTTATTGACATCGTAGTAAATGTTCTTGTATTTAGGTATCTACTAAATAGTTTTGAACATTTTACTATACGAAGGGACCCCCATAGACTCGTTTCAGTTAACGACTCGGAGATATAAACTGTTCAAGCTAGATAACTTGATACACCCCAAAGTTATTAGGTACAGTTGTTATATTTGGGTTGATCCTTGCTATTCGGTATTTCGAACTATGGTTCAGTAACTTCACCTGCGAAGCGAGGAAACTCGTGTTTGATTTCCGACCAGGGAAGATATCTGTATAATAAAAATAAATGTTTTAACTTAGATACTGGCGTACCTAGCTCCTTATTCAAGGGAGGGGCAAAACAGGTTTTCAAAGCATACTTTAAAGGGTCAAAAACAACAGCCTTCTTCCCGCTCTTGCTCAGACCATGAATTCGGGTCCCATTTGTATGCAAACCACCCTATTCACAAGGTACAGTACCCGGCAATAAATAATGCACATCGGTATTCAGAAAGAGATAATCGGTTAGTTACGGCTTTATAGAGCGTGGTCTCTCTCGCACATTGCACTAATAATGCAATATCTATTAAGAGCTGATAAAACACCCTACCAAGTACTTATCCTACTTCCTACTTCCTACTTATATTATAAATGCGAAAGTTTGTAAGGATGTATGTGAGTGAGTGAGTGTGTGTGTGTGTGTGTGTTTGTTGCTCTTTCACGCAAAAACTACTGAACGGATTTTCATGAAACTTTGCAGTAATATAGCTTAGACATTGGAATAACATAACTTGTTAAAATTTATAGAGATTTTTGAAGGGACTGGTTCCCCGAAGCGAAGCGAGGGCGGATTTACTAGTAATAGTAATAAATTGATGTTCCATTGGAGGTTTTAACAACTCTTTATATTTATTTATGAGTGAACGCGACCGTCTTCTTCCGCATTCGAAAGAAAAGTGACAAGTCAGCGGTAAGGACTGTGTAGTAAGGACAACGCTCTACAAAGGCGAAACTAACCTATTATCTCTTTCTGAATACCGATGTGCATTATTTCTTGCCGGGTACTGTACGTTAACGCTATGAGTGAGCATTTACCCTACCTTCGCGCTCGATATAGATATCGCTTGAACTGCTTAACCAAACAAATGCCAGCTTTCCGCCCCTGCGATTAAGGTACATTGGAGATTGACTGCAAGAGTTTAAAATAAATTATTAAATTTTGGTAAACAAATTTTATTATGAATATTTAAATATTAATATTTATGGAAGTGAGCCCAGGGAATAAATTTATTTAAGTGGGGAGTAGCAATTCCATGTCATCGTCTACCCAAATACCTGTAGTAATTTGTCTATGTATTTCTTATAACATTACAGTTACCGTAGCGTCAGCTGGAAGCGGCTCGTCCGGCGCGAGCCAGTCTCCAATAGATCAAATAAGAGGTAACGACTGTTGACCCCACAGTATTGACACGCGGCAATATCTACCAATATGTTCCAATAACAACCAGAAATATCTCAATGCATGTTGTTCATACAGATAATACCCACTTTTACTCACAGTAGGCTGGTTTCCTAGCATGAGATAAGTTTTGAACACGTTTGCACTAAAAGTCTTCGACTTAGTTGTTACGACTAATTTGTATTCTCTGGGATTTATCTGTTTAATGAATGATAATTTATTATGTTTGTGTTAAACTTCTTTCTCACTTATTAGTTTTACAATTTACGTCATGTTCATATCGCAAGGCTTAATAAAAATAATAATACTTATATAGGATGTGGCAGAGGGATAAATAACTGTAGATGCGATTTCTTACATTGTATTTTTTATTAATTAATTAGTGCATGTATACGGATAAAAATATTAGAAAGTATATTCAATAAACTTTGTAGTATACTTTCTGAAAGACATATCTAGTAGAAATCTCTTCAACAAAGATAGCAATGGAAAAATAATAAGATAAGTAAATTGCGTGCACATTTTTGTTGAGATAACAAGCACGTTTATTGGCAGGTGTGTCCCGCGGCGAGGGCGGCTCGCGGCGCTCCAGCGCGCACAGTCACGTGTACGTATGATAATATAGCGCTCGTATGATGATAGCCCGTGGGGGCTCGGCAGGGGAGATAAGTATCAGCATGACTGTATCTACTGCATTAAGGACTGCGCACATGTAACAACCTGATAACCGACAAACTTAAATGAAAGGATTCGATTTTATGTCCTAGCGGTTACGGTTGAATTTCGATTCTATGCTTCTATGAGTCGGAGTTGGTCACGAGTGGGTGGCGAGTGGTACGTCTTTAAAGTATTCAACTGTAAGAGCCAAGGCATAAAGATCATGATAGAATGTTTTTTTTTAGTTTGTCGGTTGTCGCGTTGCTGTAATGTGCGCAGACCTTGACACAACTCTTTCAGTCGTCACGTTGACACTCTTATGCAGAACTGAAGGAGAAACGGTCGCTCAAGTACTTATCTTGCAGCGTGCTTCCTAGGCTGGAACAACTACTAGGTGTAACACAGCTACATAGTTGGTCCATCAAGAAGTCGCGTGTATAACAAATATTATTGATGTTCGACGTATTGTAAACCTCTCGCTCTATTAAGATTTGTTTAATTATAATAATGATGCAATGTTTGAAACTCAGATTACAGAACCAAAAGGCAGATGTAGTCGTTCTAGTATAAAGTGAAGCTACCAAAGCAAATACAAAATAAAAAGCTAATACAATCTCGTGTCAGTACTACGGAAAGCGTCAAATAGCATAAACGTCGCAAGTGTCAAATTTTTTAAAATAATTTTATCAGTTATAATGCCGTCTTGCATTATTAAATTCTCTAAAAGTTGTTCGCAAAAACAAAGAAAAGAAGACGGAATATCTTTTCACAGGTAATTGTTCATTATTTTATTATTTATTTGTAATAATATTTTTTCGGTTCGCTCGGAACACAAAACCTCAACAATCATTCATTTGTACACCAGTTTAAATGACAATCGGTTACCCTAAATTTGGGGAAATATGCATGGACTATTTGGACATTGGTCGATTTATAAATTTATATCGAAAAAAAATATTTTGAAAGTAAATAGTTTTATTTATTTAAACTTATAAGTCAGGCAATACAGCCAATAAAATTAGCATTCTAACTGCTGAAAATGTCACGTGTGCCAATAATATGTATGATAAATATTATATAATATTTTAGTTTCTGCTTAGCCTACTAATAACTAATAACTATAATTTTTGCAGATTTCCGACAGATGCTGTAACAAGAGAAAAATGGGTTCATATTATTCGGAAAAGCAGGCAAGATATTAATTGGTTAATTAATTTTGCGTGGTTCGCTCATTACATTTTAGTGAGGATGACGTGTACCTATCTCAATAAAAAAGGACATTGGTTGATTAAAAAATCATCAAAACCGAATTTTTGTTATAATAAATAAGTATATTGATATTTTGATGTTTTTTTTGATTAAAAATGTCTACCCAAAGAGATAAAAATCCATAGGTTAATTAAAACAATTAAACATATTTAAAACATTAAATTAAATAGGTATATTAAAAGAACATTTACACATAATTATTATATAATACTTTTTGATAACTAGTGATATGGCTACAACCCATTAATGTCCCACTACTGAGGGTCTCTCCTCATTATTAAGGAGGCCTAGAGCATATACTCCACCACGCTGCTTCAGTGCGGATTGGTGGAGGGGTTAGTGGCCAACACATTGTCGAAAGTTTTCAAGCCGCCCGAAGGCCTCCGACACGGCTTAACGACTGCTATCTATCGATGTATCGATATCAACCGGGACCGACGGCTTTACGTGCCTTCCGAAGCTCGGAGGCGCTCAAGAAATTATTATCAGAAGAAATTAAAATCAATTATTATTATTACATACAATAAAACTTTAATTTTTTGTCTGTTTTTCTGTGCATTTGTTCCGCCTAATCTCAGGAACGGCTTAACAAATTTAGATGCAGATTTCACTGACGTATTCAAATGAGCTTGGGTTAACATTTAGTTAGAATCGGTACACAAATAAGAAATCACGTCAATTTAAAGAATACCATCCCTCATTTATCGATTATGGGCTTACCGAAGCGAAACAAGGGCGTTCACTAGTAATAAATAATTTGCCAATTTAATTGTGCATAATGTTTTAAGCTGAAAATATGGCGAACAATGTTTACAAAATTGCGGGAGATTATGACTTTTCACTTGGCAACCTCACACACACAAAGAATTACGTATCCATACGGTGCAATTGCTAGTTGACATTAAGGTTGTCATGCACACATAGGGAAAAAGCGGCTTCACATTATTCGTCGCTTTTCTTTGCGAATGTTCTATCTGCCTTTTGGTTCTATAATCTGAGGTTTGAAAGTTTAAGTATATGGTAATAACAATTTTTTTTTAAACTTCTCACAGACCTCCAAATGACATATCAGCGCAAGAACCCATGCAGCCGATGACACGATCCCTCGAACGGGTTGAAATGAAGAAAAAGAGCATTGAAGAGTTCGATGACGACCTGCCGCTACCGCCCGAGTGATGTACAACTCAGTCTGATGAATATTTACTTAGGGAGATTGATTGTCGAGGTAAAGCGCTACAGTTTGCACCAAATATTTAATAAATGTATAATACTTTTACACTATTGTTTCTTCATTCTTTAGAATATAAATATTGGTTTATAACCTAACATTGCTCCGCCGGAAGTAAGATTCATGGGGAGGTTATGTTGTAGGATATGACATGCGACCTTTTATGCTTTCTACTAACGTGCCTACTGCTATTTTACTTTACATAGATGCGAAAACAAGGCAGTGTGTGTACCCATGACCTACATACGGACGCATGATTGTACGCATATACGTACAAAGCGATAGAATGTTAGGGAGGAGCGACTATATTTGCAATGTGAAATGTAGAGCAAAGTGTCGTAGATTATGAGGAATAAAACCAACAGACACCGTACAACAATGTATTTATAAATATTAAATCAAATCATACAGATTCTTAGACTAGAAACATCGAATATACTAATTTATTGTTACATTTTAGTTCTCACTTTCCCATGGAAGGTTAAGAGGTTAGTGATCTGCCGAATGATTCCCAAAATGAATTTATATATCATTGGTATCATAGCGTGTCACATGTATGATTTCAGTGCATAGTTTGTAACTAAGCATTTACTTTAGAGTAATGGAATATTTATGAGTTACTGTGTTAATTGTAAGTCAAATGGAGCATTATAATTAATATATAATTATTGATAAAAAAATTAAATGACTTCATATTTAAATGTAATAAATTAATTTTGTGATATAAACTTAAAATTGAACGGAACTACACCTGTCAAAAGCACTGTCATGATCTGTGACATTTTGAATATCAAATAAAATTTTATAACGTACACATTTATTAAATTCTATTGAAATAGTGTAATACTTATACACCTATACTTTAAATAATAACTAATTACAATACTCAATTTGACTTTTTACTACACTTTTTGCCCAAAAAATAGGAATATCTTCTAATGCTTTAAAAAAATCATACAACTAGTCTATAAAATCGTAAAGAAAAAATAACATTAATGTTATTTTATCGTTTTAAAACCTACATACCACCGAACAGGATGCAGCTGCAAATATTTGCATCACATACTGGGTTAGATTTAACACAAAGTTACATAGAGGTCATTATTAATTTGACAATAACTGAACAACAACAATAATAATTATCGTAATATCTTACATATAATTCGCCAATAGATATAAAATATCAAGAGATTAAAAATAATTTATCTTGATTAGCAACATATGCGTGACAATTTAAGGCTTAAGATTATGTTACACATTAAATTTATATTGTATATCGTCTCTCTTTATATGACCATTTTTATTATGTTTGAATTTCCGGTGTACAATAGAGCGTTATTGTATTATACATGTACTTAAATATAATTCCGATTTTTATACAAATATTGCGGGTCCCTCACTTTGTTTTTTGTCGACAACACATTGCTGATACCTATAGTCTGTAGTGTTAGGCACGGCGACCAATATGTATGTACACGTTGCCCGTCTGTTCGATTGTCGACATAAACCTTTACTCGGTTATGTAAAAAGTAGGATGGTGATATAATCATTATTATGCAAAAATAAATTAAAAACCGTAATTGTTGGGTAGGTACAATATGTACCGCGAGCCTCACATCTCGGCTTACACAAGAGGAATTATTTTAAAAACAGAAAAGCCAAACAATTTCTTTGACAATAAATTCTAAACATTTAACCAATGTGTCTATTTATGTCCAGTGTATGGAGTACAACAATTTTTTATGTAAATGACCGAAAACAGTTATTTAATGTTTTTTTCCTGTTTTATGATTAGCAGCATAATATATTCTTAAATTAATAATATATTCATAAATACTTCAACCGAGGTTCCCCTACACCTAACTCTGTTCTGAAGCAAGTCGTTCCAACTTTGTCCTCTCGCGGCCATTACTGAGATCAACCTCGGTGCTATAGTTTTATTTGAGGTCGTTGACAGATGACTGGGTCGTATCGCATAGGTACCCGTTTTCTTACAATAACATATTATTACATTATATTTAGATTATTCTAAAAGTTTCTACAATTAAATGTTACAGATTAAAGTTGCTCCGATATAGGTTTTATATAGGTGGTATGAACAAACCGAGTAATTCTAATACCTATGAAATATAGTTCAAGTATAATTTTAGCACCATCATCTTAATTTTACAAATTAACCGAACCAAAATTTTAAATAATTTTTAACTTATCATCATTATGTTTATCAGGCGCCACGGATACAACGGTTAATGTCAGAGCTCACAGTACTTAAATGGATGCAATTTAAAAGCAGATGAAACGAGTTCGAATTGATAAGGTCAAGAAATATCTGTAATGTCATGCAATCAGTACTAAGCCGGAGATGTCGTCTAGAACTTTCAAGGTGCTAGTACAGTTGATTCAACCTAGTACGATATGAGTCTCCTGCCTCGATAACAATGCTCCCACACAAACACGTTGCAGCGCTGGCCCTGTGCCCAATACCTAGAAGAGTTTGTTTTTCTCCGAGATTGACGTTTCACTTACATAAATTAATCATGAGAGTACATTATTATCACAATATCTTACGTATTACGTCAATATTAAATCAAAACAGTGCTATTTACAAAAACTATAGCGAGATAATTTCTATTATCTTTGTGCGAACATGCGAGGAAATCGATATAGACGTTTTACTGCATAGTTACCTACGTTATATACAATTACTTTTTAAACTGAAATCCTAAATAATTTACTTACCGCTTATTTGATAAGATTCGCAAACAATAAATAGAAATGTTTATACGTCGTCACGTTTCGAGACGAGACACGTCGCGTGCCGTGTTTGTATAATGTGATGCGCGTATTTTTTCTGTACACTATTGCGCACCGACCTTCCCAGTTATCATATTATACAATCATGATGACAAGGAAAGTCGTCGAGGGGCACTCGGAGCGTCCACTACACCACTGCACCACACCATGCCACTACACGCAGCTACGGCTACGATATAACTTTCGCGAAGGGGTGTTCCACGTGGCCATACTGGATGGCCAGTAAGGTATCCTTGCAGCGCTGGAACACGGGTTGCGTCTGCTTCATGGTGGGGATGTGGATCTCGCGGTCCAGGAAGCCCACCCGGCTGATGGGGCTGATCACCACGGCCGTGCCCGCGCCGAACATCTCCAACAACTGGAAACAAACGCTGGACTCAATCGACTATTGTAACAGGTTATACAGTTCACGCCTTCATCTCTTCAAATACATTGGAAAAGATCACGTCTTCATAATTGTCATCGTCGGATCAATATGAGAATTTAAACTGAAGTCGGGTTAGCGGCAAAACAAAGCAAACGAAATTTTTAGTTCCTCCAAAATCCCGCGTGGTGGCGCTATAATGAATAATCGATTTTTATTATGTACGTTGCAGTCGGTTACAGTGCGCCCAACTTATCTCTGAAATGGCAAAAATTGGAACTAACGCCGCCATGTTATAAAGTCATTCATAAGTACGTTGTGGTCATTCAGTCAGTTACTACTTACTAGTGTGCAATGATTGGTCAAATGCGTCCGACAGCGCCTCTCCTCATTTCAATCTTAAGTTGGGTTTACTATAAGTAATGTTAGTTTATACGTAGAAAATATAGAAATCAGTTAGCAAACAAACTACCCACGTCAGTTTTTCAGTTCAATCGTGTGTGTTGTGAGGATCTCGTCAAATGAAAATTCAATACTCTTCTTCAAAGTCAACTCAGTATGCTTCAGGTGGGATTGTTGTCAAGCATTAATTTAAAACGAAGCGTTTACAATCACATCAATGAACGGGTTGAGCACTGCGTTGTTATTTCATTATATTTAAATCGCGTTCAAAGTAACTAGGTCGAAATGTCGATGTAAACTAAGTCGGGAATGTCCTGTTTATACTGAAAGCAATAATGTATGCGACGATGCCACTGGTACTAGACTATGCCAGTTTAGTGCCATCCCCGCGTGATCTTACTGAACTTTTGTAACGCGCGACCGATTACGTTTCGTAAATTAACGATCAAAAACTATTTGATATCCATACTTATATACGTTTATAAATAAGATATTATACCATTTAGTTCTTAAAAAAAGTGAAATATCTAAAGAAGTATTTTAGTAAAATATGCAAAATCAGGGACCAATTAGGTATAAATAATGCAACTATTAAATTGCTCAGCGCTAAGGCGATTAATAATTCAAAGATAATTTACCAACCTGTTTGACATTTCACTTTTCATACGATGTACTATTTAAAGTGTACAAGGGTAACTGCAATACATACCTACCTACCATTAGTTGCAAGGCGTCATATTATCTGCACCTGTCACTTTCTTCAATGCAATAATTTACAATAGTGAAATTGGGTTACCCTTGAGGACTTAGCTTAGACTAAGGCATTTCTCACATTACGCTATTCATGAGATTTGACACTTTTCACTGACAGGAGACGAATCGTCCTGTCAGTACATAGTGTCAAATAGGTACATACTAATTTTGGGTAGCGTTGCAGTCGCGTATCTCATGAATAGCGTTGTGTGAGAAGTGCCTTAGACGATCGCCTTGAAAAAGTGTCATCTCTTTAACCGGAGAATAATAATTGCTGTTAAAACTGTAGACATGGAAATAGGTACTGTGGCGAGCGGTAGTACAGTAAGGTGATTTTAACTCGGCTCATATGAATTTGGCTACGAGTGGCTGCGCAGATGTCGATTTTAAGGCCAAAATGGTGGTAGGGGGCGGGGGGGAGTGCGGGCGGTAGAATAGTTAGCCAATACCATGGACGTAAATACGTCCATAGCCAATACGAAGTAGCGCATCACTAAACACTGTCATGGCCGCCGTGTTTTGATTGGTCAGTTACTGTACCTGCGCAAACATCTCGGAAAACGAAGTTCACATCAGCGTAGTCAAAATGACCATTCTGTAGGTAGGTACCTACTATTCCAGACGGATTCTAGGCTCTATCACCTACTAAATTATATCACTAAATATATTTAAAAATTGATATCATTATCATAATGCTTATAATCAGAACAGTGTATTATATTTTTTGTAGTAATAAAGAGACACTACTCATATTAAGTATGTATTGTTGCTCGCGTTATTGTTTAAAATTTTCTTTATAATCGACTCGCGAAATCCAAAAGGCACTTTTTTCTCAAGTTATTAATCATTGAATTACGCAATTTTTTTTTCTTAATGGAATATTACTTTTATTCTTATGACGTTAGCAATTATTGTGTTTATAATCCGACGACACAAAAAGACATAAACTGTAATTAATGTCAATATTAAGAGTATAAAATATATGTGACACAACACCATTAACGACTTAATATTAATTAGATATTTGTTCTCTAATTAAGTAAAAGTCAACGATATTATCAAAGGAATCTTTAACGAACGAGTGTGGGGTTTTAAATAAATAAATAACGCTACACACTCATAGCCCCACACTGGGATTCCCGGTGTCGTGCGTGCCATGGACAACACACTAGAAAGAATACACCCATACCGAGAACGGAAATTTTAAACTCTTCATTTAAATTTCCGGCTCGCTGGGAATCGAACCCGGGACCCTCGGAATAGCGATCTGGCGTGTTAACCATTGCACCATTCGAGTCGTCGGTCGTCTGGTCGTTGATTTTAATGGAATGAAATATCTTACCCGTCCTTTCTTGTTGAGTTCGATGATCTGTCCCATGGTGAGGACCTCCTCCTTCACAGTAAGGTCCTCCCATTGTGCGGCCAGCTCGAGGATGGATCGCCGCGTCACGCCCGGCAGGATCAGCCCGTTCAGCGGCGGCGTGCTCAGCTGCTTGTCTAAAATGTTACCTCTTGCGTTTACTTATAGTTGCTTATGTCTTGACACGTCATGTGTTTAAAACTTATCGTCATCATGTCAACCTATCGTAACCTACTATTGAGCGTCGGTTTCTCTCTCTCTCTTTAAAATAAAAACTAATATAAGTATCTACTCATAGGTACCGCCGCACTAAGCTTCTCTGTGTCGCAGATGACACGGACGACACAAATAACACCCAATCAAGAAAATATATTTATTTGTCACATAAATTGTCTTCCCCGGCGGAGAATGTAATCCGGGACCTCTCGCTTTGCTCGCAGGACCCAAAAAACTGTGCAATGCACTCGTTCAAAATGCGACATTTCAAAACGATTGAGTCAGTGCGCAAGGCATGAAGGCTTAACAAACATACAACATGACTTAAGCATTTGTACCATAAGCAATTGTTATCCCATTTAATTAGGGATGATGTTAGTGACCTCGCTGGTTGCCTCAGATAGGAGGCGAGATTTAACCGGCGGCGGGGTCGGCGGGGCGCGATAACGTGACAATACCGGCGCGGCCGCTCGCCGCTCTGAGCGAACGATTGATGAAATATTGTGGATGCATGCATCATGCTTCATATAGGTATCAATAATTGCATGTTTAGTGAAAGTACAATATTATATTTGATTTAAATGACTGGCTGATTAAAGGAAAGAAAACAAAATTTCGTTATATAAATATAGCGGACAAGACTGGTAAATAATTGAACATACCCTCAGTCAAGACTGTTAGGGCACTATTATAAAGTTTAAATAAAGTAGACTCAATAGTTATTAGGGCACTACAAATCGAAAGATGTTGTTGGGTGATATAAAGTAGACTCAATATACTTCAATTTAATTTTGTCGATTTGTTTGTTCAGTATTATCTCCGAAACAGTAGAATCGACTTCACCAAGATTTTCAATAAACAGACAATGTTTTGACGACTAAGAAATGACAGTATTTATGGTAGGAATATAGGTAGTTGTGTAGTGGTGTTACCTCCGTGCTCGTTGATGTAGACGACGAAGATGTTCATGGCGCCCACCTCGGTGAGCTGGTGGTCGGGCCCGAACAGCCACAGCACCTGGTGGTGGCCCAGCTTCGCCGCGCGCGCCGTCACTTCTACAAACCATGGTCATAATAACTTAAATATTCACAAATATCAGAGTATATTATACCCAAATGTCCGACCAAACTAGCTGACCTGGCCGGCTTTTAGATTTGGCGGCCTGGCAACCCTTTTTTTTATCGAGGGGGAAACCTTCAAAAGGTACCCGGTGCCGTGGGAGCGACACAGGGTTATGTGGGACTTTTACCCACTAATACCCCCCGGTGGCCTACCTCAACGCTTGTGGAGGACTCCGGGATCTCCAAAGGAACCCGACCGGTGCCCTCCAAGCGCAATATCCCGTACGGACCCATCTCAACGGCTCTGTGCGGCCACACACAGAGCAGTTCTTCCCGGGGTTGCCATTGGGCGGTTCGAGCTCCCACTCTAGCCGCCCGCAACCCCGAAAGCCCCCTTTTAGTCGCCTCTTACGACAGGCAGGGGATACCGAAGCTCGTATTCTGGTCCCGAGCCACAGGGACAAGGCGGTGGCGCTATGTGCGCCCACCGCGGCGCCCACCTCAGCGCCCTCTGCGGTGCCTCCGTCTTCGGTTTGGGTCGGCGAGTTCCCTGGCCCGTTCGGCTACTTCCTTCGCGGTCATAACGTGGTCGCAAAATGTGACCACGCTGTCCCAGGCTTCACCCGAACGGACCATCGCCGCAACGACAGCAGCCGGGGAGAGGTCTGGCCCCACTTCCTGCATCAGGATCCGCCGCTCTGACTGCCACGCTGGACAGTGTTCGAGCGTGTGCTGCGCGGAATCCTGAGCATCGCCGCAGTGGTGGCACTGCGCTGACGCTTCCCTGCCTATTCGGTGCAGATACTCACCGAAGCAGCCATGTCCGGTGAGTATCTGTGTCAACCTGTAGGTGACGCATTTCTTCCTTCTAAGGGTGCGGTTCCACTGAGGCGGAGCGGAGCGGAGCTGTGCGCGATTCACCAATCACATGGCTTGAAATCTCCGCTCATTGTGCCTCGCGTGATTTTCAAGGCATGTGATTGGTGAATCGCGCACAGCTCCGCTCCGCTCCGCCTCAGTGGAACCGCACCCTAAGCCATGCGCTGAAGTTGGGCATTATGGCACCGACAGCACGTTGGCGAATGCCCCGCGGCTCCTGTAGTCGCTCACGCCAGCGATTCAGGGCACGCAGGTTGGCATCCTTCCGAATCATTTTGACCGTCTCTTGGGTGTCCGTCCTCTGGCGGAGAATGCGGATCTTAAAAAAGATCTCTGCATTCATATCCGCCAGGATGTCCAGGGGCGGAAATCGCGCCAGGACTGTGGCCGCCTCGTACGAAATCGTCCGGTATCCTCGAGCCACTCTGATGGAGATCGTACGTTGCGCGGCATTCAGTTATTCATTGCCGCCGGAATAGGATACGTCGATTTAGAGGTTTAGTCTTATAATAAAACTGAAAATTCGACCGTAAGGAGAAAGACAGAAAGCTGAAATTTCAATCAACTATCGAATCGAACTCGAGCTCAAGTCGAATTGATGTAATAATCGACGACCTTTTAGGTATTTAGCCGGAATGATTGTATTAGAAAATCGAAACGTTTTTAAATGAAAAATTTTGACCTTCATGAGCGTTTTAATAAATACCTGCATGCAATAAATTATTATGCAGGAAAGCACCTAAAAGGTGTTATCCGTTCTCAATCTATTAAGTAATTGTATTACTCTTATTTAAGATCACTGTATGCTTTCCGAAAAGAATAAAATAAAAATAAATAATTCGAGTCAGTTTGCAAGACTAAGTGCAAGACATACCGATAGTGGGTCCGTAGTTGGAGCCGACCTTGCGGTTGCCGACGCCGCCGGGGAAGGCGCGCACCACGCTGGGGTCGGCGAAGATGGACACGGCGCCGTCGCCGCTCGTCTTGTAGTACGCGCTCACCGGGCTCATGATCGCGAACAGCATCGCCGAGCCCGGCGCCATCACGCCGAACGTCGCCTGCCACAAATAACGACGGTTACACCAGATTCTCGAAAATATGGAATGCTTGAGGAGAGCCCCCCTCCCCCTAAAATCAAATTTATGCCTTATAACCTATGTTTACAGTCCAGTTTAGCATGTAAACAAAATTTACTTATGATATTTTAAACTCTCTTCAATTTAAATACATTTGCCATTTCCAATTTGAGTGTAAACAACTAAGTATTAAGCGCAATTGTAGCTATAGGGCTTTTTTTAAATTTATTTTGGAGAACGTGAGTAAGTAGTTGAGGTTTTATTTAAATACTGGACGTTCATAAACTAATGTAGTCATCAACCTGTTAAGTTCATTTCATATGCTGTAACGACGCGACGTTAGCGTTGTTGTGAAGGGTTTATGAATTCTTATTTAGGTACTGCTTATAGCAGGACACTTTTTCAAGTGGTCTTTCTCTCATGTGAGACGGTAGAACAATTAGCATTTGACTGTCCCACCATTCGCATCCTACTGACAACTACTTTTTTTACTTACAATATAATTGGGATAGGTAGACTCCTCGACTAAGGAGTAGGGTGGAGATTCTGTACTGAGCAGGGATCCTTTACCCTGTAGATATAATTATGTAGGGATCTCCTCGTGTTTTTAAGTCGAAAAATGTGTAGATAATATGTGAGTTAAAAATCACAATTATTCAATCTATTGTAGGTGCATAATTACTATCTGTAATAACAATAGAATAGCATCATCACAATTAAAAAAATTGCAATATTTTATACTAAAATACATCTACTACATTTTAAACAGTTTCGACAATTGGAAAAAGCTAAATTAGGAGATTCCATCATGCATAAATAAACACAGACCAACTTAAAAAGCGGGCAAAAAAGTTAAGGAATTAATTCATTAATTTTTTATGCAAATATTTAGTTGATGGTATTTTTTCATGACAAACACGTATCACGTCCTTAACCTAGCACGCAAATATAGCGTTGCATAAACGTTCTCTTTTATCAGTTCAATTGGACAACGATAAAGAACTCTAGTATCTAATGGGTAGGTACATGAATGATCTTCCGCCATTACGGTTATTTAATCCCTTAATTACACTACACTAAACAAATTTATCGTTCTTCTGCCATGAACATCAGCTTACCTACATAAAGGTATAAAAATTTGGCAAATTTGAAACGAAATCTTTGGGTTTACAACATGGTCAAAAACAACATGGTTTTATTTCGACATAGGTATTAATGGAAACATCAGGGAAAATTATTAGAAGTAGTAACTTTTCAGTTACTGGTAGACAACGCACAAGAAAAACTAAAAACTACTGAACGCAAGAAACTGAAATTTGGCATATAAGTAGTGCTTAGTGGTGAGAATTTTTGATTTTTTACCCTAAAGAAATAAAAACGGGATAAACTATAACACAATAATTACCTACACGCGGGTGAAGCCGCGAGGTAACGGCTAGCTTTATTATATAATACATGAAATTAGAATTAGTGTTATCTCGATACTGTAAATAAACGATAAAACGTATTTCGTGTGATGATAAGCATAATTATTAATTTCAAGGGTGCGTTTGCAAAATGATAACTAGTTTTGAAAGAGATTCTAGTCAAATCATTAGATAAGTAAGTACTTGTTAATATCTAAACGAAAGAAATTAATAAATCATTATCGTTATGTTGTAACTTGTAAGTATGGCTAAATCGAGGCGTAAATTAATATATACCTACTTATACCTTGATGCTTACTTACTTTTACTCCATACAATACAATGCAATACAATAACACTATTGTACACCAATTAAACAGTAACAATATTCATATATCACTACTACTAGTTAAAATACTACAAAACAGAAAAGGTGTAGGCAATAGGCGGTCTTATCGCTTAGAGCGATCTCTTCCAGACAACCAGAGGCCTATGGAGTTTTATAAAGGATTTTCAAGAAAGGCAGGGTGTACATATAATAAAATAATAAAAATTTGAGTAACAAAAAAGCAATGCAATGTTTTAGGTTGATAATAAAAGAAACTAATAGATCACAGTTTAGCAAACCAACAGTTTTAAAGAATTTAGACAAAGTGAAACGTTGAAATTATCAATTTGAAGTGAGAGAAAGCCAAAACTATAACATAGAAGACAAATAGTGTTCTTTTATCTGCCTTTTGAAAGAGCATAGCGTTGGAGCCTTCCTTATAGTTAGCGGCAAGGAGTTCCAGAGACTAGGTAACTGCGTGAGCACTAAATGATTTTTTATAGAAATTACTCGAATGGGAAGGAGTCCGCAGAGTTAAGTTGGAATTTGAACGGAGAGATCTATTATCACCATGAGACTGGGACAGATATTCAAACCGTTCTTTTAAATAACTAGGTGAAGTGGGACTGTGCAGAACGCAGAAGAGAGCAGAAAGTACGTGAGTATTCCGGCGAAGGCGAATTGGAAGCCACTTGAGCCTGTTGCGAAATATGGTCCATATGGACATGGAATAATAATATACCTACTTATACCTAAACAATAGGTATCTATATAAAACATTCGTGATTATTTACATCCTTGACGTATATTTACCTACGAGTAACATACCTTAATACATCTTTGCACTTTGGATTATTATTATTATAATATATCATTACTTACTCGTATGTAATAAAATGTTTAAAAATTATGTAACACTAGCTTTCCCCCTACCCCTAGAGCTTCACCCGCGTATTACCTACATATTATATTTGTTTCAGTTTTGTACTTCTTTTTATCCCATAATGTGGCGAATTTCCAAAAATTCCCAAGGAAGATTCAGCTTCTTGCGTTGAGTAGTTTCAGCTGTGTTGCACTCTTTATCTATCAGTCACTGAAATAGTCAGTAATTTTAAACTTATTTATACTTATTTAAAAATTGCATGAATGTTTTCGTACTTACAAAAGCACATAAAGCTGATGGTCAGTCACTGTTGTTATTGTTAGATAGCTGTCGTATAGCAATATCAAAGGCCTTTTACTGTAGGTAAGAGGTTCCTTATACCTAATAATAGTGTATGAGGGAACTAAAAAAAATAACTACAAATTTTGTACGAGTTCTTATAAAAAGTCGAGGTCACCAACTCTTGAAAGATGTTATTTCGATATGCAAAATTTTACCTATATTTTAAAAGACCTAATAACGATAAACTAATACACGTATTGCGGAAGGCGAGTATACAAAAAATATGACAAATTATTATTAGGATGACGCAAGTATTAAAATTCTACGTATTCGAATTTATTCAATTTTTAAATAGTTGCAAATATTAAAATTCAAGACGAAAGTCACAATCAATAGTCAAAGTTCACAATACAATAGCAAATAATATCGTTCTCTATACCTCAACCTTGATTAACGGATTATTACAGTATAGGTTTAAATTTTTTTAACGTAATTATAGGAACCATGGTCACAGCTGAAGTCAATCGTTGTTACGACTCAGATTTAGCCGTGACCACGCTCGTTTCAACTGGGTCAGAATTTAAAATGCAAGATAAATATTACAAGTACCTATTCATAAGACAATGAAATGTGTAGGTACAATAAATAAATAAATAAGTAAATGAAACTCATAGCCCTACATTAGGATTCCTTGTGTCGTGGGTGCCAAGGCCCTTTGTATAAGACTAAATGATGACACCCTAACCAAAAACTCATTTAAACTCATCGCTGAGAATCGAACCCGTGATTCCTTTAAAAATTAAGTGATGTTTAAAGCCATAACCATTACGCCCTATAAAGCCCCTATTTTGATTATTTATAAATGCTTCAATTGCGGTTCGATTGAATAGTTTGACACACACCGCATACAAAATGTGTCGAACAATTTTTAAATTTAGAGCTCAATCAGAATCGGAGCTCAAGTTGTATTGGCAGACAATTCCGGACGAGTAACGTTCTGACCCTCACCTCGGTCCCAATGAGCGTGGGGCGCAGATACAGCGTGGCGGACTCGGAGTGCGGCACCCACTCCTGGTCGATCTGCACGAGCCGCTGCAGGCAGCGCACCAGCTCCTCGCCGGCAAAGGTGGGCAGGCCGGATCGCGCCGCCGCCAGGTTCATCCGCTCCATGTTCAGCTCTGGCCGGAACAGCCGGATCTTGTCGTCCACGCCGCGGTACGCCTTCAGGCCTTCGAACAGCTAAGGATTCCCACAAGTTAGGTTATGCAGTTCTATATTACCTACCATACGATGACGATGTAACTATGTAAAACGGCTTATTCCACAAATCCCCTTCGCATAGCCGAAGGGGATTTCTGGACTAGAAGTCTACAAATCCCCTTAACGAAGTAATAAAAAAAATCATGACTAATTGACTATAGTTTTATAAATCCACGATAATTAGAGCGGTTTTACAAATTAATGATATCGTGAGTCAAAGTGAAAGACAAAAGGTCTAAATCATTATTTCATATAGGTATTTAGTTAATAGGTACGGTCGGCCAAAGAATTGGTTTACCACCCTAAGGTTGAATACCGTTTGCAGATTCATAGGTGATAAAGGCTAGTTTCGCTTGCAGATCGATCTGACAACTTTTATTGCCATCTTTATCCGATACTAGCGAACCGCCCTCGCTTCGCTTCGGGACCCGTAAGTATCAACCGCGTAGGTCCCGCTCCCGTAGGAATTTCGGGAAGATAATAAACTATCACCAAAATTAATTCAGGTTAAATTAAATTAAACTTAGAAATAAAGCTTACGACAAAATAATAGCAAAGTAGCAAAGGATCACAGCAAGATTAATTCAGATTAAACTTGGAAACGCGGCAAGTTTGGTATGGAAGTGGGTTCGACCAAATTTGATTACCATAAAAACGGTTCTAGTGTGTTAATCTTAAAAGATAGACATATACTGTCGTGGACATTTTTTTAGATCATTTCAAGAGGAATAATTCTTTCATACATATATTTTTGGTATCTTGAATCGTTTTCGCAACGCATGCAACGAAAGCCCTCGAGAATGAATAATTTTCCCCGTTTTTTTCACATTTTCCATTATTTCTTCGCTCCTAATTGTTGCAGCGTGATGTTATATAGCCTAAAGCCTTCCTCGATAAAAGGTCTATTCAACACAAAAAAAAATTTTCAATTCGAACCAGTAGTTCCTGAGATTAGCGCGTTCAACCAAACAAACAAACTCTTCAGCTTTATAATATTAGTATAGATTAGTATAGATAAATACGTGACATTTGTTTTGTTCTTAGTTTAAACTTTATAGAACCATTGACTTCGGAAGGTATATTTTGTGAACCGCTTTAAGATTTTCACACAAAACTAATAAACTGTGGGGGTTCCCCATACTTAGAACTGAAACTAAAAATTTTTTTTCATCAAACGCATATACATGTGGAATATCTATGAATAGGTCGTCAAAAATGATATTGAGGTTTCTAATATAATTTTTTCCCAAAGTGGTAAAATATGTGCTGTAACTTCCAAAATAAGAGAATAATAAAACTAAATAAATAATAGTTTAAAAAAACTAAAAAACACGCTTTTTATAGAATACTGAACTAAAAAAATAGAAAATAAGTTTCAATAAATTTAAATTAAGAATAGTGTTAAAAATTTCAACAAACATGAATTAATAATAGTGTAAATAAAGAAAATATTTTATTTAAAAAAAAGCGTGGGGTGCATGGTGTCATTTTGATAATATCTTAAAAAGCACCCCACGCTTTTTTTTAAATAAAATATTTTCTTTATTTACACTATTATTAATTCATGTTTGTTGAAATTTTTAACACTATTCTTAATTTAAATTTATTGAAACTTATTTTCTATTTTTTTAGTTCAGTATTCTATAAAAAGCGTGTTTTTTAGTTTTTTTAAACTATTATTTATTTTCGACTTTTTAGTTTTGTTTATTTATAATAGCTTGTTTTTATAATTTTAAACTATTATTTGGTCTCTATCGATCTATCTACTGTGATAACTTAGAATTCAAATAAACAGAAGAACAACGCCATCTAGTAAAACGTAATGTACGCAGTCAAACTGAATACGCAGTTACAGCTAGTTACAGTTAGATTTGCGTGGAAAGGGTCTAGAAAATTAGGGATCAACTGTTTATAGGTGCGTTATGAATTTGAAGCAAAACGCCTGAGGGGCACGGAAGATATTAACAGAAATGTAGGTTTAAAATGAACGAATTTAGTATAAATCAAGGAAAAACAGTTGTAACTCGGAAAATTCGCGATGGATTTTCGTGGAAAAGGTATAGGAAGTTAGGGATCAGTTAGCTTTAAGTTAGTTATGAGTTTGAAGCACAACGGTTGAGGGGCACGGAAGATATTAAAGGAAGTATAGGTATAAAAAAAAAATGAGGAAAAACAGCTATTTCTCGGAAAATTGTGGTCGGATTTTCGTGAAAATGGTATAGAAAGTTAGGGAATAATTAGTTGCAGATGCTATATAAGTTTGAAGCAAGAAGACCTTTGGGCACCGGAGATATTAAAGAAAATGGAGTAAAGTTACATACAAACATACATACAGGTGAAGTTAATAAAAGCGTGTTAAAAACATACATCATGTGCATTGCCATGTAAACTTTCACCGAAAATTGGTTTGAATGAGATCTAGTATGTAGTTTTTTAATACGTCATATATCGTAAACCGCAATTTACCTTTCATTCAATCTACTCGAATATTTTTTTTATGCTTATTATGTTACTTGCTGCTACGGAATCCTTCATATGCGAGTCCGACTCGCACTTAGCCAATTTTTATTATATTACTTGCATTTATTTCACTAAATGTCAATTGTCAATTTTCTTTTTAAAAAGAATTATTTTGTCAACTGAAATAGTTCTTATGCTTTTGTTCAGAATATTTAAATCTTCTTTGCACAAATTAATGCATGATCCGTTTCTAATAAAGACTAAAATGTCTTGCACCTATAATGTGACCCATGATGTACGTATTCTTAACAATTAGGTTTACGTCATTATTATGCGTCTCTTTCAGTGATATTTCCTATGATTTTAGATGTAATTTTTGATGACTAGGAAACTAAATGAAAACTGGTACCTACACCACTTTCTTGGCCGACTGTACTTATATCTTTTTAACAGGAGAAGAAAGGCGAAACAAACTCCTCAGCACATCTTTTAAATGTCTATTATTAAATTATATAGGTACATATTATTCTTGTCCATATAAACTTTAACCATGGCAAAATACATCTGTCCGCGAAAAGGGTACAGCCGTACAACATATTTACATAATTTATTAATATTTATATAGGTACATACTTATTTAGTACCCCGACGTCGTCACCTCATTGTGTCTACTTGTGTCATAGTTGTTCCCATTAGTAGACTATTTGCACAAAATTATTAAAAAGTATTACCGTAATCGTAATAATTTTTAATAATTTCTGTAGGTAGGCAGGTAGCAGTAGGTCTGTGTTGTCGGTGAATCGATAGGCATACAATGAAATACTGAATTCAACAATAACTTCAACCTGAATAGACTTAACCCATTTCTTTTCCAGTAAGCTTATACTTAATGGTTTGTGACGACGATGATGATAACCCACGAAAAATATTGTTTTTGGATGGAAAGATAAAGGAAGGACCTCGCTTAACCTTATACCCACTTACGCACACATTAGCGATGCTGATAAAATCGGACTATCGTCGGCTTTAGTTCAATAAAACAAAAACGCAGTTTAATTCTTATTCTAGAAATATTTCTCTCTCTACTAGGTACATATATTCCACTTACTTGTATTGCATAGTGAAGAGCTTTAGCCGCGGGGTGTAATTTTAAATGTTCGAAAGGTGTGATTTCGGGCTTTTGCCAGCCTCCCAATTCTTGGTGGTAATTGATTTTGAGCATGTGGTCGGTGAAATATTTGCCGAAGCCGAGGTCGCTTGCCTCGGGCTTCGGTTGCAACTGATACGGCGCCGCTAGCCTTACTTGCAGATCTTCATACTGTAACAAACGATACTATGTATAGTAATTGATGCTCATTAATGATACATCACAAACACACAGCGAAAGATCAAACATTTGTCTGCCTCGGCCTTCAACCGAATCAGCATCCCCTCGTGGGGTAAACAGAATCTCAGTCACTCAGACTGTACGATTGACAATGTATATGAAGGTAAATGTATTGATATAATTACAGCTACATATCTACATTATATAGATCGAAACGCCCACTTGTAGTGACCCGAAAACTTCCGGGTTCAATCCCAGGCTGTTCACGTTACAAATAAGTACATAACAATCTTATTTTGGTCATTTGTAATGACTCGTTTATGTGTACCTACTTATTAAGTGATATGAGGGGAAATGTATTTGTAGGTATATTATAATTAATTACTTTCAGGAGTCACGTGATAGCCGATGTGTTCGCACTTCGCATGTCAAGCAGCAAGCTGACCAGCAGATAGTCGCATAAATTATTCTCAAGTAAACACGTAATATTATAAGTATACTTACATCGGTCAGAACAGACGACGCAAACAAGATAAAAGTTCGAGAAGATGTATAAACGAGGTTATCCGAGAAACTAAAAGCATCTTTTACAATCGCCACTCTCGTTCGACATTCGAACAATTTACATTATTGAATTACGCACATTTAACAGCCATCGATAACGCGTGTATTGATAACACTGAGCAATCTATAGTTTTACTAAAAGAAAATAATCGGCAAGTAAAAATGTTTGTTGATACAATACCTTGAAGGAAATTTCTGGTGTGATATGTGGGTGGGGCTTGGGGTCGGGCGCGGCGGAGGGGGGCAGCGCGGCCAGCTGCGGGGGCGCGGGCGCCTCCTCCAGCTCCTTGAACCGCAGCGAGGAGCTGCAGTGCCGGACTGTCTGCAACTTGTGCTGATTCTCGAATATCCATTTCACCAAAACCTGAACCTAGAATAACATATTTCTTTTCACCTTTTGTCCTGATCTATTAAACAGCATAACATTCAATGTACCCACTAAACGTACCAGACACATAAGTAACTCATTGTTTCATATACCTATACATTCTTCACAGTATGGTAAAAATTGTATTTTAACAAGGCTGGCCACTACTTATAACAAAAAAAAATCATAATATAGATCCGTTTTTAGGGACTAAAGTACCTAAAGTTCAAACAAAATATAAAAAAAAAATATAATTATAATCTTTATTTAACTAAATATAACATATCTATTATGTATAAGTATATATACATATATCTATAATATAATATTATATTTTCCATATAATTATACATTTTGTATACTTATTATGATATATAATGTAATTATCAAACATAGTGGATTATTTATTAACATAATTTTATAGTATAAATATATAGTCGTTCCACCAACCCGCATTGGAGCAGCGTGGTGGAGTATGCTCTAGGCCTCCTCAGTAATGAGGAGAGACCCGTGGTCAGTAGTGGGCCATTAGTGGGTTGTAGCTTAGCTTAGCTTTTTATAGTATAAATAGAATTGTTATAGAGTATTCATAGGTAACTAAGTATTGTTTTTCGGAATTTTTGTTATTTTTGTTCGTTATGAGTTTTTAAAACGTGGATAACTGTAATTGGCTCAACTTATCAGTAATATATTGTATTGTAATTGTATTAGTTATAAAAGCTGTTATTATCCCGAATAAAATAAAATAAAAATAAAATTAAATTCACATCCGTACGAGTGACGAGATACAAGGAACTAATCTATATCTAGAGAGGGTTAAATACCACCAGAGCTAAATATTATACTCATCATTAATAACTAGGTATTATTATTATTATTATTTGGTGATACAGGGCACGGGAAAAAAGTATTCCCTTGAGGCCACTGCGACCATTCCTGATCTATTTTGGCCATCACATTTAAATAAGATCTGGTCTCCTACTCCTACGGTATGGGTGAACCGTACTTAGTATGTTTTTGGGGTCCAGGTCTTTGATCTGGTCGGGTGTAATTAAATGCCTTCCCATTATGGGTAAGACTCCTACAGTGGGTAATTGTTTACTAGGTACATGCTAACTGAGTTACCTACATCACAATTAATACCTAAGTACTTAAATGCGAAAGTAACTGTCTGTCTGTGGGTTATTCCACAATTCCCCATTGGAAGTCCCCATCAATGGGGATAAGTGAACTTACTGTTCACTTTTTCTTATGAAGGTTAAATAAAAATCTTATATTTACAGTCACTGCTATATTACAGTTTTACATCGAAATTGCTAAGGATTTTATTTGATTAAATAACTTTGTTAACTTTTACATTTACTGGTAGGAAATTTATTGGTAAAAAGGTTAGGATTAAAACGTTTGTTTTTTACAAATAAAAGAAAAATCGTTACATGATAAAATAATATTTTAATAATCTAATTAAATCAAACAAACGTCAGGAAATTCCTGTGTAATTATTACTTTGCAAAATATGTAAGTTTACAAAATACAACAAACAATTTAACACATACCAAAAAAATAAAATGTTAAATATTAATATTAATTTACCAGTAAATAAAATATTCCTTAAAAGTAATCATTAGGTAATCAAAACTTAGATGATTCTTCCATATATAAGTACATATTATATTATGTATAATAAAGCTAAAGAGGGTCGAACGTCTGTACTAGTGATGTAACGAATGTCATTTTTTGAACATTCGCGAATGCGAATGCGAATGCGAATATCTGCTTCCGATATTCGCGAATGCGAATGCGAATATTCAGTTTTTTTTTTATTTGAACTCTATTTTCTATGCTTGATCCATTTACATCTTTCTCCGAAAACTACCAAGTTGATTAGAACCCAACTGACTAAAGTGTCACGCCGCTAGAGGGCCGTTCAAGTATTAGGTAGGTACGTAAGCATTTTTTTTTCAATTTTCACCTATATAAAAAATCACGTACAAAACGAAACAGTAAATTATGTAGAAAATACGGAAAAGTTTTAAATAATATTGGCCTAACGTAATCACCAAACAGACGCGCCAAAAAAATAGTAACAAGACGAAAACCATTGGGAAAGGAAGAAAATATGACAAAAATATGATGAAAAATAATTTACGGGCGATGTGGTAAGTCCTATTTAAAAAAATTGAAAGGCAAAGTCGTGGGTAATAAAAAGATCTTCAACTTGTATCCACACTTTTTTTACATAACCTCTGTAAATAATTGCTTTTTACAAAAAAATAACCGACTTCAATCTTGATAAGTAGAGATAACTCAAAAACTACTCGCCAGATGGCGCTCATTTCAACGTATAAGTGTAAAGTTCTCGTCACTACAAATTAATCAAGCCCAAACACTAGATAACTGCAGTAAATCGTTGAGGAGTTCCCTCGACTGTCTTTCGGCTTCATCAGATCGACTCCAGATCTTCATGAAATGGTAGCGCTTTAATGTACTTATGATAACATGAACAAACACAATTCCCCTCGATTTCTCTGAGATGCCATCATCAGATCCTGGTGTCCTTATCAGGGGACCCCACTGCGTATATCTACTTTACAACAAAAAAAGAATTATCAAAATCGGCCCATAAACGACGAAATAATCGCTGAACGTACATAAAAAAAGCGTATATACGGTCGAATTGAGAACCTCCTTCTTTTTTGAAGTCGGTTAAAAATTCAAATATCTGCGTTTTTGGTTTTTTATTTTATCTTGTACAAAAAAATATTATGTTCACGAAATGCAGAAAACTTACCTTTTTTGTCCCAAACACTGTAATTCTCCCATATTTTAATTGAATTGCGAAAAGACATCCTAATTTTCTCACGATGTGCGTTTTGTTCCTTGAAATCTCTACTTTTGGATGGTGAAAAAATATACATTTGTATAGCAAAATTTCTCAAATTTTCATGAAATAATGTAATATTCAAAAATTCGTGAAATAATATGGTTTTTGTAGAAGATAAAAAAACACAGTTATTTACTTGAATTTTTCCCATTAATTTTGAGGTTGTGTGAATACAAAAGTTGTGGATCGTTTTATTACCTATAACTTTGCCATTTAACGTTTTTTCATAGGACATGTAGTTTTTCTGGAAATTGCGATAAACCGTTTTTTACCCTTGACAAAAAACTCCTTCCGGACCGTAAATAATTTTTCTTTTTTTGTCATATATTCTTCCTTTCCTAATGGGTTTCATCCTGTTACTATTTTTTTCGTTTCAAAAGCTATCGGCAATGGTCTACTAATCCGGTCTGCATGTAGAAATCAACAAGTGAATTTCGAAATAAAGTTGGAAGTCAATTTATTTATTCTTGATAAAGAAATGAATGGCTTTTTTAAATTAATTTTCAATTTTATTTTTTCTAGTGTAAATATTCGCAAAACATTCGCATAAATTTTGCGAATGCGAATGCGAATATGGAAAAATCATATGAATATTCGCGAATGCGAATGCGAATGCGAATATTCGTTACATCACTAGTCTGTACATAGAAAGTGTTCGAAAAAAATATATTTGGGCACACTAAAAATTCTTAACATTCTGTTCATTTTGTTTATTTATGTGGGTATCACGCGAAAACGTTAACCTTCATCCATACTAATATTATAAATGCGAAAGTCTGTCTGTCTGT
Source organism: Hesperia comma (assembly GCA_905404135.1). Taxonomy (NCBI): domain Eukaryota; kingdom Metazoa; phylum Arthropoda; class Insecta; order Lepidoptera; family Hesperiidae; genus Hesperia; species Hesperia comma. The sequence goes on from FR990020.1 coordinate 6,977,131, forward strand.
CTGTCTGTCTGTCTGTGACGTTTTCACGGCTAAACCACCGGTGCGATATGGATGAAATTCGGAATGAAAATAGTTGAAGACCCAGAGTCACATATAGGCTACTTTTTTTTTCAAAAATCAACTCCTAAATGCTTGAAATAGGGGATGAAAGTTTGTATGAAAAATCTAAACCGCCTGACCGATTTCGATGAATTTTCCCAGGAAGATAGTTGATGACGTATCTTCTTCCCCACTTCCCCGGTTCGCGATATAAACGAATTCCACGCGGGCGAAGCCGCGGGCAAAAGCTAGTAAGAAATAAAGACTTCCTGATTATTACTTTTTATTTTATATTTTATTTCAAAGATAATGGGGATTTGTGAACCTTTTCAAAAACTATTCCTAAAATCCCCATCATTGGCATCAACAAAAAGTTCATTAACCCGGGAGCACTCGCGCTTTTAAAACTTACACGAGCACTCGCGTATAGAGCATTTTTCTCACGTTTTATAAATAGCGAAAAAGTAGTAAAAGTACATAAATTATAGTATATTTATTTATATTACTGCTTGTTAATAATAAAACAGTTTTGTAAATTCAAATCAATTATTTATTTTTAATATATAACATTCGTTAAACTAATTACAATTTAATTACAAATTTAGGAATTAAATGGGCATTTCTCTTTGGATTCCAGCGAAGTGAACGTACTATGGCATTCGTGACATGAATTCATGTCGTTGGAATTTAATGAAAAGTGCACTTTTGGAATTTGTTGTTCTCTGCTATCTATCTGTAAAAATATTGTTATATTTATATGTACATGTATAATATACTCATTGTTGAACGTTTTTAAACAATAAAGACTTTAAATTAGGTAAAATGCTATTTTCCAATACAAGAATTACTAATAAAATAATACTTACGTTGTCACTCGCGCGATGAGCAAAACGCCGCCCGACGTGACTCGGACGTGACAAACCACCTCCAGTGCGCGATTGATGCACACTAACATGAAAAAAATGTTACGAGCGGGACGGGGGAAGTATAAAACTCAGCTATAGGGCGAACGACGTCCATAGTTAAATAAATCCAAAAATGGCGCGAATTTGAAATTCACCGTGAGGGAAATGCTCATAGCGCGAGTGCTCGCGGGTTAATCCACATTGATGGGGACTTCCAATGGGGATTTGCGGAATAAGCCCTGTCTGTGTCTGTGGACTTTACGCCTAAACCAATAATCCGGTAAGTATAGAGTCGACCTTGTGTAAGAACATAGAATACTTTTTGCTTTGGAACCCTACAATTCCCTGTGTCGTGGATGCAATTCACAACACACAAGACAAGAATACATAGGTACCCAGACTAAGAACAGAAAGTGAAACTCATTCAAATTCCCACCTCGCGAAGAATCGAACCCAGTACGACGGGCCGGCATAGCCATTGCGCTATACAGGTTGTCGTAATAAAGAACAGCAAATTATAAAACTAGCTTTATAAATTTAAATAATAGCCCAAGCATCAGACATCACCGAAACGCTCGGTGGTCACTTGACTCACATGACTGAATGATTGAAAATCTTGAAGATCTTACAGCCCGTTCACACTTGGGAGTCCGTTTTACTTGGATACTCATAAATTTATGCGCTGTTCACACATAGGCACCGTATAACGTTCAATGGATCCGTCATTACTGGATGCGATGTGTGAACAGAAAACTCGCTAAGGTACCAATAACGTTTTTCACATCTGTAGTTAGGTACTTCTTTAACAACTAAGTAGGTAAGTAGGTACCTATATATAGCATGTTGGCTAAATATAATATTTCAAAAGAATAATGTTTATTTGTAAGTATGAGTGAAACTTAAATAAATAATGAGTTCAAAAAATTTATACTAGGTAAATCTAACTTAACCTACCTAAGTCTAAGATGATTCCTAACAATTGTAAGGAAAATGTCACTACGTCAATAAGTAGGTACGTAATAATTTAATACGTAGGTAGGTATGTATTAAGGCTGCCCAATTAAGCATTCCAAAACAGAAACCAAAATTACATAACAATCATATTGACTCCATAAATTGGTTTATAACAAAACTAGCACGATTTGCCTGAATCAAAATAAGCAAAATGCTCACAATTGTATTTTGCGTGAGAACTAATGGATTTCTAGCTTAGTTGTGTGTGTGCTAATCATTTCGTCTGTTTAAAATAAAACAGATCTACCTCCTGACATTCTGTAGTAGGTACCTAAATATCACCGAACACTCAGTTTTAATTAGCTAGCCTTACCGAATAACAACTTTAGTTAGGTAATGCATATTAAATAAGTAAGTAACTAAACCTAAATGGATCATAAATTTGATTCGAGTTTAACTTATAATTTATAATTACCTTCAGTAATGTGACTGAAAGTAGCTGTCGAAGTTAGGGATTGGACTGAAAAGTATGTTGCCAATATGTAGGTACCTAACTATAACCACAACTTGTTCAGAATCACTTTGAATATTCAAACTATTACGAACGCTGATAAGATATAAACTAAGCTCCAAAATGTTTGCAAAGCGTACAAAATAGTTTCGCACAATTTTTAGCCATTTAAATATATTGAGAGATCACATCACTGGGTGCGAAATAAAAAAAGACATGTCAAAATAAATACGAAATGATCGATTTTATACTGCAATACGCTATATTTATTTATTTAAAGATGTACCTATTTTACATATTCAAATTTATGCAATTTCGCAGCACATGTGTGAATGACTTCATTTTTATGACTGAGTAATTAAGCGTAAAATAAAGTAATTTTGTGTTAATTCAATTTATTTTCAATATAAAACACTTTGGGCCGCATAAATGAATACAATTTAACGGTTGCCAATTTGTTTAATAAAATTAATCGTGAAAAGTGTTATGTAGCGTTAGTACGAGTATGTATCTATTCGTATTTTTTTTGATATCATGTTAATGTATTAGTTTTAATAAATTAGTAAAGCTTTAAGTGATTTAAAGTTTCAAACATGAAACATTTCACTAAACACTACATCGTCAACGAAACTGGAATTGCATTATTTAACTTAAATTGGATTATTACATTTTTTTATTCTTGTTTATATCGACAAATTAATCGTTATATTCGTTATTTAATAATGTAGGTACCTAGGTATATAGATAAATGTGATTTAAAATAAAAGTACCTTGCTACGACGAAGAGGCATATTTATCACAAAAAAGTCACTTGTACACTTTGAAACTATATTAATTACACCACAATTAATTTTTGATCAAAGTTAAAGTATTCACAATATTTCGTGCACCGTTTAATTAATTGCTAAGTATATTCCTTAGTCGCTGTAAGTTAACTGACTTTGCTGGATCTAAAGCACAAACATTTAAAGAGCAAAAGATAAGATTGTGGGCTGACCTATGACGTACTCATTCATAATCAACACGAATTATAAAGCATCACTCGATAACGCAATGAAACTTCATCAAAATATAGATTACGCAGCGAGCTATTTATTAAGCGAGTGAATGTGCGCACTAAGTTACGTTAACTAAAGCGGAGCGCCCGGGGCGAGCGCGTAGCCCCCGCAGGTGCCGCCAGGGGTCGGTCGGGCGTCTCTCTCGGGTCACTCAATGTCTATATACATTCAAAACGAATATGTTAATGCCATTAGCGAATTAATGCTTCAGTATTTACGCACAGCCACAGTTAAAATCATGATTGATTTTTCATGGCAATATAAACATCCATATAAAAGGACATATTTCGTCATTTAACTGCGTAGAGATAAGTTAAAAACTGTTGAAGTTTATCAATTAAAAATACTTTCATACGCTTTAAGTACTGTATGCATGCGAAATATAAGTTTTATGTGCTTTTAATAAATTGTATTTCGGATAGAAAGATGTAGAGCCGGTTACACTTTTTTAGAGGCGACCATCTTAGTCCCCAAGGGTAGCAACGCATTAGTGACCGAATTAGAACGAGACTCATACTAACAAATACTTACTAATAGGATTTTTACTAACATTAACTAACAGGACTAACCGAATAACCATCACTAACAGTCCCAGCCCCCACACTTATTCCGTATCTACTTACACCTTTGTTGCTTAAACTCCATTAAAAATAATGTAAGAAGCCGACAAACCAGCATACGAGCCATCTGACGATAAGTGGTCATCGTCGTTCAAGGTCGTCACTAACAGTATTAGGCACCTTCCTTCTATTGCCGAGTAAGAAAGAAGCGGAGCCTCACATTATTTCTGGCTCTTCGACTCTACCAACTGAAGCACATAAAACATAGCCTATTAAGCGAAATAATATAAGTAGATTCATTGGGAGCTCCATATCAGATCGGCGTGGTATCCAAGACAGATGGAGCCCCTTACACCCACAAACGTTTACGCGTGGAAAAAGCTGAAGATGAAAAAAGATAAATACATCAACATTTCTTACCTTCATCCAAAAGTCTTGGAGTTGGTTGAAATAGAAAAATAAGTCAGTTGTAACAAATACTGAAAGTTTTGTAATGTAACAGAGTATTTTTTACGTACCTAAACTAATGATAATCTCACAAAGGACCTGCTCAAACTCAAACTCAAAATCGTTTATTTCACGTAGGTATTTACAAATACGCTTGTGAATTTACGCCATTTTTGCAAAAGTGCCTTTATCTTGCCTGCTTTTATCCTTTCCTATTTTGTCTTAAACAAAAAGTTATTAGGATATTACCTATATTGATCATTATTTTAATTGAACATTATTACTACTATTATTAATTTAACTATCTGTACAGAGCGCGGCGCGCCATTGCCATTCTTGATTCATGGTCCAATATAGAATCTGTACAGAGCGCGGCGCGCCAGCGCCATTGCCATTCTTGATTCATGGTCCAATATAGAATCGCCCTCGCTTCGCTTATTATTATTATTATTAATCTGGAACATAAGCTGAACTGTTCAGCTTATGTTCAGCCTGAACATAACACTGCCAAGTTTCATCCAAATCCGTCTAGCAGTTTTTTCGTGAAAGAGTAACAAACTAACAAACATCCATTATCACAAACTATAGCATTTATAATATTAGTAGGATGTCTCTACATAGATTTACTTGAATGGAAGAGCGAGAAGACCGCCTATTGTCTACACTACATCATACATAATCTTAACATATTTTGTAAATAATACTTTGTTTCTGAAGGCTGTACAATACAATACAATGTTATTATGAAAGAGGCTACTATTTTGATTTACATAGTGATTCAATCACATATAGAGATCATATTGACTGTAAAAAATGATCGATAGAAAACATGGGGCACTTATTCTGACAATAACTAAATCTAGCAAGTACGTAGTAGTTCAAACAACACCTTTTCAATGTCAACAATTTTCGTTCTATCATTACTTTGCGGATCAGACTGAGACGCTCATTCATGGTGGCAAGGATTTTTACCAGTTAGCTAAAGAACTACAACCTTTTTAAGGTTCCGTAGCCAAATGGCAAAAAACGGAACCCTAATAGATTCGTCATGTCTGTCTGTCTGTCCGTCCGCATGTCGCAGCCATTTTGTTCCGAAACTAAGAACTATAGTGTTGAAACTTGGTAAGTAAATGTATTCTGTAAACCGATTGATTTTCACACTACCATTATAAACTTTAAGCAGTTTTTTAAATCTTAATATATAAAACTCTTGCATTACTGAGTGATTGACTGACAGACAACGCATAGCCGAAACTACTGAACGGATGAAGCTGAAATTTGGCATGTAGATATGTTCCTTGCGGAGTGTTGGGGAGCACTAAGAGAGGATTTTTGGAAATTCCACCCTGAAGCAGGGTGAAAAAGGGGGGTGAAGTTTAAATGAATTCGACGCGGGCGAAGCCTGCGGGCGGAGGCTATTATGTCATAAATCGTAAACCGAAATATACGTTTCATTCAATCAACTGAAATATATTTTTTTAATTATGTTACTTGCTGCTACGGAACCCTTCATGGGAAAGTCTGACTCGCACTTGGTCAATTTTTCTAAAATCGAGTGTGAAATATTTCAAAATATTTCTTACATGATTCTCTTTTTACCGACTTCGTTTGCCGGCGCCCGCGCCGGACGTGTGCAAGGTGTACTGAGCTATAACAATTATTAGTGTGAAAACAAGTACGTACTGTGACATACTAAACTAAGTATTTTGGACCTTACCGTAATCGTTTTACGATATCAATTAGTGTACAAGCGTAACAAGAAGCTACATTTATCTCGGTCGCTTGTTCATCAGTGTAACAGTTAAAACAAATTAATAATGACTGCACAACGCTCATTGAGTAAATCGCGCAGCGGATCAAGTAATTCCGGTTCCCTCACCGATCTTCCACAGTTAATAGATACAGATACGAGAACGGCGAAACGTAAACAAACTGATGATATCTCAGAATTAAAAAATGATCTTTCTACATTTAGAAAGGATATGATGAGCCTCGTTTTGGAGCTAAAGCAATCTAACAGAGAAGACATGCAAAGCATCAAAACTGAAATTATCTCTGAAATTAAGGAAGAATTATATAACATCAAACTAACTACGGACAATTTGGTCAAGGAACAAATTCTTACAAAGAATCAGATAAGTGCTATAGAAGATAATCTCAATTTTCAATCGGAGCAATACGAGATTTTACGTAAACAAGTTGATGGATTAACTCTGGAGATAAATAACTGTAAATTATCGCAAGAAGAATTGAATTCTGTAAAATCACAATGCGAGTGCTTACGTCATGAATACCTAGTAAGTCAACAACGCGAACGCCTGCTTAACCTGGAAATCACAGGAGTGCCAGTGTCTCCACAAGAAAATATACAAGATTACATTTATGCATTAGCCAAGCATGCTGGCGTCGACCTATCGTCGGATGATATCATTTTCTCCCATCGAGTCCCCACTTTTTCAAAGGAACGGCCGAAAAACATCATTATCCGTTTGCGCTCTCAGCAACTTAAGGACAAACTCATTTCAGGTATTCGAAGGAAGAAAAGTTTAACCACGAGAGATATTGGGTTGACCTGTGTGTCGAGGAATATATATGTAAATGAGCACTTAATCCCAGATTTTAAAATACTGTATAAAAAAGCTCGCGAGTCTGCAAAACTACACAATTATAAATATGTCTGGGTACGTAATTGTAAAATTTTTGTACGTAAGGATGATTCATCCCCCATGTTTTTAATTAGTAACATAAATGACATAAATAAAATTAAATGACTAAAAAGTGTAAAGATTTGCTTAATTTATTATATACGGTGGATTGTTACAAATACTTTACAATTAACCGTTTTGTATGTTGTTTGTAATCGAAGATATAAGGTTCTGTTAAAAGTTAAAACTTTCATAATATTATGTTACGTTTGTATCAACGAAGGAATCATAATAACTCATTCATCTTTAGTTTTGCTACCTAAAGACTATTATGACATCTTCTTATCCCATACATTAATTACTTGTTATATCCCTGTAAATAAATTGACTCATTCGCACTCGACCGATGTCGGTGTAACCGTGTATATCTCGCACTACCTGCATTCCATAATTATTGTTTGCCTTTGTTTTGAAATCAAGCGTACAATGCAATATTTAACTGGCACACATCAACTATTCAATTCTTCGTATAAAATGGCATCCTTTTTTATGTATTATCTGCAACTTAAGTGTCCACGTCCGTTGTTATACTACATTTATATGAACATTATTAAATTTAATTATAGTTTGATATTTTTTGTTTGTTTTTCGTTATACTACAATGGCGTCTAATACAGTAAATAATAAAAACAGTTTAAAAATTTATTATCAGAACGTACGTGGGCTCAGAACAAAATGTCTAGAATTTTACAATAATATTTTATTAAACGATTATGACCTTTTGTTGTTGACAGAGACATGGTTACAGGATGACATTTTAAACGGAGAATTGTGCGACTCCCGTTATGACATTTTTCGTCGAGATAGGAATTTAGATTTATTTAACAAATCAACCGGCGGCGGAGTTATGGTATGTACGCGCAAGGAACTATGTGCCTCGCTGCGCAGTGAGTGGGCCTGCGACTCCGTTGAATCTATTTGTGTATGTATACCGGCTCGTCCATTACATGGATCGCGCGATTTAAACATAATCTTAACTTACATTCCGCCCGACCGGCGCGAGTTACCTATGCGAATTGATCACTTAAAGGAAAATATATTTAATTTAATTAATATTTTCACCGATGACAATTATTTACTAGTAGGTGATTTTAACTTGCCTTGTATTAATTGGGCGACTGATAATTATACAGTTTCATCACAATGCACGTCAGACATACAGACATGCGCGTCAGATTTTGTCCAAGATTTATATTATTTAGGGTGGAATCAATACAATTTAATCTCAAATACAGCAGGTAAAATACTTGACCTGTGTTTTTGTGATATTCATTTATCAGTTGAAAAACCGTTATGGCCTATTCTGACTGAAGATAAACATCATCCCTCCTTATATATGACCCTTCTTGACCTATACTTTAAACCCTTGACCGAAAACCGTACTCCACGTTATAACTTTCGCAAGGCTAATTATGATATAATTAATGACTATCTTAGCACAATAAATTGGTACGAGGTCCTTACTTGTGATACAATAGACACTTCCGTCGATGCATTTTACAACATACTTTATGACTGCTTTAAAAATTTTGTTCCTGTTATAAATTGCTCTCAGAGTAAATCACATTATCCTGTATGGTATACTACACCTTTAATAAAAGCCATCAAAGAAAAATTTAAACTTCATAAAAGATGGAAACGTTTTGGAAACCCACGTGATTATGACGAATTCTCTCTTCTAAGAGATAGAGTGAAGAGGAAACAAAGTGAATGTTTTAATCATTTCACGGCCAATACTGAAATCAATATTAAGCGCTGTCCTAAATATTTTTGGAGTTATGTTAAAGCAAAAAGGGGATGTTCAGATTACCCTAATAGTTTTTCTGATGAACATGATAATAACTTCACTAATGGCCAAGATATTTGTTCCGCATTCAATAGATACTTTCAAAGTGTTTTTGTAAATCCCTCGCCCTCAAATACAAATACAAATATAAGTTCATCTAGTGGAAATTCATTTAATATATCACCCTCCAATGCGACTTTGGGATGCATTTATTTTACTTATGCCTCGGTTAAAAAAATACTTATCAATTTGGACAAATCCAAAGGTGCTGGTTGTGACGGAATACCTCCTATTTTTTTCTCTAAATGTGCAAAAAGCCTAACCTTACCTATTTCAATGTTATTTCGCCGGTCTTTAGAAGAATGTACGTTCCCTACAATTTGGAAAAAAGCTAATATTATTCCTGTCCATAAAAAGGGATCCAAATCACGTATTAGCAATTATCGGCCTATTTCTATCCTTAACACTATCGCTAAAGTTTTTGAAAAAGTAGTATATGACCACTTATACTCTGTTATAATAAAAGGCATCTCCTCAACTCAGCACGGCTTTATTAAAGGTCGTTCTACAGTATCTAATCTCGCTATTTTTACCGATTATGTCTTAAAGAATATGGAAGGTGGTGGACAAGTCGACGTGATATACACAGACTTCGAGAAGGCGTTTGATCGAGTCGATCATAATATTCTTTTAAATAAACTTTTATCACTTGGAATACATGGTGATTTGTTAAGGTGGATAAAATCCTATCTAAGTAATCGTTCTCAGGCAGTTGTACTGGGTGGCTTTAAGTCAGACTTCATTAAAGTGCCCTCGGGGGTACCCCAAGGCTCTCATCTCGGCCCTCTTCTTTATAACGCATACATTTATGATATTTACAGTTGCGTTAAGAACGCTAAACATTTGTTATATGCTGACGACAAAAAAATATTTTTAAAGGTTAATACTATTTCTGATTGTTTGCTTTTACAAGATGATTTAAATAACTTAATCTCATACTATAACGAGAATAAAGTTACTCTCAGTATTGAGAAATGTCAAATTATTAGCTTCACACGCAAAAAAGTACCTATTACGTACAACTATACTTTCAATAATTTTATAATCATTCGGACAAATTTAGTTAGAGATCTTGGAGTCTGGTTAGATTCGAAAATGCTTTTTTCCGAACATATTTTAAAAATCACAAACAAATCATTTCGTAACTTGGGGTTTGTTATGCGCACATGCAAACCTTTCAAATCAATTACTAGCATCAAAATTATTTATTATGCGTACGTTAGAAGTATTTTGGAATATGCAAGCCCTATATGGTCTCCGTTTTATTCAACTCACAAAAATTTAGTAGAAAAATTACAGAAAAAGTTTATTAAACACTTAAATTTTAAATTTAGACTTCCTACAACCTCATCGTATATTACTAATTGTCGTCATTATGGACTGTTATCACTTGAAAAAAGACGTACAATGTTAGATATGGGCCTATTGTATGACGTGGTACGAGGTCGCCTGGACTGCCCTGAGCTTGTTGAGCTGGTATCTCTGCAAGTGCCAACGCGCCGCACTCGCCATACACCACTATTCGCTGTTCCCACTCACTGCACCTTGTATGGAAAAAATGCCGCGATGTCAAGATTGCTTAAAACATTCAATAAAATGTTCAACAACACAGATCCCTTCGTTGATACTAAACATGTTTTTCTCTCATTTATTAAATCTGTATTACTCAGTTTATAATTAAATTTAGTTATTTGCCTTATGATGCCTACAGATTGTGCAACATGTTGTATAACTTTTGTTTTATTACACGCCCACACTATTTAGCTTTGTTGTCTAACAATGAAACATGTTACAAGACCGTACACATTAAAACAACATTGTTGTATAACAATGTTATATAACAATTCAATGCGTGTCATTTCATAAAATATAGCATAAAACATTGTTGCAAAAACTAGTAACATGTTGTATAACTTGTTTTTGTAACACATAACGTCCACATTTGTAAAATATGTTATTTAACTATGTTTTATAGCATGTTTTGTTCCATAGTCTGTGCGCACCATTAGAATGCCAATATGTAATTTATTAATACTAGTCTTACTATCCTAGAACTTATTTTAGTCTTGTTTATATCAAACAGAGGTATGATATAGCTTGGTACATTACATAATTGTTTTATATAAAACGTAGATAACTTTAATTGGCCTAATTCATAGAATAACATAAGCATGTGTGTAAGATAAATTGTATGGCTGTTGTTATCTCAAATAAATAAAATAAAATAAATAAAATAAATAAAATAGACTTCTAACGAAAAGCATTTATTTTATTACCAAGTAACTTACTTTACATGGAAATGGCGAATGTATCGTTGGTTCATTGGGCACCAATTGAGTCCTGATACTACATAAAAAACCCACAAACTTTTCCTCCTGCACCCCAAGCAATTAAATTTAAATAATGAAATTTTATTCCCATGTGTTATTTACATTTATTTTACTAAGTAAATATGTTTAAAATTGTTTGAAATCATTGCCACTTAAAATCAGGTGGGATTGTTGTCAAGTGTTATCAATTATCATAGCATTGACATAAAAAGCCTGTCATAGGTTTGTTCACATCAACAACAATATATAAAGATATTATTTATATAATAGGTTTTGACGAAGCCTATAAACTTGAAAAGAATTGACTGTAATAAAAAATTAAATTAAAAATTAAAAAAAACCCCGACACAAACATTTAAAAAGTAAAAAATAATATCTTTAAAATAATACGTCGCGTTGGGGGACCGCTTCTAACTATTCATTATCTAAGTACGTAAGTACGATTTTTTTCATGAGTATCACTTGCCTACCTACTTAGTCTTAATTTTACCCAAGACTTATCATTTATCAATATTTTTTTATGTTAAAGTTAGAAGTAAATGGAGCGGTCCCCCAACGCGACGTATTATTTTAAAGATATTATTTTTTACTTTTTAAATGTTTGTGTCGGGGGTTTTTTTAATTTTTAATTTAATTTTTTATTTTATACTTTTTATAGGTAAAAACATTTTGGATTAAGTTATAAATATTCTCTTACTATTACGCTTTCATTTGAGACCCCACACGAATATATATTATTTGCATACATTAAGGCTATTTTTCCCCGCTTTCACCCCCCACAACTATTAAACGGCTCAACCGATTTTCATCAAACATATTTTAAAATATGCGCCCGTAAGTTCCCTTTAATACAAAAAAAAACTAAATTGAAATCGCTTCATCCGTTCGGGAGCTATGATGCCACAAAGAGACAGAATGAAAATTCTTCCCCCCTTTCAACCCCAATAACTTTTAAACGGCTCAACCGATTTTCATCAAACATATCTAAAAACACGCGCCCGTAAGTCCCCTTTAATACAAAAAATACTAAATTGAAATCGCTTCATCCGTTCGGGAGCTACGATGCCACAGACAGACAGACAGACACACAGACACACACACACACACACAGACACGTCAAACTTATAACACCCCTCTTTTTGCGTCGGGGGTTAAAAATAAGATTTGTATTCTATTAATTAATTATTATTATTATTATTTAGGTGTCTGGGCATTATTTGGTGATGACACCTCCTTAATTTTTAAGGTAGATAGGCGGAAACATTGTTTTGACGATGTAAATAATGCATATGAATGAATAAGGAATGAATAAGGAAGTATTAGAACTAGTTGATTCAACAAAGTTTTTGGGCCTTACTATAGATTCTCATTTGCAATGGAGTCCTCATATCAAAGCCTTGTCAGGGAGACTTAGTTCTGCTGCCTACGCTGTCAAAAAAGTAAGGCTTTTGACTGACGTAGAAACAGCAAGATTAGTCTATTTTAGTTATTTCCACAGTATAATGTCTTATGGTCTGCTGTTGTGGGGCTCAGCTGCAGATGTACAGTCAATATTTATATTACAAAAAAGAGCAGTACGTGCCATTTACAACCTCAGGCCGAGAGATTCGCTTAGACATTTGTTTAAAGACATAAATATATTAACTGTAATATCACAATATATTTTAGATAATATTATGTATGTAAAAAAATATCATGACTGTTTTCCTAAAAAGAGTGATGTACACAATATAAATACTAGAAATAAGGCTAAACTGATTGTACCAAAATTCAGACTTAGCAAAACTGGTGGCTCTTTCATGGGTAACTGCATTAAAATTTATAATAAAGTTCCGATACAATTAACAGAAATGCCGTACTGTAAACTTAAAACCCATGTCAAAAGCATTCTTATGACGAAAGGTTATTACAAACTTGATGAATATTTTAATGATAAATCAGCTTGGACATGAGTTTCGTATTTTAGCCGTAATTAGTAGTAAGTGCATCTGTAACTGTGAGTGGAGAAAGAGAAAATAAAGACTCCTTGGGAGTTTCTTGCCGCTTCTTCTTCCAAGACCACTCGCCGTAGGGATTTGCTGAAGCGATGGCGTAACTTGACGTTCGATAAGTGTTTGTAAAAACCTACTTCGAAGAAATAAATATTTGAATTTGAATTTGAATTTGAATAGGGAACAAGTATCCCTACGAGGCCACTGCGACCATCTCTGATCTATTGTAGCCATCCCAGTTTTAGTTAGATCTGGTCCCCCAGGCCTACAGTCTTAATAAACCGTAGTACTTTTCCGGGGTCCATATCTTTAATCAGGTCAGGTTTGATTATGTGACCTCCAAGTATACGACTTCTGTAGTGGGTAATTGCTATGCAATTGCAGAGGATATGTATGGGTGTTTCCTCCGCCCCACCACAGAATCTACATGTTGCATTTTCACTTAAGCCTATATTATATAGGTGTCGGTTGAGTCTGCAATTACCAGTGAGCAGCCTAATTATAAGTCGGATGTCTGACCGTTTTAGGTTGAGCACTTTAGTGGAGTAGTTTTTCGAGTAACCAGTGATAAGGGTTTTTGCCTGTCTTAGTCTGGGTGCTTTTTGCCACAGCTCCTCGCCCTGTCTCAGAGCCAAGGCTCTGAGGACAGCTCGAAAAGCTGCTTTTGAAACGCCCACCATGGGCTCTGGTCCCATGGTGGGCGCCTCCGCACCCCTCCTTGCCAGTTCATCTGCCCTTTCATTTCCTCGTATACCCTTATGTCCAGGTACCCATCCTAGGGTGACCTTGTTGTTATATCCAAGTCGATTTATTGCTTGGATGCCTTCATATACTAACTTAGAGTTGACTGTCTCCGACTTCAGTGCTAGAAGTGCTGCCTGACTGTCAGAGAGGATGGTAATACGCTTATTAGCGTAACCTTTATTAAGGTTTTGATGTACGCCGTTAATTATTGCATACAGTTCAGCCTGTAAGATGGTTGCATAACAGCCTAAGTTTGTGTTCAACATTACTTTACAGTGCCGGATTTAAGCATAGGCAACATAGGCAGTTGCCTATGGGCCGCCACCACACCACAAAAACATTCAATTAAATCGATAGAGGCTCAGTAGAGCGAGAGAGAAAAAAATACTGAGTTTTGTTACAAATAGACGAAAATCTTATATTAAAATAAATTTTGTTACCCAACTTATACAGTTGCTCTATTTACCTTAACAGGGGCGCCGTCACGTGTGTCGGCGCCCGCGTGCGAACCCGATTTGCACCCCCCCCCCCCCCCCCTTGGTTGAATACGAATCTCATATACAGATTCATGATTATGTCGCTCCGCCGGGGTCCATTTGCTGCCCCCCCAAACTTTCAACAGTTAACCACAAACTATTTGAGGGCCTCCACCACAAGCTCTGCCTATGGGCCGCCGAGGTAAATCTAAAGCTAAATCCGGCGCTGTTACTTTAGGTTTGTTTCCATTAACACCCGCTCCCGCTTTTCCTCCCTTGCGGGAGCCGCCTGTATACCAGACGATGTCGCCTCCTCCCAAGGGTTTTGGTGCAGCTTCGTCCCATTCTTCCCGTCGCGGTATAACCACTTGGAACAGTTTGTTGAAACTTAGCTGTTTATGTATGGCATCACTTGGCATTGCCATAATTGGACATGCCATGAGGTCTTCATAGACTTTTCTCATGACATTCGATTTCCAGCTCTGCTTGCCTCCTTCTGCAGCTCGGAGTACAGCCGCACTCGCTTCCTTTTGCACATATATGTGTAATGGCTCCAGGTTGAGGACGGCCTCCATGGCTGCTATTGGAGTTGTTTTTAGAGCTCCAGTTATCATTTGACAGGCTAAGCCTTGAATGCTATTTAGATTCTTGATGCATGTCGCCTGGATTGTTTTCTTTTGCCAGGCTATGCAGCCGTAGGTCACAATGGGTCTTACGATTGCCGTGTAGACCCAATGCACCTGTTTGGATTTCAGGCCCCATTTGGAGCCCGCGAATCGGCAACAGGTCCCTAGTGAGATTTTTGCCTTTTTGATCACCTGTGTAAGGTGTTGGTTCCAAGTAAGCCTCTGGTCCATTGTGATCCCTAGGTTCTTTACTTCTTTGGAGAACGGTATTGTAGTTCCGAACAGTGAGGGGTTATACATATTTTCAGTATTAATGTAAAATAATGCATTTCAGTTTATTACTCCAATAAACAACAATAAATTTAATTAGTTCTAGAATAAATGCCTATTATTTGCTTCATTGTTATCAAAAATAGAAAAAGGTGTGTTTGCAGTTGAATTAGAACATAAATAATAAAATAAATTTAAATAATTTACCCACAAATAAATTTAAGGTACCACCGCCCGCCAAGGTACTCAGTACCATTCCTACCGTCATAATAATTGTTTTTAAGAGCAATTGTGTTCCGGATAGGAAGGTGTGGAGCCGGTTCACTTTTTTAGAGGCGACCATCTCAGTCGTCAGGGGTAGCAACGCATCTGTGACCGAATTGGATCAAGACTCACTCTAATCATTACTAACTGGACAATACTAATATTAACTAACAGGACTAACTATCACTAACAGTCCCTGTCCTCACACTTATTAACAAACTAACCAACTAACATTCTAACACCATCTACTAATTGGACTAACCACCCTAGTCCCTAAATTGGGTCTTGTTCTAAGTCGGTCACAACTGCCATGGGCGGCAGCGGAAGGGTGGTGCTGCATGCTCGTTTGCTACCTTAATTCAATAAAAAAAAAGAATTAGAACATAAATAATAAAATAAATTTAAATAATTTACCCACAAATAAATTTAAGGTAATGTTTGCAATAAAAATATCTTTGAATTGGGATGAAATAAACTATTTATTTAGTATTATATAAACTACTTATTTAGTATTACAACAATCAAGAGTTCACTACGAAGTAAACTAAAAATAAATTATATCATATTAATTTCATTTAAAACAAGATTAGTAATTACCTATTCAATGCAATGGAGGCTGGCGGAGAGTTACTCTTTCTTGATTCTTAGCATGTTTCTTCAGCAGGTCCATTACTTCATTGTCAAATTCCTTTGGTGTTGGTACCTTCTCAACAATCCAGTAAAAGATATCCCAATCATTGCTTGGGGAGTTGATAAGACGATCATACATCAAAGTCTGCTCCTCTGAGAGAGTATCCAAATACTTCTTGGCGAAAGTACTCAGGAGGAGATCATTTTCCAACATCCCTCTTTTACGAGACTGGTAATGCAGCCTGGAAAAACAGATACAAATATAAATGGAAATAGGATTACATATTTCTGAACAATCTCTCACATTTTAAATGCATAAATTAGGTGTAGTTAATACTACACATTCCAGTTGAATTGAAAGTTTTTCTACAGCTTAATACAACAATGTTTAATAACTTTTATAATAACCATACTATTTCAGAACTGTTTAACATAGATTATTCATTTCCATTGTTTAAAACCCATACATGACGACTTGGAGGCGACATATTCAGATGTTTGACTATTGTTTGACAGTTGACTATAACAGAATCCTTACTAATACTATAAATGTGAAAGTGTGTTTGTTTGTTTGTTTGTGACTCTTTCACGTCGCAACATGGCTATTATATGGTATGGTTTATTTGTGTGGGGATAGTTAGGAGGGTGGAGAGTGACATAGGCTACTTTTTACCGCGGAAAAAATCTCATTCCCATGGGAAGATCGATTTTTGTTAGTTGCTAGATATTTAGTTCCGGAGTTGTTAATAGATGACGTTAGTAAAATTCATTTTCAAGTTCTGAATCACGCTATCAAATACTACATGTAATTTACTTAAGTCATAGGCAAGTGTTTTAGGCTACTTTTTAGCTGAGATTCCTACGGGAGCTGGACCTACGCGGCTGTTATCTACGGGTCCCAAAGCAAAGCGCGGGCGTTTCTCTAGTGAAAGGATAAATCTACGTTTATTGATTAAGTGAGCAAAGTATTAAACATTCTTACATAATACTGTGAAACTTTGGTACTTGCTCAAGGAAGTTTTCAGAGGAAAATATCACAATGAGAGTAAGCGACTAAACGAACATATATTTAAAAAATAGTTTAATACCTGGCCTTCCTATTTTCTAATGTTTGAGGCTTGCTCACATCGTAAACAGGTATCTCCATGTAAGTCGTATCCATTGTTTTCGAAGTGTCGCTCATGTTTGCAACGACCGGTAGTTTTTTAAGTACATTGTACGTCTGGAACTATGAGGAATATTGCAAATTAAATATGAAATTGGTGATATTCCAAAAATATTTTTCTAGCCTTTTTTACTTACGAATCGACTACGCAGCATTTTAAGAATGTTACTTTGATTGGTTGGGTTAAATTTTGTTGTTTTCCACGCTAGTTTCCAAAATTCGGATTTTTGTTATGTTTTAAATATACTTTAAAATGTTTTAATTGCACAAGTTTTATTTATATTTTTATCTCAATTGACTAATAATTAAATGTCGTTGTCAAAATCAAAAATGTATTTGGCATTGACAAGGGGCATCGATCTATACAGTGCGCCCAACTTATCTCTGAAATGGCAAAAATTGGAACTAAAGTTGGGCCATTTTAATAGGCCACATTTGACAACTGTTTGTCTTTGCTTCATAGTGAAGCTAACCTGCTGAAAAACATCGATTAAATTGAATAAATCGATAAGGACTTCAAACATCTGTAAATTGAATGCGATTGTTATAAAAAGTATTAATAAGCGCACAGTTCGCACAACGACTAAAAAAAATGACAAAAATAATGCGTCAAAATAATGGCGCGAAATGTAATCATGACTTTTTTGTAACATTTCACGTTTCTAGATACTGACTTTCGAGCCAGACGTTATTATATAAATGAATAATTACATATTTTTTGGCCTAAAATGTAATAAAATTAATTTTGTTTGTATTAAAATACATTTTATTTTGCAATCGTGAAATACTTTTTGACGATTAGTTCGACTTCTCAAATTCAACTTATCTACTATCTGTTTCTTTCGGTACCATCCCTGATATTTAAAAAGAAAAAGAGTGCACTGACGTAACTTTGTAACGACGTCAGTTCCTTACTTTTAAGTGTAAAAAGTTTAACAATATCTAGTATGGAATGTATTAGATACTATGGGGTGACTCCCTTACAAGGTTACTTCGGAAAATTTTGACGAACTGTCAAATGTGGCCTATTAAAATGGCCCAACTATAACGAAAAGTCATTCATAAGTACGTTGTGGTCATTCATCTGTCAGTTACTAGTGTGCAATGATTGGTCAAATGAATGTCAAATGCGTCCGACAGCGCCTCTTTCGTTTCAATCTTAAGTTGGGTTTACTGTCTATCCATGAGTCTATCTCTATCATAGAGATAGGAATACTCTATTGCCGCCTCTACACATAGGCCAGCGCATTCGCCAACGCGCTGGCGGTGCACTTGCCAACGTGCTTGTGAGTTAATCCACAAATTGGAAGGTCGTTCAGTATGCTTTGGTTCGGGCCAATGTGCGGACGGATAAAGTACGATGCTCTTACTTTGAAGTAAAATATCGTAACGAAAACGGAATGTCCAAGAACCTTATTTATTTAGCATTTTTAATACTTACAACATTTTTATTTTTAGGTACTTATTTTTTGGATTCCATAGGCAATTTTCACTCTGATAGAGCTCAATAAATTTAAAAGTTTCCTCATTACTCCATATTATACGCCCTTTTGTTAGGTTAGGTGTTAATACGCCGCAAGAAGAAAATATGCACTCTTGATCGCTGCTCCGGGCAAACTGATCGCGCGGCCAATGTGTGGATGGTGCGCCAA
Organism: Hesperia comma; assembly: GCA_905404135.1. Taxonomy (NCBI): domain Eukaryota; kingdom Metazoa; phylum Arthropoda; class Insecta; order Lepidoptera; family Hesperiidae; genus Hesperia; species Hesperia comma. The sequence goes on from FR990020.1 coordinate 6,996,304, forward strand.
GCTTGCGACAAGTGTTCTTTGATGATACCGACACCGCGCGGCAAGCTCGCAAGCGCGCCGGCCAACGTTCCAATGCCTACCGCCAATGCGCCAACGCCCGTTCTACACATTGGACCAGTGGCTGAGCCAACGCACTTGCCAACGTGTTGGCCTATGTGTAGATATGGCATAAATGTCATTTTTCATTACAGACAGTGACAACATAGGCCGCGTTCCGGAAGTCGATCAAAACACTCATAATATCTCAAAAAGCGTTCCGTAACCATTCTGATCATAGCATTGGATGTTGTTTTGAATCGATTTTTTGGATCGTAATGGATCGCAACCCGATGAATCGATTCACGATCTGAATCGTATGACATTGAATCGATCTCATTCGATTTCCGAAGATCATATCGTATAGTTTTTAAATTAATGAAAAGCCACAAAAATAAGCAAAAAAGGAAAAATCTAGTGTGGAACACAAGTTAAATTTAATTGCATTTGTATTATGGATTCCAACTCTCCGCGTCTTACATTTGATTTTAACGGCGGGGCCATGTTATTATTTTTAAATAATGTGTTGCTCCGTTGCTCGCAAAATTTGTATCCTATTTGCATCCAAGCACTTTGTATCCTATCAAAGTAATAATCAACGAATAAATCAAAAAATTAGACTTCAGTCAGTGAACACTGTAATATACATATAACATACAAATATATATTTCTAATAAATAAAATATAACAAACTCTAAAATAAACTAAATATTAACATCTTCCTTCATACTCGTATTTCATACGTACCGCTTAGTTTGATCGGTATAACTCGAAACTAATCTCAAAAGTCTGATTGAAGTTAGGTAGGTAATCTTGCATTGTCGTGTCGAAAGAACAAATATTTTTGTAGATCTTTATTCTTTTGCCGCCAACACTAAGGTGGTGTTGGCAAAGATCATGTTGTTTAGGTTGTTACCTACAGTTTTAATGATACGATTTTTTTCATACGATCTTCTTGGCATACCTTCTTGGCATCACAACCTGTTGAATCGATTCAAAAGATCGGTAGATCCTATTGCCGTGAATCGATCTTCTAAAAGATTGATTCAGATCGGGCATCCCTAGTTTGAGCGATTGTGAAGTAATAGATTGTGGCATTATTTTCGATCACAACGAACTAAACTGAATCGGCGTGGCGTTTTGGGCGCTGTCAAATTTGGCGTGCTTTTAAACATGTAAGATGGTGACGGAAAATACATTTTATTATTATTTAGAGGTCATGAATGTGTTTTTTTCTAAAACGTTATAGTGGAAAAAAATACTGTGTGGGCAATTTTGAATGCACGTAAAATTAAACAGTAGATTTTAAAGTTTTGTTAGGAATTACAATTTGCAACCTACCTTCTTTAAGTTCTCGCCTTATTTTTAAAATTGGAATGCTTACATCAACACCCAAACACCACCGCGAGTCCGGCGAAAAAAAACTATTCGTTGTCCGGTGAAAAAAACGGACGTATACCTACAAGCGGCCATAATATATGGTTATTTTGTGCCAGAACCCAGGAAGTCTTTATTGCCGCGTTCCGTAACTAGCCCAAAACACTCATAACGTCTCAGAAAACCGTTCCATTACAGATTATAAGCATTATGGTCGTGGCATTTGGTGTTCGTTTGAGCGGTAGTGACGTCATGGATTGCATCATTACTTACGATCACAACGACCCATTTCGATCGGTGTAGCCGCTGATGTCCAGGTATTGAAGTAGAACTTGGTACAAGGCAATGAAATTAAAACAACCACACAGTTCACCGTAAAGACTTGTAATGTGTAATAAAAACGACAGTAACATACATACGGTAGGTACTTGTGCGCATTGCGTGAGATGCGTAAAGCAACTTGGTGCAATTGACATGCGTCAGGCGTTCGAGACTAACAGATTTTTCTTATAATAAATGTCTTAAATTTACGTTAATTACAGTATTTGGTGAAACTATCCTAAACATGCCCCCGGGCGTTGAGAGCCTTGATCTCAACCCAAATCGTCAACTTCAGGGAGAGGACAAATCTTGCTAAACGATCTCCTCAGTACTCCACTTGAAGTTCTTACGTCTGCAACCCTAGTAACGCCGTCAGTGCCTGGGTATACTGCGATGATGCGACCCAACTTCCATTTCAATGGTGGCACATTTTCTTCTTTTAAAAGAACTAGGGCATTCATCTTTAATGTTGCACCTTTGCTGGAAAGCCACTTTGTACGAACTTGGAGTTCTGACACATACTACTTGCTCCACCGGATCCAAAAATGCTGGCGCAACTGCTCAACACGCTGGAACCTCGTCAGCATATTTGTGGAGCGGTCTTGATAGTCTGGCGCAGGTAGAGAGGTCAAAGGACGTCCAATAATAAAATGTCCAGGAGTCAAGGGCATCAAGTCTTCAGGGTCCGAAGAAAGAGGCGTTAGCGGTCGGGAGTTTAATATGGCCTCGATTTGAACTAGCGTCGTGGAAAGTTCCTCGTATGTTAGATGACAATTGCCCAACACTCTAACTAAATGATGCTTCGTTGACTTCACACCAGCCTCCGCAAGACCAGCAAAGTGAGGAGAATACGCGGGTATAAAGTGAAAGTTAACTCCTTCAGCAGCCATACCTTCAGTTAGCGAATTGCAGCTATTATTTAGAAATTTCGTTATACGCACCAACGAATGAGGTACCGTTGTCGGAATAAATGTTCGAAGGTTTTCCTCTGCGTGAGATAAATCTACGCAATGCCATTAGGAAAGTGTTACTACTTAAGTCGCCTACCAGTTCTAAATGAATGGCCTTTGTTGTGAAGCACACAAAAATGGCGATATAGACTTTAACTAATTTACATCCACGACCTTGGCGTGATGCAGATTGCATGGGACCTGCGTAGTCTAACGCTATGTTTTCGAAAGGAAAACCTGCTAGAAGGCGCTGCTGCGGCAAGTTACCCATAATAGGTGACACTGTTTGACCTTTCATTCGGCAGCACTTGATACAAAGTCGACAGCAATGCCTAGCTAAATTACGACCTCTAATCGGCCAATACGTTTCCCTTATGGAAGACAATAATAATTGTGGACCGGCGTGCAGTAACCGTCGGTGTTCAAAATCAAATAATAATTTAGTAAACTTATGAGCGGACTGTAATAAAATTGGGTGTTTCTTTTCATATAAATAATCAGAATTTGACAAACGGCCTCCTACACGCATTATTTTATTGTCATCCAAGAAAACATTAAATTTTAATAATGAACTTTTCTTAGGTAATTCTTTGTTACTAATGAGCAGTTTATACTCAGGAAAGGAGTCATATTGTGATTGCCTAATAATCACATTTAATGCAGATTGTAATTCGTTAGTAAGCAGAGGGCCAGAACATAACTGTTTTCTGCAACGTTTAATAAATCTTAACATAAATGCAACACTACGATTAAGTCTCAAAAAATTCGAGAACCTATTAAAATCAATTAATGCATTATCATATTTAATATCACTAAATAAAGAAATTTTACTGGGCTTCAATTCGGGTAAAGTGTCGTTATTAACGGGTAAATGATTCGATGGCCAAAGTGAGACGTCTGCATAAAGAAAAGATGGACCTGACCACCACTTGTTTAAGGTAGCTATAGATTTAATATCTACTCCTCGAGAGATGTAATCCGCAGGGTTATCCTCGGTACCTACGTGCCTCCACTGACAGTTTGCAGTCTTGTCCAAAATGTCTGCCACCCTGTTACGAACAAAGGGCTGCAACTTACTCGGCAATGTTCTCAACCACCCCAAGACAATAGTGGAATCCGTCCAGAATGTAGTGCGAATATTCTCTATTCGTAATGAGTTTATAGCCTTTTCATACAGACGACTGGCTGTTAAGGCGCCCAGCATTTCTAATTTTGGTGTACTGATGACCTTAATCGGGGCTACTCGGCTCTTAGCCAGTAGCAGGCGCACTATCACCTCACCGTCATCACCGACACTACGCACATACAAACACGCGCCGTATGCACGTTCAGACGCATCAGAAAAAATATGGAACTCAACGGATTTCGGTGAGTTACAGATAACACGTCGCGGGGCATAAATATTATTTAAACAAGGTAAATTAACAACTATCTCAGCCCACAATTTCTTGATTTCAGGCGGAAGTTGTTCATCCCAGGATAATTTTTCCAACCAAAGTTGTTGAAGTAAAATCTTCATGACAATAACACAGGGAGCCAGCAAACCGAGTGGGTCAAAAATCTGTGCGATAACTGACAATATATCGCGCTTGGTATTTCCACTGGCTACTAAGCCACTTGGAAAACACAACTGATCAGAATTGGGTGACCACCCAAGACCCAACGTTTTACTAGGCTCTGAAGCGCCGATGTTCAGATCCAGTGATGACTGTGGAGATTCAGGCTTAGGAAGTACCTGAGGCTCGTTAGACTTCCACTTTCTCAAATTCATTTGAGCAGAAGCTAATGTGGAAGTGACCCCGTCACGCAAATTAATGACTTCTTCTAAGTCGTCCCCACCAGTTAATAAATCATCAACATAACAGTCATGGATAATAGCATCGGCAACCTTCTTGTCTGAAGCCTCCAATCCTAGCTGCTTCATGCACCTCGTTGCCAAATACGGAGCGCTTGCCGTACCGTAAGTAACGGTGTTAAGCTGGTACGCTTGGAGAGGATCAGATGGACTATGGCGCCAGAGAATTTGTTGTAACTGGCGATCATCTGGATGAACAATTACCTGACGGTACATCTTCTCAACGTCTGCTGCGATTACATATTTATGTTGCCTGAACCGCAGCAGAATGGATAACAAGTCGTCTTGTACCACAGGCCCAACCATTTGAATGTGGTTAAACGAAACGCCAGTGGTAGTAGGACTGCTTGCGTTGAAAACCACTCTCAATTTTGTAGTGGAACTACTTTCTCGTAGAACTCCGTGATGAGGAATGTAATGCACGTTAGGACTTGAAGTAATGCTATGACATTTAGTCATATGACCTAAGGACTCATATTCGAACATGAAATCCCTATACATCTCGAAAAGTTTAGGCTTTGCTTGAAGTTTTCTTTCTAATGAAAGAAAACACTGCTTCGCTCGTGACAAAGAATCCCCTAATAACTGAGGCGACTGTTTAAGAGGGATTCTAACACAAAATCGACCGTCATCGAGGCGAGTAGTGTGGGTTTCAAAATGTTTTTCACAAGCCTTTTCTTCCGGTGAGTACTGAAAGTCTGCGTTTACTTCTTCGAGTTGCCAAAATTTTGTTAATTGCAATTGAATGTCATGAATATCCTCATCACACTTATTATTATTTAATTTGGTAAAGTGACACAAGGCTTGAGATGATGATACATGGTCGCCTGTAATGGGACCTGATACGATCCAACCCAGTTTCGTATCACAGAGTATCGGGAGTCCGTCTCCTAACCTAAGCCGTTGTGTTCCTAAAATATCCCAAAACACGTCTGCGCCTATCAATATATCGATAGCGGCCGGCACATGAAAGTGTGGATCCGCAAGACAGACATCAGACGGAATGTTTATAATAGACAAATCTATTGATTTACATGGCGTATTATTAGTAATTGAAGGCAAAATAAAACACTGTATATTCGTTGAATAACAGTCGTCTAAAGATTTTATTTGTAAACGACACGATTTATTAATGTGCGACGTGATATTATTTATCCCTAAGATGGAGTTATTTATCCTAGTAATAGGCAGCCCTAGCTTCTCATACAGTTCCTCACTCATTAAACACGTCGTACTACCGCTGTCTAATAATGCACGAGCGACATGTTGTTTACCGTTTTTACCCAATACTTTAATCAACGCAGTGGACAATAACACATCTCCGTTGTGAGAGGGAGGCTGCGCAGCGACACTTGCCGACAGTGACAAGCGAGCACTCAGCTCGGGCGGCTGCTGTGTCGGGACCTGCGTATGCGCAATAGGATGTTCAATTATATTGTTATTCTCCGAGTTAATAAGTGATGCACCCGTAATAGTAGAAACCGGTTTGTTATTGCGGTCCGAGACATGCACCAGAGTATTGTGTTTACGCCGACAAACCTTGCAGCCTGGCTTCTTGCAATTATTAGCGTAATGACCGGACTGTAAACAATTAAAACACACCTTGTACTCGGGCAGTAGTTTTAACCGCGATTCAGTAGTGAGTGACAAGAACTGAGGGCAATTAATTAATTTATGATCAGAATTACACTTAGGACAGCGTTTAGGATGTGCACTATTTTTATTGTTGCAATTATTGTTATCAGAAACAGTAACCAAAGTTTTTAACTTATTGCTAGACTTATTCAGGTTAGGTGAATTTAAACTATTATGAATTTTACTTGAACATGTAGACATTTCTATAATTTCTAATAAGTCAGCCCTATTTTTAATAAATGAAAGAAAAATATTAAATGTTATTTTCCTATCTTGTTTTATAGACTGCTCCCATTCCCGATAGGTCTTGCTATCAAGTTTGTGTGTAATTATATAAATCAGAAGCGTGTCCCAGTGTTTAGTTGGTTCTCCTAGGGATTCTAAAGCTCGTAAGTGTTTATTAGTTTGGTCTAAAAGGCGTTTTAAATTAGCTGATGACTCTCTTGTGATGACTTCTAAATTAAATATAGCAGAAACGTGATTGTGAATTAACAGCCGTTTATTTTCGTAGCGATCGCATAGTATCTGCCAGGCTATTGAGTAGTTGGCGGATGAGAACTCAATGGACTGAATAACTACCGCAGCAGATCCCTCCAAGGAAGCCCTCAAATAATGGAATTTATTAATATTGTCTATATCGTCATTCTCGTGAATGAGGCTGGAAAAGGTGTCATGAAACTCCAACCAGTTGTCGTAGGAGCCGCTAAATTTCGGCAATTGAATGGTAGGCAACTTAATGTTGTTGTGGGCGCAGGAGCGACGTACACTTACCTCAGTCGCAACACTCTCAGCCCTCCTACAATCGTTAAGAATTTTACGAGCTTGCGAAAGTAATTTATAATACAATTTTTCAAATTCGTTACGCTCTAGTAGGTGAGATTCAGTCTCATCTCCTAAGCACTCTAAAGACAACTGTACCTCTTCGAAACGATCAAACATTTTTTCCATCCGCGCGATACGTAGCTGCAACTCGTCAACTTCGAAGGTGTTCAGAGAAGAAGCATCCAATTCATTGACATAATTCGCAAATGACGTTAATTGCCCCTTGTAAGCTGCACGTTGACGAATAAGTTTTACCTCTTGCGTCATTTTGGGGGCTGGTATGTAGTCAACCTGGAATTTATACAATAATAGCTAGTTTATAAAACGTCTAAATATGCGTTTAATAGTTATGTCCCTATGAACTGTATTATAATATTTAAGTACAATTAATAACAATTTTAAACAACAACTACTAGGTATTACAATTTACGACCAAACTTTGAATTAATTATGATGTTAACACTTTTTTCATTATGTTTACAAATGTTATACTTTTTAATTTAAATAAATGCCTTATAAATTAACAAAACTGTTTTAATTATGTCCCTAATGTTAACTTTAACAATCTTTACAAATTATTTTAAGGAACTGTGTAAATTATTATTTAAAGCAATATTTACTTGAAAGTAACTAAATAAAATACTTAATTACTGATTACTTTTAGTTTTTACACTAAATTAACTGATCATACTAAACATTACACTGTTAGTTGAAAGTAAGTAATCGAAGTAAATATTCACTAACCTTGTTCAAAATCCAAGTTTTTATACAAAATACTTATAATACCTTAACAGAGTGTTGGGTGGAAATCAATGGAACACTAGTACCATAATAAGTTCAACTTTTTAGGCCCATTCTTCAAAGTTCTTCTCTTCACGCCACGCGGTTGACCTTCCAATGACCTCTGGTTAAACTTTAACTTCCAGTTCTTCCCAACGCGAATAATTTATCACCACAAATTATTCGTAAATAATCCGGCTCGAAGGACCAATGTAGCCGCTGATGTCCAGGTATTGAAGTAGAACTTGGTACAAGGCAATGAAATTAAAACAACCACACAGTTCACCGTAAAGACTTGTAATGTGTAATAAAAACGACAGTAACATACATACGGTAGGTACTTGTGCGCATTGCGTGAGATGCGTAAAGCAACTTGGTGCAATTGACATGCGTCAGGCGTTCGAGACTAACAGATTTTTCTTATAATAAATGTCTTAAATTTACGTTAATTACAGTATTTGGTGAAACTATCCTAAACAATCGGTGGGGCGTTATGGGCGCTGTCAAATTTGGCAAATTCGTTCCATTAGAGTACAACACTCTGAACGTCAAAACCTAATGGAACTCAAAATACGGGCGTTGAGGGCGAGATTGTTATGAGCCAACAACGGAACGCGGCCTATGATATGTCTATGTGTGTTTTAATGTAGTACCTTAAAGCTTAAAAAAAACCTGAGGAGCTCTTATAATATCTATAGTCTATGCCTAATACGTTTCCATGACAACGGTTGTTATGATAATTGATAACTATAAAATATGTCAACAGTCATCACAAACGGGAAATATCGTACAAATTATCAATTTATTTTTTCTTATAAATAAAGAATTATAGTTATAGATGACTTCCTTATTTTTTCTTTCTGCTTTCAAGTTACATTTATAAATGAATTCTCACATGATAAACAAAAATGGCAAGTGTTCGAGATTTCATAATATCTGCGACAGGTAATATCAATCTAAAAATCGATGGATTGAATGGATATCAGTATCACACATAAGTTCCCATTACACCTTAGCTATAACTACCACAGCTCAAGGTTGTGATCTTGCCATTTCTTTAATTTTTTTAATAGTAACTTAACCTAAGATGATTTTTTCATTTCAGAAAATTTTTACAAGTCTTCAAAACTCAGTGTTGATGAAAAATCTGAAGATATACTTAGTGATTTTATACATAATTCACCAACTCTGTTACAAACATTTGTGGATAATAATAATCAATTGCATTTTTATACACAAGTGAGTCCAAATTTTAATACAAGTAGTAATGTTATTTTATACATTTTTAATAGTGTATAAACCCAAATTATTACTATTTTTCTTAGATACAATGCAACATACAAAAATCATTAGTATTCTACAAAACTCTGCCACAAGACCTGACTGCAGATGGAGCATTGGATACCATAAACATGATTACAATAACTTCTAATGCTACAGAATCTTTGTATCAAATTCTTAAACAAATCTATAGTCCACTTTTGGCTACAGTAAGTAAATTAAAATATTATTGGTTTATTCATTGTAGTTTTTAATATGTTGTCATGTCACAATATCCAATGCTTATCATAAATTTCAGGGAGAAAGCCTATACTATAAAAAATTACAAAAGAATATCTCTGATTTGGAATCCAATTTAAGAGCCCTTACTCATGGTAAAGGAGGTGAAAATGTTAATGGTGAGTTAAATATGCCAATTAATTTAATACTTTTAATTTCAACGGTAAAAGTTTTAATACTGGAATTTATATTTTACAGTGATATTGTCAATAGAGGATGAAGTTGATTATTGGAAGAGTATTGGTCAGAAAAGAGATGCCAGCAAGAAAGAAAGAGAAGCAGCATCGGCCTTCTGTGCCCTGTTTGAGGATATCAGCGAGGAAATAAGGTATGAGTTATGTTAGGACAGCAGATGTTCTAATACAATGTTCTAATTCCTTACTCATATTAATCACATTGTCTAATTTTAAAGATTAATGCAATCAAGTCCCATGCAAGAAATAAAAGAAGGAGCTGAGAACATAGGTGGAATTCTTGATGACATTTGGAGACATACAACAGTGCCATATCCAGAGGAGAGGATGGTACATGTATTTGATATAGTGGGTAAGTGGATTATAGGGATAAAAAATAATTTTCATCTTTATTCATACATTTTGTATGCATATATGGACTTATTTCTGTTAAAAGTGTTTGTATTTCTGTTGTATTGTATTAAACTATTACTACTATTAGATAGCTCTCGATGATAGCCCCTAAATATAAATTTTGATGAAAAACTTTCAGGTCATGTAATTTGCTCCATAATACAGAGAGTAATTTCTGGAAAGCAATTATGGAAAATATCCAGCAGTGCAGAAGATAATGAAGTTTTGAGATTGGTCAATGAAAGCCTGTCTGTCATAGAAACTTGGATTAGTGCATGCAAGTCACTGACTGAAACATACTGGCCCAACTATGCACTTCACACATGGAATGGAAAATTTTATATTCCATCATTTTGTTTGAATATTAAAAAAAGGATTCTTGAGGTAAAATCATCATTCTAATAGGTATTAAAAGTTATTGCATGTGTCCTGAAACAAAATTTAACAAAAAGAAATTTTACTTTAAATAAATATGTATGTATTAACAATATCATTTTAAAAAATTTCAGATTCATGATATTAGATCCACATACAATCAACTCAGCAAACTTCTCACACAAAGTGAAAAGGAAGAATTGAAAACTGATCATCTGTTTGTAATATTTGAGAGTAAGATTTTAAGTTTTTTTTTCAATTACCTATGGGTTGCCTATCTTGTCTTTTGAGTCTTTTCAAATTAGTAACGAAAATACTCTAATGATTTCAGATATAAATATTTGGATTTATAATGGGCCAAATCATTCCTGGGAAAATGCAATCTCAATTTTTTCTGCTAATCTGCGACCCACTGAAATGAAAATAGCTGAGAAACTTAAGCCAAGAATGCGAAATACCTCAACAAAACAAGTATGTCCCTGAATATTAGAACTTATTAAGTTAAGTAAAGAATACAATTATGGAAATAATAACATTAAACTTATTGAAAATATAATTTTCTTAGAAGATACAACAAGCAAATTAGATATACTAGTCCTAGTAATACTAGTACTAGTAATATTATAAATGTGAAAATGTGTTTGTGGCTCTTTCACGTCACAACATGGCTATTATATGGTATGATTTATGTATGATAGTAAGGAGGGTGGAGTGGAGAGTGACGTAGGCTACTTTTTACCGCGGAAAAACATCTCATTCCCATGGGAAGATCGATGTTTTGTTAATTGCTAGATTTTTCATTCCGGAGTTGTTAATAGATGGCGTTAGTAAAATTCATTTACAAGTTTTGAATCACGCTATCAAATACTACATGTAATTTACTTAAGTCATAGGCAAGTGTCTACTTTTTAGCTGAGATTCCTACGGGAGCGGGACCTACGCGGCTGTTACCTACGGGTCCCGAAGCGAAGCGCGGGATGTTCTCTAGTTTGTTATATTTGCATTGTTTAATAGATAGTAACACATACTTAGTTGTTATTAAAATATTATTTATTATTTTATGCATATTGCTTATAAAGCAATAACCATGGATGGTTTATATGTAATCTTTTCACCACAATATCATTAGTAATTCGTCAGTATCATTACTTTTTGCCATTTCAAATTAACGGACGAGTATGCACAGATGTTCTACGAGTTTATGAGGTACAAAACCCTCATAAGCCGCACACACGTGAAGCAGGCGTTGAGAGACGAATTGGAGGTATTCGTGTCGTGTCTGCTGGCGCTGCTGAAGAGGATCCGCGATCAAATCAGTGCCGATGACGTGGACGTCAGAATGCACCAGCCGCCGGAAATGTCGCCCGTCGTGCAGCAAGTGCAGTGGGCTATGCAAACTGAAGCTAAGGTGATATATTATATCGAATTATATCTTGTAACTTTAACAGCAAAATTTGAACTTTTTAAATGTTACTAGCCTATAATGTCAAAAGCGCTACTACTATTAATTGAAGTGAGAATTGATTTAATGAAAAGCGGAAATTGATTGTACTGATGGTGTAACTATGCATGGAAACTGTTTACACCCCAAAAATATTTCCAGTAACCTTTCTTACTATAAGTACATATTGACGGTATCATGCCTAATGATCAAAGTAAATAAAGTAATACATTAATCTGATCTGATATATTTACAGTCTGAACATTTTACAGTTTCCAGTGTTAATATCGCGATTGCGAAATTCCAGGTAAAGGATATCTACTCATGCACTGAGAATTATTTGAGCGAATTTGATGATAGTGCAGAAGTATTGAAACTCGCCTCTCAAGTGGCAAAAGAATTAAAAGCTTTGTATACACAACTACATGAAGATTGGTGCAGAGATTTGCAGGTACTTTATTATTATAAAATTTGTTATTTTACCTAAGTATATTCAGTTTGAAGAATATATATATCTATAGGATAGGATATATAGTAGGTATATTATACAAATGTTAAATTTAAAATAAAATAATAAGTAACGGGTGGCGCAAAAGTACTGGCACTAAAGAATACTAATAACTGAATCAAATTGAGTCTTTACTTTTGCGCCACCCTATATAATCAGATGCCTCCCATGACTTTGACCGACACAGAACAAGCCTCAAAAAAGAAATGGGATGGTTAGTCTAATTAGCAAATGGTGTTAAATATTAGTTGGTTAGTAAATAAGTGGAATACTCATAGGGTTAATAGTCCGGTTAGTTCTAGATTTTCCCCGCATGACTTTGCCCGCGTTGAACTTTTGATTCAGTTTATCACCCTATTTTATCCCTTAAGCGTGGAACTTCTCAAAGCCACTCTTAGAGCTCCCCAAATAGTTTCTTGCGTTAAGTAGTTTTGGCTGTGCGTCGTTTGTCAGTCACTAAATCACTTAGTAATGGACGAGTTGTATTTAAATTAATCGTAATTAAAATCCGTAGGCGCAAGTAAAGGACGGGTCGCTGACTCTGAACACAGACAAGCCGGTGGTGGAGTTCGCTAGCGATGGTCGGCTGGTGGTGAACTTCGATCCGCGCGTGGTGCGCGTGGAGGCGGAGGCGCGCGCGCTGGCCGCCGCCGGCCTGCCGCCGCCGCCCGCCGCCGCCGCGCTGCCGCCGCTCACTGGCGTGCTGCGGCAGGCGCGCGCGCTGCAGCAGGTACGGTTCACGGCTATAGAGCGCGCTTATTAATTAAGATAACTCAAAAAATCTAAATGTCTTGAAATCGCGTTTAAAGTTTTAATTTTTTTCTCGCTCAAATTCATCAAAATTGAATGGCTGTCGAATTCTACATAATTATTCTTTTCGCATTTTTGTAGCGGTTTATCACAAATACTCCATTTTCCCAATTTTAAACTTCTTTCTTTTTTTTCGTGGTTAGAGAATCAAGTGTATGCAGGTAGGTACGTACCTAGCTTCCTCCTCTCCCTCCCTCCAGACGTCGGATAAAGAACGGTTAAGTAACATTATACCGCGTCCTTCATACAATTTTAGGTTATGGTACCTATTGTAGCTAGGTACTCAAGTCCACAGATGTAGGTAATGTAATGAAAAGCCAGCTCTAACCGAAAATATTTATTCAACCCCAGAGTAAAGACACGTTACAATCTCCGGGGTTGGGAGCAGATTAGCCTCAAGCGAATTCGATTGCCCATTGCTGACCACGCACATTGCATTTGACACGTGTAACGTACGTGTCAACTCGAGTCCCTACACAATATTACTGTCAAATTCAGACTATCCCTTTCCCTGGTTCGACTGTTGTACAGGCATTAGCGATCTGTTGAATGATTGTCACCTTCTGTACCTTTTGTCCACAATAAAAATGTTTGACTTTGACTTTGTTCCCAGGTGGCGTCGTTCCACAACACGCTGTCGGAGCGCATGGTGGCGGCGGCGCGCGGGCTGCTGCTGGCGCCGGCGCGCCGCCTGGCCGCGTTGGTGCGCGCCCACGACCCGGTCTACTGGACCGACGCCGCGCGCCTCGCCGAGTACACTGACGGGTTGAAGGATATGCTGCTGAAGCTTGAGGCTCAGGTGAGGTTTGTTTAGGTTGCATTCGACTGCAAATAAACATTTTTCGTTCTTTTATCTTTCTGAAAAATTTTGACGTTATACTATATTACTAGTAAATCCGCCCTCGCTTCGCTTCGGGAAACCAGTCCCTTCAAAAATCTCTATAAATTTTAACAAATTATGTTATACCGATGTCTAAGCTATATTACTGCAAAGTTTCATGAAAATCCGTTCAGTAGTTTTTGCGTGAAAGAGCAACAAACACACACACACACACACACATACATCCTTACAAACTTTCGCATTTATAATAATTATTAGTAGGATAGGATAGTAGGAAGTAGGATAGGATAAATACCTACTAGCAAACGCAGTCCTGCAACATACATTATTAAGTAAACGCTCTCACTTTGCTTCGGGAAACTTGTTGCTCCGCTCCTTTTGGCTGTAGCGTGATATTATACAGCCTATAGCCTTCCTCAATATATGGACTACAACTCAAATATTTATGTACTATATGTATTCAATATATGGGCTCAACATATGGACGAGATTAGCGCGTTCAAACAAACAAGCAAACAAACTTCCGCTTTATATTATTTGTATAGATAGTACGGAGTAAGTATAAACATGGGCATAACAATGTAGGGGCAGGGGAGGAGGTAACTGCTTCTCCTCGATACCGGATAAAGTATCAACAGTTCCTATCTATAGTTATTTGACTAAAGTTGCGAGTTATGTAAGGAGACTGTATTAGTGAAAAAGTTATCAAGTAACTTCATATAACAGCCTGATTGCAATATCCCCGGTTGGGTTAACTATTTACAGTAACATATTTTTAATCACAATATTACACATTTAACAAGTGCGTTTTTGTAATCGATTCATCTCTTTAGAACCTATACGAGTACAGACATACTATATTTAGAACTATTTAGTCAGACAAAGATACCTACATATGCTTTTTGTGTCGGTATTGCAAAATAATTAAATAAGCTATTTAATCGTATTATCTGACATAATTTAATTAATATTTTAATTGCAGAATACCTACATAACCAGTCAACACGTAGCCATACGAGGCATAGTAGAGAAACTGTTGGACACCAAACTGCTTGCCAAACAATCTGAATGGAAAAAGAAAATAAAAGAGATCCGAGATATTATTGAAAAGGTAGATCGACTCAAAATATATTGCATAAAAAATTTGCGAAACTTCTAAGTTACAATTATGTTACGTTCACAAGTCCGGCCCTTACTTAGCAAGGTCCCCCCTTGCTAAGCTAAGGTCCCCTTTGCTTGCTTGCTTGCCCTATAAAATAGCCTATAGATTCAATGGACTTATAGCACAGCAAAGTATCAGTATAAGTACAGTTTCAAACACTTCCTCAATATAGGGATGGTATCCATTACAGGTGGAGGCGAACGGCTACCAGAACACGGAGGTGTGGCGCGCGCACTGGGACATGCAGCTGTACAAAGTGCTGGAGTGCCAGTACATCAGGGCGCTGCTCTCGCTGCATACGCATTTCCCGCACGTTAAAGTTGATCTCATATTGCGGTGAGGAATTTATTATCGTAGTACTAACAATAGTAAGTGACTGTTAGAGTCGCGGCGCGTAAGTGGTCGCATCCAACAAATCATGTCATTGATTGTCCTGCGCCTGAAATACTCGCGATATCTTCTTAGATATTTGTTCAAATTACACGGTGTAAAGGATTAATATAACGTGCATGCTTAACAGTTATGTTACCAGACTGGTTTATGTTGGTAAGAAAATTACGCATAAATAACAAAAGTACGCTGTGTGTGTTCATCATAGTTGACAATTATATTGAATTCAGTTGCATTCGAATGTGATTCAAGGACTAACCGCATAATAATACTCGATAACCGACAAGCTGAAATGAAAGGATTCCGTTATGATCTTTATATCTTACATGTTACGGTTGAAATTCGATTCTATGCTTGGTGTTGGTTCGGAATTCGTCAGGAGGGGGTTGCGAGTAGGACGTCTTTCGATTATACAACCTTCATTTCTAATGCTACGGCTCCATCTGTGTTTGCGTTCATGTTAGGTACCCTTCGGCTCCACCTGCGCCTTAACGCGTTAATTAGTGTTCTAAATTTGAAATTACGCAGATGTAGCCAAGGAATAGCGCGCTAATTGTATACGGCATTACAAATAGCATTAATCAATGGCGCTTAATCGGGTGTCGGTTTTTTCGACACATCCAAGAGTTTTAAGTGCACATCGAAGTGTGCACTAAAAACTCTTTGATAGTGTAAATCGAGATTTAGCGCTTAACGTGTAATGCCATTAGTAATGCCGCATACAATTAGCGCGCTAACCCCTTGGCTACATCTGCGTAATGTCAAATTTAGTACACTAATTAACGCGTTGAGGCGCAGGTGGAGCCGAAGAGTAAGACAAAAATCATAATTGAATGCTTTCGTTCCATTAGGTCGGTCTCAAGCCGTTGAAATGTGCGCAGAGCTAAAAGTTTAACCTAGTTATGCTTCTATTGATTCTGTTCCCCGGGTAGCGGGCACGAAATTCGCCTGCAGCCGCCGCTGGAGGAGCTGCGCGCGCAGCACTACCACACGCTGCGCCGGCTGGTGGCGCTGCCCGCGCAGTTCGTGGGACTCGGCGCCACCGCCGCCACCGCCGACGACCGCGCCGTGTTCGCCTCCATCGTGCACAAGTATGGCTGTGCTTCTTATGCTTATGTTGGCCTGGTACTGTTACTACTAACTAAGATATGAGGTGGGGACAAGTACATAATTATGTCTGTACTTCTTACACCCATGACGACCTGGTACACTAAGTAGTAATGTGGTGGGGTTTTGTTTAACATTCCAAAGGAAATCATCATCACCGGTACTTTTGTTATGCATGTATAATATGAACTTTCCAATGTTTTTTATAATCAGTGTTTTGTTTATTTTATTATTATAGTCGGCTTCATAAGATCCCGCAATCATAAGATTCCGATATGACGGCTGTCATCACAGTGACAATAGAGAAGTACAACAAAAATCGATGCATTAAATAAACCGATTTATAAAATTAACCGATTATAAGTAGGTAATAAGACTTTCTAATCGTTTCGTTAATTAAGTTCGGAACGATAATTTAAAAACCGATCACTGATTGTTTTCTTAAAATCAGTTAAAAACTGATGCAGCGTTAAGATTAACACCGAAAGGGATAATAAGGCAATTTGACTACTAAGTTAAGGTGAGGAAATTATATTAGTTATTAAAATGGAAATTTCATTAATCTGGTGAAAACGAAGAAACTATTAAACGGTTAATAATTATCCGATTTGAGTGGAAATGGCTTAAAAACGTATGTATCGGGAATTTATAATAGCTACGAAAAATGGCAATGCTTTAGATATAAGTAATCTATAACTATTTATATTTTGGGTGTGACATGGTAGCACATACTTTCGATTATAGTAATGTATCGATTATGGTCGAGTCATAAATTGTTTCAAGAGGTTAGTTATGCTATAAATTCAGCCTCCTTATAAAACATTGTAGTGACGTCTTAAATATTTGTTCAATTTTACACAATTTATGATGTAAACTGATTAAAATAAAATTAAATTATTTATACAATTTATAAATAACACAAATAAAACACAAGCAGGGATGGTTTACATATTTCACCAGAATTTCTAGTATTTACCTATGTAAGTACGTTTAAGTAAGTAAGTAGGTACCTATCTAAATACTCGTAGTAAGTAAACAATATTACTCCAATTCGTTTAACCCGCTAGTTACTTGCGTTTAATATTACGGACTAATGCCTAATTAAAATATTTAACAAACTGTGGGCAATTTTATAACATCATGCTATGAGCAATAGAATAATAAATAAATAAATAAATATGTTGCAAAAATGGGAAGAAGTGTTTATTATCTGTAAACATAAAAACAATTTTCCAAAGTGAAGAGGAGGTGGATTCACAAGTACATTATGTACCTACTTATAAAGCTGCATTGATAATAAATATAAACTGTATACTGTATATGCACAGTAAATAGTGCATTGCATAATTTAACCAAAGTGACCTATCATTCACTACGAAATATCTTCGCTTCATAGTATCATTACCAGCGGTTCAAATCGACAAAATATATTTCCGTAATAAGTAAGTTGAAAACGTCCATACAAGGTTAGTTTGTGTTCATACATGACAGACGTCATATCGGAATCTTATGATTGTGCCAACTATAACGTAAATATGCACGATATAATCGACATGCATTGATTTAGACTTTCAAAATATTATTCAAATTGAAATAATTTATTTCATGTACGTTATTATTTGCGATAATTTTTAACAAAATAGAACCGACTTTAACGCCAAAAAGTAAAAATCGGTTCAGTTAAACACGGTTAATATTCCTAAATCCTTTTACTAAGTCTGACAAATACTATGCTGAAAACCGCATCAAAATCGGTTCAACAAACGCGAGATAATCGCGCACAAATATACATACATACATACAGGTCAAACTGAGGACCTCCTTTTTTGAAGTCGGTTAACTAATATTTTACATCTTACCAGTAGCTAGGGAGCCCAAGAGGGGATTTTTGGATTTACTCGAGCGCGTCAGATTAAGGTACAGGGGGTACCTGGTACCCAGTTAAGTAGCTCCACCAAATATGAGCCCCATATATAAGTTCGAATTTTTTTGCACATTATAATAATGGTAGCGAGTTTGCGTCACATCGAAATCGTCAGATTATTGAATGAGAGCTTATTTTAGGTTCACTTAACACCCCCATAGAAAATCTGACGTGCTCGATTTGATTTTTTCTCTTTCATTTTCAACCCTTACGTACGGTCACCCCCATCAAACAAACGATCAGATTAACATAGTACATTATTAAAAATACGTAGAACATTGATGATTACAATATCTGAAGCGCTCGAGTATGTACACATGGACATTATTTTTTTACATATTCAAAAGTCTATAGCCGCTACCCCCACCGATGAAAAGGTATACATTACATAACCTTTTTTTCTTCTTATCATCTAAGCTTTGCAACCCAATAGGTCTCTATGACGCTCGAGTAAATCCATATTTAGCATCGTCGGCTCCCGTACCACAGTGTTTCGCTAGTGTCTTTACATAATTGTGATCGCAGACACAGCTGGCTGGGCAACAAAGCAGTGAGCCGCATCGAGGCGGCGCTGGCGGGCGTGGAGCGCGTGCGAGCCGCGTGGGTGCGCCGCGCCGCGCTGGCGTGCGTACGCGACCTCGACGCGCTGTGCGCCGCGCGGCTCACCGAGCCCGAGCACTGGGAGCACAACTTTAAAGCTTGCAAGGCCTATGGCCAGACCGTTGCTAAGATGACTTTGTAAGTAGTCGTGAATCGAATGTACGGGGTATTTTTTGTGATTGCAAGTTGGATACCGAATTGCTACTGATAAACTGCTTGACAGTTTGACAGATTAGTAAATACGTGAAATGGGTACTACGAGTTGCTTTTCAATAAATAAATAAATAGATAAGAATGAGCAACCTTTTCCAAGACACTAAAATTGCACTTACCTGATGATTCTTCGTAATATCCACGTTTCCTTGATTACTACCTGACCACAATAATTAGGCGCATGACAGATAGCAGTCACGCGGGCCCCCCACCCCGCTCTAGCCCCGCGCGTCCCCTAGTGAGGCGCAGTCGTGTACAATTGTACATTAAGGTCATTTTGACTAGGCTGATGTGAACTTCGTTTTCCGAGATGTTTGCGCAGGTACAGTAACTGACCAAGTACAGGTGGTAGGGCCTAGAGCTCACCCGGGGAAGTACCACCGCCCGCCACGGTACTTTGTACCATTCCTACCGTGTAATAATTGTTTTAAGAACAATTGTGTTCCGGATAGGAAGGTGTGGTGCCGGTTACACTTTTTAGAGGCGATCATCTCAGTCCTCAGGGGTAGCAATGCATGTGTGACCGAATTAGAACGAGACTCATTGAGTCTAGTTCTGGGTCGGTCACAGTTGTTATGGGCGGCAGCGGAAGGTGGTGCTGCATGCTCGTTTGCTATCTTAATTCCATAAAAAAAATTGTACCTCCATTAAACATTCACCATGGTACTTTTGGTACTACTGCAGAATGTACTACGTATTCCCATCCCTAGTTCCAATGACGTCTTAACTGACATGCGCCTAATTATCGTGGTCGGCTAGTATGTTAAAAAGTGTTAATGTTCGACGTGACGTGGCATCAAAGACACGTCAAACACTACTGACATATAATTACTGAGAAAAAAAATTTGTCCGTCCAACAGCGAAGACGAGAAGATCGAGTGGATCTCCATCGGCACGGTGGGGTTACGTCGCGAGCTGGAGGCGGCCGCACGCGCGCTGTGGGCGGCGCTGGCGGGCGCGCTCACGGCCGACTGCCGCGCCGCCGCCGACCGGCTGCACGCACACATGGCCGCCGCGCAGCTGCTGCTGCATGACGTCACACTGCCCCGCAACGCGAGAGAACTCGCCGAGATCAGTGCCAAGCGGAACGCTGTGCAGGATACAATGCCTGAGGTAAATACAGATGCGGTTATTGGTAGTTTGGCGGCGCTGGCGGGCGTGCTGGCGGCCGACTGCCGCCCCGCCGCCGACCGGCTGCACGCACACATGGCCGCCGCGCAGCTACTGCTGCACGACGTCACGCTGCCCCGCAACGCCAGGGAACTCGCCGAGATCAGCGCCAAGCGGAAGGCGGTTCAGGATACAATGCCTGAGGTAACAAATGCGGTTGTTGGTTGTTTGTTTGCCTTTCTTTTAGTGCAAAATGGAATGGGGTACATCGAAGTTATTTTTGGCTGGAAGATAGAGAGAGATATATGTAAGCTACTTTTTTGTTGAATATATCATTTCCATGGATTTTTCATCAATACTTAACTTTTGTAAATTGTAAAGAATGAGTTTCCCGAGGGGAAGCGAAGTCTGGTTCCGTATCCATTGTAATTATTGTCTCTTTCCAACCTTTTTGTCATATTCTGTATTTTTGTGTAACCGTTCATTTAATAAAGTATTTTCATCACATCTATTCGACTTGGTTCGCGTTTAAGTGCACTAAAGATGATGTTTTCTTTAAGAAACTTTTTTGAATTAGAACTCTAGAACATTTCGTTGGAAGCCAGAAGTATTATAAACTGCATTACAGTCATAGATTTATTATATAAACCATTATCTAAACGTCAGTGTATGCTACATCTATGATTACAGTGCTAACAGGTTCGCAATTTTAGGGTCCCTGCAAACTTAGAAACGCGATCCGGCTAACAGCCAACAGCTCCAATAACAGTGAGCAGAATTCGGCCGAAGCGGCTGTTGGCCGGATAGCGCTTCTTTAAAGAAGCGCCACAGCCGCCGGTGGCTGCAGTCAGTCTGCCGCTTAATGTGCTGTTCATTGTCTACAGATGGAGCAGTTAGTGGAGAGCTTGAAGAAGAAAGGTCACATGTTACGCACGTGGGGTGGGGACCCCTTCGTGGAGGACACTGTCAAGGAATGGCAGAAAATACGCGAACAGTTGGCGAGCCACAACCAAATGTTTAAACACCAGGTATTTTTATTAAAATGACAGTTCTTTTCGTCCTTATTGGTTTATTTTTTCTTTAACCAATGTTTTTGAGTAACTTGTCTCCGTCCGTGTTCCCATACATTACGATATGAGTGGCAAATGTAAATAGTTTCACCATGGGAGATTACATAGCCTGGTGGAATTGTTGTCAACTTGTATTCGGTCGGCAAACCCTCGATGATGCTTTTTGCATTACTGATTGATGACCCTATCAGGTGGCTCGTCTACTAGTTATACAAAATAAATGTTATTTAAGTTTTACCGCCTTCGGTAAGGATGATAATTTCCGATACTGGGTTGGCCACCAATCCGCACTGAAGCAGAGTGGTCTGCGTGGTGGAGTATACTCTAGCAGTGCTATAGCCAAGCCAATTTGTATGCAGGCAGAGATAGTGAAGTCCAGTCTGACGGGTGAGTGGGAGAACCTATCTAGCAGCGTGGAGGCGTGGTGCTCGCGCTGGGCGCAGGCGCGCGCGAGACTGGAAGACGTCCAGGGCGTTACGTACTGCGATATGGTCGACCGGTGTACCTCCGTGTTTGACGCGCTCGCCAACTTGGACGGTTACTTCGCTGCTAGAGATGATTTGACGTAAGTTGGGTTTTTGAACATGTGGTCGTTGTTGTATGCGGAGTGTGCTTTGTAAAATAGATCAATTAATGATGCGGTGTTGTGAAAAATGAATAGACTTATACGACTACTAAGTAAGTCTTAGATTTCATCTCTGCCTACCGTCAGATAGGATTGTGGTTTAGTAACTGTTAAGAAAGTAAGATTTTTATGTTCCTAGGAGATACAACCAATTAAAAGAGCTTCATATTTATTAAATTTTTTGAATTAATTAATTTCGTTAATTATTACTGAATTAATCAATTCAATAATTATTTACGTTTTAGATTGTTTTAACGATTTTTTGTAAAGAGCCTGGCTATAATCGAATTCTACAATTTGTTACAGAAAAGAATGTGAAAAGTTTAACATGAAATTCGAAGTTCCTGAAACATGGAAAGAAGCTGAAAATCTAAAAAAAGAATACGAATCACTTTGGGTAATCCTCAAGGAGTACAATGAAGGTAGTATTCTCATTTAGCTTATTAATTTCGTTTGGTTCGTGTATTGTTTCTTGTATTAGGGAAAATTGTTTAGTTATTGTAATTTTTCTTGGTTTATTTCTTTCTAATATTGGGTTTAAATAATAATAAAAATTGTATATGTTCAGTACCTATTATTTTCAGAGGAAAGTGTCATTGTTAATAAATATAGAAATAAACAATATATCAGAGTAATATTGTTTTAGATTTTGATTCAATAGCCAAACAAGAGTGGATGATATTTCAGAAGAAATTACACTTGCTCGATGAGTTTATATCGAAGTGGAGCGCTAGGTTGGAACCGTACACCTGCATCACACTCTTCATTAAACAGGAACTGGACAAATATTCCGTAAGTTAAAAATAACTAAGAGAATTTAATTACAACGCACCAATTATTTTTGTTCACTTTACGTGTGCTTATGTATGTGTATGCTTATGCTTTTTGCTCTCTTTGTTTTCATCCATTGTGTATTAATTTTCTATCCGCATTTATTACAGTCATTAATTGTGATTACATGTCGTTTGTTTTGAATATCCATTAGCATTATAAGTACTAAATACATTTTGTATCAGTCTTGCGGAAAGCTGTTTCATAATATTCACCTTTTTTTAAAAATCTCATATTACTTCATTGCATAATTGCATAGTATTCTGTACTGACGTGTAATAGGCTTTGTATCTCTTGAAACATTGATAGCGCGGTTGAGGATACGTCTCCCGATTGGCCAGTTCAGTATGACGCGTGTGACGTAGTGTATTGTTTACTATAGTCGGTGCATGTTGTGTTCTGCTTTGGTCAGCATCTCATGTGCGACGAGCGCTCATGTTACTGTAGGTATACCCGCCGCTACAAACTTATAATGATATATAGGTAAGGACGATTTACAAATTTTATTGTTTTGTAGGACCTAACCACGGCGTTAAAATATGTCCGCGGAACGGATTTCACGGAGCGCCATTGGCAGGAAGTGTTCGGTCTGGTCAATATGGAATACAGGAAGTCAGAAACTTTACGCTTGGAAGATTTCCTAGCCGTTGCTATTAACATGAAGAAACAGCTAAAAGAATTACAGGTAATAAATACTTTACTTATTTTGTGGTATATTTACATGTAATGCATAAGACTTTCCCATTCAATAAAACTTTATTACAGAGACGTTTTTTTGGATGACTAGGATTGATACTAAATTCAATAGTATGTATACAAAAATACAAAAAAAAATCCCATAATAAATGTAATAAAATTTATTTGTGCCGGCAGAACATTTCGTCGGCGGCTTCAAACGAAGCTACAATCAGAGGTGCTCTGAGCGAGCTGGAGCTATGGTTCGCGGGGGCCCGGTTTACCGTCATCTATCACAACGACAAAGCGAAACGACTCACGCCTATTGTGAAGGATTTCAAAGAAATTTTGAATAAGGTAAGATGGTGACTTTTTCGACCGACATTACTAGATACTGGCTGTTGCCCGCGACTTCGTTTGTACATAGGAGCTTTTCCCGTGTGAATCTCGATCCCGCGGAAACTCCGGGATAAAAAATAGCCTATAAATATGTTCTCCTCCACATCCTCCTCTATCTTTAGCTTTTATCCGTTTCTGATGAGATAAGCGTACACAAACAGTGATTAGTTAAATATAACATCAAAGCTTCTCTTTTAAGGCTTTTTGAAAAAAAAATCGGTAGACAGACAGATTTATTTTTTTGTAAAAACGCGATTGTATATCGATGGGGTAAAGTGAAATGTGTGGTACAGATCGAGGAGCAGCAGTGGGTGGTGTCGTCGCTGGGCGGCGGCGACGCGTGCGTGGCGTGGGATGCGCGCCTGCGGGCCGCGCGCGCGCAAGCCCGCGCCGCGCACCACGCGCAGCGGAGGTGAGTGTCTTGCGGTTACATACATCCAGGGGCGCCGTCCGCCGTAAGCTGTATGGGCGCCCGCGTGCAAACCGATTAACATCCCTCTCCTCCCTCGTCGTTCAATACCAATCTCATACAGAATAATTTTGATGCCGCCCCGCTGTGGCCCATTTGCTGCCCACTCATGCGTGCCGCTGCGTGCGGCGCGCGCCTTTGACGCCCAGCTACGGCACACCTGCATATATCCATGTCGGAGATATACGTAGCTGAGTAATTATAAATTTCCATAAATATTACCAACAATAAGTGTAAACAAAATTTTATTACATATTATGAGATTTTGCTCAAAAAAGAAAACCAAATATTATGAACAATATTGACCAACTTACAGATTGCCAGACCAACGGTTTGTAATTCTTCTGATATCAAAAAATTATATAGACTACTTTTGTCCTTATACATTATCCCCACCTTTTATGACAGGTCAGCTCTGGGACTAAAACAAACAAAATGTACTTTTATTAGCCGACTGCGTCAGAAGGAGGGTTATGTTTTTCGAGTGTATGTATGTATGTACACACATCAAAAGTGTCTAGGGATCAAGCATTTTTATGCGGATTTCTGGCGTTCGTGTTGGCGTTTCGTGTGCTTTTCTGATGAGTCTCGTTTTGGTATGAGACCGGATACAAGACGTATACGACACTGGAGAACCCCTGGACGCCAACAGCGATTAAAATCCTGCCAGGAAGTCCATCCTTATAGTGGTGGAACCATCATGGTATGGGCGGGTATTTGGATCCGCGGAAGAACTGAGTTGATTTGGATCAGAGGCAACCTCAACGCTCAAATTTATGCTGAGACGATTGTATCAGACGTCATCGTTCCTCTACAAGTGCAAATCGGTCCCTTATTTCAGTTAATGCATGATAATGCACGACCGCACACCGCAAGAGTTGTAAGACAGACTCTCGCCGCAGCTAACATCAATGTCCTGCCCTGGCCTGCTCAGTCGCCAGACTTGAACCCGATTGAGCATGCATGGGATATGCTACAGAGAAGAGCTCTGCCGAATATGGAGGGTATCCAGTGGCAAGAAGACCTTTTTTTGTTGTTGCAACGAACATGGGCGGCCATTCCACAGCGTGATTTGGATGAACTCATTTTGAGTATGCCAAACCGATGTTCTTGTGTTGTTAGTGTTCGCGGTAGAAACACGGATTATTAATTGTTTAAGTTACCCAATACAATTTTAAAGAAAACTGTTATTTCAGTCTTTTTTTCGAACTTTAATGTTAGTGGTTCAAATGTCAAAAATCCCTTTATTAGGAAAATGGCAAAGGAGATGTTTCAGAAATGTATGGCGCCTGGGCGGGTACACTGTACATTCAATAAGAAGTAGCTCATATTATTTGAAAGCGTTCCATATCATCCAAATTCTTGATTTCACCTTAGTTTGGCGACAATAATTCAATTTATGGATAATATATTGTAACACTGAGACAGTATGGTGGACAAATCGACTGCTGATGACGTTGATAAACTTGATTTATTCTAATGTCATATTAGGCGTGTCAACATGTGTCAATGTCCAATGCATGATAAAATAATAAGCCCGACGATCTTTTTGGATTTGGTTTGTTGGATCTGTCTTTTATTATTAACATTATTAAGCGTATCTTATCTAATTAAACGGTGCAATCCGTCGCTTCGATTAATCCGAACAAAATCGTGACGATAGATCTCCTAGAGCTATACTGCTAATGTACTTATAGCAGTCGATTTAATGTCACGATATTCACGTTTGCATGGGTTTTTGTTGAGATCTCAGACTCCGATACTTATATAATGTAATATTCGATCGTCAACGATATCGACATAGGTAACGATCGGTCTGAATCGACGCTGAAAGCAGTTTGGAAACGCCAACTACTAAAACGCGCATATTACTTTATGCCAATGAATACTTAAATAAGTATGAACCTAAAGTGAAGCTGGATAATTGTATGGCAGTTGCAATTTCTGTATTTAAATATTTTAGATACGACAGAAGTAAATAAAAAAACAGCATTTTATTTATTCATATTTTATTTTTTCATTTCAACCATCTTCTATTAATAATATGCCATCCAGGACTGAAGCCGGTGCCTCAATATTTGTCTGTCTTATAATGAGACGATCTACAAACCTTAAAAAGTATGCGCAAAAGCTATTGAACGGAAACAACAAAAAACCAAATCACAAGCAAAATCGAGGTCCATAAAACGAAAGCCGGGTAAACAAGTACTGCGAGATCCAGGAGTCCAAAAAACAAAACCGTAGGTAGATATTCACTTGACCACTATAAATAGCACTAATGTTGTTCACTTCAAAGAAACACTCGGAATGTCGAAAAATGTCACTGGCATTCTAAACTTCAGAGCTCAATAACTAATCACAGACAACAGACACGTTTATATTTATTTTTATTTTGATAGTTCTCTATTTCGAAGTCATGGAACCGCCAATGTTGTTGTGCGTAAAAATATTTTATTGAAAATAATTTCTCTGCAGAGAACGGCTAATCTAATAAATTTTTTGATATTTTTCTGTGAATCAGTATATTTTTCTCTTTTTGTGGTGAAATGTACAAAGTCGCCGCCCAAAATGAAACATCTCCTTTCTTTATTAATGCAAAGGTGACTTGGTTTATCGTTACTGTGACAAACGAAAACACTTTATTTGATGAATCCTTAAAGAAAATTTTAATTAATATCAATCAGGAGAAAAGTTATTGCAAAAATATATGTTGATCCCTAGACACTTTTGATGTGTGTATGTATGTATGTTTGTATGTATGTCCATTTATTTGTGGTGCCCCACAGCCCAAACGGTTGAACGGATTTAGACATATGAGGTATCGTTGAATTCGTCAGAACTGTGAAAGTGTCAAGGGCTATATGAATTTTCAAAATGGCGCCCGAAAGTGGAAGAAAAAGAGTTGATATTGTGACACTTGTTTTTTTCTTTTGAGTTCTTTTGTAAGCAGTCGGGTTTTTTGTTTTTATAATTTTTATTCCGGAACATATTAATTTCAAAAAGCATTCCTCCAAAGCTCTAAGCAAAACTGTAAGGCTGTCCTTGACATATTGTTTTATTTTCTAAGCCTATGCATTTCCTGCTGTATGTTTAATGACATTAAATAATTATCTGCTCTCTCACAAAATAATATCTTATAAGTAGGGACAAAATTTTGCTTACTTCTTGGTAACATAATATACTTAGTATCGACGCCATGAGAGTAGTTGTAATTCTATACCTGAAAGGAAATAGTAAAACTCGAGCAGGAAATGCTTATTGAATTAATATAATTCAATTAGTATTAGCCGTAATATTATATCATAATAAAACTCAATACACATAATATTGTACGTGGTCATCCAATTGCAGGACAAAATACAGAAGAGTTAATAGTTTGTTAGGACGTTTATTTTGCACGACTGATTTCTTCTCTGTTGTTGCACAACTATGTTAAATGTACTTTGTGAAGCTCAATCTTTAACCACTTACAATTATTTTTCTAAAAATTGATTATCATTTTAGCACTCCGTAAATTTTATATTGATGCTATCTATTTCCATACACCCAATCCAATTAGGATCGCCTAATTGCTAGTCTCTATATGCGTTTTTTACATCTTACTCGAACCCCAAAGATGACCGAGAGATCTAAGGGAAAGTAAAAAAACCGTTATTTTATTTTGGTATTTGGCGACTCCAATGGCGCAATATTTAACACACCGTATCGCTGTTTCGAGGGTCGTGGGTTCGATTCCCAGCAAGGCGGAAATTTAAATGATAAATTTGAATTTCCGTTCTCGCTCTGGGTGTGTCTCATTTTATCCCTATAAGGGACAATATCCAAAAATCATGTTTCAGTGCTCTAGTTTTAAATATTGTACTGATTGATGTAATGTATCTACCTAATAAGTAACTTTCCTTAAAACCTGTAATTTGCTACTTGTATTACTATTGCAAACAATACATTAACAATTTCATTTCTCGCTCTGCCCTACATACAACTTTGTATTCATAGTCCAAGTGTATACGTGCCCTTAAACACGTGTTCGCTTGGATCCACGTTTTTTCTATGACCGTAATTTGTCCTTGAATCAAATCTTCGTTCGATCTAATTATCTAATTGACTTGTTTAACATTTGTACGCCTAAATTTTAAATATAAGAACTTTATAGGCATCTAATATGATATTTAATTTATCAAGTAATGTAGGTACCGTGAAAATAATATTTATTTATAGATTTGGTTTATTAAAACGAGATATTTTAAAGTTCTTGTAAATAAAATAATTTATTAGAGTTATTATAAAGACTGACTGAAAAAATATAAGGGTACCGCACATGGTAGGTTTTTGTAACAGCCAATAAAAGGATAGGTACCTAACTACTTTAAACGTAAGTATCCACTGAGTAATTGTTTAGCGAGATTTTCGGCCCAATGAGTCTGTCGGCAGAACATTTAACGCCTCAATGGTGCACGTGGGCGACACATGTACATACTCAGGATTTCACGGCCTTCCTTATGGTTCGGATTAACTGCCCGGTCCTGGGTGTTGGAGAATAAAATCATTGTTTTGAGAATTATTGTTTTAACCAGGGTTCCATTTTATTGAGTAGGAACTTGATAACATACATTATTTTTACATAACTATGTTAAGGTTTCCGTCAAAGCTCAAATTTCTTCGTTTACCTAAGCAGCATTGAGCTGGCATTTTAGACGATTCCTCGGACAATCCTAAATTCCTAATGCAAATAATAAAGTATTATCTAAGTTAAAAACCGGTTAGGACTGGACCATGTTGTAATTTGACGTTATCAGTAAAATCGGAATTCGGGGTATAGTGGGACGGGTGAGAATGGGAATGGGAGCCTACGGGAAAAACCCGTTGTAATATGGATAGAGTTACAAAATTTAATTCTCAATTAGGTAGATATATATTAGTATTTTGTAAGCATGCTTTATCCTTTCAATGTACCTTCATACTATTTAGTAATTGGCAATTATAGTTTGTACGTTTAACGTTAGTACATTTGTGGATAACTGCTTGAAGGAAAGCGAAGTCTAGTTGGGCCTACTAATATAATTTTGTCACATGTTTTGATAAATCTACCATCAGTCTGCAATCATTCACATCTTGCGTGGGAAATGTATCATGTACTTTAATAAATCTTACTTATAATTATTATTATAATGATGTAATAATTCATACCTCCATGGATACAATAACGCTATAAAGAGCTGAAAGATTGCGTAAGCTTACGGCGGGCGTTAACATAATGCAACTTATCTCGATAAGCCGAGTTCACTGACCAAAGGCTCAATCTTCCTGTTACACTTCGTCCAAAATTAGTCAGTAGGTACCTTCCTAGTCTATAACGAAAGCGCGTCTAGGCTATATATAGGCATACGTCGTTGACACTCAATTTGTGCAATTGGAGAAACGTCCGCGGTTTAATATGGCATCAGTATTTAATTTTTCTCAGATATAATTATTTTACCATGTATGTACGTTTCAAAGTGCTTGTAATTTTTGCCTGATTGTACTTGGCGTCCTACGTTAGAAATAGGTTTTAGGTGCAGCGTACCTACCTTATATTATTATTAAGGACGATCTATTCATTTCATCGAAATCAGTTCACGATGCTACATTCGTACCTAAATGAAATTGATGACACGCGTGGTTAATGCATTAAGTGTTGTATCAGCAAAATGATAACCGTAACATTGTTTACAATTTATTGTCACTAATGTTCATGATAATATTTGTGCATAATATTAATAGTAGAAGATCCGAATCTAAGTCGACATTCACCGGCTTGATAATAGAATCAAACTTATTTTATAATAAATTTCGTATATTAGAAAATATATTAAAAATGGGTTGACAACAAAAATCCTGGCCAGAATATTTTTAATTATTTTTTTAAAAAATATTTTTCATAAAAAATGTTGCATGATGAAGATAATAATAAAATTTTATACTGGACTTAAAGTATAGAACATATAGAATGTGCAGACGTAGGGTAGACTATTATTTACCTGGACGAACTACTGGGTAGACAGGTATAAACAGGTATGTCAATACTAGTTACTTTTCACTCGATTTGATAATAGTCTGCACATTCTATATGTTCTATACTTTAAGTCCAGTATAAAATTTTATTATTATCTTCATCATGCAATATTTTTGAAAAATTATTTTTTAAAAAATAATTAAAAATATTCTGTCCAGGATTTTTGTTGTCAACCCATTTTTAATATGTTTTCTAAGATACGAAATTTATTATAAAATAAGTTTGGTTCTATTATCAAGCCGGTGAATGTTGACTTAGATTCGGATCTTAGACCATAACCATAGCACCCGATATTATAGGTAATGTAAGCAGCGAACTATTTTTCACATTAATTATAAATAAGTACTCGAACAATCATCTACTAAGTCAGGTTAGTCAGGAATGAGATAAATGTAGCCGGATCGGTCCGAGGTCGTTATCTTTCCTGAACTTTGACATCGTAACCGCCTTTTGAGAACGAACCCTTATCGATGCGAAAGCGTTCATTCACAGCGGCCATGACGCACTACACTACACTAACATTATATTAGTCTAGTACGATATTATTACCTCTATTGATTTCGGACCTGTAGCTCAAACGAGAGGTTTGAGCTACAGGTATAAGAACTAATTTAATGAAAAGTATTAAATGGAGGCCTTTATTATGTTATTGCATTCTGTATGTCTTACATTTTTTATGTCAACAATCGAAAAACAAGCAAACCACCTGGCGATGGCAATGAAATTAAAATGGAAATGGGCCGGACATATATCTAGACTAACTGACGAAAGATGGACAAAACGAGCAACTGAGTGGACGGGCCCACGAGGTTACAGAAGAGTGGGAAGACCAGTGACGAGATGGGCAGACGACCTAACACACACCGCAGGCCGGGACTGGTTAAATATGGCCAAGGATAGAGACACATGGCATTCTCTGGAGGAGGCCTTAACCTGAGTGGGGTTCTTGCTTCTCAACTTTATATTTTAAATTAATTTATTATTATTTTTTGACTATCTCAATTTATTTTGACTTTTTGAATTACTATATTTTGACCACTTCAATTAATTAATTAATCTATTTTGACTAGTTGCACCTATTTATTGTATCTAATAAATCAATCAGAACTAATTCAGTTTAATTGATACTAACTATGTAAAAATAGTAGATTGTTACACAAGGGACGTAAGTAAGCTATTACAGAACAAGATCCAATTTGGCGCCAGTGCGAGCGCAGCTCGCATAGGGCGCTAATGGATCGCGTGCACCCGAGATATTTAGTCACACGAGCGAGCGCAGCGAGCGAGGGTGAATATAGTTCGAGGGTGTAATAGCTACTTGCAACCGAGGTAAGCATTCTACTTTATATCATTCTTGTGAGGTAAATAAAACATTGGTAATGCAAAATGAAATTTTAATTTCAGATCAAATGAAATGCCGCCATTTCCATTTTTTTTTCGTAAATAGTTTTCTATTTTTTTTACGGCTCTGAGTTCCAAGGAGTTTTGCATAGTTTGAAATGTATGGAAATTAAATGCCGCCATGTTCAGTGTTTTTTTTTTTCAGTAAAAAGTTTTCTTACCATTTTATAAGAAAAGAGATTGTTTACCAAGGAGTTTTGCATAGCTTGAACTGTAATATGAACATTACAATTCAAGCATAGTGCGACGTAATGTTGCCTTGAATTGCAAACACCAACTTACAAGGAGACTTTCCACCATAGTAATCCCTAGTTACTGAGCAAGTATGATATAAACTAGCATTCTTGACTATTACTTAATTTCAATTTTAACACCAGGACAAATATTAATATTACAAATATTATCGTTAGTCAAAAATGTACGAATAGGCGCAAGAAATAAAAGGTTTTTTTATTTTTATTTTATTTTATTTATTTTATTTACCTTTCGGTATGCACTCACGTTGTCCATGGACATCAACAACACCATTAGCATGAACGATGAGTTTCCTTCCGCTCAATACTTAAATTCAGAAAGAAAGAAAGAAACTATCCCAGCCGGAACATGACAAGTCGTTTGTCTAGGGACAACCAGCAGTTTTGTTTTAAAAGTATACATCCTTACTAATATTATAAATGCGAAAGTTTGTAAGGATGTGTGTGTGCGTGTTTTTTGCTCTTTCACGCATATAAAGATATTTTTTAATTTGATAGATAATAATATATCTAACGATAACTATCAAGTAAGTCGGAAAAAATCTGCCTTCTGAGAGATATTTTCTACCAAGGGGCTGGTTTCCTAGGTATTGCAAGTGCACCAAAAGCATCAAAAAATAAATGTTCCAGTACAATATAGGTATTTCATTCTGTAACTAATGTTTTCTAAAAAAAGCTTGATTCCTTAATATTTTTTTATTGTAGTACCTAAGGATAAATTTTCAATTTGCATCTGAATATCTATTAAGTAATACACGCACAGAAAGTCGCATATCGTTTAGACCAGTGCTATTCAACGGATTTGAAAGATGACATCACAAGTTCAGTGACCAAATATCTCCTGATAATACGAGTAATTCTTAATTCAAATTCAGCATACTTATTCTTAACTTTTTGTTATACTCTACTTAACGCTGATAAAGCTTTATCACTGAGCTGTTGAAACTGTAACAAGTTATCTCTGGTAGGTATTTAAGAGGCCCTTTATTTTTTTTAGTCAGACCACTAACAACTTTAATTAGAATAATACAATCTAAATGTTTGGTAAATTATGATGTATCTATTTATTTTTTATTTACATGCATAAGCGAAGCAAAGGAGGATATTTCGAGTAATTTATAAAAACATCGTTTATAGCAGTTATTTTCGGAGTATTGAGACTGAAATAGTTTATTTAAAAAACTGGTTGTCTGTAAAGTCGGTTTACTGACGATAGTTGAACGTGACAACGTCTTAAGAAAATACTGATGGAATGATTGACAAATAATATCATCAAAGTAAACAAACGTCATGAAATCGTATTTAAAGTTACAGAAATTTATCAATAAAAATAAAGAAGGAATACAGGAAACATTTATAAAAAGGTAACATTTAAAATTTATAAATAGTCCCAGAAGTCAATAACAAAGTAATAATTGGATACATTACCAAAATATCTACCTCCAAAGTAATCAAGCTGCCGAACGCAAAGGCCGATTGTGCTTTTTATGTCTGTCTCTCTCGCTCTTAGGCGGGCTAACCATGCCCGAGTGGAAGGGACGCGTGCCTCTCACTCGCTCTCATTGTGAGCGCATAACGTGAGCGGAGCGTAACGCAGTTTCTTGAAGTGTCACCCGGCAAACCAATTTATAAGACGTTGTCACGTCAAAAACCTTGTTAAGTACTTATGTTTACTTATTGTCAAATAAAAAAAATTGTACTTATCTAAATATAAAAAATTTAAAGAATCCCCGACTAAGAAAATTCTATAATTAACTGTTTATTATAAAACGTCCGAAAAGATCCTTATAAAATATGGGTAATAATTCAACTTTACTAAATAATCCAATTTTATGCCAAAAAATGCCTTACATCATTTTGGAAAGGAGCTGATACTCTCCAATCTGCTGGACTAACTTTACCAAACATAAAGCTAAAACCCACGGTAAACCCTACTCAAATCGGTGCATTCAGTGAGGAACTACATGTCACAGACAGACAAATATGTCAAACTTATAACACCCCTCTTTTTGCGTTGAGCGTTAAAAATAAGTCCTATTTTAAGAGTAAATTAATAAGCTCATACTCTCGTAAGTTCAGAAATTAAACTAAACTTTTGTGAACAAATCATACATTTTATAATAGCTAATACATAGCTAAAACAGGTTAAGTACATATTTCAAATACCATTGATTGACCTACTTCAAACGAAATTAAATTTTATTGGGAGCCCTTTTGTAGGCAGCATGACATTTACACCCTTAACAGATCCGAATCGCGCAAACCAGTTTTTGTTTTGTTTACGAAATGCCAGATTGGCCTCCTTTGTGTTGTAAATTGCCAACCAACATTACTTATGCTTTACTATACAGATATACTCTAATTGCTGACAAAGCGTTAAAGTAGTGAATGTGAACTGTGTGTGATTAGGTCATTCTTTTCTCGAAGAAATTCTATCTATCTATCTATCAGCCTATCGAAGTCCACTGCTGGACATAGGCCTCCCCTAATTGGCGCCACTTTGGTAACTTTGAACAAATCATACCTTTTTATAAATGGTTGGCTAGGCTAAAGTTGTCATTACTTACTTATTTAAGTGATCATTGTCTATACCTAATCAATTGTAGCTGCACAAAGTGGGAAATATAAATGATGATTTCACAGAAATATTTTTAAGCGAATAAAATACGTTTTCGTTATTAGATTAACCGCCATAGTTTAGTATGTAGCAATATTAACTGCTAATATTCTGCAATCACAAGTCGTGTTTAGATTGACTAGTTTCTCCAATATTTATAGTAGTAGTATACTTAATTTACTTAAGAGCTTAATTGAAACGCGAACATTGAATAGAAATGTTTATTTTATATTTATGCTATATTTTTATAATGTTATAGCTACTTATAGATTGGTCTCATCGATGTTACACTAACATGATGGTAGTGAACTGGATGGATCGCGAATGTTTTTGTTTTATCAGTGACGGATGTGTGGAGCGGAAGAACGGCGGGTGCCGATTTGTACAAAAGATACCTACCGTCGTCACCACGCATTAATACCATCGCAATAGTGATTCAAATCAGTACGAGTATTGTGATGCAACGCTACATTTCAGAAATCTAGCGATGAGAACTTTGAGTCACAGTGTCTCTGCAGGTGAAAGTTTCTCGGTTTTGTATGTTCGACTGAGATGAATCTGTTATTTAAGAGACGTACGCAATCCTTATAAGGGATATTACGAATGAAGCTAGACTGAGATGTAATAATGACCAAAACAAAAAGCGCATCCCAAAATGCGCTGTTAAGTATTTTAGTGCCCGTTTCGGAGAACGGCACGAGCGGCGCGCGGGCGGGAGCGGTCGTCGCCTCACACAGGGCCGTAATCAGCTAACTGAGCTAATGTTGTTCTTTTGAAAGTTTTAATGACAATATTAATAATATTCTTAGCGTAATTTTATTAACACGCCTCTTGAAAAATATTAATTTACTTTGAATCTTTTGATGTGCTCCAAATGTATGCCATTTGTTTTTGACCACAAATACTACGTATTTCTGAGAATAAAAGCAATGATTATAACAAAGCTTAAAATTTTATTTAAAGTGCATTAAAAACCTGATATTAATCAGTTTCAAAGTTTGTTTGCTATAAAGTATAAACAATTGCGAAATTGGTTTTGAAACAATTTTAAAACATGTTTTCAATTGACATGCCTTTAAAAATGTTGTGTTAAATTGAATAAAGTGTATTAAACTTATGTACGACACAAAAATAAAGAATATTCTGTGTATGCAGCATATTTTATGTGCTAATTATTATTTATAATGAACCATTTATAATTCTGCAATGACTGAAGTTGAAAGCTCACGGAGGCTTCGAGCTACTTTCCGAGTCGATGGAATGCGGCCCTGGTGGCCGAGAAGCGGGTCGAGAGCGGCGGGGCGGAGGGGTGGGCCGGCGCGAGAGTGCGGCGGGTGGCCGCCAGGCCCCAGTGCAGAGAGCGGCGCGCGGAGAGCCGACACCGCGCCATGGCTCGACGCGCCGCATTGTTTATCCTCGCCGCGCTTATCGCCCGCGCCGCCGCGGTCTACAACCGGGAGCGCGTTCTCATGCGCGCTGACCCTCGCCTGCTGGACCGGGCCTGCGAACTCAGCTCCTGCTATCCTGCCACAGGAAACCTCCTTATCGGCCGCGAGTCCCGCCTCTTCGCGTCGTCGACGTGCGGTGTCGGTGGACGCGAGCGCTATTGTATTGTATCCCATCTGGAAGAACGAAAGAAATGTTTCTGGTGCGACTCTACCAATAGTACAATCAACAATCCACATCTCAATCATCGGATCCAAAACATCATATACAAGTTTCATCCCGGCACTCGAGTAAAATCATGGTGGCAATCCGAAAACGGCAAAGAAAATGTTACGATTCAATTGAATATGGAGGCAGAGTTTCATTTGACACATTTAATATTGAAGTTTAAGACTTTCCGACCGGCGGCTATGTTGGTGGAGCGCTCTTTTGACTTCGGAAAGACTTGGCGCGTTTATCGTTACTTCGCGCACAACTGTGATGAAGCTTTCCCGTCAGTACCAAAACATTCACAGCAAAGTTTGACGGAGGTTGTCTGTGAATCTAAATACTCGCAGGTCGCGCCGTCCACAGAGGGTGACGTTATATTTAGAGTTTTACCTCCTAATATTCCTGTGACGAATCCCTATTCGGAAGAAGTGCAAAACTTACTACGTATGACAAATCTTAGAGTAAATTTCACTAAACTTCATACTTTGGGTGACGATCTGCTAGATAATAGAGCTGAAATTCAAGAAAAATATTACTATGCCTTATATGAAATGACTGTTCGTGGGTCTTGTTCGTGTTATGGTCATGCTTCGCGGTGTTTACCAATGCCTGGAGTCGAGTCGAAGAACAATATGGTCCATGGCCGCTGCGAATGTACTCACAATACACGAGGTTTGAATTGTGAATACTGTGAAGACTTTTATAATGATTTTCCATGGCAACCAGCAGTTGGTAAAACTTCAAACGCTTGTAAAAGATGTACATGCAATAACCATGCAACTAAATGTCATTTTAATGCTGCTTATTACAACAAAACCGGCAAAACAAGTGGTGGAATATGTGATAATTGTCAACATAATACGATGGGTGTTAATTGTGAACGATGCAAACCCACTTACTTCAGAGATCCAAGTTTAGATATTCAAAGTCCAGACATATGTAAGCCATGTGACTGTCATCCAAGTGGAACAACTGATAGCGCCGTCTTATGCGACGATGAGACTGACATAGCTAATAACAAAACAGCAGGACGTTGTCTTTGTAAAGCAAATGTTGATGGATTGAGGTGTGATAGATGCAAAGATGGCTTCTGGAACTTTGATCCACAAAATCCTGATGGCTGCGAATCCTGTACATGCAATCGACTAGGAACCGTTAACGAGGGTGGTTGTGATCCTGCAACTGGAGACTGCATCTGTAAACGTCATGTTACTGGAAGAAATTGTGATCAGTGTTTACCAGAATTTTACGGTTTATCCGACAGTGATGAGGGTTGTTCACCATGTGATTGTGATATAGGTGGTTCATTAGACAGAGATTGTGATGTGATTACGGGGCAATGTAAGTGCCGTCCTAATATAACTGGACGCCGTTGTGATCAACCGATACAAAATTTCTTCGTGGGTGCTCTGGATTCCATCGTATACGAAGCTGAATCAAGCCTATGCGACTCTCAAATTGACGATAATGCCATTCAAAGTCAACTCTGTCATGTTGTTATAAGAGAAAATTATCCCGATGGTAGAAAAGAAACTTGGACTGGCCCTGGGTTCATGAGAATACCTGAAAGTAGTACTTTAGTATTTGTTGTTAATAACTTAAAAACCAGTATGAATTACAATGTATTGATTAGATACGAACCACAGTCATCATCTAATTGGGAGGAAGCTACAATTTTAGTTAAAAGACCATACCCGATAGATTATGACTCC
Organism: Hesperia comma; assembly: GCA_905404135.1. Classification (NCBI taxonomy): domain Eukaryota; kingdom Metazoa; phylum Arthropoda; class Insecta; order Lepidoptera; family Hesperiidae; genus Hesperia; species Hesperia comma. The sequence continues at coordinate 7,034,469 of FR990020.1, forward strand.
CCGTGTGCTAATGTTCGTCCTGAAAATGACAAGGTTTATACAAGTCTGCCAGCAAATCAACGAAGTGTATTAGTGCGACCCCCAGTCTGTCTAGAAAAAGATAAAGAAACCGAAATTCGTATTTATTTAGGTCATCAAGACCCGCGTACTTCTAATTCTAGAGCAACTGTGTTAATTGATTCTATTGTTTTGATTCCATCTGTTGATGATTTGCCATTTTTCAGTAACGGTAGTGCAATGAGGGAAGAGTTTGATCGTTATAATTGTGGAGACTCTTATTATTATGACTTGAATAGAGATACTGTTCCCGAGATCTGTAAAAAATATCATGCCAGCATTGGTTTCTATATAAGAAATGGATCAGAATCATGTCAGTGTGACCCTTCAGGTTCAAAAAGTCATCAATGTAATCCATACACTGGTTATTGTCAGTGTGTAGAAAATATTGTCGGAGCTAGATGTGATCGATGTGCTCCGGGCACTTACGGATTTAGCAAATTTGGCTGTAAACGATGTGATTGTAATAGTATAGGTTCGCTCGATAATTTCTGTGATGACACAAGTGGCCAATGTAAATGTAGAGCAAACACATACGGTCGAGCGTGTGATTTGTGTCAACCAGGTTTCTTTAATTTTCCCAATTGTCAACAATGTGATTGTAATGGCCATGCAGTAGAGTGTGATGACAGAACTGGCGCATGTAAGGAATGTAATGATTTTACAGAAGGTCACCGCTGTGAAAGATGTATAGAAGGGTACTATGGAGATCCACGGTTAGGCGTTGATATCCCTTGTCGACTTTGTCCGTGTCCTGGAGTTCCTGGCGATCCAAATAAAAGCAGTCACGCTGACCGATGTGAACTAGATCCTGAAACCAAAGATGTAGAATGTGATTGTAAAGAAGGTTATGCTGGACCACTATGCGATGTATGTGCTGATAACTACTTCGGTGATCCGATTAAAGGAACGTGTGAAAAGTGTGATTGTAATGATAACATTGATTTAACAAAACCGGGCAATTGTGATCCGTATACAGGAAAATGTTTGAAATGTTTGCATAACACGGCTGGAGACCATTGTGAAGTTTGTGAGGAAGGTTATTTTGGAGATGCTTTAGAAAAGGCTTGCTATAAATGTAATTGCTCAGAATTAGGTACAAACTTTACCATAGGGCATTGTGATAGCAGTACAGGACAGTGCCCGTGTTTTAACAATGTAATGGGTATAAACTGTGACCAGTGTACTGAAAACCACTGGAGGATTGCTTTAGGTACGGGCTGTGACCCTTGTGAATGTGATCCTATAGGTTCTTTATCACCTCAATGTAACCCGTACATAGGAAAATGCGATTGCAAACCTGGCCATGGGGGAAGACAATGTGATCAATGTCAAGAAAATCACTGGGGCGATCCAAACGTGGAGTGTCATGAATGTGATTGTGATGTTTATGGCTCTATATCACAGCAGTGCATGCGAGAAAACGGTTCATGTATTTGTAAGCCAGGCATTGGTGGATATAAGTGTGACGTTTGTGCGAGAGGCTATCTTGGCGAAGCTCCTGAATGTAATCCATGTGGTGAATGTTTTGTCAATTGGGATAATCTCATTAACAACTTACGTACACAGACAGAATACGCAATTGGTAATGCAAGCAAAATAAAAGTTGTTGGTGCAACAGGAGCGTACACAAGAGACTTTGAAGAAATGACAAAAAAATTGTCTGAAGTAGAAAGTACACTGCAAAGTGCAAAACTTGGCCAGACTGTAGTTCAAGAAATTATGCAAAACATAAAAGAATTACAAAACAAACTCAATGAGGCTGACAAGAAAGTTAAAGAAAGCAATGTAAATCTTAATGCTATTACGTCAAAAATAAATCTAGGGAATGTAACCTTAGATGGACTACGAACGAACATTGATAATTTAAAATCAAAAACCCAGGAATTGGCTAACAACGCAACAAAGCTCCAAGAAGCTAACTTAGAGGGAGCATTGAACTTGACACGAGAAGCCAAAGAAAGAGCTTTAAAAGCCGCAGATGAGGCTGAAAATGTGCAGACTGTTATTTCTAGTACTGATAGACAGATAAAAAGTACGGACAGACTTATTGAAATGCAATATGATAATTTTAACAACACTCAAAATGAAAATGACAGAAAATTAAATGACCTTGAAGATCAGTTATCAGACTTACAATCACAAATACCTAAAATAAACGAAAAAATGTGCGGACAAGACAGTGACAGTTGTGATATTTGTGGTGGTGCAGGTTGTGGAAAATGTGGAGGAATATCATGTGATCAAGGTGCTGTTACCAAGGCAGAGCAAGCTTTAGACTTCGCAAATAAAACGGAACATCGAATAAAAGAACACGAATTAACTGCTGAAGATCTTTTTAGATCTATATCTCAAGTAAAACAAGATACTGTAATTGTAAAATCAAAAGCAAAAGATTTATTCGATAATGCTTATGACTTCAAATCTTTGGCAGAACGGGTTACTAATGAGAGTCAAGAGCTTACGACTGAATTAAAAGAATTTTTGTCAAATACTTCAAGTACACCTGCAGACGTCAGAACATTAGCTAACGATATATTAAATTTGTCAATTAGAATAGAACCCAAAGAAATAACAGAATTATCACAGCAAATTAATGCTACAGTATCGCAGTTAACTAACATTGAAAATATAATTACTGAAACAAAACCAGATTTAGATAGAGCTAAAGCACTGAAACTAAACGCTACAGTTGTAAATAAAGAAGCAAATTTGACGTTGGAAATGGCAACTAAAGTTTTAGAAGCATTAGATGAAGCTCGAGCAGCGCAAGACGCAGCAGAGGATGCAATAGATAAAGCTAATAATGATATTAATGCTGCAAAAAGTGATTTATTGCCTATAGCAATAGAAACCGAACGAGCACAAAAGAAAGCCAACGAAACAATGGATGACGTAGAAAATTTACGCATGCGACTCTCAGATTTGCAAAAAAATATATTAAAAATTGAAAGTGACGCAGAACAAATTAAACAAGAAGCAAATGATGTCGTGAATCGAGCAGAAGGTGCTGAACAAAAAGCAAGGCAACTTCGTCAAGATTTCAAACAAACGAATATGTCACTTGCTGAACGAGCGAGTCAAACATCAAATTCTAGAGAACGCGCTCAACTTTTACTAAATCGAGCTACTAAACTTGCCAGTGATACACAAACACAACTAAAGCTTTTAGCTAATATGGAAGATCTATACAACGATCATAATGAGCAGTTGAATATTCTAGATAAAGAAATAGGCGATTTAAATACCAAAATGAATTACTATCTTTCAGAAATAACAAAACGATCTGATTATTACCGATCTTGCACTACCTAATGTTTCCATAGACTGTGACTTTAAAATGTAATATTATGATATTTGTTACTATTTTCCTCAGTGCCATTTGTAATATTAATCATTAAAAGTACAATTTAAACATAATCGAGTCATTTTAACGTAGTTTGACTACTTAATGAGTGTTTTTGTGTGATTCGTGTGTAACATTGTCTTTTGAACTTGCAATTTTTTTATATTAATAATTACAGAAGTAACAATTTTAATATTCATCTTAGGATTAGGCTTGGTAATTCTAACGTCGTAAGCTTAATGTTATCCTTTCAATTGACAAAAAATTTAGTGTGAACTGTGTTATATTAGTTTATTATATGCAATAACGAAAAACAGTGAATAGTTGCAGTAGAATATAAATTTATAAGTAAGTGCTTAAATTAATTAATATTTAAACTATTCCAAAGAAGATTGTTAAGGTAGTTCAATATTATCGGTTACTTGTATTTATGAACTTATAAATAAAATGTATGTTTTCTTTACTTGGAAAATATTATATTTGTCAATTGCTATCAGGAATATATTCAAACATTTTAATGATTAGCCATTGATAACAATATATGTATGAAAACAGATAGGCATGTAAGAAATATATAATTATATCGATTTCGAACCTGTTATGTTCCTCTTTCCTTTTTTTATTTTTAGGTTCTCTACCCAATATGTTGTAAGTTTTTGCTTAATGCATTTATGAGATAAACTTATAATAATAATTTTGCATTTATGATGATGAAAGCTATTCTTTATTTAAGTATCGTTTCTTTATATGTCGCTGGCAATTATACTTAATTGTAGAACTAATTGTTAATAAAATATTTCTCCATAATTTGTTTCTTATTTCATTAACAACCTTTCTATATACGAGTAGTACATATATTATATTAATAGTTAAAAATTTGAAATTATACAGTATTACGAACCAGATCCAATTGAACATAAATATATTGGGGATAAAAATCCTGTTCGCTTATTTCTTGAAACATTCATATTGTGACAACCCTGGCGCATCGACTTCGCTACGCCGAAAACAATAAACAATAGGGGCCATAAACGTGTCGCGCAACAATAGAAACAATAGGAGCGCGGCTCTCTCAAAGGGACGCACGACGCTTCGACCATTACGGCAATAGTCATACGGGCGAAAGTCGGTTGCAAGGAACGTTCTCGAACTTTATTTCGACGCGGGTCCGGACTTCGCGGGAATGTTCTCGATTGTCGTGAATGGTGCGTGAGTGGTATAAAAAGGGGCGATCGTTCAACCGCGGACATTCTAGTTTCGGAAGCGAAACCAGGAAGACACCAGCGATACCTACGAGCGATACCAGTGAGAAGTGAAGTGATTTCTACGAGCGATACAGTGTTCGACGAGTGTGTTTACGAGTACCTACGTGTATAGTGTGGTGGTGTGTACTGTGTACAGTGTTTAATTGTGTATCTACGAGTACAATAAAGTCTTTGTGGTACATTTTGGCATTTTCTCGAACCCAGTACTCCTGACACGTAACAATTGGTGACAGAAGCGGAATGCCTGTAGTACCGCAAAGTGAAGACGGGATTCGTACGCGGCGGCAGACGACATTGGATGCCGCGTGGGTGGAGTCGCCCGGGCGTGGCCGCACGGAAACGGAGGCCACCGCTGAACCTTCGAATACATCAGCTGCATCAGCGCCGACACCGAGTGCATTGGATATGGCCTCCTTATTAGCTGCCTTACAGCAAAGCCAGCGCGAATTCATGGAGAGCCTGGAAAGTAAACTATTGGGGAGCCAGCACGAAGCCATGGAGAGCCAGCGCAAAGCCATGGAGAGCCTGTGCAAAACCATGGAGGCAGGCCTAAAGAGAATCAATGCAAAGCTGGATGGTTTTCAGGGAGATTTAAACGTCGTGAAGGAGGACCTGGAATTCGTAAAGATGCGTACATCCGAGCACGACCAAGCCCTCACAAGCCATGACGCATCGATCAACAGCCTCAGTGCGTCAGTAAACTCCCTCGAAACTAGGCTCGTGAATTTGGACAACGAGCTGCAAAAAGTAAAGGTTTTGGGCACGGCAGCAACCAGTGCATGGGCTGGGGCCCCGAAATTCAAGGTCCCAAGTTTCGACGGCACGACCTCGTGGACAGCATTTAAGCACCAGTTTGAGGTGGTTGCGAGTGCGAATGGCTGGAAGGACGAGCATTCGTTGGCAGCACTCGCCCTAGCTCTTCGAGGAGAGGCACTGGTGGTGCTTGAGAACCTGCCCGCCGATCGACGCACCTTTAAGTCACTGTTTAAGGCCTTGGAAACTCGATACGGGGAAAAGCACCTTGAGTATGCATATCGCGCGCAGCTGAAAGACCGATCACAGAAGTCGAGTGAAGGACTGCAGCAATGGGCTACGGAGATCGAGCGCCTCGTACGCCGAGCCTACGCGTCGATTTCCTCACCCGTCGAAGACATAGTTTTAGAGGCGTTTGTCAGCGGAATACGGGATCCCGAGGTGAGAGCAACGGTGCGCTTGGGTCATCACGCAACACTGGAAGCAGCTTTAGCGCATGCTCTGGAAGTAGAAGCGGTACGAAGCGAGTATAAAAGTTGTAAGGTGCGCGAAGTCGTAGCAGCGATTAAACCTCGTACTGGGCCTATTTGCTACGGATGCGGTGAACGAGGTCATATAAGGCTGAGCTGCCGGACTCGAAAACGACCGAAATCAGTGTCGAGGGCTACTCAAGTCGACACCCAAGAGCTAATAGCCGCCGCCGCCGCTCCCGCCGCTACGAAGACCGCCAAACCTCCTACGAAGACCCCGAAGGCGCCCAAACCGAAGAATGCCGACGCCCTGTCACAACGCCCATGCTCCGAAGAAGGTCAACGTTGCTTCAAGCATGAGGGTAAAGAAGAGGCCAGGGTGATAAGGATGCCGGACCTCGACAAGTCTTGGGGAAAAGAACAATGTTTGAAGGACAGCGATAAGATGAAAACCCAGTACGAACGCGAGGCGAGGCAACATGGTTTCAAGGAGGGGGATTCTGTATGGTTGCGCAATCCACCGTGGAGGAAAGGGAAGTCTCCGGAGCCACAAGCACGATGGGAAAGCCCGTTGGCACAGTTGTCACGAGGATTAACGACGTGACCTACCGGATCAGACAGGGGGACAGAAGAAAGCCGAAGATCGTGCACGTGGACAGATTGGCACCATTTCATGGATCGAATAATGCTCGGGACGAGCATGACTAAGAGGGGGGCAATGTGACAACCCTGGCGCATCGACTTCGCTACGCCGAAAACAATAAACAATAGGGGCCATAAACGTGTCGCGCAACAATAGAAACAATAGGAGCGCGGCTCTCTCAAAGGGACGCACGACGCTTCGACCATTACGGCAATAGTCATACGGGCGAAAGTCGGTTGCAAGGAACGTTCTCGAACTTTATTTCGACGCGGGTCCGGACTTCGCGGGAATGTTCTCGATTGTCGTGAATGGTGCGTGAGTGGTATAAAAAGGGGCGATCGTTCAACCGCGGACATTCTAGTTTCGGAAGCGAAACCAGGAAGACACCAGCGATACCTACGAGCGATACCAGTGAGAAGTGAAGTGATTTCTACGAGCGATACAGTGTTCGACGAGTGTGTTTACGAGTACCTACGTGTATAGTGTGGTGGTGTGTACTGTGTACAGTGTTTAATTGTGTATCTACGAGTACAATAAAGTCTTTGTGGTACATTTTGGCATTTTCTCGAACCCAGTACTCCTGACACGTAACAATATCATTAATTAATAAGTATTAATTGTCGAAGCTATCAGACTATCTACGCAGATATTATTAAATAAATAAATTAATTAATTAAACTAATCTCTGGAATACTTAGGGAAACTTACGGTATTCTAAAGTAGTTTAGAACACTAAAAAAACTAGCATAGATTTACACAAAGAAAATATTATGAACAATCGAGATACAAACGTGCATATTTTTTTTAACAAGTTTACTTATTATCTCTCAAATGTCTGCTCTGGCTGGGAATCGAATCTTGAATCAATACATTAAATTAATTCTGAATTAAAGTCACTGCGCTGTAACTAGTTAACCTGATTATGATAAGTATATAAATCTATTTTATATAAATAGACGATAAACGATAACCCAGTGGACGATCCACCAGATGAAAAGTGATCACCGTTGCTTACGGACATCAGTACCTTACACCAGAAGCAGTTGATGCGTTGTTGTTAGTGTTGCCAGACGTCCGGATAAAGCCGGACAGTTTTAGGCTTTTTGATTGCGTGTCCGGACAAAATAAACGATGTCCGTCCTGTCTGGCTTTTTGGTGACCTGGCAACCCTTGCTGTTGTCCAAAAAATAATCGAGCAAAAGTCAAGTTTAGTCATGTAAACATAATACTAACAATAATATTATTGACAGTATAATCCTTAAGCTAATTCCTACTGTCAAACATGACCGGCTTCTGTTCCCTCTTTGGATGCCCTGTCATGAGGGAATGGGATTTTAATTACAAAATACAAGTACAAGATATCCAGTTTCTAATCCTAATATTTTTTGGGCTTTGCGGGTGATGTCAAAAGGAGGAGGAGGAGGTTCCAAATTCTACTTATTTTTTTGTGTTATCTACCTCATAACATTTTTTTTATTTGAAAACTAACAAGACCACCATCGTCTTGCTTATTTAATTTGTCGTTCTTACCTCCATAACTTTTTACTGATTGATCAGTTTTTATTATTAGTTTTTTAGTTGAAAGCCGTTGTTGCTCCCATATAAATTTTAGCGACATCTGACGACATCGATGATGAAGTTGGTTTTTTTATAAAATGTTACATGTTAATTTCAATATTTATTCATTTGCCTCTAGAACAATTATAATTATAATATTTCAGATGGTTATACCTAGAACCGATCCTTTCCGATGACGAGAGCGAGCTGGGCGCAAAGTTCCGGAAGGTGGACCAAAGCTTCCGACAGGTGGCGCGCATGGTCGAGGCGGACCCACGTCTCTCTGCATTGCTTCAGTCGGTCCGGCTGCAACCCATGCTTGATGCTATATCCGACCAACTCAACAGTTGCCAGGCATCTTTGAATCAGTATGTTGATGTAAGTGTTCAATAAGAAGTTATTATACTGATAAACTGTAGGTACTAAATCATTCAAAATTCAAATACATGATGTAATAGTAGATTGTTACACAAGGGACGTAAGTAAGCTATTACAGAACAAGATCCAATTTGGCGCCAGTGCGAGCACAGCTCGCATAGGGCGCTAATGGATCGCGTGCACCCGAGATATTTAGTCACACGAGCGAGCGCAGCGAGCGAGGGTGAATATAGTTCGAGGGTGTAATAGCTACTTGCAACCGAGGTAAGCATTCTACTTTATATCATTCTTGTGAGGTAAATAAAACATTGGTAATGCAAAATGAAATTTTAATTTCAGATCAAATGAAATGCCGCCATTTCCATTTTTTTTCTATTTTTTTTTACGGCTCTGAGTTCCAAGGAGTTTTGCATAGTTTGAAATGTATGGAAATTAAATGCCGCCATGTTCAGTGTTTTTTTTTCAGTAAAAAGTTTTCTTACCATTTTATAAGAAAAGAGATTGTTTACCAAGGAGTTTTGCATAGCTTGAACTGTAATGTGAACATTACAATTCAAGCATAGTGCGACGTAATGTTGCCTTGAATTGCAAACACCAACTTACAAGGAGACTTTCCACCATAGTAATCCCTAGTTACTGAGCAAGTATGATATAAATTAAGTTTTAAAGCTTAGGTTATATTAAATTTATTTCACAATCTTCATATTTTTTCGTAAGATATACGTGGTTATCAACTTAGGATCAACACTACCTGTTTTTGCGACTCTACGATTGATCATCATCTCAACCATCATGGCTCACTATTGAGCGTAGGTCTCTTCTCAGAATCACGCTTGTAACTAGGTAGGTATAAACTGTGAATCATAAAAGTTGTTTATTTTCTAGGAAAAACGTGATATATTCCCGAGGTTATACTTCTTAAGCGACGACGACTTGCTGGAGCTGCTAGGCCAAGCTCGCGCTGGCGCCGAGGGCAGAGAGGCGGTCATGCAGTCGCATCTAAAGAAACTGTTCCCCGGTATTACTGGAGTTCGATTAGGACCGGGAGAGCTATCAATTACTGCCCTGTGCAGCGACTTTGGGGAAGTATTCCAGTTGGAACACCCAATTGATGTTGACTGTCCTGTAGAGGTGTGTTTTATATTTATAATCTACTTTAGTAAGTACTACTTTAGTCGAAATTTATAAAAATAGGAATTATATTTTTTAATAAAGAAGAAATAAAGATAGTTTTACTCTCATATACAATCTAAATGAGTGAATCATCAAAAGTTCACTAAAGTTCGAAAACATAGAGATATAACATTGTTGCACTATTATAATTTTCAGACGTGGTTGAAAAAACTTGAAACAGAAATACGTTCGTCGTTGCAAAATATGACATTAAAATGCGTAGTTGGCAGTAAAATGCAAGATCAGGATCCATTTTCATTACCAACGCAAATACTATGCCTCGCTCAAAACATTAGATTCACTGAGCAAGCAGAAAAGGCAATCATGTCTAAAGAATTACATAAACTAAAAGTAAACGTGGAAAAGGAGAATATTAACTATACTACAGCTGAATTGGAGGAGGAAAGCGAACAGCGAAAACAGCAAGCACTCATCTTACAATGTTCTTATTATATGTCTGTAGTGCAAACTTTAATTGACAACAATGTTGATTCTACTAATGATTGGCTTTGGCAAAAGCAGTTGAGGTAAATTCCTTTATTACAAAATATTCTACCTATTCACTTAAATTCGAGAACATAATACTACTGGTGACGTAAAAAATTTGTTACTATATAGGTAGTCCGTGGGTTCCGATTTTATTACTTTAGTGAATTGTACTATGTCTCGTTTATTTCAGATTTTACGTGAAAAATTCAACTGACATAGTAGCCAAAATGGGTCTCGCTGAAATATCTTACTCCTATGAATATCTGGGCGTTAATACTGGACAGTTTGTTAGAACTGAAGTAGCTGACGAGTGTTTTCTTATTTTGACTCAGGTATTTATTTTTCAATGAAATGTTACTCGTTAATACATAATTTTATTGTCTTTCATAGCAAAGATCAAATTTGAACACAAGTGTCATTCTAAAATAAACGATGCTCGTCGCACAAAAAGTCAATCCTAAATTCCTAAGTGATCCTGTCTTAAACGTATTAGGATTTTTTTTTATTGTTCATGTCATTTCATATTTCAATTTGTTTTTTCAGTCTCTGCACCTCGGTTTAGTGGGTAATCCATTCGGCCCTGCTGGGACAGGCAAAACTGAATCCGTTAAAGCATTAGGTGCTTTGTTTGGTCGCTTGGTTCTGGTCTTTAATTGCGATGAGGTTTGTAAACATTTGCTTTTCAACAAATAAGCTCATTTTATTCTGACTTGTAAGCGCCCAACAAAATATCCCTGAATAAAAGATAAAAATCATGTATAAAATACCAATTTGTTATTCTTACGTATGTATGTATGTATGTATTCTTATGAATATAATTATGTAGCTATCTATTTTTATGTAAATATGCACTGTGTTCACAAGTTGACAAAGAAACCAATATAATTCACCGTGAAACAACTCTATGACATGACTGTGTTGTTCGCAGGCGATGGACGCGTCGTGCCTGGGCCGGTTATTGAGTGGGCTGGCGCTGTGCGGCGCGTGGGGCTGCTTCGACGAGTTCAACCGGCTGGGGGCCGCCACACTCGCCGCCGCCGCGCACCAGCTCGCCGCGCTGCTCCACGCCACGCGACAGCCTGCGCACGCGCAACCCACTGCGCTGCTCAACGGGAAGCAAGTACGTGCACGCACACGCGCACGCTTACACGTATACACTCTCGCCCTTACGTCCACGCGTGCACGCGTGAATATAAATGTAACTTTGTTGTAGCTAACACAGACGTACACAAATCGATAAATTGAACATAACCAAGTAAACAAAACATTTTGAGATTTTCAATATAAGTTTATCAAACAGTTATCAAATATATTAATCAATCGTCAAGGCCTAACAAATTCTCAACATTGTTATGCTTTTCGTTATAACTTTTACTTACTAACGTATCCATAAATTGGGTATAGATTTTAAAAAATGTCTATAGAAACGTTGTAGCCGTACTGCGATATGAAAAGCTATTTTCATCACTGTTGCTTTCGTTTTATCACAATATTACATTTCTGTCATTTGATTAAGTATCAAATCATATGACACCAGATACCAGTATCGCCGTGGTGCGGCGTGGCGGCGACGATGAACCCGGTGGGGCGCGGCTACGGCGGGCGGCGCGCGCTGCCGGGCGCGCTGGCACGGGTGCTGCGCCCCGTGGCGCTGCAGCCGCCGCCCGCGCGCCCGCTCGCCAGGCAACTGTTCGCCGCGTTAGGGTTGCAGCACGCCGACGCGTTGGCTACCGATATACAGACAGTGTTCAGTATGGCCAGGTGCGATATAATGATGAAAACCGATTACCGTACCTCTAACATTGTTAGGGGATACACTAGCTTGGAAGATATTTGTGTCTTGCCTATATAAAGGAAAATACTACGGAGTAATAAAACTTGGAGATCTCCATAATGGTCTGATAATGATAACATTTTGTGTTATATTACATTTACCATTGTCACTTTTCGATGCATAGTAAGCTTACCTTTTTGTGAAATTCCCCAACCGGCAGCCAACTACTGAGCGAGCAGCGTCACTACGACTGGGGTCTGCGCGCGCTGAAGGCGGCGGTGGGCAGCTGCGGCGCGGCGCTGGCGGGCGCGGCGCGTGCGGCCGATGCGGCTGATACGGCGCGCGGCCCGGGCGACCAGCGCGCCACCCTGCGGACCGTGCTGCAACTCAACAACTTGTCCAAGCTCACTGCCTACGATGCTGAATGGTATGTTTGCCATGTGTAACAGAGTGCAAAAGGGTAGTAAGTTACAGAAAGCTGAAATAGAGTAGTAAGTAAAGTTACAGAAACGGATTCAGGTAATTTTTTGATTATTAAATTCTATTGCTAAAACAAAGTAAGGGATAAAACAATAGTACATTATGATACAAGTGCGCGAAGTTGGTCATTACAGTCGAGGCGGTATTGCACAGCCCGAGCCGTAAGGCGAGGGCTGTAATAGAGCCAAGACTGTAATGAACAAAGCACACGCGTATCATACGACGTTTTTCAACACACTTGCGAGGAAAAAAACAATTAGGTATCGACATTTTTCAGTCACAAATCAGCAAATTATAAACGAACAAATGTTTGCACAAAATGGCGCGGAGGTTTATTTTTTTGCGCGCCGTATCTTTGGTTGAATAATATGCGCGCGCAGGCGCGCAGGTTAAGTCCAGAGGCAAAGAACACCGCCATTCAGCCACAATATATTAAACGAAATAATTATGTATTTCTAATAGGAATTTACGGTAATTAATGATTTAAAATATTGTATTTTTTAAATGCTTTAATAGATAATTAGATGAAGTATAATCTTATCTTATCAGATTTTGACTAAGTACAACAAGTTTATTTATTTACAAAACAATAAATCTTTCGGTAACAACCTCTTTACGGATATTAAAAAAAAAGTGGAATAAGAAAAACACTAGTGCGGCAATGAAAATTAAAACGCACTAGTGTGTAATATACTGCATTCCGGGCGTAAGACTAAAGAAAAAATAGCAACTTTACGAGCAAGTGTGTTGAAAAGTTCATTACGTCTAATAGACATAAAGTTTACACGATTTATTTGTGGTTTCCGACTAGAATCATGTCGCCTCATTGATGTTACAAGTTTTATATTGTGTGTCAAGTTTCTACGAGGCTATTGATGCGTGTTTTTTATTGTGGTAGCATTTTAAGTACATTAACTTACCATTAGTTAACTCATAGGCTCAGTATCGACATAATGTAATTTATTTTCTCTAGCTTTGAAAACATCTTGTCAATGGTTTTTGCCGATGTCCCGAAAGAAGAATCGAATGCAAATTCAATGTATTCAGCTTTACAGTCGACCACGGAAAGCTTGCGGCTAGTCCGCAACAGCCTTCAGGTATTTATTTTTACATTACGTTGTGTGTATTTTCTTTTTATATTATTACTAACAATATCCTTTTTTTGTCCCAGATCCAAAAATGTGTTGAACTTTACGAGCAGTTGCAGCAAAGAATGGGAGTAGCAATTGTTGGACCTCCAAGTTCTGGCAAAACGACCCTTCGTAAAATGTTGAAAACCGTAACTATCATATTGAATTTTTGAATTATTTTATTACTGAACGGCTTGGTAACAGCATAAAATAATCCATAACTATTAACATTGAAGGCTCTTCAGCAACAAGGGAGAAGTATCGTGGAGTACATAATATACCCGAAGGCGATGAGCCGCAACACGCTGCTCGGGTTCATCGACCCCGACACGCGGCAGTGGACCAACGGGGTCATATCTACTGTCGCTCTGGAAGTCTCCAACCAACCATCAGGTAGCGTATAATACCGTAGTTAAGTTTTAATTTTACAATTCAACGTAACTGCTTTAATTAATAAAGTGACCAAAGAAAATTTACCCCTTAAGGGGGGCGGGAGATATAGTTTGTATAGAAATTCATCAGTTTTGAACACGGAACATACATATAGCGGAAGTGTGATACGTCAAAATTATTACTGAAACCGGTGTCGCCAAACGCACACAAACAAACGGTGGTCAGTTACTCCCACGAAATATAGGTTACTCCCATTTTGCTCCACAAATAGTGAAGAGTAGTTTTAATTGGTCGCATATATGTAAAGCTTAAATACCCTAAATTGTACAAACTTTAATGCAAAAACACATCTTGACTCTGAGCAATAGAGTTGGCTTTTCTATAAAGAAAGTAACGTATTTGCGACATTTTGTATTGACCAGGTGGCAAGTGATATTTGTGAAAAATATAATTTGATCTTTATTTGTAAGCAGTAAGGTTAAATTTTCAATGATTTGTCAACCATAATTCCCGTTATCGTTTAGTGATTTGACACAAGCGGGATTTTATCGATAAATTGGTTGGACCTATTTTAAATGCAATTTAAAATGTTAGAGGATTCGCGATATTGATCCGACTGATTTTCATAATTTATTATTTGTTTATTTTATCATTTTACCTAATAATATCAATACGACAGTCAGCTATACAAGAATTCGTAATTAAATTTTTATTGGAATAAAATTGGTTATGCGTCAGTGGCGATTCCTGGTGTTTATAATTGGGGTGGCTCCAGCTTTTGTTATATAGGGTGTAGTGTTAAGTGCGCATAACCGGAAAACCATTTCTTCAGACGGACAATCTAACAAACTTGCAGTCTTTCATTAAGAAACCTACTTTGAAATCGCAAATAATAATTGCTTTTTACAAAAAAAATAACCGACTTCAATCTTGATAAGTAGAGATAACTCAAAAACTACTCGCCAGATGGCGCTCAATTCAACATGTAAGTGTAAAGTTCTCGTCGCTACAAATTAATCAAGCCCAAACACTAAATAACTGCAGTAAATCGTTGAGGAGTTCCCTCGACTGTCTTTCGGCTTCATCAGATCGACTCCAGATCTTCATGAAATAGTAGCGCTTTAATGTACTTATGATAACATGAACAAACACACTAGTTGTCCATACAATTTTCAAAAGTTCCCCTCGATTTCCCTGAGATGCCATCATCAGATCCTGGTTTCCTTATCAGGGGACCCCACTGCGCATATCTACTTTACAACAAAAAAAGAATTATCAAAATCGGCCCATAAACGACGAAATAATCGCTGAACGTACATAAAAAAAAGCATATACCTATACGGTCGAATTGAGAACCTCCTTCTTTTTTGAAGTCGGTTAATGATCACATTTGTTTGCATATGTAGTAACGCGACGGCATTACTTGTTATATTATATATCGCAACGTCAGGCGTTTCTGAGTTTGCAAATAGGTGTTATTATTTATAGGTGTTATTTATTATTATTTAACTTAATTTATTATATTGTTTATTCATTAACACGCCCCTGTTTGTTAGCGCATAACATATCTTTATTTATATAATTTATCTAAGCAGGTTAAAATTTTAAAGATGTTACATTACAATTGCTCACTATTGTAATAATAACTAATAAAATGTCGATGTCGATAAACTTTTTTCGCATCACCTACGGAGACGTGAATAGGTACCTCTAGAGGTGAATGAACCATGTAGATGACACGTGTAAGCTAAGCTAAGCTAAAGCAAGCTTTATTGCCCATTCCTTATGGTTGATTTCAGATTAAAATATCTATTGGGTTTTAAGTAATTGAAATTAAATTACGATAATAAGATTTATTGCAAAAACTTCACTTACCGGTGATATGAAACACCTCCATTCTTAACATTTCTTGTTTTACTATTATTTTTACACTGCAAAACGGAACAACAAACCATAATTTCTTTGAAATACCGTAAAACAAAAGTGACACGAGACGTCCGTTCTTGAACCGGATGACAGCGATGACTGAAGGCAAGTATGGAACACAACCCATACTAGTGGCACGCGGGCCACGCCTACATCGCATTTCCACTATATGTATGTTCCGTGGTTTTGAAGGTAAGTGGATAAAAAAGGTAACAATCGCCAACTGTTTTTAAACTAAATATGTAATTTTATCCTTCAAAATTTCCTTAAAATGTTCCGTATACAGATTTTTTCTCATAGGTAATAGTTTTTGAAGGATACCCCCAAGTTGGCATCACTGAGTCCGTGAAAAGTCTATAATAATATTTGACCATACGAGATGTCGCCGCGATCATAGTTAAGTGCGCTTAAAAAGTCTTTTTTATTTATCCTATCCTATAATGTATTATATAATAAATATAAATATCATATATTAAATAATAATCAAGAATAAGACAGTAACCTAATTGACTCACAATCTCCCTTTAGACGTGTGGTCATGGGTGGTGTGCGACGGCGACGTAGACCCGGAATGGGTGGAATCACTGAACTCGGTGCTGGACGACAATCGTCTGCTCGCGCTGCCGGCGGGCGGCCGCGTGCGGTTCGGGCCTAACGTCCGCTTCCTGTTCGAGACGCACTGCCTCGACCACGCCTCGCCCGCTACCGTGTCCCGTTTGGGGATCATACTGCTTGGGTATAGGTTTTATGTTTTATGGATTTGAGGTAGCGAACAAGTACATATGCTATTACTCTTCCGGTGCCGCCCATGACAACTGTATCCAGGGCCGCCGCTAACTGTATGAGCGCGCGCCTGCAAACTCGCACCCTTGCACCCTTTCTCCTTCTTATCACCTAAATTTTATGCCACAAGTTTACTTTTTTACCGCTTCCCTGTGGTCTATTTGCCGTCCCCATGCGTAGCGCCCGCATGCGGTGTACGCTTTGTACGCTCACTTGTGACGGGCCTGGATTGACACAGAAACGCAGTGCATTCTCCACCAGGTTACGCCAATAAGAATTGGTGACCAAAACTCGTAGTTAATTAACTCCAAATTTTTTGAAAAAAAAACCCTCGGTCATTAGAAACCCCTTATTTTACAGATTTGAACTACGCTTCCAATTAACTTATTTTTATAACTGAAATCGTAATGTTCAATATTCTTTGAGAATAATAAATTACAATTAACATAATCATTTGCAGTGATGAAAACAATTGCTCTTCCGAAATTGTGGAAAACTGGATCAAAAAAGCTGATTTTAACCATGAGGAAGCGAAATTGGCCCTCCCCTTATTGGAACAAGCAATAAAAAAATGTATGCATTGGATGAATGCACATAGAACAGATGTCAACATTAAATTGTACGAAACTTCAGTGGTAAGTTTCTATACTCGAAATTAATGTGAATAGCTTGTATGTAATAATGTATTCTACTACTATATGGGGGGAATTTTTATTAATTAAGTACTAATTGCACTTCTTGTCACATGCAGGTTAACCAAATATTAACACAATTTGAGTATTTAATCCGAGAGACTGGAAAAACACAATACATCACACCTGAAGAATTGGTGTTCCAAGCTATTCAGCGAACTGTCAATGATATGTTGAAAGAAACCGCGGTGGATAGCTTCTACGACGAAGTAAGAACACACTGTTAAGTCAAAGTTTTTTGTTATTTATTTATAGTATGTCACCTATCTATTTGCACAATTTTGCATATTTATTTCATTGAGATAATTTTAAATTATTAATTGATTAATAAATGTTTAAAATAAGCTTAGTGACTTTCTATGTGCCATGTTATTGTATCATGATAGTTTTCTTTTATCTATAAGTTATTATATATTTATTTATTTATTTATTTTATCTATTATGTTTCTTTACTCTTACCACCATCGCTGTTTTGTGCTAAAACAAAAGGTTTACTGACAAAGTGTTCTTATTACTTACATAAATTTTACTTTGCACCTCTTAGTTTTAAGCTCTTTGATTCTGTGTTTTTCACACCTTTCCACCCCCGTCGCATCAAAGGTACCGACTGCGGGCTGCAGAGATACCGGCCGCAGGCTGCAGTTTGACGACCACGGGTCTATCTCTTCTTCAATATAAAAAATCTAGAGGGAATATGGGCCTATATTTTGTAATATCAATATCAATGTAGATGCGGTTGCTATGCGGCGGGGCGGCGCTGGGGGCGCTGGGGGCGGCGGGGGAGGGGCTGGAGACGGGCCAGTGGTGGGACGAGCTGTACGTGTCGGCGCGCGTGGCGGCGCACGTGCCCGCCCTGCGCGCGCTCGCCGCTGACCCGCACGCGCATATTCTCATTCTCGGGCCCGATGCGTCCGCTAAGAAGTAAGCCTTGCGTGTATGCGTGTTGTGTATTAAATCGCGGTTTGTGCTTCTATACTGTGGTGGAGTAGGAATCTTAGTTGTATGAGCAAATGGCCAAACCTAATGAGTTGGATTATTAGTAACCTAAAGATTTAGTACAAGTTTTAAATAGTTAGATCCGTACATTTTATAAACATTAATTATCTTTATAAATAAATATGATGGTGGCTGAAAAACAATAGGTATTAAAAATCATATTATAATAATATTACAAATTATTATTTTTGTTTTCAGCACGATAGCAGATTATATTCTTAAAGATACCGGCGGCACTATAATAACGATAGACTGCACTCCTATTTTGGAACCGTCGGATATAATGGAAGAATTACAGCGGGTACGATCATTATTTTGCATAGCAATAACTAATTAAACCTTGTCTTAGAATGCAATCGCAGGTAAAATATCTATCGACGCAGACAAACAAATTCTAAGGTTTCACTCAATAATTATAATATATCTAAAATTAACAAATCAAATCAAGATTTTCCTATAGCTATACGTTTTATCACATAACCACGTTTTTAGTTTTTGGTATCCCATAATTTTATTATTACATGTACAATCTCATTTATTAGATACGATAGAAAATCGCACAAGTATCATACAAATGGAATAACAACGAAGGCGTTTTCTTAAAAAATTAATGAAAATGTATGTAATTTCCACGTTATGTAATGTATTTTGTTTATTTCCAGCATAACGTGTTAGGGTCGGGCGGCGCGCGCGTCACGCTGTTCGTGCGAGCGGTGGACCGCGCGCCCGTGGATGTCTGGGGCTCCAGTGCGGTCCACTCCTTCCTCTTGCAGGTTACTTAATATTATTTTCGATATTCCTACGATAGAATTTCTTGGTATGTGTATTACAAAAATAGTAGATAAGTAAAGTACCGACTCCTTTTCAAGTTGTTAATCTAACTATTTTAAGTTGCTCATTGTCAAAGACAACTTATGAACGCGGATCACATCCAATATATTATTATAAACTTATTTTTTAAAAGCTTACGCTGTATATCTGTTTAGCTGGCTACTGCCGGCGAGTCGACGAGTAAGGCTGCCTGTCCACCGAAGCTGCAATCCCTGTCCACTGGCGCTGAGTGAAGATTTTATGCAATCTTATTGGTTAATTTTCTCCGTTTCTCATCTCCGCTGCCTCGCTCCGCTCCGGTGGATAGGCAGCCTAGAACTCGGCTATTTTGTCGCTCAAGACATGTATAAAACACAATGACATTCTGTGTAAACAATCGTTTGTTCTACAGATAATGCGCGAGGGCGGCGCGTGGTACGGCGGCGCGGGCGGCGCGGGCGAGCGCGGTGCGGGCGCGCAGTGGCGGCGCGCGGCGCGTGTGCGTCTCGTAGCCACGGCCGCGCGCGCCGACGCGCTCGCGCCGCGCTTCGCCGCCGCGCTCGCCGTGCGACCGCTGCCGTTAGTGTCTTCTAATAATTTTATCATTTATCTTCTATCTATTTTACTACAATAAAATTTAAAGGGTTATAAAATTATAAAAATTAAATTAAATTTATCTGTAAATGAATATACACTTTAAATTTTCAAACTATTGCAAGAAAAAGAAAAAAAATACAAATTAATGTGAAAATTGCTTCGTTTTAAAACCAGCTAGCTTCTGGAGAAAACTTTTCTGATTGTATCGTGGGTTTCATATTGTGGTTAACTTAAACTAATCACGACTAATAAGAGGTAGGTTTTCCGAAACAAACTGAGGGCGGGTTCACTTGTGAGCGCGTCGCAGTAATAAAAACATTATGTTATTAGCTTTTTTATCACTCGAAATAATTAAAATTTTCCACAGAAAAAAAAGCTTTTTTGAGTATCGCTTACTTAAATGCGTCCCTCTTTATGTGACGGTAACAGGCCAAAGTGTATCACGCTGACCAAGAGTTTGGTCGAGCATTCGATATTCGGTTTATTTAAATCTGATTTTTTCACCCTACATGTTTATGATTTCAGGGAACCAGACGACGACGAATTATTTGAATTATCAAAGAGTTATTTGAAAGAAAACATCCCTAAAAATATACCTGATATTGATATATCTGGATTAGCGCGATCAGTTTTGTCCATTTATAAAGAGGTTTGTACAAATTATGTTATGTTAATAAAAAAAAACTAAGTACATGTAAAATCTATATCTTAGTGTCTATTGTTTCTATTTTTAAATATCAATTTTTCTTTAAAGGCAATAGATACATTCGACTCCAGGCCTCATTACAAATGGAATCCCAAACATTTGAAAAATTGGTGCTGTAATATTAAATGGTATAACGCTACGACTGCTTCTGATATTACAATGGTATGTATAAATGTACAGTATGCAATAATTATAATATTTTCATGACAATCTATTGCAAGTGTTTAAAACAACTTTAATAATTTTCAGGCTCTTGTAGCAGAGGCAAATAATATATTTAAAGACAGACTTGTAACAGATGAGGAAAGGATTCAGTTTCAGGAAATATTGAGAAGGATTTTGAAGAGTAATGAAAGTTTGTTCTTTAAAATATTACCCCGCAACGACGGGATCTACCTAGAGGTTGTCGATTACAATGAATGGAGTTTGAATACGCAGAAACTTATTAACCAATGTCGTAAGTATTGGTGTAAAATGTTATAATATATTTCTCTGTCTTTATATTTGCAATGATGAGTGTTCGTTGGAGTACGATCATCCCTTTATTGAACCAATTAGAATACGGAAAATATTTGAAATGAAATAAGTATCTAAAAAGTTAAGACAAACAAAATAAGCGGTTTTGTCATTATATTCAAGGTAAAATTCGTAAAAAATTTAAATCATATATTTCCAGTGTCAGAGAACGAAAACATATTCGGCGAGACGGGAATTGAGGCGTATCCCGAGTTAGCGACTTTGTTTACTGCAGCTTGTCGCGCGGTAAGTTTAATAGCTTCATTTTAATAACCATATTTTAGGCTATACCTAGATAATGGCTAGAGAAATTTAAAAAATATCTCAAACTTCTTCCGATAGTACCTAGTGTGTGCATTAGGAATTTGTTTGTTTCTCATCATTCATTTCATCATTTGTTTTTCTCGGACACTTCACTGCGTCCTCCAGGGGAGTCATGGTCCGCCGGATCATAACCCCTTTGGAGGTGTTCATCTGCGGTACGTGAAGACGTGGCGATCTTTTGGTAAGGGGGTTACGAGTCTCCGTTTTCTGATGGTCGGCTGATGTTATAGAGGGGTGTAATGGTCACGATGTCAAATCAGGTACGGCATGTTACAAGGAACGCACTGTATCATTACGTTGTTGCAGACGACGGGCGGCATGGTGGTGTGCGTGGGCAGCGCGGGCGCGGGGCGGGTCGCCGCCGCGCGGCTCGCCGCCACCGCCCTCCCTGCTGCCCTCTACGTCGTCAATACGGCCGAACACTTCCATTCGCTGTTTAGAAATGTGAGTACAACTTAAATTCAAACATTTTATTGAATAAGGGGCGTCTAACCTAACAGAGATGCTACTCTTAATTGTGAGCTGCGAGATGCTGATCTCAAAGGAGGTTAAGATCATCATTCACCATACTTACTAAGTATAGGTTGGAATTCACAGTGGAGAACTTTAAGTTTTGTCCTATTTTTGGCTTGCTCGAACAAATGATTAGGTAATATTTTATTTACTTCTTATTTATATGCACACAAGAAATCAAAGTAAAAACAAGATGACACAGTGTACAAATTATCGATGACATTATTACTGTGGTATGAACGATGCGCAGGCAATGTCGTCAGCGAGTGAGGAGCGCACCCTGTTCGTGGTGTGCGAGTCGGCGGTGAGTGCGGACGCGCTCGCGTGCGTGGAGGCGGCGCGGCGCGCGCGCGGCCCGCACGCGTTGCCCGCACAGCTGCGCCCGCCCGCGCACGCCAATACCGGCCCACAGGATATGATGGGTAAGGTCTATTTTTGTGTACATTACTGACGCTACTAAATACATTATTACATGATTAATTTATACATGATTGTGTTTTGTTGACTGTCATCACATTGTGGTAACTCGTTTTCGCACTGGTATCGGTATACGTTTTAAATCGTATATTTTTTAATTATATTTTTGAAATAGTTTTAAATCCATGAAAGTAAAGTTAGGAAATTTCATTATAATTAACCTAATGATTATTATTATATTTCACAATTATGTACCTTTATCTTCCAGACTTAAAACGAAACTTGGGTATAATTATTTGCTTGGACAAAGACCAAGACCAATTGAATGAACTATTAGAAAAGTTCCCTCTACTGTACTCTGAGAGCCACCTCGTGTGGCAGGAAGGGTTCTCGGAAGCGACCCTGAGACAGTTGCCGACGCTAATTATTCAGAGGTACCCACTACTGCATTCACGCACAAAAAAAGTTTGTTGTTTCACCAGACGGTCACGCATTTATCTAGCACAGGTAGAGTATTTATTCTCTCACGTTTGCACACATATTATAAGTTTAACTTTTTGCGCACATTACATCAACTCGGCACAAAGCATTACAACATGGGCTTTATTATAATTGTTTGCGGTCGAATTTTCGGCAGCATTAAAGTTGGCCATTTTATACAATGCCTCGATCTCGCGTAGATCAATTTTTTCAAGGAACAAGTTGTGGCGTCATCGCACATGCGTCACACGGTGACGTCACGAGGCCTGAATCACGCTATTGTAGATTTAGACTGCTCGCATAAATTTAAGTTCGGACCGGATTCAGATCAGACGACGCTTGGCCACTCTCCAGGCATGTCGTCTCGCATGGCGGGAGATCTCTGCCAAAACGTCATATAGCTTATATTTGAATGCTTTTCCATGAGTGTAGTCGGAGACGAGTTAAAGCCGAATTTGAAGTTGATGCAATGAGCCTCAAAATTAATCTATGTATTGTATTTATGTAATGTAGTAAGACTAAAAAAATGATCTTTATTCACGAAAAATATTGTGTAACAAAAACTATTAGGTATTAGTAGTTTCACCGATTTATTTTAGTGAGCACCGATTTATTTTAGTGTTTTGGGCTAACAGAGATCATTATGATAGAAATGTTAAATGATTGGATTAGTAATTTTCAAGTGAAAATCTCATTATTGCAAAGGAGAATCCGACGCTCATAATTAATGATTATGCTTCTTAGAAAAACATACAACTGTAGGTTGAAGAAAGAGAACATATCGGAAGAGCCAGAGGCTAAGTGCGAGCCAGTCCCGACGGATGGGTTCGTCGCGATACACAGCAGCCTGGAGGCGGGCCCCCTGCGCGCGCCGTGCCGCTACGTATGCTTCATCAAGACCTACTACAATATCATTACGAAGAAGAAGGAAACGCTCATCAAGAGACAGACTATGCTCTCGGTTTGTTACTTGTTATAATTTGTAAGTTGTTCGTACTAATAATAATAATTTCTTAACGTTAGCAAACGTACTAAAATTTACGGAGTTGTTGGTGGTATGGACCAATTATAAAAAATATACGATATAGCCAAGATCAGGACTGATCATTTCTCTGCCAAATAAATTAATTTTGCGGAATCTAGACATAAGTTTTAAAGTGATTCCAATTAGCCCCTTCTTATCCCCTTGGAGGGGGAAAATATTGAAAAATCCTATTTTACTACTACCTTACACTACCCAAGGAACATTCTTGTAATCAGTAGTTTAGGCTGTGCGTTGTCTGCCAGTCACTCGGTAACTAACGGAAGTAGCTCATTGACACCGTCCGAGTATATACCAGTGTACGTACCCGGCAGGCGGGCGTGGAAGCGCTGCAGCGCGCGCGCAGCTCGGTGGCGTCGCTGCGCGCGGCGGCGGGCGCGCAGGAGGCGGAGCTGGCGGCGCGCCGCGCGGCCGCCGCGCGCGCGCTCGACCAGCTCGGCGCCACCGTGCGCGCCACCACCGACCGCCAGGGGGAGATGCGAGCGCTGCGGGACAACATTGAGCGCGAGAACGATAATCTACAGCTGCGGTGCGTTTGTTTTGGATTCGCAAGCGGTTAAAAAAAGAGGAATTGTTAAAATCGGTTCACCCAGTAAAAAATTGTAATGATAAGTATTATAATGTTGAGCCACATCTGTCGATTACTTTTTGAGTTATCTCAATTGTCGATGTTGAAGTCTGTTTTTTTGCAAAAAAATTTTTGTTTCTGTATTATCTGTAGCAATGAGGGTAACCGCGTGTGAATTCGCCGCTAGAGGCGCTAGTGGAAAGTGAGGTCTGTCTGTCACTTCTCACCAATGATAAAAGTTTAATCATTGATTCTCGCTTGTCTGAATGTCACTTGTCACTGTTTATGTATGGGCGGGCTATGACAGCAGGACCTCACCTCGCCGGTGGCGCCAACTGGTGAGCACAAAAACGGCGACCCTCATTGTCATTGATTGGACAGCTATAAAATGTCATCGGTTGAAATTAGGTCATTGATTGATTGATTACAGTAAAAAAGAAATAGAAGCAGAGTTGGCTTCGGTGGAGCCTGTGATAGCCGCCGCGCGAGCCGCCGTCGGAGACATACGGCCGGAAGCACTTAGCGAGGTCGGTTCCCTTATCAATTGCTCATAATAAACACACAAACGAAGATACAATTTATCACGGGCGGTGTGTGCATTCGTTTCATTTCAAATTGCGAAATATTAAATACATTCTTCAAAGTAATATTCGACCTTGAAAACAAATACATAATAAAATTAATAATATATACAGAACTCTTTACAAACAACTACATTTAATAGTCTACTTCAGATGGATTACATACAATATACTACACCATTTTATCTTTTTCTGCTAATTAATCATTTTTACCCTTTATTTTCTCATGTTATAGGTTCGCTCGTTGAGAGCTCCGCCGGATGTAGTTCGTGATATTTTGGAGGGCGTACTGCGTCTCATGGGAATCGCGGACACTTCGTGGCATTCCATGAAGAACTTTTTGTCGAAACGTGGCGTTAAAGAAGATATAAGGTACTTACCAATATAATTTTCAATAAACTATTACGCGTGAAGGCACAAATGCCGCCGCCGAGAATCCTATAAGTACCTTTCCTCACAAGGCACTCGCGGGGGTGTTTGCGAGCCTCCAGATGCCGTTTGGCAATCTCTGGTTACAGCGTAATTTCAAAAATCATACATTTATGTAAAGCTTCCTATATTACGCGCTCCAAATAGTGCTCATGTAGACACCTTTCACGGACATGAAACATGCATTGAAATGTGAAAGCAAAGTGGTTCTATATTTCGTGTCCGTGGACGGTGTCTATAATGTGAATTGCGCGAGCGCACATTTCTTAGAGCTTTACATCTATACTAGTATATTATTTGTACAACATTCAACATCCATGCTATCTTAACTCGTAGGAACCTGGACGTGAGCCAGGTGAGCGCGGAGGCGGTGTCGGCGGTGGAGCGGCTGGCGGCGCGGCGCGCGGCGTCGTTCGAGCCGGCGGCGGCGCGGCGCGCGTCGGCCGCGTGCGCGCCGCTCGCCGCCTGGGTGCGCGCGCAGCTCGCGCACGCCGCCGCCGAGCGGCGCGTGCGACCGCTCAGGGAACAGCAGAATGAGCTGCAGAGGTTAGTTAGTCCTAGTGTTTGGTTAAAATTTAATTACAAACAAAATGTTGATTGAAGTTTGTATTGCCAAGGGTATTTTTAGTACAAGGGTCGTTTTGTTTTATCATTGTGACTGTTAAAATTAATTCAATGAAACAACGCCTTTGTACATTGAACCGTGTACATTGTGGCATGAAAAAAGTTAATTTATTCAATAGCCTCCGTAACGTGTATTGAAAAAATACAAAAAAAAATGATTTATTTTTAAGACCTTTTAAGGCGCTTTTAGTGTCATGCGGATTTGCTCACGCACGCGGGATTGGCCCGCATGCGTGAAATTTCACGCTGCGGATCATACGCAGTTTAAGTTTCAGTCTTCTGCGGGTTGCGTAACGGGTTGCGTAGACGATTAGTACAATACGGTGCGTGCGCCCCGCACGACTCTAAAATGGGCACTGAAGTTGTAGGGACGCTCACGCATGCGGATGCCCCGCTGCGGGATGACGTCCCGCACAGCGTCCCGCGTCCCGCGTGCGTTTTTCACGCTTTATAGTAAATTCATATATGAAATTGTTCTTTGCGGGTGCTACGCATGCGGGCCAATCCCGCGTGCGTGAGCAAATCCGCGTGACACTAAAAGCGCCCTTACTGTTGAGTTGCAATACTTTTTGAAATACTTTTTCTTTATTAACTGTTATTTATGTCACGTTACTTATTGAAATATAAAAATTAAAAATGTTACGAGATGATCACGATCAATTTGCATATTAAGCTCGTGATGCACACACCAGGAGTCTGAAAGCGGCGGAGGACGAGCTAGCAGCACTGTCATCCGGTCTAGCGACGGTGGACGAGCGCGTGGCGGCGCTGAAGGCGCAGCTGGGCGCGCACTCGCACGACGCCGCCGCGCTCGAGCTCAAGCTCGCCGCCGCCGCCGACACCATACACACCGCGAGCGGGTTGCTCGACCAGCTCGTCGATGAGTACGACGCTTGGGAGATCGATGTGAGTTACGTGCTTGTGTGCTGTCCACTGGCGCTGAGCGGATATTTTACGTTATCTTATAAGTTATATAAGTATCTTAAGCTGAAAAAGTATATTACTTTTTCAGCTTCAAAACATATCAAAAGAAGTATTGGAGTTGAGTCAGAGATCTTTGTTGGCTGCTGCTTACATCGTTTACTTACCGGACTTGACAGAGTCACAAGCCAGGTAAATTCATTTATCGTGCCACAAACTTATCTGACCCGGTAATGGGGGCGTTTCTGTCTTTGTCTGACAACAGTGTAACATTTGCATTAGTTCCAATTTTGGACACCGGGCCAGATAAGTTTGTGGCACTGTACTAAACATTATTGTATAAAATATTGGCGGTTTCGTTTATCTAATTCATATCATAATTTTCAGGGATTACATAACAAAATGGTGTTCTTTGATAGGCTTTGATGATCCGTCGATTTCAATTATAAATTTCCTATCATCCACTGAAAAGCAATTGAAGTGGGAAGGAGAGGGGCTTCCGGTGGACGAGTCGGCCGTGAAGAATGCTGTGCTTATTGATCAGGTTACGTATATATTACTTTTTTTAATTACCAAACATACTTATTTTACCAGGCAATGTGGAATAGGCAAGGCATAGTCTTTTTTGTTTTAAACTTTTTTGTTTTCAAATCAAAGACTATAATGAGCCATTGCTAATGTGCGTCCCTATTCGAAATGCGGCAAAATAATGCAATGCATTTAGATTTTGTTAAGAAATGCAACAGTGAACATAATTTTCCCTTAATTGCAGGCAATACAAATTCCCAAATGCGGTTTAACACCGCTTGTTATCGACCCGGACGGCGAGACGGTGGAGTGGCTGAGGAAGACCCTGGCAGACGTGCCTTGCGACTTCGTATCACAGGACAGCGACAAACTGCAAACTACACTTCAGTACGCGACAAGGTCGGTATTATATTTGGCGATAAATTACTTTTTATAAATCGTTGAAGGAGAAGTATCTGTCCAGCACATGAAGCAAATATAGAGAGGAGACGGCCTAAGCAACTGTGCACTGTGACTCAACTAGGTCCTGACGTCATCACAGTGGGCGTGGCCTTTAAGTCAGTCTACTGACGGCTCTCATCAAATAAATTTTTACTCGACGTTAGATGGCGACACTTTGTATCAGAGGAAATAAAAATGCATAGGTGCGTAGAGCTAACAATTACTATAATATCTTGATAATCATACGTACTGAAATTCGTTCTACATTAATTCCTAATGAATTTTTTACCACCAAATATTATTTTTCTAGTTTTTATAATCATGTTGTAAACACCGCCATCTATTGACAACTACTTACAACAACAAAAACACGGCCGTATATGGTAAGAACTATAGACGGAGCGCCGGGAACAAAAGAGTGAAGCCGGCAAAAGTAAGCCGAAAGCACACATCGAAACCAATAGAGTGCCCTATATTGACAGTTCGAACTATTTTGCGAACGCAACAAATTTAAACTTTATTTTTTGGAACACAAAGCTTCATTCATTTTATATTATTTAGAACACAAAACTTCGTATTGGTGCGAGTGCCGCTCGCGCCGTGTGTATATATGTCGTGGCCACGTGGCATGGTCGACCATTTCATGATGTGAGCAAATCTACGATGTGGCTACGACATATAGGCTAGGCTTACTTTTTGCTGGCTTCAGGGTGCGGTTCCACTGAGGCGGAGCGGAGCGGAGCGGAGCGGAGCGGAGCGGAGCTGTGCCGCGATTCACCAATCACATGACTTGAAATCTCCGCTCCGCTTCAGTGGAAACAACATTGGCGGAGCGGGGCGGAGCGGAGCGGAGCAGAGCAGAATTGTTTAAAATATCGGTAAGAAAGAAAGAGATGGCAGACGCGAAGCGGAGCGGGGCGGAGCGGAGCGGAGCGGGGCGGACCGCAGCGGGGCGGCTCACTCATAATCACTAGCTTTGCCCGCAGCTTCGCTCGCGTAGATTACCTACTACACCATTTTGTTAAAATAATATATGGTAGGTATTCGTTGCAGTTACGGACATAATGTACTTTATAATATACACTACTATACCTATCTCCTCTTTATTCCATATCCCGTGGGAAAATCAATAACCTCTGAAAATAATTTTGAGAGAACACGTTATACTAGTTGCATGCGGAAATTCAAGCATAGTATTTATAGCTAAATATAGTTCCTTGTTTTAATTTTAAAAAAAACAATTTGTTCCCTCTCCCGTAGGAATTTCGGAAAATCCTCTCTTATCACTTGCCTACGTTACATACCTACACGGTAATCTATGCAGTTCTGTAGCTCAAAGAGCAATTATGTAGGTAAGGCGATGATGAGTGAACTAGTCAGGAAGTTAATTTTTGTATAATATTAGATTTTAGTCAGCGTCTTGACGTCATGAGCGGGGCGGGGCGGAGCGGGGCGGAGCGGAGCGGGGCGGCTCACACGCGCATATTTATTAAACACTAGCTTTTAGCCCGCAGCTTCTCTCGCGTAGATTACTACACCATTTTGTTAAACGAAATGTATTCGTCGCAGTTACGGAGATAATGTATTTTATATAGACTACTATAATATCTTTATTCCATATCCCATATTCCATATCCCGTGGGAAAATCAATAAACTCCGAAAATAATTTTGAGAGAACACGTTGTACCTTATATGCGAAAATTCAAGCATAGCATTTATAGCTAAGTATAGTTCCTTTTTTAATAAAAAAAAAAAACAATTTGTTCCCTCTCCCGTAGGAATTTCGGAAAATCCTCTCTTATCACTTGCCTACGTTACATACCTACACGGTAATCTATGTGCAAATTTCAGCTCTGTAGCTCAAAGAGCATAGGTAAGGCGATGAATGAACCAGTCAGGAAGTTCATTTTTGTATAATATTAGATTTTAGTCAGCGTCTTGACGTCATGAGCGGGGCGGGGCGGAGCGGAGCGGGGCGGAGCGGAGCGGGGCGGACCGGAGCGGAGCGGGGCGGCTCACAAACGCGCATATTTATTAAACACTAGCTTTTAGCCCGCAGCTTCTCTCGCGTAGATTACTACACCATTTTGTTAAACTAAATGTATTCGTCGCAGTTACGGAGATAATGTACTTTATATAGACTACTATAATATCTTTATTCCATATCCCATATTCCATATCCCGTGGGAAAATCAATAAACTCTGAAAATAATTTTGAGAGAACACGTTGTACCTACTACTTACTTATATGCGAAAATTCAAGCATAGCATTTATAGCTAAGTATAGTTCCTTTTTTTAATAAAAAAAAACAATTTGTTCCCTCTCCCGTAGGAATTTCGGAAAATCCTCTCTTATCACTTGCCTACGTTACATTCAAAGATGTATTAAATATCTAGATGGAACATCGAATCCGCGAAAACGTGTCAAAAAGTTGTGGCCAACTGTTGGCCACAACTTTTATATAATTACGCACAGATTACGCACACATAGACAATAAATGAACGCGAAAAACATCGCCTGCACGCACACATGCTTGATAATGTTGCCTTTTTTTTGTTATCATTGTAGGGCGACGCTCAATCTAGATATTTAAAACATCATTGGTTACATTATTACAAGGTAATCTAGACCAGTAGAGAAAGATACAAAAGAGCTGCTTTATTTTTTTTTATCGACATCATGACGCGTGATTTGACTGAGAGAACGCGTGTCACTGGGCACTCAGGCGAATAGGCAAAGCAAATCCGCTCCGCCCCGCTCCGCTCCGCTCCGCCCCGCTCCGCCCCGCTCCGCTCCGCCCCGCTCCGCCCCGCCCCGCTCCGCTTCAGTGGAAACACATACCTCGTTTCACAGCTCAGCTCCGCTCCGCTCCGCTCCGCTCAGTGCGGTCACCCTGTCAGTCACCCTGAGGGTGCGGTTCCACTGAGGCGGAGCGGAGCGGAGCGGAGCGGAGCTGTGCCGCGATTCACCAATCACATGACTTGAAATCTCCGCTCCGCTTCAGTGGAAACAACATTGGCGGAGCGGGGCGGAGCGGAGCGGAGCAGAGCAGAAGGGTGCGGTTCCACTGAGGCGGAGCGGAGCGGAGCGGAGCGGAGCTGAGCTGTGAAACGAGGTATGTGTTTCCACTGAAGCGGAGCGGGGCGGGGCGGAGCGGAGCGGGGCGGAGCGGAGCGGGGCGGAGCGGAGCGGGGCGGAGCGGATTTGCTTTGCCTATTCGCCAGAGTGCCCAGTGACACGCGTTCTCTCAGTCAAATCACGCGTCATGATGTCGATAAAAAAAAATAAAGCAGCTCTTTTGTATCTTTCTCTACTGGTCTAGATTACCTTGTAATAATGTAACCAATGATGTTTTAAATATCTAGATTGAGCGTCGCCCTACAATGAAAACAAAAAAAGGCAACATTATCAAGCATGTGTGCGTGTAGGCGATGTTTTTCGCGTTCATTTATTGTCTATGTGTGCGTAATCTGTGCGTAATGATATAAAAGTTGTGGCCAACAGTTGGCCACAACTTTTTGACACGTTTTCGCGGATTCGATGTTCCATCTAGATATTTAATACATCTTTGAATGTAACGTAGGCAAGTGATAAGAGAGGATTTTCCGAAATTCCTACGGGAGAGGGAACAAATTGTTTTTTTTAAATTAAAACAAGGAACTATACTTAGCTATAAATACTATGCTTGAATTTTCGCATGCAACTAGTACAACGTGTTCTCTCAAAATTATTTTCAGAGGTTATTGATTTTCCCACGGGATATGGAATAAAGAGGAGATAGGTATTGTATATTATAAAGTACATTATGTCCGTAACTGCAACGAATACCTACCATATATTTTAACAAAATGGTGTAGTAGGTAATCTACGCGAGCGAAGCTGCGGGCAAAGCTAGTGATTATCAGTGAGCCGCCCCGCTGCGGTCCGCCCCGCCCCGCTCCGCCCCGCTCCGCTCCGCTCCGCCCCGCTCCGCTCCGCTCCGCTCCGCTCCGCCCCGCTCCGCTCCGCTCCGCTCCGCTCCGCCCCGCTCCGCTCCGCTCCGCGTCTGCCATTTCTTTCTTTCTTACCGATATTTTAAACAATTCTGCTCTGCTCCGCTCCGCTCCGCCCCGCTCCGCCAATGTTGTTTCCACTGAAGCGGAGCGGAGATTTCAAGTCATGTGATTGGTGAATCGCGGCACAGCTCCGCTCCGCTCCGCTCCGCTCCGCCTCAGTGGAACCGCACCCGAATTGTTTAAAATATCGGTAAGAAAGAAAGAGATGGCAGACGCGGAGCGGAGCGGGGCGGAGCGGAGCGGAGCGGGGCGGAGCGGAGCGGGGCGGACCGCAGCGGGGCGGCTCACTCATAATCACTAGCTTTGCCCGCAGCTTCGCTCGCGTAGATTACCTACTACACCATTTTGTTAAAATATATGGTAGGTATTCGTTGCAGTTACGGACATAATGTACTTTATAATATACACTACTATACCTATCTCCTCTTTATTCCATATCCCGTGGGAAAATTAATAACCTCTGAAAATAATTTTGAGAGAACACGTTGTACTAGTTGTATGCGAAAATTCAAGCATAGTATTTATAGCTAAGTATAGTTCCTTTTTTTAATTAAAAAAATAACAAATTGTTCCCTCTCCCGTAGGAATTTCGGAAAATCCTCTCTTATCACTTGCCTACGTTACATACACGGTAATCTATGTGCTCAGCTCTGTAGCTCAAAGAGCATAGGTAAGGCGATGATGAGTGAACCAGTCAGGAAGTTCATTTTTGTATAATATTAGATTTTAGTCAGCGTCTTGACGTCATGAGCGGGGCGGAGCGGAGCAGGGCGGAGCGGAGCGGGGCGGAGCGGAGCGGGGCGGAGCGGAGCGGCGCGGAGCGGAGCGGGGCGGAGCGGAGCGGGGCGGAGCGGAGCGGGGCGGGGCGGCTCACTCACGCGCATATTTACACACTAGCTTTTAGCCCGCAGCTTCGCTCACGTAGATTACTACACCATTTTGTTAAACTATATGTATTCGTTGCAGTTACGGAGATAATGTACTTTATATAGACTACTATATCTCCTCTTTATTCCATATCCCGTGGGAAAATCAATAAACTCTGAAAATAATTTTGAGAGAACACGTTGTAGGGTAGACTGGGTACGGTTGAAACGATTTCGCTTTAATTGTTCGTAATATTTTTGTTTATAAACAGAACGATGATGATGACATGTTAAATTGAAGAGTGGATCTTTATCTACAAAAGGGCAATAGTATTTAGTTCTAGCGGGTGATATTTTTAGAGATATTCACCATTGAAAATAAATTCCGATTTTTTTCTACCGTTCCCATGTTGAAACACACAAAATATACATTAAAATATATTGCAACTTGCTATATTTTCCATTACTTCTAATTGTTTAATAATCGTATGACAATATTAATCGGTCTTCAATGTTTTAATAGCCCTATAATATACGTAATCAGTCTTCGACGAGTAATTTGTTGACAGTGTATAGTTTATCTCCAACTTTTACCTCCGCATACGCGTATTTGTCTCAATATAACTCAATCTGTCATCTTAAAGTCTCTATTATGCGAAATCGGCATCGAGTAAACAAGACAAAATCATACGGTTTTTTTTTACCTGTACCCACACGTGTTGTTTCAACCGTCCCCAACTAGAATTTCGGTAAAAGAAAGTTTATAGTAATGGTAATATTAATAACATATTAAAACTAGTCATCATTGCGTATTCTATAAACTTCACGTAAATCATAAATGTTTTCACTCACTCAATATTTACTCTTGAACAGATTAACATAATAATAGCATAAAACTTGAGAGAAAAATACTTACTTTTGGGTATCAAAATACAATATGCCTATTTATAAAAATACATAGAACCCGGTGACCAATGTAATACTTAGATTCGAGTTTGGACCTGTTACCTGCTTCTTATTCCCCTTGAACCCATTACTGCAGGCTCAACCATTAGCGAGATATTCGACTTGTTTCAACCGTCCTGTGTTTCAACCGTACCCAGTCTACCCTACTACTTGTATGCGAAAATTCAAGCATAGTATTTATAGCTAAGTATAGTTCCTTTTTTTAATAAAAAAAAATTTCTTCCCTCTCCCGTTGGAATTTAGGAAAATCCTCTTTTATTACTTGCCTACGTTACATACACGGTAATCTATGTGCAAATTTCAGCTCTGTAGCTCAAAGAGCATAGGTAGGGCGATGATGAGTGAACCAGTCACGAAGTTCATTTTTATATATTAGATTTTAGTCAGCGTCTTGACGTCATCATAATCCGCTCCACTCCGCCTCGTGGAACCGCAGCTCCGCTCCGCCCCGCCCCGCTCCGCCCCGCCCCGCTCCGCTCCGCTCCGCTCCGCCCCGCTCCGCTCCGCCCCGCTCCGCTTCAGTGGAAACACATACCTCTTTTCACAGCTCAGCCCCGCTCCGCTCCGCTCCGCTCCGCCTCAGTGGAACCGCACCCTCACTCTTTTGTTCCCGGCGCTCCGTCTATAGTTTATTGGTCTGAGAGTAGGTATATAAGTATAATACGCTCGTGTAGTATGCACAGTGTATGTATGTAATGTGGTGTGTGGTGCGCAGACTGAGCCGCGTGGTGGTGGTGAGGGAGGTGCAGCGCGCGCGGGCGGCGTGGTGGGGCGCGGCGCGGGCGGTGCTGTGCGCGCGCCGGCCTGCGCCCGCGCCGCCGCACGTCGCCGCGCGCCTCGCCACGCTGCATACCGCCGCCAGACCGCAGACGCTCGCCGGTACGTGCTTGTATACACGCTAATATTATGTTTTATATGGTTCCATTAGAGTATAAGAAAGGGAATTTTAATTCAATAACATAAATAATTAAATTTAAGTTAACAATGCTTGGTTCGTTTTATTAAAGACTAGCTTCCTCCCGCAGGCTTCGCCCCCGTGGAATTCGTTTAAACTTCACCCGCCTATTTCACCCCCTTCGTGGTAGAATTTCCAAAAATTCTCTCTTAGTGCTACACTTAGCCCCTACACTCCCCAAGCAAAATACCTGCCAAATATCAGCTTCTTCCGTTCAGTAGTTTAAGTTGTGCCTTGTCTGTCAGTCAGTCACTCAGTAACGCAAGAGTTTTATATATTAAGATAACAGAAATATTAATTATGTGAGTTTTCTACATGTTGTACATTTCAGATCAACTGGTTAACTACGCGATTCAGAAACGTAATCCTGAAGTCAATGAAAAATCTAAAGAAATAAAACAAACTAGAGCTACACTACAAAGGCGACGTTTGGAATTACAGGTAATTATTATTCATGCTAGGGAAATTTAAAAATCCATTTAATATTATCTCGACCCATATTATTCAATAATTGTCACCGTTAAATAAATATAAAAGCCTTAAAACATTAAAATCACTATGCAGGAAAACCTTCTAAGCGAGCTATCGAAGAACGGTGACATATTGCACGACGCCAACCTTATGTCGTCGTTGAATAAGACGCGCGAAACTAGTAAGACTATAAGCGAGGCGCTGGCGGCGGCGCGCGCGGTGGAGGCAGAAACGCGCGGCGCACGCGACGCGTACGCTGCGAGCGGCGCGCGGGCCGCCGCGCTCGCGCTCGCCGTGCGCCGGCTGGCCGCGCGCCGCCCGCTGCTCGCGCTGCCCATCGATACTGTGCTCGATACGTATGTCGATGCCTTGGCCTCGTCGCCGGTCAGTTTATCTCGTATCTAACCCCTTCGGAGCATAATGTACAAAACGCAAAATTAACACAATACTCAAAATGTATAAGTCGCAAAATGTGCAAAAAGGACTTAGGCCTCTTTCGAGGTGACATGCAACTTAAATCCTCCTATGATACTGTCCTTAGATCGGTTGTCACAAAATATATGCATGTGGTTAAAATAATGAATGGGAAATAAAACGATAGCATCTCATTATTGTTTGTATTTTCAAGTACAGTAAGTTCATTTATACTCGGCTGATGTGAACTTCGTTTTCCGAGATGTTTGCGCAGGTACAGTAACTGACCAATCAAAACACGGCGGCCATGACAGTGTTTTGTGATGCGCTACTTCGTATTGGCCATGGTATTGGCTAACTATCCTACCGCCCGCACTCCCAGCCTCCTACCGCCATTTTGGCCTTAAAATCGACATCTACGCAGTAACTATGTTCATATCAGCCGAGTTAAAATGAACTTCTTGTAAATATAAATAATGTAATTCTTATCGTTGCTAATTCGTTCTGTAACTAAATTATACAACCACCTGGAATGGTCATTATGAAACGTCGTGTTCCTAAGTTTGTTTTCAAGTATAATTTGTAATTTTAGGATCAAAAAAATATCGATAGCGATCGCGTCACCGGACACTTTACCAAGAAGATCATAGAACGAGTGCTATTAAGCTTACACAAGAAGGACAAGTACATTGTAGTATTGTATCTTCTGAAATGTACGTACGGTGAAATAATGACTGAGGAGGTCAGTAACAATTAACAATTTATTTTATGTATAATCATTAAGTTAAAATTTTATTACTAATACCAGTTTAGAAGCCACTTGGTGCAGTGTGCGAATACTTATGAGCGGTTAAATTGATTAAAACGTATAATTACTTTAAAATAATCGCTGATAAGTTCTCTGTTATTACAGCTTTGGCAGATGTTCATGGGAACATTTAATGTGGTTGAGGATCAAGAAGTAATAAATAAAATAAAAGGAAAATATCAGTGGATCGAACCTGAATCTATTAAGAAAGTAGCCCATCTTATGGTATGTATTAAGGACTTAGTTTTTTAGTTAGTGATTATTTTTAGCTGTTTTTATCGTTATAACATTGTTGATGGCCGTTTAGTTCTAAATGATTTGGTCAAATTCTGTTGATAGGTGAAAAATGAAGATCTGTTTAATAGACTGTGCTTAGACAATGCAGAGATGTGGAAGGAGTTCATTAGCTCAGGAGATCTGCACGTATTGAGCAAATTGAACGTGAGCGCGTTCGAGTTAGCGGCGGCGCTGGCGGCGCTGCGGCCCAGTGCGCTCTACCGCGCCGTCGCCGCCTTCGTCGATCACATGCTAGGTATGAGGACGTAATTTGGGGGTAAGAGCCTAGACTAGAGTTCACCCGGGGAAGTACCACCGCCCGATACGGTATTTAGTGCCAAGTTCATTAGCTCAGGAGATATGCACGTGTCGAGCAAGTTGAACGTGTGCGCGTTTGATACGGCGGCGGCGGCGCTGCGGCCCAGCGCGCTCTACCGCGCCGTCGCCGCCTTCGTCGACCACATGCTAGGTATGAGAAAGTAAGAAGCTCCTTGGGAGTTTCTAGCCGCTTCTTCTTCCAAGACCACTCACCGTAGGGATTTATTGAAGCGATGGCGTAGTTTGACTTTCGAAAAATGTTTGTAAAAACCTACCTCGAATAAACGTTTCTCATTCTCATTCAAATTTTAGGTGATAAGAGCCCGGGGAAGTACCACTGTCCGATACGGTACTTAGTGCTATTTCTACCGTCATAATAAAAGCTTTAACAGCAATTGTGTTCCGGATAGATACGTGTGAAACCGGGTACAGTAGAACCAAAGTTTGAATGCGCGTAGCATTCTTCGCCATTGTTCGGGATCGGTCGTATTTCCGAAGCGTTGTCAGATGATATCTATATAGAGTGGAAAGTACATTTACTTCATGCATAATTTAATATATATTTTTTTGTGGTAAAAGAGATAAATTAATATTGATTTATCAGTAACGAGATTTCACGCATGACCCACATAGGAAAGCGACGACGACGATTTAACGATGGAAAAAAGAAGG
The DNA here is from genome assembly GCA_905404135.1 of Hesperia comma. Lineage (NCBI taxonomy): Eukaryota > Metazoa > Arthropoda > Insecta > Lepidoptera > Hesperiidae > Hesperia > Hesperia comma. The sequence goes on from FR990020.1 coordinate 7,072,074, forward strand.
TTTAAATGAAAAGAAGATTTAGGTATAAGTATTAGGAAAAAAAAGTTTTATTTAATCAGAATCGTATAACAGAACATAGGTTAATATTTAATCAGAATCAGGGAGATTCTCTATTCCTGACATCATAGAGTCATCGGAATTTTCATCAAGGTCTCCAATTTCACTTATATCACTGCTATCTCCTGTGTAAATAATCATTTCATCTGAATAACTATCGATTCTTGACTCATATTTCCTATACTCATCTTCGCATTTAAGGGCATGATCACAAACTTTTTTCCATTCTTCCGAACCTATATTGTTGATTTTTTCTAAAATAGCTTCTTTAACTGACGTAACGTTCATTGCAATATTTCTTTTGGCAACGTGTTGTTTTATTTGCGCCCAAATGTTTTCGATGGGGTTGAAATCTGGATGATATGGTGGCAATCGTACAATTTTATGCCCATGCTCCTCCATTATACGGTCAATGGCAAATTCTGTGTATTGTTCTTTGTGTCTTTTTATAATTTCGTACAATTCAGGTTTGAGTTTATTTGGGTCATGAGGAACATTGTGTTGTTGTAACCACGCAATCATTTGTGGTTTGGGTGTATTTGAGTTTGGTGGTTTTACAGACAGCTTATTATGATATGGGGCGTTATCAATTACCAACACACTATTAGGAAGCAAGTTGGGAATCAACTGATTGCGTAGCCAAGTTTGATAACGTTCGGCGTTTATTTCTTTATGATAGTCACCTTCTGAGTCGACACATTTATGTAACATTAAAGCCCCTGAGACGAAGCCTTTTTCATTGCCTGCATGTATAATAATAATTCGCTCTCCTTTAGAAATGGGTTGTTTAATACCTTTTTTGCTGCTGTCTTGCCAAGTTTTACCTTTAGTATGCGATGTATGCACGTATGACTCGTCCATAAATACTATGTTTCTACCAGCATTTCTCAGCTGTTGTATTTCTCGGAGATATTTGATCCTTATTAAACGTATATCTGGCTTTTCCATAAGTAACCGTCGGTTGGTATCAGTTTTCAGAAACCTAAACCCCATGTCTTTCAAGATGAGCCTTAAAGTCTCTACACAGCCTTTGAAATTAATAGCTTCGATTAACTTTTTTCTCAAATTATTTACAGTTGGGAGTTCTTTGAGCGTCAACTGAAAATTGTATATCATATTTCGAATTACACAATAGTCGAAATCATCAAATCCCATCCGAAACCTACTTTTAGGTTTTCCTTTTTTCGGTGTGGAAAATTTCATTGATTGATTTTGCCTTTTTTCGTTCAATATATTAGTCAAAGTTCGGCGTGAAATTCCTGTAGATTTTGTCACACGCTCCTGAACTTTTTTAAAATAACCGTCATGGTCGTTTTTGAATACATTAGCTTCATTTAAGAAATAAAGGTACACATTAAATACCATTTGCCGTGCTTGTGAGTTAAGCGGCTTCCCACGTTTAAATTTATCCATTCTGGAAGGATTGGATCTGAAAGAAGATGAAATGGGCGGAGTTGTAACATTCTATCAAATTTATGTAAGCTTTTTATGTGTTTTATTTTTTATGTGTATTCTATTTGAATTTTATTAAAATGACGAGTTAAAAATATATTATATGTACCCTGTATGTATGTATGTTTAAACTTACCTCTGAAAACAAAACCAAGGAGGGTGTGTAATATCAGCTCTATATATTCTCTATATATGTGACAACTGACTGACGTTCAACTCACCGGCGGTGCCCGTCGACCGCCGCCGACTGTTCGAACTTGTTATCGATTGATATTGACTCCTATTTCTATCGCACAAGATGCTAAATGCAAGAGCATTGGTTAGGGCTCTTACGATTCAATAATTCGGTTGTTTCCGGAAACGCGACCACTGGCGAAGATTTGTACGCGCATTATAACTTTGGTTCTACTGTACAATTTTTTAGACGTGACCATTTCAGTCCTCTAGAGTAGCAACGCATCTGTGACCGAATTAGGATGAGGCTCCTATTAACAATTACTAACTGGACTAATACTAACAACATCTACAACAAAATTGTCAAAAACTTCGCATAATCTTTTGCTAATGTCCATCTTACACTTGTGGGTACGCGTATTCGCTCGGATGAGAGAAGGCGGTAAAGGTCGGGTGGGTATCGTTGGTGTGTCTCACACTTGTGGGTTCACGTATATCACGTGTGCAGGCAGTGGCGTGGTGTCGGGCGGCGCGGCGCTGGAGGCGGCGGCGCGGTGGGCGCGCGCGGCCCGACCCGCGCTGCTGCTGGCCGCGCACGCCGCCGACGAGCTCGCGGCGCACGCGCGTGCATGCTCGGTACCGCTCGCGCACGTATGTACCTGTTTGGAAATGGAACGTAGAAGTTTTTGTTTGTTTTTTTTGCTGTCAGCTAGGTTGCCAGTACCATCGTTTGAATCGTTCGTGAAATACGACAGAAAACATATTATTTAGAAAGGTGGCAAAAATTACAAGGAGACAATTAGATCTTTGTGTACCCTACTTGTCATAAGCAAATACTTACTCCCATAATGCAGACTAACATAATAATTTAACTCGTATGTTGCAGGTAGGAATAGAGGAGGGACGACAGGCTTGGGAGGCGGGCCTAGAGAGGACGCGGGGCGGCGGCTGGCTGCTGCTCGCCGTCGGTGCTTCGCCCTTCCCGAGGGAGCTGCGAGACTTCATCGCCGACCTCGCCTTGCGCCCGGTAAACACAGAACTTGTGAAGTATTTTTTCAAAACCCCTGTGCTATGGTGGTATTACGCATACATTTGAAATAACTGCACTGTCCAGTTTAATCCAAAAGTTTATGTACCTAAAATCGGAAGATTAAAGTACAAAGAATCGTTTAAGCAATGCCATTTGCCAGGCCGTCAATATAATTTGTTGCAATAAGTTTAAATTTGTAAGTTGTAATAAATTGTTAAATTACCTACATTTTAGGCCCAAGATTTCAGTGAAGAATTTCGCCTGTGGATAGTTTGTGAAGATCGTGAGGTTCCACCGATGATTTCAAATCTCTGCGTCAATGTTGTTTTGGAAGTGAGTTCATAAGGTTTTTTTATTGGCACAAGATTTTGAGTACCTTTCTATGTATAGTATATGATGTAATGTAAAAACATTGCGGATAAAATCATGCCTTCATTTCTACACTGAATCGGCCACATAACGTCGAGATAACGATTTATTTTCGTCAATCCCTTCATTAACAACAAAAAAATAATTGCATAAAATGTAAAAAAACTGTGATTTTTCTTTTATTCTCTAACGTGCAATTTATAATGACACACTGTATACATGGCATTGTTCTGAGCGTACCATATTTCCGTGCGCAGTCGCCGGCGGGCGTGAAGCACAACGCGGCGCGCACGCTGGTCGCGTGCGGCGGCGCGGCGGACGCGCGGCTGGCGCGCCACCTCGCCTGCCTGGCGCTGCTGCATGCGCTCGCGCAGGAGCGCCGCGACTACATCCCGCTCGGTCAGTGCTCATGTGTCGTTTGTCTGTGGCTTTGTTGTGTGGGTGGTGTCGTTATCTCATCGTTTTTGATATCATTCAAATAATATATTTTGTAGTATAATTTGTTCTCGGTCAATGTAGTGAATAGGCTTCTATAAGTTATTTCTCTTTTCCACTCAATTATGTATTTACTATCAGATGGGATTGTGTAAAATTGTTTTATGAATATTTATTTATTTATTTAACAATTAATTTATGCACATATAGATACATGTAGTGTACCTATACATGTAGATGGGCATGTAGTCATACATGTATTAATCAGTGCATCTTTGATATTAAGTCAGTAATAAATGGTAACTCAAGAAGATATGTAGTTTCTATTAACACCGCGAACACCCAACCTTATATACAGTTTAAACAATTCACATTGAAGTAAGGACGCTAGAAAGGTATTGCTTTATTTATTTTTATTAGTGCAAAATCCCCTGTTGCGTAGTATAAGTTAGCGTGCGTTTGGTCTCTTATTATTTTGAACACAAATAATTATGAATATCGGTAATAATCATATTTTCGTAAGTGACGACATACGAAAATAATGTATTGAGAAAGGCGCTACCGTAACGGCTACACGCATAGGTTATTTCAGGTTGGAGCGCGTACCACGAGTGGGGCTGGGGCGAGGTGTCGGGCAGCGCACACGCAGCGCGCGCGGCGGGCGCGGGGCGGGAGGCGCGCGCGCTGTGTGGCGCGCTGTACGCGGCGCGCGTGGCGCCCGCGGCTGACCGCCGGCTGCTGGCGGCGCTGCTGCGCGCGTGCCTGTCCGACGCTAGCCTCGCGCACGCCTGGCGCCCGCCCGGCTTTGTGCAGCCGCTGCCTTACACCACTGATTTGCAGGTAGGTTTTATATTCACATATTTTATATACATAGTGTATTTATATGTTTGTGGGTTTGACCTAAGGTTTCAATTGAGATTTTAAAGGGTCGTTAGCACACATTTAGCTTATAAAAGTACAGTAGAATCTCGATTATATGGAATACCCTTTGTTTTAATTGATTCGGATAATTGAGATTCTACTGTATTTCCTCTATTGTAAGATTCTGTGTCAAGGGTGGAATGTACCAAACAAACAGCATACTTATCCACTTTCGTTAGATGGCGTTACACTGGTTGAACCCTATTTTCATTAGACAAAATGCGTTTATGAAAATATCTCAGTTTGATCGCATCGCCTTGCCTTCTATAGTTCCAACCGTAGACTGCCGTGCATATAGTAAATAGTTAATTTACTCATGGAGGCTTACGTGAGCGCGTTCGAGGCGCTGCCGGAGCTGGACTCGGCGCAGCTGCTGCGGCTGCCGGCCAACTGCCGCGTGGCCTGGGAGGCCAACGCCGCCACTCACATCCTCACCGGCTTGCGAGGTATTGTTGTCCAATAATTATCATTCAGAGCCGTTTATATTATTCTCTTCGTTCTTAATTGCCGCCGTCGGTAGCGCCTTAGTGAAGCCTTATTTTTGTTGATGTCCGTGGCTGTTGTGATCAAAAATCTTACTCGTCTGCTCGTTTGTTGATTATTTATATAGCTGGGCGTTTTTGTTGCTTATCTGTTATTTAAGGATATTAGGGGCCGTCAATTAATCACGTGATGTTTTTTGGCATTTTATTTATTTACTACACAAAACTATTGGAATATTTCATGATTTTTGCTGAATCCCACACCCCTTTTTGACCTCCACATGATCATGAACGGCTACTTGGAAATGGAAGAAGCATCCATCTGACTTCACCGCACTTTTTTTTTTTAACGTGTGGAAAGACCCTCGTCTCGTCTATCCGGCCACGGGAAGCCGGACAGGTATGTGGGACTCGAACCCACTAAAACCACACGGTGTCGACGCCTACCGCTTTGGTGCCGGGACAGTGTGCTACTCTCGCTCCACTGTCCCAGCGCGGCGGCCGCTGTAGTGGCGGCCTCAGCACGGCCTTGGCGTGACTTCACCGCACTACGCTAACCTCCTCGAACCTTCCTCGAACAGCCTCTGTAGAAATATGTACTTAAACTACCTACAGAACTAGACGCAGCGGCCGGATGGAAGAAAAACGATGACACTGCACCACTAAAAACGCTCCTAACGCAATGGAAGAAGCTGATGGCGGGCTGTCCGCTTATAAAAGCTGACTATCAAATTAACAATGTAAGCGAAAATCGTATTTTTGTTAATTATGCGGACTGCCTCATTAGTCTCAAATTCTTTCTACTAATCATACTGATATTGTTTATGACCTTGTCTATGTTACTGATAGGAGCTAAATTCAATTAATTAATTTATTATTCGTATAATTATTAGAAAAACTCCTATTCAATATTATAAAACGATAACTTTATAGTTTAAATGAGCACGAAATATTAAGAAAAATCGCAAGTACGCCGTATTCAGCGTACTCTTGTACATAGTGAAGCATAAACCTTTGTGTGTAAGCGGTGTGCTGGGTGGTGGGGCGCGGCGTGCGGCGCGGAGGCGCGCGACGCGGCGCACGCGGCCCGCCGCCTGCACGCCGCGCTGTGCGCGCTGGCCGCGCGCGCGCGCCGCGCTGACGTCACGCCCGCGCTGCACCATGTACGTTAGCTACAACCCACTAATGGCCCACTACTGAGCACGAGTCTATCCTCATTACTGAGGAGGCCTAGAGCATACTCCACCACGCTGCTCCAGTGCGGATTGGTGGAGGAGTTAGTGGCCAACCTAGTGTCGAAAGTTTTCGAGCCGCCCGAAGGCCTCCGACATGGCTTAACGACTGCCATCAATCGATAACAACCGGGACCGACGGCTTTACGTACCCTCCGAAGCACGGAAGCGCTCAAGAAATTTTTGCCTCTAGCGGTCACCCATCCGTCTACCAACCGCGCCCGCTGTTGCGTAACTTTGTCGATCGCTTAGGATCCACGCAAGCCGCCGGGCTATGAGCGCTTCAATCATATTATAAGCGCTTCACCACGTACGTACCACACCACTATATTTGTTGAAATTTTTAAGCAAATGTTTTTTTTTAAAACGAACTTATTGTACTCGTAAACATCCTATAGGATATTTTCTATTATCGTGTGACCAAAACACGTTGCGTTATAACAGTTATTTAATAGTATACTCTCGTAGGTTTGTCGCGCATTCGTCTCGCTTTAAAAAATCGACAAAATAGATCGTTCAGCTGGACAGAACGAAACACGAGCAAGGCTTGATTTATTTCAAGTTTATGTTCAAATTAAAAACTCGCATCCGTGAAAGAAAATAGTGTGAAACCTTTATAGATATAATTATTATGTATAATAGTTTTCCATAATGAAATTTATAAATTAAAAAACTCAGTTTCATTTTAGAAGTTTTTTTATTTACTTTTAATCTATAAAAACCGCATGTTTATATTAAAACACTAAGCTAAATAGCCGAATACGTAGGTCCCGGAGGAGTGGCAGCGGCTGTGGGCGGGCCCGGCGGCGCCGCTGGCCTACGTGCGCGAGTTCAGCCACCGCGCGCGCGCCGCCGCGCAGCGCGTCGCCGACCCGCGCCTCGCTGACGCTCACTACATGCCCGCCGGTGAATATGCGCCCCAGGGGTGCCGTAACCTGTATTGACGCTCGCCTGCAAAGTCCTTTACACCTCCCAAGTTTCATACCAATCTCTCACAGATATATTTTTACGCTGCCCTGTTGTGGTCCTTTTGTTGCCCCCAATGCGTGCCGCCCATGTCAAACTTACACCAGTACACATTTAAAAGCAGCCTTCGTCGAAATAAGCAAATTATACTCCCTACGCCGCGTCTATGTATATTTAAAAGGAGCCCACAATATCGGGCAATACAAATTTACAATAAACTCCCAGAGTCCATAAAAAAGCTAGAAACAGAAACCCAATTTAAAAACAAATTAAAGTCACTCCTGATAGATAAGACCTATTATTCCGTTAATGAATTTCTAAAGGATAAATTGTAAATTTTTACTTGTACATGTATATTATGTATTGTGATTATGACAATGACAATTTAATTACTAATATTTAATATTATAATGTCAATACTGAGAATTTATTGATGTATAAAATTAACAATTATTTTTAGTGAACTATCAAAATTATTATTATAGACCAATTTTATTTCCCATAACATAAATTAATTAATAATGACGTGAATTAACTAACAATGACATGTATAAATTTTTTGCACCTAACGTTGCCGTGCCCTACCGGGTTATGTGTGCACTGTTTTTTATTCTAGGTTAAGATCTTTATGTATACCACATTTTTGGCAATAAATGAATAATGAATAATAATAACGCTTCACACTCAAAGCCCCCACACTAGGATTCCCTGTGTCGTGGGTACCTTGAACAACACACAAGACAATGACACACACCCAGACCGAGAACGGAAATTTAAACTCATCATTCAAATTGCCGCCTCGCTGGGAATCGAACCCAGGACCCTCGGAACAGCGATCGGCGTGTCAACCATTGCGCCATTCGGGTCGTAATAATAATGAATAATGTGCAGTGCACGCCTTGCACGGCTTTCGAAAAATAATGTGTGTGTAAATACGAGTGTACGTACTTGCCTCGGGATAGAAAAGTACGGTTATTCGAATATTATTACATTTATACGAAGCCTCAATGTCTCGCTAATTGTTATAGAAGTGGACCTGCGCGAGTGGCTGTGTCCGGCGCGCGCGCTGTGCGCCGTGCGCGCGGGCAGCGCGGCGCGGCTGGCGCGCCACCCGCACGCGCTGCGGCTGGCGGTCGACTGGGACCCCACCAACGGTACACACTTTAATTATATGTTGTGATTACACTACCGGGAAATTAAGTTTTTCCTGTTGTAAATTGATTATTGTTGTTGGATTTTATTTTTTCACAATAAATTTGGTAAGTATTTATTTAAAAGCTTTCCTCAAATAAGTATTTTCCTTAAGGAATAGTTGCAGTTTTATTGAAAGAACAGATAATTCTATACTCGGATTTTTAATTAAACGGAGTAAACTGACACATCGAAATGTCATTTCTTTAAATAATATTGCCAACTTTCAAACCATAGTGATTGTCTTTAGTTCTTAAAAACGATATAACTGATAATAATACCGGTGATAAACGATATTACAAATTGAAATTTAAAATAAACTCTTGCGAAACTAAAAGTATTAATTTGTGGTCATTCGCCTTCTTACTTTCGATAGATTTTTAATTAATTTAGCGGATAGTGAAGATGATTTTACCAATAGAGAACAAATTTCTACTAAAATGCGACGCCTAACAAGGTACATTATGTTATGAAAATGTTTTGTGACATATGTTATGCATAATAAATGAAATGAAATGAAAATAATTATGTCGTTTATTTATATTATAAATCTTACAATCTATTTACCGAATAGTAATATTATGTTTAGAGCGGTAACTACGAGTCTTTTGAAAATTTGAAATAAACAAAATAATTAATTATTTAACTGAATTAAATAAGTTGAATAACGAGATATTTTTGCCCCAGCACTATTTCATTAAAAAGTGGCAACACTCGAAATGTCATTTTACTCCGTTTAATTAAAAATCCGAGTATAGTATCGCAGTAGTATTTAATAAGTACCTCGTCACCTTGCATGGATGGCAGACGGGCAGTGTGAGCCGGGCGTGCGTCTGTCGGGGCTGCGGCTGTGCGGCGGCGAGTGGCGGGCCGGCGCGCTGCACGCCGCGGGCCCGCGCGCGCCGCCGCACGCGCCCGCGCCGCCGCTACGGCTACGCTACGTGCCCGCTCACACGGTAATATTTACATTATCTACCAGTGGCCTATTTAATAAACGTGACAATTCGACAATAATGTCAAGAATAAGAATCTATTCCGAACAGTAAGCAAAGTTTTTGTTTTTGACTTAATCCTTTTTTTGTTTGAAATGGACGCCAAATTAACAATTTTTACGACTTATCTATGAAAACAGAGAGGTTTTATTCGGCAGATTTAGTGAAACATAAAAATTAATAAATGAAAAAACATCACGGAACAATAATTGAGACGATTACTATCTACTATAACGATTACTACTTCACTACTACTGCTATCCGTTGAAGACGTTAACACCAGTTTTTTTTTAATTAATCGCACGGCGTACTATATTATGTTAATATTTTTAACTGCCGAAACCGAATAGCGTTGACATTGGATTGAAAGCATGTCAAGAATCTCTGACAAATAGACAAATATGTCTGCGTGCCCTGACAATTTAGTGTATAATGAAATGAATTTTACAAGTTTTTCCGGACAAATTTGTCACGTGTCGCCTGTCAAGAGGAATTCTTTAAACAAAATATGTGAAATTGTCACGACAATTCGACATAATATTAAACTGTATTTGAAGATTTTCCACCATGACATATTTTGTCAGTGATAATTTTTACTATAAAAATTGTCGGATTGTCACCTGTCGCTTGTCATTGTCGCGTTTATTACTTTTTTACTGTTGATATTTTAATGTTTATGAGCTAAAATATGACTTCTAATTTAAACAAAACTACAACATAGCAGATTTTGATTGAGTTTCCTTTTTTATGTATACGTATGAACTAACAACCTTGTCCAAATTTCCTCAATTTTAAATATTCCTATTAATTAGCACAGATCATCTAGGATACAAAATATGTTGACATTAGGAGTCCAGCTTAGATTATCACGAAGATGCAATTTTATCTTCAATGTTACGATTACGACATGCGTGGTTGGCAGGACGAAGACGGCGAGGACGAGGGCGAGGGTGGGGGCGGGGGCGGGGCCGGCGCGGTGGAGGTGCCGCTGTACGACGGCGAGGCGCGCGAGCGGGCGCTCATGCGCGCGCGCGCGCCGCTGGCCGCCGCCTTCCGCCACGACGACGCCGTGCTCAATGCCGTCGCTCTCTTCGTCGCTGCGCTCGATTAGCGCCCATACAAGAGATTACAGTTCTAGGGTTCCCGCAAACTGGCCACAGCCACCGACCACGTAGTATTTTCACAAAAAATATATGTACTTAGTTCGATATAGTTCTTTAATTTATTTTATGTGTGACGTTTTATAAATTATACATTATTTTTATTCTTAAAAGGATTGTAGTCTTAAGTTATGATTGTGATTAATGATTTAATAAACCACTTTAAATAAAACATCGTTATATTTTTTTCTTCATAAGTGAATTATAAATTAATGCAAAGCAATTTTAGTCACAAGCATTTCGACGGACATAGGTAGGTACATTGCGGAACCATAAGTTTTCCTACCTTATTTTTAATGTTAGCAATTTAGCATCAGCGTGACACTATGACGACCTACTCCAGTGGTGACACTGAGTGACACCCAAGCTAGCTACGCCACTGCATCCATCCGTGAATCAAGCCTAGCCAGATTGTTGTGCATATATTATTTAAAATATAAATAACGCTTTTTATGTTGTTTATCTATTACATTTACTTACAACCATTAGGCCGCTATCCCACTGACGTTTTACAAGCGTTGGCGTTCGTCCACCGTCTGCGCAGCGTTAACGTTGCGCTTGGACTGAACGCAACCATAACGTCGCGCCCAGTACCTGTTCCTAAAAAAACGCGACACTAACGCCGCGTTGACGCGACGTTAACGTCGCGCTCAGTACCTGTTCCTAAAAAACGCAACACTAACGCTGCGTTAACGCGACGTCAACGTCGCGTCTGTGCAGCGTTGACGTCACGTCAATGCCAACGCTCGTAAAACGCCAGTGGGATAGCGGCCTTATATTACGCGTACAAACGCGAGATCTCAGTTACACTTTCCAGCATAACGCACACTTACAACAAAATGGTTTTATTTCAAGTAAATAAAACAAAAAATTAATAATAGAATCCCTTTATTTGTAAAAAACTTCCTACTTTCAAGGTAATTAGGACTAGACATAATAATCCTATAATTAGCTAGTGAGGAAAAATTTTACAATAATTAATAACATGTACTACAGCCGCGAATTTTATTCTGAATCAATTTAAAATCATAATAATATGATATCTTAGGCAAACCTACTCCTCAGGAACTATATGTAGCAGAGTTCTCAATAATAGAGCACCTTCTTGCCTGATGATAACGCTGGGACCGAAAATGATTATGCATGTTTATGCCTCTATTTAAAACAACTGGGAAGAGCAGGACCAGCAGGAGGTGGTGTTCTGAGATGTGGAATGGAGAGGTGCTATAAACAGAAGAGGTGCTTTAAAGGAGAAGAGAAACGTGATGAAGAGGAAATATTCGTTTTCTAACAAAATGTTACTGGCCAACGAGCAGGCCATCTGCGAGAATCGACATTTAAAAGAAATAAAAGCAAAGGCAGAGGATTTGATTTTGATGTCTATGTATTCATTGAATAAAATGGATTGATTTGATACATGATTAATTGATTGTAAATTAGAATTAACGAAAAGTCGATGTAATTAAAGTTGTAATTAACAAATTACTTTACTCGATACAAATCCATATCATTTCGTTATCCTAGTTTCAGTTATCTTAGAGTTTCGGTGCAATTTAATTATTCTGTAATATTTCATAAAAATATATGAAACCTTAAATCTCATAAAATTTCGCGACTGTACATGTTTATCACAGCCTGTTTTCATCATAAGGCACATTATTCCTAATGAATACATTTCCAATTGTGCGCTGCACTTCTCGAATGTCAAAACTTCGAGTATAAATCTATAGTTTACTTCAATATTACGACATTGTATATTTATAAGATATATATTTTTATATGCTTTCCGAAAATATACTTGCAAATAAATGTTACTTATTATTACATACATCTTACATATTATTTCAAGTTTCGAGAATTTGACAGAAACACAATTATAACTATGAGTTGCCGAAATTAATGGGATTTTAATGACCTTATAACAAAGTAAAAAGAAACAGGTTGGGACTGACAATATCGGAATACTGTATTAAAAATGTACTTACTGTAGGAGCAAACTAATTTTAATTATCTATAAAGTCTATTTTTAATTCACATAACTTGGTTTAAGACTAACAATGCAACAATGTAAAATTGTCTCAAATATTACTCATGGGAATAGCATGGTTACCGAAGCCGCCTTATTGCTTATTTATCGATTGCAACAAAATATGAAAATGTGATTGATTTTTTAATGAATTACAATTAAAAAATTGTTACAGTTATCAATTAATGCGACTTACAATACATACAACTTTCTCCTTTGAATTTGAATATACTCTAATCACCAGTTTAAATGGGGTCCAAATCAGCGATACTCAATCTTTAATTGCCAATGCCATCTATAATGACTATTACATATAGCACAAATGTTAAAAATTAAGAGAGAAGACACTTATGTTGAAGATTTTTACAACAAATATATATAGAACTATGATGCATGCAAAGTTAATAAAATTTCAAATATCCTTCAATTAAAAATCTTACAAATAAATGCAAACTTAATGAAAAACACTCGTTCTATTTAAGGAAACAAGAGTACTGGCATAATGGCCACAATAAAACAGTTGCGATTTTAATTAAATCAATATGAGAACACAAAATCACTATAAGCTTGTTTCTTCTACACACCACGTTGTCAGCATATCAAACTTAAATGCAGTAATTTGAAACTTGATCCTAGAATTACTACGTAAATAGAAAAATATGTCAAACATTTTTGTGTTTTGCAAACTTACAATAATTTGGAAGACAACAATATTAAGCTACGTATTATGTCTATACGAATATAAGCTTTAGTTTTTTTGTTTCTCTTAATGCGCTATGATTTCACTATATTTTATTATTTTTGTGTTTAATAGCCACATATAGATTATATTGTATCATTTTTAGCTGCCCTTATTTACTGGTTTTACCGAAACGAAGCATATGCGGGCTAATAGTTTATAATATGAATAAGAATCTCTTGAAGTATAAAGGGAAGAATCTCTTGAAGTATAAAGGGTAAGAGTATATTAAATGTGTATAAATAAGTGTATATATTTATATTTCATATTAAGAATGTTTCGCGACACGTCAATACTCCTCCATATAAAATGCATTATGCAAAATAAAAGATCAGTCTACAGATCTGTGAATAAGGTACAAGTTATTTCACAATATTAGTAAAAATATAAAATGGTTTTGCTTGTGAAAACCCTTCATCTGAATAATGAGTTAATTTTGATGGATGCCATAACCTCTTAGGCCAAACGAATACTCGCCACCGACCGCAGCCACCGGACGTCGCGCGCCAACGCTTCTTTTGGAAATAAATTATTAAATTGGAAATAAGTTAATTAAGTGCAAGAAACTGAAGTGTTATTATTACGTGATTCTGCAAACACCGCACAGGTAGTAGTCTTGTTCGCGAACTATGAACGAACTAGTTCGCAAGAACGACTCCCAACTCCCACAGGCGAACTACGCGAACTAGATCCCCACATTTCCCGCTTAACAGTTCACTCGTTCGTGACTCGTGACGAATGAGTGAGGTGGGTGACGGTTTAATTAAAGTACTTTAAAAGCATTATTATTGAAAAATATTATCCGTTCGCACTTCTCCTACATATACCTAAACTATAAGTATGCCAAATTTCATACTCCTCCGTCCTCGCAATTTTCGTAAAAGGGGGTACAAAGTTCTTGCTTCATGTATTAATTTATAGATAAAATTAAATCGGCTAAAATTATGAATATTATGATTCATAGATTAATAAATATAATTTTTTGTCCATTGTTGATTGTAGCGATGTTTGTATTGTATTCAATAATCACGTGGCAGCAGGAACAATATCAAAACGAACGAGCGAACGAAATACATTCAGTTCAAGGCAGATAGTTCGCCCGTTTTGAAAACAGCTCCTGCTCTGCGAAGAGCGGGGAACGAAATACTAAACACGAACTAACGAACGAACAGAGCGAACTAGTTCGTTTCGGAGCAGCGAACTAAGTCGTTCGATCTCAATTGCGAACTATTACGCGCAAGACTACTGTCAGGTAGCATAACTATCGTACAATTCTTATTATAAAGCATTGAAATGCAATTCTACAATGTCTAAACTGTGGCCAATTACTCAGTTTACCCTACATAGCAGAGAGCGAATTTTAAAAAGTGGCAGCTTCTCGGGCCGGTGGGCCGGTGGCGCCACCGAACCTCATCGACCGGAGGCTGTGGTCGATGGCCAATTTTCACGAAGTTTTTAACCTAAAGCAATACCTTACATCAAGTAATAAAATATAATTTGGTATCAGTAGTAGATAGGTAGGTAGGCACATAAAATCATAGTAAAATTTTCAATATTTACGATTTTCAAATTTGTTTTTCATCATCATTATTAATGTTATAATATAATACAACGATTTGAGCCCCAATCATAATGATGTGTTGAACTATTTATCATATTAATTGGATACTTATTTCAAAATACTAATGTTCTCCAGTGGAATCATTAAATTTATTCGATAGGTTTTTAATTTAAACCTTTTTTTAGAAGCATATATATTATTATTGTATATTCCAAAATCGAATTTAAACAAAATTTATTATTTACTACCGAATCACACGCATCATGTTTCCCACACGACTTGGGAATAATATTTGTTAAGGGCCAAACACACATTATAAACATATATGATTAGTACAAATATGTCGGTATTGTACTTAAATAAATTAATTCAACACTAGTACAAGAATTAACTACCTTCTAGCATTAAAATATAAATGTAGCAAATGCATGCTATCCTGTAATCAAAAGTTAATGAAATTGCCATCAATTAAACTAAAACTATACTAACACAACAATCAAACTAATACAACTATAAAAGGATTAACACAATTTACAAATTAATATTTATTATATTTCAGTTACTTCAGGCTAATTGCATTGTAACTTCTGTACACCATATTATAACGAAACATCTTATTCACTTGAAAAATGAATTACAATTTGATGCATAATATTTTTTTCGGATGTTTTGTCTATTACTATGAAAAGCTATTGAAGCTATACTTTATTACAGCAAAACTTTCACAAAACTGATAGAAGTCCCACAGCTTTCTTGCTGTTTCTATATTAAAAAATTTTAAATCAACATCTAATGTATGCGCCAATATTCATAAAAATATAACCGTAATCAAATCTATTAGAACGATCGTGAATCAATAATCAATAAATATAATAAAATAGTGTGGGAAAATGTTTCGCAAACTAAAACAAACCAAATCTGCATTTGAAAAGAATATTTAAAAGTTTACTGAACATTATTAAATTATAATAATTAAAGTCCTAAGACTCGATATTGAAACACGAAAAAATATAATAAAAATCAACTTAATTACGACTAAACATAAAAGCTTTATACATAACACAGTACAAACAAACAAACCATGTGCACACTTCTCTTTACTAATACAGCTAACATGGCAACTAGAGCGTAGAACACAGTGATAATGACTTCAAAACAAAACAATATTGTTCTTGTAAAAGTTCGTATCAGATAAAACCTCAGACCGTACGAGTCATAGATGTAGCATTACACTGGTACGAGTATTAACTGGATACGATAACCTATGACCAGGCGTTAGGTTTAAAACAAGTTTACATACTATCACTTACAAGGAAAAATATCGATACTCTCGCATCATCATATCCGCAATAAACAAACATCACCGTTCCATAATGAGTAGGCCTTGCACGTATATACGTACGTTCTTACGTACGTACGTACGTGCTTAAACGTAAATGCGTTTAATCTCAACGTACATAATTTGAGCAAATGACTTGAGCATTGTGTCGGGCGTCTACAGCGTGATGTCATTGTGTTGCTGGACCCCGGTGAAGTTCGTCACCAGGTTGATGATGACGGAGGGCGCGCCGGAACCGCCCGCCGACGGCCCGCTCATGGTAGACTCGCCCGGGTTGCTGTTGTTGTTCGAGTCCTGAAACAAAACAATTTGTGTTGTATTAGTAGAGACGTAAGGTTCGAATTACATTCGTCCGTGCGAAGTTATAAAAAACAAACAATATTTTTGTACAAATAAAAGATAAGCCCATGGCAAGAGATAGAGAGAAAAGGGGAGTGACATCAGTACCTGTCTGGCGCATAGCGCGTGCGGCTCGTCCGTATCGATGGGGGCGTGCGATGCGGCCGCCGCGTGCGGCCCGTGCGGCGCGTGCGTCGCGGCCGGCACCAGCGCCAGCGGGCCGCTCGTCACCGCACTGTGTGGACAGATTTACGTACGTTATTATTTATGTAGTATATTATTATGTACTATTATCAACATCGTAAGAAATGTCTTTAAATTTTTTCATTATATATTTGTCATGGCCACATCGTAGATTTGCTCATATCATGAAATGATCGACCTTATCATGGAATTGTCAACTGTCTATTGGCCACATCATGATGTGGTTTGAGCAGATCAATTATAAGAAATCGTTTCTCGATATGGGCAACTAAACGCGCGGCTTTTTCATGAAATGGGCAAGATTATTTTGATCATATCGTAAAGTAGTTACATTAATTACCGGTAGAGGCGCTGCAAGCGCTTTGTTTATGTGTAAAGATGGCGGCCGTTGGCGTTAATGTTGTTTCTCTTGTCAATTCGACCTAGAGTAAAAGAGTAGCAACAAAAATTGCTAATTGCAGAAGACAATTCACGTCAATTGTTAAAAACGAATAACATTAAACGGACCCATAAAAATTTAGTTGATTTTGGATATAAAACAATGAATACTCATTCAGTCAAATTCTTCAAGGTGTAGGTAGGTCGAATTGGTTACAGAACCGAATTAGCCTACCCTTACTCCTCGTAGTCTTGTATGCGCTTCCCCTAGTGTTTTTTAGAACCCGGAGGCGCGGAGGGAGTGCAGCCCCCGCAAGGGCGAAGGGGCTGCACCTTCCGCAGCGCCGGAGACGTCACGGTTCGAAATTATGCCCTATATTCCGCTTTTTTACGATTCGGCCAAACGTTGATGACCAAATCGTGAAACGTAGACGGTTTTACAATATGGTCGATCATTTCATGATGGGAATTCGAATTATTACTGGCTCAATTTATATAACAACGAGTGTTTCGTTCAAATCATGGTCTTAAGATAAACTATAAATAATATAATTATTGAAAAGTAAATGAAAAAAAGAATACTCGCTTGCCGTTTGTGTCGGTATGGTCCGCGCTGGGCGTAGGCGTCCACGTGCTCTCCATGGTGTCTTCGTCATGCACCGTGAACGTCGACTCCGACTCGTCGCTCATCGATGGGTTTTTGTAACTACAAACAAAAATAACAAATATTATTACATATTTTATTTCACTTAGGGCTTGTGCCTACTGTACAGCACGGCAGGAGATCTTTCGGCATCACTACATAGAAGCGCACATTGATGGCATGTTATAAATTACCTTAAGGATATACATAGATGCCTATGTACACTCGACTATGTGATATGTTGTAGTGAGCATTTAAAGTGTTAAGCATTCTTAAGCGTAGATACATTATGTCACTCTTTTATAGCCTCTTTTGGGCATCTTTGAATTTTCATCTTAATCAACTTACCCTTTAATTATTTTCTAACTGTACCATTATGATTCCCTGCCATTCGGTGCCGTCAATATAATTATCAATATTCAGATTATTGGCAATAATATTGGCTGAGTGCAGCTAAATCCAGAGCATAGATACTCACGTGGGCGGTAGATGCGGCGCGCGCACGTAGCGCGGGTACTTGAAGACGCGCGCGGCCTGGTGGCCGGCCGCCTCGCGCGCCTCCGCGCCCGCGCCGCGCTCCGACGGCACGCGCTTTATGAACGGCCACGACGAATCTGTCGAACAAACGTCATCATTACCAGGACTGTTTACACTAGTAGGTGTAGGTGCCCCACCGCCGCACCGGCATGCGGCAAGTCGGCGAGTAAGGGTGCGGTTCCACTGAGGCGGAGCGGAGCGGAGCTGTGCGCGATCCACCAATCATATGGCTTGAAATCTACATATCTCATTGTGCCTCGCGTGATTTTCAAGCCATGTGATTGGTGAATCGCGCACAGCTCCGCTCCGCTCCGCCTCAGTGGAACCGCACCCTAAAGCTTGGTTATTTTCTCGCTCAAGACACGCACAAAAGATATGTGGCCGTGGCACTCATGTGGCCCGTTGTCGGCTCGGTCGAACATCGCCCGTGCCACTCGGACCACATATTCCGCGATTGTCGGAACTTTCAGGTCGCGCGCCACCACGTCGTTCCTGACGTAGCGTCCCGCGCCCACGACAACCCTCAGAGCCCCTGCTGTTGCAAGCGCTTGCGCTGCCACCTGCTGCTACGATAATAATGCTGAACGATGTCGTTACATACATAAAAATCAAACGAACACAAGCATTATTAAACGATACCAAGGAGACTTGTATGTGGACACCTGCGTTACCTACGTTACATACGTGGGCAACGTTCGCATCAAAACTATAATAATATATATCGTCCGGAGCCCTCTGACTCAAACCTTTGTGTGCATGACGTATAATGGCGACGCAATAACACGCACATGAATAAGCTTTGTTGGTAATTCTGCTAGAAGATAACTAACTGTACGTAGCAATTACTGCCGTCACGTACTAAGACACCTGACAAGCAATCAGATATAGTGCATATTCTTAACATACGTATCTAGACAATTTTTATTAACTAATAACAATGGGACACAAACATATACAACGTGGTTACCACCATACAACAATAAATTTAATTTTATAGTACCTAATGATTACCTAAGCCCCCAAAAAAAATTCAATCAAATAACTCCTTTATTTTAGCCACAGCAATTTTTTTTCAATATTCAAAATTTCAACACGCTTTATCTACTATTATTATAATAGCAGAAGATTGTTGCCACTCTTGTCAAAAGTGAGTGAACGATGTTAAGATAGGCTGTTCTATTTTTTACCCGACTGCGACAGACGGAGGGTTATGTTTTTCGAGTGTATGTATGTATGTATGTTTGTATGTATGTCCATTTATTTGTGAGGCCCCACAGCCCAAACGGTTGAACGGATTTCGACATAATATGAGGTATCGTTGAATTCGTCAGAACTGTGGAAGTGTCACAGGCTATATGAATTTTCAAAATGGCGCCCGAAAGTGGAAGAAAAAGAGGGGATAATCTTGAGTTTTTTTCTTATCTTAGCAATATGGGTATCAGACACGGAACACAGAGACATACCAGTGGAAATGGTACAAGTGTTGATTAGTATGGGAACCGTCCTAGCCATCCTACACAAGTAAATCCATAATCGTATTGTTTACACAACTAAGAAACTTACATTTTCATTGGTAACTACATGTCAACTACGAATGGTCTGAGAAACCCACTGTTTATAGTTGACAATGCACCTTAAAATTTTGGTATTAGGTCTTATTTTTCCATGTCTTATTTAGTGACCATATACCGTTAACAATTAAGATCATAATGCTTTTCAAGTTTTTCTATCCACATCTAGATGGCAGTGTACTACGTGTAAAGTAATTATATACTTAATTTTATTGCTGATAAGGTTGAACTTGAAATTGCAAACTGTGGCAATACATGTCAACGTGTCAACGTGTCATTAAATAATTTCGTCTTTTGAACACTAGATGTCGTGACAAGAATCTATAATAAAGACCTTAAGGGTATAAGTAGTAAGTTATATTTTTGGTTAGCAACATCATCCTGCATTGGTTTAGGCTTAGAGATGTGCGTGGTGCTTTTTCCGCGTTATCGAAAATTATCGATATTGATATCGAACCTTGTACACTACAAGGCGTAGACCCGAAATGTTACTTAAAACGTGCTCAAATTTTTGAAAGCTTGTATCGCAGACATTGTAAGGCGAAGACGTGACCTATTTTTATCAACTATAGCTAACTAAACTAAGTCACGGAATAATAAGCTGCGCATGTTTTACCGTCAAAATAAGATATACTTTTGTATGTCGATAAATGAAATTTCAATATCACTCAACGTACCTTAGTTACAAAAACAATGCCGATGTGAATTGGAATGCATTTCAACCTTAACTTTATACAAATAAGCAAAATTTATTTTCGTGGAATAATATATTTCCTGGCTTCTAAGTGTTAAGTAAGAGTGGCCGCGGTCGGTAGTTAGTGGCTATAGCTAGTGGCGAAAACTTCTTAAACGCTTTTGTGCTTAGGAGAGCACGTAAAGCCATCGGTCCTGGTAGTTATTTTAAGCCATGTTGGCTTGGCCTTTAACCCCTCGACAACAATCCGCACTGGAGCAGCGTAGTGGAATATGCTCTAGGCCTCCTCAAGGGAGACCCGTGCTCAGTAGGGGTCCATTACTGGGTTGAAACCGTATTTCCTAGGCATGCTGTGCTACCAGTCGCGCAGATGCGCTTATATTCCTCGTCAGGATCCTAGATTACGTACCAATGATTGAAATAAAAAACATGTATAATAATAATTAAATATTACTTCTATATTCAGCATTCTATACATTAATAATATACAATAACTTAATTATTCAAATTCAAATTACATATTTAAATATATTTCTTCGAAGTAGGTTTTTACAAACACTTTTAACAATATAAAATTCACTATAAAGTGTTTTCTAAATGAGTCAGTCATATTATATTATTTTTAAAACGTACTGCAAGTTAATTGTCTATACCTAATAAAATATGAAAATTATATTTACGTGTCCAAAAAACGTTACTGTTTCGCTTTCAATGTTGGTCGGAGTTGCCTGTCTTTTTGAAGAACCAGGACTTTCCATCGGATTTTGTATCTTAAATAAATATAAAAATTAAATAATATAAAATTCACTATAAAGTCTATTCTAAATAAGTCAGTCATATTATATTATTTTAAAACGTATCGCAAGCTAATTGTCTGCATCCCATAAAATATGTAAATGATAACCTGATCAAAAAACCCAACAATTTTTAATGTTGGGATAGCTGTAGTTCTAAGATATCTATTCCCCTTTTTAGAAATTATGAATTCTTCTTGTAAAAAATGTTCTGAGCATATGGTACTAGATTTGATTGGGAACCAATTGACCCGCCCAGTAGCATTAAGCCAGTCTTCTTTTCTCTATGCGTCTTTAGGAAATCTAAAAAGATGTGTACCTAAACCAAAATAAATATAATATTACAAATAATTTATTATTCATAAAAATAATTATATTGACCAAGTTGACTGTTACAGATTGCCAACTGGCATTAACTATTTATATGTATTAACTATAAATTTGAATTATTGTGTTAGGTTATTTGAAAAGATATTTTGTCTATAAATAGCCATTTTAACCCTCATCAGTCGGGTCTTGGTCGTATGATATTACATCGTAAATAAAATTACAAAATACCGATATCGATAAATTTGTACCCCCATCCCTACGATCCCTACGATCGAGTAGCAAAGAATGTTCGAGAAATATAGTAATAGCATTTAAAACATAAAACGAACCTTATTACTAAGTGACTAGAGTAGCTTTTCAATCATAAATTATTTATTTTCTTTTAATTTTGCTTTGAATTTGAATTATTACAAAATAAATTTACAACTATGCTTATATGTGGTATGAAACACCGCCGTTAGATAATTTTTTTGATCTGCTATCATTCTTACACTCCAAAATAGCACAGTAAGGCATTATTACTATAATTTAAGCAAATGTCAATTTACGAAATGCACAACCGACGCAGCTCAGTGACAGATAAGCTATGACGGCAAGTACGCGGAGCTCCGCATACTGTTAGTCGCTGTGCCACGCCTACTTCACACTTCCCGTGTCTCTGTGTTCCGTGGTATCAGATGAAAGATCGTGAAAAGACCTTTTCAAATATATATGTCATGTAACGTTTAGGCACACGTTTTAACACAAATTGTCAAAAACCATCCCAAAAAGTAGAATTTTTCGGCGAACCCACTAAAAAGTCTGAAATAAAAATATTATTATAAAAACAAAAAACCCGACTGCTTACAAAAGAACTCAAAAGAAAAAACAAGTGTCACAATATCAACATAAAATACTTCAGGGTGCTGCAGGCGGGGACAAAAAATACGGGTAAAAAAAGATTTATCACAAGTACTACGTTTTGTCACCGCATGCGGCAGCATGAAGTATTTTATGTTGATATTGTGACACTTGTTTTTTCTTTTGAGTTCTTTTGTAAGCAGTCGGGTTTTTTGTTTTTATAATAATATAATAATATTTTTTTCCTCTATTTTTGTGCTATTCAGTTTGTTTGAAAAAAAAACATCTTTATAAATAAGATGTTAGGCGTTTTTTACTAAATGTAATATGTTCCTTGCATGAAGCAGGGCTCGTGGTTTCATTTATTGCTGTATTGGTGGTATCCACCTTGTACACGCATGGTTGCCGTTGAGAGGAGCCCAGAAGTGGGATTTTTTTCATTGTGATTGTACTAAATAAGCATCTCAATATGACGGATTAATTATAAACTGGAAGGTGGAAATATTATTCGGTTCTCTAAAGCAGCTCCAACCTCCCTAACAATGCAATTTTGGCATTTTGATTATATTGTGTAAATGAAGTCAAATTATTTCTAAGCAAATTGCAGCTTCTTACCTTATTGTTAAATTGTATTAAAAAGCGTGTTTTGTAATTTAATCTGTAAAAATATTATTTATCATAACTATCCATAATATAGGACTTACAAAATCTCACACATTTAACTACATCCATTTCTACCGTTAATTAAAATTAACAATAATATTTAATGACAGATGTATTCAACCGAATATATCCTTGGA
The DNA here is from genome assembly GCA_905404135.1 of Hesperia comma. Lineage (NCBI taxonomy): Eukaryota > Metazoa > Arthropoda > Insecta > Lepidoptera > Hesperiidae > Hesperia > Hesperia comma. The sequence goes on from FR990020.1 coordinate 7,095,330, forward strand.
CAACTAACTGTGTCAGGGCGATACATGCACTGAATTAGTCATCAACACAATACAAGGAATTCATGGAATCAGATCGAGTGGTCAACATTATCCACCGCGACCTTCGACAACCCAACACACGGTAGGCGGTAGGTACTTCAGGAAAGTGTAGAACATAAATGTATACATTTTATATAAATAATGATATATCGTCATAAAAACTTAAGGTTGGTGCCGACTCACCCATAGAAAAACATTCAATTATAAGCTTTATATCTAATGAGTTAGGGTTGATTTTTTTTATTTAAAAAGACATGGTCGTGGGTGTACAACGCGTCAAACCGTGCTCAGTACACTTGTATACAGTATAAAAAGAAAAGTAAGAAACAACAACAGCTTAAATTAAGTCGGAAATATAACAAAGAAATAAGTACTCAATAGAACATAAACATCTAAGCCAAACAAGTGATAAAATCATTGCCATCAACCAAAATTGCAACCCATAACTCTTTATTACCAGATGCAAGTCTCCTCCTATAATGTCATTGCTAGGGCAATTATCCGGTAAAACAATTTTTTGGATCATAATGCTATGAAAAATTTGGTATAAGTTGCAGAGGCAACCTCCAAATAACCAACGAAAGACTTAAAGTATTAATTTTCGTAATAATTATGTATAAGCATACAAAATGTCCTTAAATGGTTTCAATATTATTTAAAATTACCATCCGTTTTATCCGAATTATCCGGATAGTAAATCTTCTGTTATCCGGATTTTTGGCGGATATCCGAATAAAACGGATATCCGGATATGATGCCCTAGTCATTGCCAATATCCAACATCCTGGTCAAGTGTGAATTGGCATACGAATAGAAAACTCTTAGTTGTGTATATTCCCTCCAGGTGGTTCTCTAACTAAAGTAAGCAATAATAATTTAAATATTTCAAATGCAATTTAATTTGAAAGTAAAAAAATAAACAACTGTAGTAAACATTATTACACCTAATGGATAAGTGCATAAATGATATCACGGTAATTATTGTACTGCGTACATTATTTATTATGTAGTCTCATTAGTAAGTACCTACTGATGCGTCACGTAATATTTATATCCTTACGTATCTCCTAGCACTTTTTCCTTTTGTAGGGTCATCAATTATTGTTCCCCGTAATAAATACGATCTAGTCTACAAGACATAAGATTATTTTTTATTAGACTTATATTTAAACTTAAAATTGTCTTATTTTATGGAGAAGTCACTAGCCCATAATTATAAACTTCTTATCCTATCCTATATGTATCCTAACCCCCACGTTGTAATAAATCATCACTATCCATTACTATTCCACTCCTGGAACCAATATTCTCTCAAAATCAAAAGGAAAAGGTCGCATAGTCCACCACACTAACTGACACTGAAAGGCATTATGTGTGTGTGCATGATTTTCAAAATGTTTGAATAGTACATTATGATACAAGTGCGCGAAGTTGGTCATTACAGTCGAGGCGGAATTGAGCCCGAGCCGCAAGGCGAGGGCTGTAATAGAGCCAAGACTGTAATGAACAAAGCACACGCGTATCATACGACGTTTTTCAACACACTTGCGAGGAAAAAAACCATTAGGTATCGACATTTTTCAGTCACAAATCAGCAAATTATAAACGAACAAATGTTTGCACAAAACACAAAATGGCGCGGTTTATTTTTTCGCGCGCCGTATCTTTGGTTGAATAACTATGCGCGCGCAGGTAAGTCCAGAGACACCGAACATTCAGCCACAATATATTAAACTAAATAATTATGTATTTCTAATAAGAATTTACGGTAATTAATGATTTACAAATATTGTATTTTTTAAATGCTTTAATAGATAATTAGATGAAGTATAATCTTATCTTATCAGATTTTGACTAAGTACAACAAGTTTATTTATTTACAAAATAACAAATCTTTTGGTAACAACCTCTTTACGGATATTAAAAAAAAAGTGGAATAAGAAAAACACTAGTGCGGTAATGAAAAGTAAAACGCACTAGTGTGTAATAAACCGCATTCCGGGCGTAAGACTAAAGAAAAAATAGCAACTTTACGAGCAAGTGTGTTGAAAATTAATTTAATATTTTAATTTAAATTAATTTTATAGTACCTGGTTGACCGAGCTTTGCTCGGTTGAAAATTATATTTAGTATGAATCGCAAGAAATACGAGGAATTCCGCCATCTATTCAGGAGTCAAATCATACAACTGTTCACTGAGCACAAAATTCATTTTACTTATGTTACGGCCAAAGGATCTCAACAGCGTGTTTCACAAAGTTGTACAGCGCCATCTAGTTTCATACTACTGAAATTTCAACACGTTACAAACAGTACCTCATAGAAGTTAACTGTGTGAGCGAATTAATTGCATTTTAAATAGGTACATACTTAATTAGATAAATTCATTGAACTTTCCTTCGTACTTTTCGCAGGCTTAGGCAGTCCCCGACTGAAATTTTTATTTGCGATAAAATGTATTGAATGTTTATGATAATTAAACAACATAAATAAATATACTTTTAGTTTAATGAGCAAGTTGTTAGGCGTACTTAAAATTTTATTGATTCTATTTACAACAATAGTAATTTCATCGATCTGACCATTATTTATTTAAAACTTTATTAAAATATATTATTAAATCGATAATAACAAAACTAACATTTATTTACAAATATTCTCGTAAATATCACAAACGCACGTTAAACTATCACTACGCGTCCTGCGAGGTCAAGCGAGATAATCGCACTGATTTTTAATTTTATTCAAACAGAAAATAGGTAGGTATAACGCAAAAATAGCGCTTCAACGTAAGAATGAATATTAATATTAGTATTAGCCGAACAAAAATATATTCGAGCGCCATCTAGTTTCATACTACTGAAACAAACAAACCGTATCTCATAGAAGTTATCCTAATGTTTCATAGATGGCGTCAGTTCAACACGTTACAAACAGTACCTCATAGAAGTTATCCTAATGTTTCATAGATGACGTCAGTATGATGTTTTTAAAATCTCTTTATCTCGGGAACCGAGCTTTTCTCGAACCTGGGACCTTGATAAATCGATTCCTTGAGCCGAAAACCCCCTAATCTGTAACTTTCATGAAAATCTTTGCAGCCGTTTCCGAGATCGTGATTATATATAAATAAATAAATATACAAGAATTGCTCGTTTAAAGATATTAGATAATACGCTATACCTAAATATGGTAGCGAAAAGATTTCTTATAAATAAACTTGTGATTTCCTCGAAGTCTCACAGTTGGGTACCTACTACACGACCAGTACGTAGGTAGGTATACATATGTATAATATTATAGTGACTTGGCAAAGTAGGTATTATTATTTATATTACGCAGCTAAGTCTCACACCGGATCTCGGTGGTAATGACATTGCTTTTAAATTAAACGAATAAACATGAACGTAGCTTGAGATGACAATATGCGATGCCTAGTGATAATATACTCGTATTACCGCTAAGTACGGTGACGCACTCCGATTGTTCATCTTGAACACAAACGTTTCATTTTCATCCAAGATCATGCGAATGCCGAATGGTAAACATACGGAAAAAATATCTTTAGTAATTTGTTTTTGATGTGTATGAACTGTTAGCAAAATATTACGGGACTAATATAACTTTCAATCACGTTACAGATAAGGGGGGAATGAGGTCATCAAAGTGTGAAGGTCTCCTTCACAGGTCATAAGTTTCGCTGAAGTATTACAAGTATAAAAGTCTAACTCTAAACCTAAAGCAGTAAAGTTTTATTTCTACAAAATATTATAATTCTAAACGTACCTACTTCATACTCTCTAAATGTATTGAAATTGTATAATTTTTGGAATTGTGACATCACATCAGGGCCCCAATTCTGCTATACTCCGACTTTTAATTCGATGCAGTAAATTGACATTTCCAGTGTTACCGTTTTTTATTATCACAAAAATAGTGATGTAACCTGGACACAAATTATTCGATTTGATGAAAATATTAATCGGATTATAATCGTTTCGCATAATTTAGCAAACTGCTAAAATAATGTATGAAGTTATTACAGGATCAATAACTACACATAAAAATACGAATGATATCAATAATCTCCTAGATTTTTAATTATTAAGCGCTTTTAGTGCATGTTATGTACTAAAAGCATGCATGCACCGGTGTTTATTATTTTTCGTCTACTATATAATTTTAAATTAATAACCTTTCCGTATTGTTTTCTGAATTTGAATTATATTTTATTAACATACATTATAATAGACATATTGAGAAAAGAATAATTGAATAATCAAAACATCGTTCGTTAATCGTGTAAGTTTTCACTATTATTGAAAATCTGGCAACATTATTTCAAAAAGTGACATTAGCAAATGTCATTTTACTGCATCGAATTAAAAGTCGGAGTATAAGTTATAACGCTTGAATTGTGTCTCGATTGAATAGTCTGCCACATTTTGTTTACAGAATTTGCCGAAATAGCATCGAAAAATATTAAATTTTGTACACAGAACGTACCAAAATATGTCGATCTATTAAATTCTATACACGAAATGTGCCAAAAATGTGTCAAACTATTCAATTTTGTACACAGAATGTGGCAAACAATTCAATCGAGACACTATTGAAGCGTTATAAATTAGCAGAATTGGGGCCCAGATAAGGAGGATTACACTTTGTGAACGATTGAGGGTGACTCCAAAATCATGAAATATATGGAACACACCACACAAGGAGGGTCATACATTTGTGACCACATTGGACAAGAACCGTGTCTGACTCCCAAAATCATGAAATTCATGTGACGGTACTAAACAACTACCAATATGCTCGAGCTGCGACAAAGCATTTTATTAGATAGATACTAATTAGTTTTATAACTGATCAGAATACAAACCATCCTCTCTCACAGGTGTCTCCGGGTCGCGGGGCGGGGGCGACACGGTGTATTGCGGGTTGTAGGGCGCGGGGGCCGGCGCGTCGTACGGCGGCGGCAGCTCGGGCGCGCTGGCCGCGCTGCCCCCGCACGGGGACTGCACTGACGTCCGAGTGGCTGTCGACAAACCAACCATTACTTCTGTACCTTACTTTCTATACTTCGTTCGGCTTCGATCTGGATTTCTGGTTATAATTGCATGGCACACAAATGCCAACTTTCCCCTTATGCGATTAAGGGACATTTCAGATTGACGACGGGAACTAAAAATGATCTTAGTAAATTTTGCTTACAAGCTAAAATGAACTGTGAGCACAGGTAATAAGTTTGGTTTTGGCGGGGACTGGCAATTCCATATGCTCGGCGTCTCAAGTATATAAAACTACAACTACAAGTAGATAGCTGATAGGGATATCTAGGGCACTATGCGCAAGGTGCAGGAGCTTTCAAAATAGTCCATGGAATATTTTAAGAAAAATGACGACATCAGGTATGTCTTGTATAAATCCCAGAAATCGGTCTCATCGGATATGCGAACACATAGGCCCGTATTTCACCCGTTATGCTCCAAACAGCGCAGAATATTGTACCATAACAAAATTCTATAGGTGTGATACCTATGGTGTCTGCGTAATCCGTCTAAAGTTCTGTCTATTTATCAATAAATTCTTGCCAAATGGATAGCTTTAAAATTACTAATTAAATCAATGCGTTTTTCCTTGTAAATGAGAAGACACTATCTGACTATTAAAAAGTAAGTATATGTATCACAAGGGTTATCAAGGCGTTATCTGCTAATTAACTGTTTTGTATTTAATAAACAACGTAACCAACAAAGACCTTATCTGTGTACCACGCTCCATTTTTCTTTTTGTTGCTACCGCCTTCCTTATTCCCTGCCTACCCTAAGGTACACTGGCTTCTCGTAGGTTAGCATTAAGCTCGGGTCGCCATTTATTCCTTAGGTACCATAAAATTTCAATAACAAAAAAATAAAAATGAGGTACAAGCTCGTCACGGAATTGTATAATATTTGTATCATACAATATGATAGGTATGTATGTATGGATATTTATTATTTATTCATCTAGTCTAGAGATAACTATAAAAATCACTTCACTTTGCCTTCTACGGAGTTCTATACGTCACTAACAATAATAATAAAAATAAACCTATAAAATAAAAATAATAAGTAATTATTCTCTCCGTAGAAATTAATGTATGGTATCCATGTTAAGTTACATGAACAAAAGCAGATACAAGGACAATCCGCAATATATCAAAAAGGTATAACCAGTATCTAACAATACTTATACCGTGCATTCATAACCTTGTCATTCAAAACGTTGAGGCATAAATCCTTAACCTCCGCTGATGCAGCTATCTGCATTAGATAAGTGGAAAGAGGCCTCGATAAAAATAAGGGTAGACCAAATCGTATCTACCTACGTACATTGTCATTACTAAGGACGTCTTTGTATGTAATAACAATATGACTGATCGCTGTACATAGAAGATATTTGGAAAAAATAAGATTATTGGGGGCCTATATGAACGCGTTTTAACCAAAAAACTATGAGTTTTAGGATTTTTGCTTGTTTATATTGTAGGGTTTAACCGATCTATAAATTTATGTTTCATTTCAATAGGTTCATTAATAAAAAAATATATCATTTAGAAGGATCACGTTCGTGTCTAACAATTTTTGGATATGGGTACTGAGGGCCAGGTTACCGATGCGACACATCGCAAAGACCTCACTACTAGAGTGGGTACAGTAATAAATAATACCCAGGTATGCTTTGCATCAATTAATTAAAGACACAAAGTCTCATACTACTATGTAACTCTGCATTATTTCATCGCGCTTTTCCCACGCATATTTGTGGTTTTGGTGGATTATTATGAGGTGATTAACATTCGTTTTTATTTATAAACGTAATGAACTGTGGCCGGCGGTTTATAAATAAAAAAGATATGACAATTATAAAACCACGAAAATCCCAAATCGACACTGCCCAATTTCCTTAATATAACGAGTATGTACCTACAACAAACGTGAGGATATAATGAAACCGGTTTTATGACTAAGGATCATACCGACGGCAGCAAAGAACATAAAGACATCTGCAATTTTGCCAAAATCGTTTTTTTACATAATTCAACACAGAATTCTTTGTTTTATCTTGTGATATTTTTTTTTTCTCGAAAAATGTTGTTTTTTACACCAATTTTTCAACGTACAAAAAGACATCTGCACTACTTATTTAAAATTCGACAAAGTACAAACGGAGATATACCATTTGTCCTTGTGTACGTCGCGCAATGCGGCGGGCCAGCTGTCCTTACTAAAATAACCTGCGAAGTCTCGAGGCTCTTCAGCAAGAAAAAATGTCTGATGATGACTGCTTGCAATTGGAATAATAAAATAATTGAAAATTGAATCCGGAAGTGACATTCAACCATGCCACAAATGTAAAAAATATTTATACCTTTTTTTTCTATCTTTGTTGGTATGTTTCTTACCCCATAACCTCGTGTTGAGTACACCGATTTTGATGATTCTTTATTTCTTTGAAAGCTGGTGCTTTGGGTGTGGTCCCATACAGATTTGAGCGAGATCTGATGAGTAATTTTGAATTTACTTGAATAATGTGTAAGGATGTTTAGTACTGTGTATTTATGGTTTTTTCCTAATAACTTTTTTTGAGTGTTCAGATTTTTATGATTCTCTTTTTACTTGAAAACTGGTATTTGCATTGTAGTCTCATATAAGTTTGAGCGGCATCTGACCAATAGTTTTTGAATTATCCTTAATAACTTTTATGTTTGTATGTTACCTCATATCTTACTACTTAGAGTTCCGATTTTGATCATTCTTCTTTTAATCGAAAGCTGGGGCTTTAGGTTAGGTCCCGTAAAAATTGGAGTTCCGTCAGAATAGTAGTTTTTGAGATTCTTATGATATGGAGGTAGAAATAGGTAGTAAAGGAAAATATCGAAGAGTAACTATATCGATTCGTAGTTATTTTCTCTGAAACTATACTTTTTGTTACTTTATATTACAAATATAATTATTAAAAAGAATCACAAAACTTTTTTTTTTATTAGACACCCTAAAACTCAAAATAGTTTAGGTATATCTGCAATTATCCAACAGTTTCAACTTAAGAATGCCGAAGTAATGTGAGACAACTGCAGTATTCTAATGAAAATCATAATTATATTTGTTGTTTTGATGAAATTGGTTATTTATGATCTATAACAATAAAAATCAATCATTAAATTAATAAAATAGTAAAAGAATAAATAATTATCGGGTCCCAAGTAGAAACGAATATATGGCAGTTGACTCAATTTGCTTGTTTTCTTGATCGAAGTGGAAAAAGACATCTAGCGTATTTTTAAAACTAAAAGAATTATTGGTAATTTACCTATACCAAATAATAGTTAATATTGTAATAATTAACTATTCCAAAATTGATGAAGATATCTTTGTAATTGTAGAAGTTATACAATTTTTGCACTAAAAACGCTCTCCTGAAAACTAACGTTTTTGTAGATGACCGTTTGTTCTTTGCTGCCGTCGATACATTCTCATTCTCAACAAAGTAACTCAAAGCAACTCACAGGCAAGTATCTTGAAGGTGTAAGCGTTCCGCAGCAGGTAGACGATGACGAGCACCAAGACAGCCAGCAGCAGCAGCGCCACGGCCACGGCGGGCGCCCACACGTACGCCGGCACCCCGTCCTCGTCTGCTCGCTTGTCCGGCGGCACGCACACGAAGCTCACGTCGCCCGTGTGGTCTTCCACCAAACTGCAGTGCAAAACATGGTATTGTTAACCAAGTTCGTAATTAAATTTTACAAAATAACTAAATAAATCAAAAACTATACCTACGTCAGATGTCTTTTTAATTTGGAAAAATATTATCAAAATCAGTTCACTGCGTACAAAGTTATGAGGTAAGTAAATACAATGATGAGGTAAATATTAAAACTAAGCGACAAAGGAACATTCGTGTCCTAGTGTTCCCTACATTTGAGGCACGTAAAAGGGTCCATCGATCCCTGGAACCAGTTACTTTATCCCGTTTGCTACACTCTCTCAATCAGCGATAGAGGCTTTAGTACAGAGTCAGGTTTCTCCTATGATACCTCCATGGGCTCTATGCCACCTAGTTGAATGAAAACTGTATTCGTGTAAGATGATGATTTTTACAGGCAGATTGCCACCATTAACTTAAAATCTTGGTAATGCCTTCGAACGTAAGTACGAGCCGTACGAAGGTGATCACTTGCCATCAGCGCTATTTTCTGCTTTCTACATAAAAATTAACCCTGCACTACTGAAGCCTTCCTCCAAGCGTATTGAACGCAAAACACGCGAACCTCATTAAAATCCCTGTATCTTATCTTCACTACATAGTATAAAACAAAGTCGCTATTTTTGTCCGTCTGTTTGTTTGTTTGTCTGTTTGTCTGTTTGTCTGTATGCTTAAATCTTTAAAATTACGCAGCGGATTTTGATGCGGTTTTTTGTAATAGGTAGAGTGATTCAAGAGGAAGGTTTTTATGTATAATACATGCATATATTCCCACGAGAACGGGATCCACGCGGGTGAAACCGCGGGCGGGCCGCTAGTACATAATAATGATGAAATATATTCACCCTTTGATGCAATCTCCACAGTCGGCGACAGACCTGATGCATTTGGAGAAATACCGAGGTGGTTCTCGCTTGAGGTTCTCGCAGCTCAGACACTCGCGGCAGTTGAAGGACTCGCTGTCGCAGTAGAACCCGGCTTCGCAATCGGTGTCGTGGCTGCAGAGGGCCGGCTGCGCGTCTACCGCACTCGCTGACAGGACGGCCACGCCAATCGCAGCTAGTGCTAAACGCCTACAACAACATAATTTGACTTTTAACATGAAATCTATAAGAAGATATAACTATTAAACTAAAAATCGGTTCGCCCATTAAAAAGTTACCAGTACAAAAAATTTACTTAATCCCTCGCTTCGCAAGCAGAGTCACTAATAACGAGACTACGGGGTCACCATGAAACAATTAACCCCGAGAAATGTCTATAATTTGTAGTTTACAACAGCAATCGCCTTTACTACCAGACAGTCTTGGAAGGAAAAAAGGTTTTGTCTGCATCTTTAAAAATGTAAAGAGAAATTAAAAGAGGTGCGACGATAGTAGGTAATGCCTGAATTTTTTGTAGAGCGAAAGATATAACACCCGGTGTTTCGACAATAAATCGTATTTTTCTATATTTTATAGCAATGACGTTCTTCTAAGCAAAGTGAACCGTTGTAAGCTTGAACGTATTTTGGTTGTACATAGGTATTATGAGATTTGATTATGGTCACGGCACATTGTTTCATTAATTAATTGCTAAGAGATCTGCGCGGCAGACAGAAATACGTATTATTATAGTGTTGGTCTGTAGGTATTTCAATATGAAACAAACAATCAAATAAAATAGATAGGTATTTGGTCTCAAGGCAATATTATGTATTGTACAGTGATTTAATTATCAAAATAATTTTATTTGTTTATCCTACTTCTAAATAAATTTCCTACCGACACGGTTGGATTATTTACCTAAATAATGACTGCATTTGAACATCAACATGCCTACAATCATTACAACATACCTACCTATAATTTATATTATCATGACCACTACAAGGTCAATGGCAAGAAGAGAGCTCCGCTAACGTGTCCTATTACTCCTATTACTTAGTCACAATATAAATCATCACTACATAGTATAAAACAAAGTCGCTTTCTCTGTCCATTTGTGTCCTTAAATCTTTAAAACTACGCAACGGATTTTGATGCGGTTTTTTTAATAGATAGAGTGATTCAAGAGGAAGGTTTATATGTATAATCAATGATATTATATATTACTTAAATATCATTGTGTATAATAACATCCATTTAATAGTTATTGCACCCGTGCGATGCCGGGGCGGGTCGCTAGTAATCATAATATAAATTACGTAGCAGTTACGGATTTTGCAGTCTTTTCAGTTCTTCCTTTTTGCAAGCAGCCATTTCGGCTAGATGTAAATATCATCCGCCCAGATACGTATAACAGAATTAAAAATATAAATTAAGATTAGGTGTATAAACACAAAGACAGGAGGAACACACAACCAGAGCGAGTAAAATGTTAGTTAAATCTCCGCCATTTTAGAAGCCAAACTTAGGGCCTTTCGAACGGCAATCCAGCATATGACATGATTGCGGCATATGTGAAATTAAATAGGTACTATCATCAATCAGATACCTACGATTTAGGTAGTAGGTACAGTACCTACTGGGAGTTCAAATTATACCTATATCATTTCTGCGTGGGATGCAGTAAAGTTAATTTTAGAGATGACGCAGTTAATTATTCAAGTTCCACCGAAGTGCACAAGTACTAAGTTTGCCAACTAATGATTTTTTCGTAAATATTTCAAATTACGCCTAGGTACGCAAAACCCATTTTTAACATTAGTTCCATTTTCCGATAGCTCGGTTCTAGTCTTAATATGTGGAGAACATTCGAAAATATTAAAACTATTAGGTGTTTTGAATAAAAATTAACAATTTGATGAAGGTAGTTATCATTTACCAGCAGTCATCAGGCGGCGTCGGAGGCCATATTCGGTTCTGAAACTGGGCTTGGTTACCGACACCTACATTCCATTTAATGTTAGGACGCTATTGATGTGTGTATGTGTGTTGAAGACCCGCTCAATGACCGGGAGTAACCTGTACCCAACTATGAAATGAAATACTGAGAATAAAGTCAATTTTCAGACATTGGAACATAAGCCTATTTATGCTAGCGGAAGAAATCAGTGTAAACAGTGACAATTTAGTCTAGCGCGACGCAGAGCCACGTAGCAAAACGTTTAAAATTATAACGCTGCTTATTATTAGGGCTTAGGTACATAGCGAGCGCTGGAACTGGAAGCTCTCCCCAGTTGCAAACAGGCGGTTCTGCCGTACTCCGCTGGCCTTGCGAGCCTATGACGCATAGCCCTAGCCGATGATAATATGGCATGATCTTCAATACCGTTTGTCTTATCGGTCCGTTAACTACCTACTCTTGTTCTCACTGTGCAACTAATGATAATGACCCATGTTATAATAATTTATAACAATAAATGGTAAATCGTTACAGATTGTACAGACCTTTTGTTTTATCAACCTAACTCTTTATTTACTGACAATTGCCGAAGTCTGTTCGGTCGACAATAATTAAGTATTACTGTTTATACAAGAATGAATAAGGTAGGTACAGTTCCCGGAGAAAAGTAATGCACATCGGACGCTAGAAACAAATAAAATCGGCTTATTACGGCTTTGTAGAGCGTTCTCTCTCGCACATTGCATTAATAGTGCAATATTTATTATGAGATAGTAAAGCACCCTATTATGTACTTATAATAATAGAGACTAGAGAGAACTAGAGACCCGCCCGCGCTTCGCTTCGGTACCCGTAGGTAACAGCCGCGTAGGTCCCGCTCCCGTAGAAATCTCAGCTAAAAAGTAGCCTATAACATTTGCCTATGACTTAAGTAAATTACATGTAGTATTTGATAGCGTGATTCAGAACTTGCAAATGAAATTAACTAACGCCATCTATTAACGACAATCGGAACTTAATATTAAGCAACTAACTAAACATCGATCTTCCCATGTGAATGAGATGTTTTTCTGCGAGTAGCCTACGTCACTCTCCACCCTCCTTACTATCCCCACACACATAAACCATGCCATATAATAGCAATGTTGCGACGTGAAAGAGTCACAAACAAACACACTTTCACATTTATAATATTAGTAAGGATAAGGATTCATGTTCCGTTGGAGGTTTTAACAACTCAAAATGAGTGAACGCGACCGTTTTCTACCGAATTCGAAAGAAAAGTGACAAGTCAGCGGTAAGGACTGTGTAGTAAGGACAACGCTCTACAAAGCCGAAACTAATCGATTATCTCTTTTTGAATACCGATGTATATTATTTGTTGCCGGGTACTGTACCGAAAAACGATTATGAAATCCGATTGCCTTGTTTACTTCATTGGTCAGCAACCTGTGGCAAATAAAATTACTTAACCTTTTTTTTACAACTTTTTCTTACAAAAAATTAACCAAACCCATTTTCGATAAGTATAGATACATAACTCAAAAATGACCAGTCAAATATGACTCAAAATTTAAATGGGCCAAACGACAAACACTACCTATATGAATCATTATGCTTGGTACAAAACATACAAAATTTACTTTTCATCCCACCTATTCGAAAAAGACGACTTGGTTCGGTCTAAAGGGGACCCAAAGTTGGTGTTTTCTATTTAGCGGGCGGGAATGAATTTTCATATAACTTTTCCTGCCCGTTATTTAAATAGCGGGCGGGAATGAATTTTCATATAACTTTTCCTGCCGGTTATTTAAATAAAGGGCTAGCTTTAGCTTAGTTCGGATTGTTAGAAATTCATGGTTTTGTTTTGAAAAATGAGTTCTTTAGTTAGTTTAATTAGTTTAGTTGGTTTAGTCGGGTAAGTCGGGTTAGTCGGGTTAGTCGGGTTAGTCGGGTTAGTCGGGTTAGTTGGGTTAGCCGGTTTAGTGACTGTGACAGTATTATTCCTGAATTTTAGGCGCCTTTTATTTTCTCATAGGGGGGGGATGAAAAGTAGAGTGTATCACTCGGGAGCAAATATTTTTGGCTCGGGCGACATACTTTGAATCCCTCGCTACGTTCAGGATTCTACTAAAGAATCCCTCACTTCGCTCTGGATTCAAAAAAGCGCCCTCGCCGAAAAAATATTACTTTGCACCCTTGTAATACAATCTACTATTAAATAACTCATTAGACTAACATGCAGCCGATATGTTGGTAGGTAATCTAAGCTGTATATTGAGAGTTTATAAACAGGCATTTTAAGTAGTGCTTCCGATCACTGAACTGCGTTAATCGCTTAAGAGCAAGTGAAGTTAAATAGAGACAAAATTATTGAGAGCAAAAGGAAAACGCGAGGAACAGCAAGCGAGGTAGGGCAAAAAGACGACAGATGAAAGAGAGCGAGGCATAGTATCCGGTGCGTGAGCGAAGAGTTTTCCCAGTGATCGCCGATCTGCTTATTCACTGTACTATTTTAATTTATTCTAAATCCACACGTGTCCTTTATGCGAGATTCTACACTAAAACGGATGGTGATGCAATCAAAACCAGCGAACACTTTCTTAATGCGTAAAGTGGTTCATAGTTTACTTATTTACAATACACGACGTGAAATCCTAAGTTTTATCTCAGTCTCGCTTATTACACTAGTAGTATCTAAACCCACATCTATTATAGACTGATGAAATGAACTGAATGGCCAATAGAAGGCATAGAAGCCAAAGATATAATTTTAACACATTAAGCGCCATGGGGGTCACCGGTGACCAGCACCATACTAATCCCCCGGAGCCATGGGGGTCACCGGTGACCGGTAAGTAGGGCCTAGGTTTGAATGTTTGCTGAGAGCCGTCGGTCACTCGTATATGGCGTTTTAACATACAGAGTGACCCGCGCGGCCCTCAAAAACATTTCTTAGCGCTTGGTTTCAAATTTTTTATAAGTTTTCGAGGAAATATCGTAAGAAACTGAACGGGATATAAAAAAAGGTAAATATATGTAGAATTTTATGTTTATATTTAAATTAAATAAAAAAAAATCACAATATTTATTAATAAATATAACTTTTATAATTTGTTTTTATGTATATTTTTATAAAAAATTAAGTTCGTATGTAGACGATAGTGAAGAGATAGGTGACCGGCACTGTGATCCGCGTGGCCCTGTGAAGCAAAATGCAATCAGTGGGCCGCGACGGACACCGGTGACCGCAAATAAAAAAATCGTCATAATTTTTAAACTACCCGAATTATATAAATAAAATATATATATACATACATACCAGAACATATACTTTTTATATACCAAATGGCCCAAATGGAATATATAGGTCAAATAAGCGTGGCGGTTAATGTGTTAAAAGAATTTGTACGACTGTTTGTATGCTTGTCCGGGCATCAAGCAAAGCCAAAAACTAACGAATGAAATTTTAAGCGGTTTCACTATTGTATTGCTAGAGGTCTAACTTAAAAACTGGTGCATGTTTCATCTTAATATGCTGATTAAAACCTGAAATAATAATAATTATCTGAAAGCTTCAAGGCGGCCTAAACTTTAGCACTAACTATTGTCACATACATAATAATTCAATCAGTTGACTCAACCCCTTGAATTCTCTCTATTCGTAAAAACCTTATACAAATCCGTTCAGTTTTTGGGTTCAACGGGACAAGGCAGATAGACGAAAGTAGAGAACTTTGATGCATACCTTACTTTCGATCCGCATAGAATCAGAATCAAAATCTGTATACTTATAACAGAAACTTTTAGCCCAATTTTCATCACCTTCAAGTAGGTAGGTATCTACTCGTCTGATTAACTTGAAAATTCGCACCCATGTTTGCGATAAAAATGAAATTTTACGAACTTGAATCAAGTCCAGGCAAGGGAACTCCTCAACGGTCCACGGCACAGTTAAATAAAAAAACTATTTTTTTTCATATACGGTACCTACTTCAGTGAGCTTCATATACTTAGTGTTTTTCGTATTGCACACTATTTTTAGGAACAATCCTCTTTATAATCTACATATTTTGAAATTCCTGAACATTCAACTAGCGAATGCCATAAAGATCTAATGAAAGAGCGGATAACCTTGAAATGTCCAAGACGCTACTAGGTATTATTAAACGTACAAACAAATATCGTAGTGGGAGGCACACGAATTGTTAAAGAGAACACTTAATTAGATACCTACGTTAGTCTTTTTTAGGACTACATGTCAAAGAATATTTAAAATCAGTGTCACCTCAGTACCTAATCTATATTTTGTTTCTATCTTTCAGAAAACTTAGGGAAATCAAAAAAAAACTAGTAGGTACCGAGAAGATTTCAAAGGTTTCCAATAGCTACCTACTCAACTAACAATATTTACCAGTTAGGTGCAGGTCCGCAGCATACGAAATTACATATTTAAAAAGAAAGGGAGCCTAAAAATCACATAATATAGTCCGTCTTTTTTTGCTACGGACTAAATTGACACAATACATGCAAATGTCAATTTTCGAAATAATGATACCAGCTTTTTCATAGTAGTGTTGTTCTACGATACCGGTTTTATGAATCGACACTTTTTACTTTTATCAGATAATTTTATTTTTAACCGACTTCAAAAAAGGAGGTTCTCAATTCGACCGTATATATGTTTTTTTTATGTACGTTCAGCGATTATTTCGTCGTTTATGGGCCGATTTTGATAATTCTTTTTTTGTTGTAAAGTAGATATGCGCAGTGGGGTCCCCTGATAAGGAAACCAGGATCTGATGATGGCATCTCAGAGAAATCGAGGGGAACTTTCGAAAATTGTATGGACAACTAGTGTGTTTGTTCATGTTATCATAAGTACATTAAAGCGCTACCATTTCATGAAGATCTGGAGTCGATCTGATGAAGCCGAAAGACAGTCGAGGGAACTCCTCAACGATTTACTGCAGTTATCTAGTGTTTGGGCTTCATTAATTTGTAGTGACGAGAACTTTACACTTACATGTTGAATTGAGCGCCATCTGGCGAGTAGTTTTTGAGTTATCTCTACTTATCAAGATTGAAGTCGGTTATTTTTTTTTGTAAAAAGCAATTATTATTTGATAATAGACGAATCTTTTACAAATCATGGTAACTATGGAGTATCACAGATAAAAAATATATTTATTAATTTTAATTACGTATTACACTAAGTAAATACGAAAATTATTGACTTCTTGTTGAAGAATACGCAATAACAAGGTTAAGGTACATTATATAGGTATGCCTGTCGGTCATATTATTTTAAAGACACATTTTTTATTATTACCGAAAAACGATACTAGATTGTAAATTACGTAAAGTTACGGTAGAGGCACATCACTATTGATTCGCAAAAAAGTGGCAACACAGCTAATGTCAATTTAGTCCGCAGCGAAAAAAAACGGACTATACAGGTATTTATTTATTTATTTATTTAAACTTTATTGACCACTATTCGTTACATAACGGTACAAAAGGCGGGCTTAATGCTAATTGCATTCTCTACCAGCCAACCTTTGGGCTAAGCAGAAAAAACACGATGAGCGGTACTAAATAAAATACAAACCATGTCTACATAATACCTATACCTACAAACATAAATTAAGTACATAGATAGATAACGTATCTAAACACATATATACACACATATACTTAAATTAATACATACACATAATATATATATATATATATATACATACATACATACATACAATTATTATTAAATATATATAAGAGATGACGAGCTTACGACTTATGACTAACAAAATATCAGTCCGTTAACTACTATTTACTTACTATTTACTTACTGTCTTTCTGTTTGTTGAACTATAGATATAGATCTAGAAGAAATAGCTATTTAACTATTTATCTATCTGATGCTGGTCGTGAGAATTTCAACGTACAGGCACCGTACAGTTATTATCTAATTTGTGGTACAGGGTTGTGTTCTATAAATCGTAGGTGAAGATTAAATCCACCCACTTCCAATATGAAATTAAAAAATCTATGCCATAACAAAACGCGGCACCAAAATATTTTGATTGTGTTGGGGAACATTACGACCTCACGATTACTCGTAGTAGGTACCACCCCAACGATTATATTAAAGGTGACGCCACTCAAAACCGATGCCACTTTGTACATATTCCTAGACGGCCCAACATCCGCAGCTAATATAAAAAAAACCAAAAACGTATCAACTACATTTTATTGAAGAGAAAGAAAGGTCGGTAATCCGGTTTCGGTTCCCGCGGCGCGGCTCGGCGAGCTTTGCTAGGAGAATACAGCGTGACTCACCGCATCGCCAGTTCGCAAGTGCCAAGCACGGGGTATCACGGTATTGGACAAAACGAAAAAGTTTCGTTGTTTTGTTGTGGCCGAGACGCGCGCACTGCGCAGGCTGCGACGCACTGCCGCACTAACGATCAACGCCGAGGATCGAACGGAACTCGGGTTCGATATTGTTTGGATGACGCAACACCATGTAATCGTAAACAATAAAAAATGTAAATCCCAATTCCAGGTTCAATATGAGATAAATTATAATAAGTATTGTCACTCGTAAACTCGTAATTAATATGTCACAACAACTATTACTTTGATTTTGTACTGAAATCGACAAAACTTATTTGCGACGGAGGGATGTTTGCCTCTATTAAAACGACTGTGAGGATCAAGATCAATAGGAAGTGGTGAAATGAGATTTGACGAGTCGAGGTGAGGTATGACGAGCTGACGAGGCGAGATGTGGAGTGGAGAGGTGCTATAAGAAAAAAGGTGCTGTAGTGGTAAGGAGAGATAAGATAAATGTGATGAAGAGGAAGGTTTTACGTTACAGGTGTTCTACCAACTTGTTACTGACCAGCGAGCTGACAAATAGAAGGACGAAAACAAAAGAAGAGAGTTTAATGTTGTCAATACTCCATACATGTCCATTTGAAGAAGGCTACAGGCTATAAAAAAAAATATTAACTATATAAAGAATAAACACGCATGGAGGAGTGTAAACACATTTTAAATTCGTACGGTACGGCCGGTACGGTTTTCTTCAGGGCGGGTTGGACTCCTAGAGTTATTCCATTTTCCAACCCTTACAATTTGTATAGGTAGGGACATTAATTGAAATTTTATGTGACTTAGCCAGCAAGAGGTGGGTATAAGGTGGGTACAACATTAATTTCACCTTTTAAAGTATGACAAGAGGCTTCGTGCTTCGTTTATTTTTGGAGTTTTCTGATTATCTGGGAGGTTGGTTACCTACAGCAACTTTTCGCTAATTGAAGCCAATAAAATATCCGTAGGATTTTATTCAAATCTTTTAAATGCAAATGGGTACCTACTCACGGTCATGAATTGATTTACCGATATGTCTACTAATTTGCGTGGATCATGGTCACGTCGAGACTGTCATAATTCAAATGGTCACAATCATCAATCTGACTAAAGCCAATTTAATTAACGACCCCAATGGCTAACATATCGGATCGCCGCTAAAAGGGTCCTGGGTTCGATTCCCGGCGAGGCGGAAATTTCAGTTAATTAAATTGTCCTTTCTTAGACTGGGTGTGCCTTGCCTTATGTGTTGTCCATGCCACTTACGATACAGGGATTCCTAGTGTTGGAATATGTGTGTGAAGCATTGTTATAAATACATATTATAAAGTCTAGCTAGAATTTTCTTTGTACCTACACCATAACCGGTATCAAATAAAAATTTGTGCAAACTATATTTCCATCAAGCCACAACGGAAGCATTTATAAATTAGCAGGATAGGAGCTCAGACAGTAATCTCTGGAACCACTAGGTTGATTTGATACCACAAGGTAGATTTTTTACACTGCAACAACTGTAGGTACTTTACAGGGGTCCAGGGCGCCTCCCCTACCTGCGTACGCCCATGTCTTCATTTGAATTATAATTATCTGATTTTATAAATTAAGTGTTATAATCAGTAGCATAAATAGATCATTGACATGACGAAAATAAGACGGAACAGAGGGAATCTTTAAAGGAAATGGAATTTAATATTTTGAAATAATTTATTATAGAAATTACGATTACATTTAACAATTTGGTACAGAAATAAGGAAATAGGTACTTTGATGATAGGATTGTGTTATTTCAATTTTCTTGACAAGACAAGAAGACCTGTATTTCTATAATGCACAGCAAACGCCCCACACCCCTTCCACTGCCTATTAAAATAATCTTAATTTTAACTGTAAGGTTCTTCACTAAACAGGTCTGGAGCAGTGATGGAGTCTGCCCTAGGGTATTGGGAGTTCCCAGTAAAGAAGGAGAAAAAAAATGAATTCTTCCCTCTCCAGGGTTATAAGAAATTTTTTATTGGCAAATTACTTTTTAATGTGGTATAATATTTGAAATCGGGTACTAGAGAACTGTGTTAAAATAATAAAATTATGTTATAATATGTATTATAATTATAAGCATTATTTCCTCTGGATTCACTGGAACTTTCAATAAACCTGGTCTTACAACTTATAAAAATAATGTAGGAGTGTGGAAATTTTCAGTGTTTCACACTTCTAATTGTTTAGAATTACGGCAGTCACAACTGCTTATAATCTTAGACAAAAATTTGAGTTTAATTTTTATTGATGAAGAATTCTGTGTTTGAAACAAAAAAATAGTATGTTGTGTACTGGATAGTGAAATAATACTAATAACTGTCTCAGATCAGATTTTAAAATGCAAGAAATTATAATCATTACAGTCACTTTGTTGTAGTTCTACATACAAATTAAGATTCGGTTAAAAAACAGCAAACAATTATGTTACAAAACTAAAAGTATAATTATTGAATAATGTTGAATAAATTAAAAAAATGTTATTGGGCTGTTTACTACTGAGGAGTTCCTGTTCATGTCTGGAGCTAATCCTAAGATTCCTAAGTGTATGTACCTTCCACTAATACTCGTCGTCAAACTGCTTTGTCATTGGAAAAATAGTAACATTTCAGGTGCATAAACTGAAAGAAAGTAGTTCTAAGCTTAAAAGATAATTCTTGTGTAGGTTCTGCCCAGGAAATATTGTATCTATCACATTATTTTCATGAATATTTTGCTTTCCATTTTGAAAACCTGTAAAGTTCTTGGTAGGAAGAAAATAAAAATCATAAAATACCCTCCATATTTTTACAAAATAAACCACATGACATAAATGTGTCTTTAAATGCAGGTACTCCGAAGATATTGAACTCATTTTTAATTTAATAGGTACATAATAAAGTAAAAAAGTAAGTTTAACTATAACTTACCAGGCCATCCTTCGCAAGTACTTTATTTTTTTTTCACTTTAAAATGTAAAGGTAACACAAACTGAAGGCTATCAAGACTGTTTATATTCAACTTTTCAAAAGTTTAGTTAAATATTTTGTAGGAACTTTACTTCCAGTACATTTCAGTCTAAAACTAACTTCACAAAACAATTCTATTTCCACAGATCGCGACAAGTAACGACGAAATGTAATAGGCAATTAAGGAATACGGTAAGTTGATATTTTGATAGACAAACCGACCACCGCTCGTACACATTGCACACCATAATCAGCTACACGACTATCTGATGCAGGTGCAGAGGCAGACTGCAGGTTGAAACCAGCCGACCAGTCAACAAAGCCACCGGAGCTAGAAATCAACAAGTCAGGACATGTTCGGGTATTCATATCCTCTTCTAAATAAACGAGTCAAAAAGAGAAGCACGACAGCGGCATGGCAGTGACATGAACAAATACATAAAAAATATGGACATTCATTGTCAACTTAACATAACACATCCTCGTATATTTCGCTTATTTGAGATATCCCACGTCTGAATTAAAGGAACAGATTTGTTTTAATTGTTTCGATCGAGTCGAGATATAATAGTATTTTGTTTGTTAGGTAGGTATTGAAAATTGTAATTGCATTTTGCATCGTTTAAGTGACAGATATGCCAAAATATACAAACAAATTTGACAGCTGACAAGTCCCAACAAGTACGGACATGAAAACGTCACTAACAGCTGGCCGCCATAGATTAAAATTTTTAGAAATGACGTTCAGCCTTTAAGGGCCGCCACATACAGTCGGAATTCCGAAACGAAATCCCGAAACGAAATTTCGATTTGGAATTCCGTAAATGCACCACACACATAGGTAGGTACGACTTAGTCTTGTGTAGTTCGCGAACGAACTAGTTCGCAAGAACGACTCCCACAGACGAACTACGCGAACTAGTTCCCCACATTTCCCGCTCAACAGTTCACTCGTTCGTGACAAAATGAGACGACGACGACGAATGATGAGAGGTGACGTTAACCAAACTAATGCCATCTCGCTTACGCACGGAACGGAATCCTATCTGCTACTGTTTTATTTATCGATTTAATGTACTTTATAAGCATTATTATTAAAAAATACACTTTTCCTACATATAAACTACTAGAGAACCGCCCTCGCGTCGCTTCGCGACCCGTAGTAAACAGCCGCATAGGTCCCGCTCCCGTAAGAATCTCGGGATAAAAAGTAGCCTACATGTTATACTGGAATATAAGCTACTACGCTCAATCAACATCTGGACGCGATGCGGCGAAGCGCTTAGTTATTTTTAAGCAAATTTACCCAAATTTTTAAACTCGCTATATCTTTTGAATGGAGTGTCCGATTAAAATAATTTAAACAGCAATGTAAAGGTATTGAACTACTGATAAATAAAAAGTAAGTTATTTAGATAAGTATAAATACCATGGTATGAATATCTACAAATTTGTTCTTGTTTTAGTAGACTCTTTTACTAAATTTTGTTTACTGTATCCCATATACCGACAAGATGCTAATGAATTAAAGCGCACATTTAACAACGCAATTTCTTTGTTTGGCGTACGGAAGTTGTTAGTTTGTGATCGAGGAAGGATGTTCGAATCCTCCAGCTTCACGACCATGACGAGGGAGTTGGGTTGCAATGTTCACTACATAACGCCCGAAAATGGGCAGGTCGAGCGGTATGTACGAACGGTTTTAAACTTAATTCGCGTCGAAACCTATTACAAAAATCGCACTTGGGCTGATTCACTTTGTAAAATGCAACTTGTGTTAAATATGACAAAGCAAAAAACCACACAATTATCGGCATTAAATTTGTTAGTTGGTATTGATGCGGCCACTCCTGTTATCCGTGCGTTGGTCCGTGACGTGGCACTTGAAGATCACCGCCCTAATCGTGAGGGGTGGAGAGAAATATGCAGGACTCGAGCCACAACTCTGCTAAGGAGGAATCAAGAACAGCAAGACGCACATGTCAACCAGCATCGACGCCCCCCAAGAGTATTTCAAGTCGATGACTTAGTATTTGTAATAAAGTACTCACAATCCACTGGCAAACTCGACTCGGGTATGAGAGGGCCGTACCGAGTTACGAAGGTGCTTGCCAGCGATCGGTACGAGTTAAAATTGCTCAGTGGTGCCCGTGGTAAAACCACACAAGCGGCAGCTCAATATATGGTGCCGTGGAAGGGAAAGTGGTGTCCCGAGAGTTGTGCAGCATTTTTTGAAAGTGAGTTTTTGTTTTCTTTTTTTATAATAATTTCCTTTTCTGTGCAGATTTCAAGACTGTTGATTCGAACTGATACGGATCGGCAGGCGTCGGACGCGGTCTAGCAGGCATGAAACGCGGTCCGGCTAGGCATAGCCCTTCAGATACGATTTGAGACAGGGGCTCTATCGTGATCTGGTTTAACGAACAAAGCCTAGACAAGCTTTGGCCCTCAGATGCATCGTAAAGACAGGGGCTTTGCCATGCATGTGAGAAACACGTCGTGTGGCGTGTAAAGTGACGGTTGGCAATCGCGAGTCAACCGCCACATGTAGCTAGCTGGGTATGGTTGAGATGATGCATAATGAGTACGATGTATGAAATACAAAAAGTTTGGTTTAGTCAGGAAATTAGTTGATGATGTCAGATCATGCAAATGAGGCCTTGAATGTGTGAAGGATGAAAGATAGGCATATTTGTTAATCCAGCACGGTATTAATTTTATTTGTGTATTCGACAGATACTGATTCCGAAGCCGAGGCAGATAATGTGGAAGCTGGGCCTCCATTTGCGCGCTCTGCAAACTTGGCAAGTGGCGACGGGGAAGCTAGACCCTCGTCTGCGGCCACCGCCTACGTGCAATGTGAATACCCCAGCATCGACGACGAAGTGGTGCCCCGGGACGGTGCACTGTCAGGAGAGGCCGTATTAGGCCGGCCACATACATGCGGAATTCCGAAACGGAATCCCGAAAAGGAATTTCGATTCGGGATTCCTGACGCAGTGAAATCTATACAAATGTATGGCGCTGTCACACACAAACGGTAGTTTTTCCTGACGGAATTGTCTATGATTCGGAATTCCGAATCATAGACATTCCGTTCGGAATTCCGGACGCAACGGCTCCATACATTTAGTACGAGACGCCACACACATTTGGAAATTTCCGTACGGAATGACAGTCAAGGACCAGTGTTACCAACTCTATAAAATATTTATGCCTAAACCAATGTCAAAACTCCTTAAAATTGCCTCAAATATTTAGAAATCTCCCTAAAAATTATATTTAATAAAATTTATATATATTAAGTAATGTGCAGTAATATTTAATAATACTCTTATTTATTATATTATTTCAGTTTCCTCAGTGTCAGAATTTTTAAGATCATACATGAACTGAAAAGATTAGGATGGGATGCTTATAATAATATAATGACATCACAAATTAGATAATACAGATGTCAAGCTTCATACAAAGTGTCCAAAAACAACGCACACATAGAGACAAGGTTCAAATACACCAAAAATCGGAACACATCGGACCACTCGGACCGCGGTTGTTATTTCCAGCAATATGACATTTACAATACACAAATAAGATACTTTTCCTAAAAAATGGATAAGAAACGGAGTTATTATAATTATTATCTTAGAGTTTTTTTATTCGACGTTAAATTGCACATTATAATTTTTTTGACATCCTGTTGCTATAGAGAGGTACAATAAGTCCTTAAGTGCTTGTAATTCAATGATTCGTTACTTATTACAAGTCAACGTAGAATGTAGGAAGTTCTTTGTACGTTTAAAGTGTATACCTTCAAATTGTACCCTATTGTTATTTTATTTCAAGTAAGTACCTAATAAAGATAAAAAAATCATTATTTAGTAGAAAAAATTTAAATAAATAGATTAAAACGAGATCCCTGCGGTGCAATAACCAATTTAAATGATCATATTAACATTATTACATATTACCGAAACTGCCGCAAAAACGCACTGAGTTTAGTTGCAAATATTGAGTTAATATTCACTATAATTTTGTTTCCCGTTTAATCCATACCAATAATTTAAATAACAAAAACCAATCCAAGACCATACCGGAATCGTTAACCCAAACGCTAACGCACACGTACATAACCTAAATCGAGGTACATACATGAGTTTAAATTCTGTACTAATATCTTTATTTTGTGGTTCAAGTGACTCAGTAGCTAATCTATAGTTATATACCAAGTCTATGGTCGACAGTAAAAATAAAAATGTACTTACTCTGTGGTCTACATGCGCCGTTGTCTATGTCATTCCGAACGGAAAAACCACGTATGTGTGTGGTGCATTTACGCAGTTCCAAATCGAAATTTCGTTTCGGGATTCCGTTTCGGAATTCCGACTGTATGTGGCGGCCCTTAGGATCATCTTAAGGGCGGCCACATACATGCGGAATTCCGAAACGGAATCCCGAAAAGGAATTTCGATTTGGAACTGCGTAAGTGCACCACACACATACGTGGTTTTTCCGTTCGGAATGACATAGACAACGGCGCATGTAGACCACAGAGTAAGTACATTTTTATTTTAACTGTCGACCATAGATTTGGTATATAACTATAGATTAGTAACTGAGTCACTTGAACCACAAAATAAAGATATTACAGATTTAAGCTCATGTATGTACCTCGATTTAGGTTACGCATGTATGCGTTAGCTTTAGGGTTAACGACTCCGCAATAATATATAAAAATTATTAACACTCAGTTAATAATAATCCTTTCATTTAATATATTTATTACAATTTGAAGGTATACACTTTAAACGTACAAACAACTTCCTACATCCTACGTTGACTTGTAATAAGTAACGAATCATTGAATTACAAGCACGTAAGGACTTATTGTACCTCTCTATAGCAACAGAATGTCAAAAAAAATATAATGTGCAATTTAACGTCAAATAAAAAAAACTAAGATAATAATTATAATAACTCCGTTTCTTATCCATTTTTTAGGAAAAGTATGTTTGTGTATTGTAAATGTCATATTGCTGGAAATAACAACCGGGGTCCGAGTGGTCCGATATGTTCCGATTTTTGGTGTATTTGAACCGTGTCTCTATGTGTGCGTTGTTTTTGGACACTTTGTATGAAGCTTAACATCTGTGTTATCTAATTTGTGGTGTCATTATATTATTATAAGCATCCCATCCTAGTCTTTTCATTTCATGTATGGTTTTAAAAATTCTGACACGTTGAGGAAACTGAAATAATATAATAAATAAGAGCATTATTAAACATTACTTAATATATATAAATTTTGTTAAATGTAATTTTTAGGGAGATTTCTAAATATTTGAGGCAACTTTAAGGAGTTTTGACATTGGTTTAGGCATAAATATTTTATAGAGTTGGTAACACTGGTCCTTGACTGTCATTCCGTACGGAAATTTCCGAATGTGTGTGGCGACTCGTACTAAATGTATGGAGCAGTTGCGTCCGGAATTCCGAACGGAATGTCTATGATTCGGAATTCCGAATCATAGACAATTCCGTCAGGAAAAACTACCGTTTGTGTGTGGCAGCGCCATACATTTGTATAGATTTCACTGCGTCAGGAATCCCGAATCGAAATTCCGTTTCGGGATTCCGTTTCATGCGGAATTCCGAAACGGAATCCCGAAAAGGAATTTCGATTTGGAACTGCGTAAATGCACCACACACATACGTGGTTTTTCCGTTCGGAATGACATAGACAACGGCGCATGTAGACCACAGAGTAAGTACATTTTTATTTTTACTGTCGACCATAGATTTGGTATATAACTATAGATTAGTAACTGAGTTACTTGAACCACAAAATAAAGATATTACAGATTTAAGCTCATGTATGTACCTCGATTTAGGTTACGCATGTATGCGTTAGCTTTAGGGTTAACGACTCCGCAATAATATATAAAAATTATTAACACTCGGTTAATAATAATCCTTTCATTTAATATATTTATTACAATTTGAGGGTATACACTTTAAACGTACAAACAACTTCCTACATCCTACGTTGACTTGTAATAAGTAACGAATCATTGAATTACAAGCACGTAAGGACTTATTGTACCTCTCTATAGCAACAGGATGTCAAAAAAAATATAATGTGCAATTTAACATCGAATAAAAAAAACTCTAAGATAATAATTATAATAACTCCGTTTCTTATCCATTTTTTAGGAAAAGTATCTTATTTGTGTATTGTAAATGTCATATTGCTGGAAATAACAACCGCGGTCCGAGTGGTCCGATGTGTTCCGATTTTTGGTGTATTTGAACCGTGTCTCTATGTGTGCGTTGTTTTTGGACACTTTGTATGAAGCTTAACATCTGTGTTATCTAATTTGTGGTGTCATTATATTATTATAAGCATCCCATCCTAGTCTTTTTATTTCATGTATGATTTTAAAAATTCTGACACTTTGAGGAAACTGAAATAATATAATAAATAAGAGCATTATTAAATATTACTGCACATTACTTAATATATATAAATTTTGTTAAATGTAATTTTTAGGGAGATTTCTAAATATTTGAGGCAATTTTAAGGAGTTTTGACATTGGTTTAGGCATAAATATTTTATAGAGTTGGTATCACTGGTCCTTGACTGTCATTCCGTACGGAAATTTCCGAATGTGTGTGGCGACCTGGCGACTCGTACTCGTACTAAATGTATGGAGCAGTTGCGTCCGGAATTCCGAACGGAATGTCTATGATTCGGAATTCCGAATCATAGACATTCTTCATTCATTCAAAACGGTGGTTTTGGGACCTCACATCAGAGTCCTATAAAGATTGTATTCAAAAAAAAATGCGTGGAATATTTTAGCCGACAAATTAAAAGAAATTGACCCAAGGGCCAACGCCGCGTCTGCCAAAAAAAATTGACAATCTAAGGATATCCTCTATCCTATCCTTATCCTACTATCCTACTTCCTACTAGTCCTACTAATATTATAAATGCGAAAGTTTGTAATGATGTATGTGTGTGTGTGTTTGTTGCTCTTTCACACAAAAACTACTGAATGGATTTTCATGAAACTTTGCAGTAATATAGCGTAGACATCGGAATAACATAATTTGTTAAAATTTATAGAGATTTTTGAAGGGACTGGTTCCCCGAAACGAAGTGAGGGCGGGTTTTACTAGTCTTATATAGGTCGAGCGTAGAGACGTGATAGTCGCGCGACGGTCTTTTTACACTGATGTTTCAAACCAACACTGATTGGTTTGAAACCGTGTAGCCGGCAAAGCGCAACTCGTGCTGTTTCTGTTTCAAACCACCGTTTGAAACCGTGTGGCACATGCAGTGTCTAATCCATAGTCCTTAATAGATCAATGCACAATTTGTGATCAATGCTTTTCACTAGCGCCTCTATATAGCGGAAAATTCACACGCGGTTACAATCATTAGGTAGGTATCATATCACAGTCTTGCGCGTAATAGTTCGCAATTGAGATCGAACGACTTAGTTCGCTGCTCCGAAACGAACTAGTTCGCTCTGTTCGTTCGTTAGTTCGTGTTTACTGTTTAGTATTTCGTTCCCCGCTCTTCGCAGCAGGAGCTGTTTTCAAAACGGGCGAACTATCTGCCTTGAACTGAATGTATTTCGTTCGCTCGTTCGTTTTGATATTGTTTCTGCTGCCACGTGATTATTGAATACAATACAAACATCGCTACAATCAACAATGGACAAAAAATTATATTTATTAATCTATGAATCATAATATTCATAATTTTAGCCGATTTAATTTTATCTATAAATTAATACATGAAGCAAGAACTTTGGACCCCCTTTTACGAAAATTGCGAGGACGGAGGAGTATGAAATTTGGCATACTTATAGTTTAGGTATATGTAGGAGAAGTGCGAACGGGTTATTTTTCAATAATAATGCTTTTTTAATTAACCGTCACCCACCTCACTCATTCGTCACGAGTCACGAACGAGTGAACTGTTAAGCGGGAAATGTGGGGATCTAGTTCGCGTAGGTAGTTCGCCTGTGGGAGTCATTCTTGCGAACTAGTTCGTTCGCGAATTACACAAGACTACTGATATCAGTTGACATTGACAGCACTGAAAATTGGAGTATTGATGTGAAGTGAATTTTCCTTTTTTCGCGTTCATTCAGCAGTCAGAATCTGAACAAACGGTCATATCATACGAATAGTCCGGAAAATAATAAAGCAGTTGTTGCTGTGCTCGATTGCTTATAATAATAAGTGTAATTGAAATTTAAGCACTGATAAACTAAAGTGTGGTATACGAAAAGCAATCGTATGTGAATTGGATATTAGACATTCGGTCAACTTATCAACAGGTGAAGAGATGGCTCCTGGACGCAGCAATTCGGAAACTTCTCATTTAGTTTCCTCTTCTCCCAATCCCAAACCGAATTACATAAATATCGTTAACAACGTATGTGCGTTAGTTTTCACCGGTATAATCTGTTACTGCTGCTTTATAGATGGAGTACTTCTGTTTTCCTTCCACCCTTTGCTGATGTCCCTCGGGGTAAGTTAATGAAGGCATGTATTTTGAATGTGTGGATGTTTATTTCTAAGTGTGACTCAATTGAATTAATTGGTTTTGTATATTCCATTTTGAAAGTAATGCAATACATCAATAAACATTTTAAATGATAGTTTTGTAACTTCGAATGGTTTTTGTTTTAGTGGTTGGTGATTATGGCAACAGCAGTGAATGCTATCACACCGGGTGATCTTGCTACGGAATGGATGCCAATGCGACTGCGCAGCGCTCGCCATTGGGTGCTGCAATTGTTAGCTGGTATAACTACTCTTATTGGATTTTTAATTATTCTCTCCAACAAGATCATTCAAGAAAAACCTCATTTTGTGTCATTACATGCTAAATTTGGATTATCTGCATTGATTTTCATGATAATTACTTACACTGGAGGATTAGGTGCTCTGTACAGCCTCAAATTAAAGAACTACTTGGCTCCCATATACATTAAGCTCCTTCATGCCTTCTTTGGTTTAGTGACCTTCCTTTTAGGTATCATAACTATTATCCTAGGCACTTTTTCAGCATGGTGGTCCTTTGGTGAAATTTTACGCTATACCTGCTTAATACTGGCATTACTTGTAATGCTCTTTACTATTTTGAGGCCAGCCTTAAAAATATATTTTCGTCTCCAGGAGAAATTGGTTGGCCACTAAATTAAATTCATACACTAAATTAATACAAAGATAAATCTAACTCATTCCACAATGCAGACAATGTAAATGGTATATTGAAAATGATATATTAGTAATTATTCTTATTATATTAATGATGATGATCTTATATTATTAATGAGGATGGTGATGATTGGTCCAGTTGGTAGATCAACAATATCATGAAAAAAATTATGGCAATTCAGAGAATTACTTGTATTGTAAGTTATGAAATGACCAGTTGTCACATTTGACAATATTGTAGGTTCAATGACTAATGTTACGGACTATAGAATGTTATAAGTGTCTCAAAAAAACATAAAACTAGGGGAATCTCACTAATTTATACTTATTAAACCCTTATCTAGAAACTAAACAGTGCTGAGACATCGTAACTGAACAAATTCCATTTATCTCACCTTGAGCAACAGTGGGAAAGTGAGGACTAATACTGTATCAGTCTAAATAGTTTTCCAATCACCACATTGTATGTGATAATTTCTTAGAAGTTAGAATGGATATAGTATATTATTATATCTATCATTAAAAAATTACATTTATATACAAACTTTTCTGTAGACCTATAAAAGAGGATTATCCTACCCATACCTTGTTTTGTTATATCTCAAAGGAGAAAGAAACGTTTTCACTAAAGCTCCCAGACGGACTGATTTTTCCGACATGAGAGCCCCAGCAGATGGCGCATTTTAAAACGCGCAGAAGACGCGCGTTCACCGCGCGTTGAACACGATACAAACGCGCGTTGAAAGCGATACAAACACGCGTATGAAGCGCGTTCGAAAACCCGTTTGATGGCCGTACAAAGGGCAAGAAGGCCTACTACGAAAAACGAACTTTGATATACATACGTTACGTCGACGTTCGTACTTGAATTTCCTACCACAAAATTGATTGTATCTCGAATAATGAACATAATTTTTGTGTTGGAGAATGCTGCTTATGTGAGCAATATTTCCTTAAAAAGTATTGACGACCGTGCGATCCGTCATCCGTCCATTACGTTCGTTTTTGCGCGTATAAGTACGTGCAGTAGCCGCGCGTTTCCTGATAGTTCCGTACCGAGGTTTATTACAAGGTTGCGTTCAAAAGTTCAAATCGCGTTTGAAGCGCGTATACGCGCGTCGTCAGTGCGTTTTTAAATACGCCGTGTGCTAGGACTCTTATCGTCATACTTCAATAGATTGATACAAAACATTTATCATTAATCATTATTATTTTTATAAAATTCTTTGTTACTGAGTGACTTACTGACAGACAATGCATAATGTGTAGGGTAGAATTTCATTATGTTGCATTCATATCTACCGCGACGCGCAGACAGACACACACGTCGCGTGGCAGACAAAACAATTTCCTTGAAAATGCTGCCGTGTCTGCGAATAATAATGTATGAAATGAAATTATTTTGTCAGCCACGCCACGTGTCTGCCACGCACGATGCCCGTAGATATGAATGCAGCATTAGACGTAATAATACACCCAACGAAAGAATGTGCATATTATTAAATTTTTGTTAGGGTATAACATCATGCCATCGTCGTCACAGCGTCGCGTCGTCGCGTCGTTTGTTCGTCGTTTGTCTTTCGGCGTCGTCCCAGAAAACCGTCCGTACACACAGGGCGACATATAAGTTGAAAAATATAATTATGTTCCGCCTTTCCCCATTTCAAACATTGCAGAATTAGTCTATGAGGCTTACTTTTTTCTTAATAACTTATAAACAGCTTATAAACCTCCGTATAGTGAGTACAACAAACTTATCAAACCATATAAAATGTACATTTGGGTCTCCATGACTCGCATGGATGGCAAAATACTTATTATCCCAGCTGGTATACGATTGCGTACGTACGTTATGTTCTTGTGCAAACAAAATGTTTTAACAAGCATAATTAATCGACTTTTATCAAACGGACCACTTAAGTTTTACTCTAAAATTCGAAATCCGGTTGGAAAATACTACCTATGACCAATAAGAAACACGTCACACCGGCCAATTAGGTGAAATCTTTTCGTTTAATTTTCGTAACCGATTCCGCTGGAGACCGGGCGTGAATTAAACAATTTTCTCCACCAATAAGAATTATGACGATGCAACTAAGACAAAATATAATAAATAATATAAATTTGATTGATTTTTCACAATGAAACATGGAAATACCTTGTTGAGAGCAAGATTATATTATTTTTGGGCATTTTGAATTAATAATCATTTATTTTTATATTCTATATTGATTGACCATTGATGCATTAACTAATTGAACAGTTTCAATAACTTTTTTGTTGCTCCATTTGTGTTTATTGTTTCTTCCTGTTTGTACCTACATACTAAGGTAGGTAAAATTAATAATATAATTTCACTTTAATCGTACTTAAGATCGAGTTAACAAATAAGTATTTTGGAATGTCCAAATACCTATTGTCTGCAAAAACCTTAAATGTTGATGATTAGTGATTCAAATTAACAGCTAGTCATTTCAAAAAACTTGAGCATGGAATTAGACTGTTCATTTTTTACTCGTTAAATGTAATTAATTTTTGTAATTATCTAAAGTTTCATGATATTGTAAATGACACTATCGGACCGCAACATCTGTAGTCACATTGAATGTTTATAATATTTAAGCGAGTAGGGTCTGCTGTAGAAGCATTTTAAGTATCAAAGATCTGGGCTATTGCATAATATTAATATTAAGATACCTACAGGTTTCTCTTAAGTATGTGAAATGGTTTTTAGATCTCGTATCATGAATTATTCATATTACAAAGTTTCGAATATATAGGTTAATTGTAATTGCTTTTTGAATTTTTTCTAGAATATTATTTTTTAAGATGACGTTATCTCTATACGGAGCACAAATATACATTCAATGATGTAATGTAGTGACGCTGATTACCGTAACACAGCTGAAACTTACAATGCTCACAAGTAATGATGCCGCTCGATAGGCTACTATCGATAGACTATCGATAGTCTATCGATAGTGTGGCAATAGTGAGACTATCGATAGTACTATCGATAGTATTGAAAAAATCAATACTATCGATACTATCGATATCTTTGTTATATCTCGTTTCAACGTGTGACGTACCTAATTAAATTGTAGTGCCCCCAGAGTATACTCCGTAACCTTATCTATGAAAATAAGTATTTAAAATATAAAGTAGGTATATAAAGTTTTTATACGTTAACTATTTCTGAGAAAGATTTTCCGATTTTATGAATAATTTTTAAATTTTCCTAAGCCAGTAGCTGTCCTTTTCGAGACCTTCTACTGGTCGCACTGACTTCTGATGGATAAAACTACCTCAAAAGTATTTCCTACGCATCATAGTTTTTTATTATTCATTTTCCGTGTAACTTACGGCTCGTTTTATTAAGGCACACAGGTCTTCGTGATTTTGGCATTAGTGTTGGTAGCCATTTTTTACAAAATAATAATGAGGGGATATATTCTTCAGTTATGCTATACAGATTAAAATAATATACAATCATACTAAATACTTACATTACTTTTGTCAATTGCAGATAACCACTGTCATGTTGTTAATGGTTAATGTTATGTTACATTCTGGGCTAAAACTGTGTTAAAGCCTGACCACCTGACCAGGAATATAGACCCTGCATTGAGAGCGTTAAAGTTTTCATTTTTGTGGCAACAGAAGTTATAGTAACGCTCATGTTATTTTGGCAACAAAGTCCGAAATGTTAAGGAAATAAATGTTACTTTAAAGGAAACATTATTTTAGCAAATAGAAAACCAATTTTTTTCACGACTATGAACTTTTGACTAAGGTACTTTGGGGTAATACCGGACGGATTTACGACAAGTTCGAAGGATGTTGTAAAACTTAAATTTTGTGAGTTCAGTACCTAAGTGCTATGTCAATGAAATATAGTGCAAACGGATGATGAATAAACATAGCATAATTTAAAATAGCATTTCTCTTCGTACACTCAATATTTTATTATTTATACGCTTAGAAAAACTCGATATATTTTTTTATGAGTATAATCACAATTTGGTCATTAAGGGGGAAGTTCGGACAGTAATTTAAAACTGTTTCTATTGCAAAGAACACAAGGTGTATAACAAGGATATATCCGATCTTTTCTGTGCTTTAATATGATATCAATGAAATCTATATAAGGCTATGAACATAGATGTTCCAGATGATTACTTTTTTTCGCTCTTTTTTTCGTTCGGGCTGTCCGATCTTACCCCTTATTTTAAACTTAGGCGATTTAATGGTTCCCAAAGTTTAGGTTCTATCGACATTTGTCTCTAATAGAATTGTCGTTAAATTGTTACAAGTGAATGACCTTTACTTACTACTTACTTCTTTATGTACGTATACAAATAGTAATTTCAAGCAAATTTATGTGTTTAAATATAAGTAAAACTATGGATATGAGAGAGTGATAAAGGGAAGCCAAGGAGACTAGAGCCAAATTATGAATTGGTAGAATTGTTTTTAAAATAATAAGCGTGTACATTAGTAGAAAATTAGATTTATTAAGCTTTAATAATTATTTTTATTATTATTAATAAGCACATACATTTAATAATTATAGCTGTTAATTTTTTCTAAATGTTCTAAATTATATATTTTGTTAGCGATGTATGCATTTAATCTAATATGATACTTTAAGTTACGTTGCTTATTCTTTAGTCAGATTTTTGTTATTATAATCTATGTTGGTTTTTAATCATATATTATAAAAGTTTGACAACCACTACAAATTTCATCACTTGGCGCTGATCGGATATTTTTATCCGATCTTCACCTGAGGAGGATTACACCGGATTTCAGCCTGCAGAGATACTAGACGGATATCAATTAATTCTATCTAATTACCACTGCTTAAATTTTAGTATTCAGGCAAAATAATAATAAAATACATTATACTTTCGCTACAATATTCAATAAAAAATTGAGGGGGAAGACCGGATGGACAAAAATTTTGGAAAATTTAACTTGTTAACTTTAAAAGCATGTAGCATACGTGCGTCTTGCAGGAGCTACTGGCGGCCACTGCCACTGCGGGGTGAGGCGTAACAAAATTATATTTCGCGCAGTGTGGCTAACATTGAAAAATAAAGCCAAAATAGTGAGTTATTTGACGGTCCAACGGTCTTACCCCACCACCGATCTTACCCCAACGCACCTTATATCTTTTGGCATTTTGGCACAAAATAATCACTTAAAGCAACAGAATACACCACGACAAACAACTCACTGACAAGCAATTTACGAGGGACGCTTAGAAAGTAAATGCTGCCAGTAAAACAAATTAGTTCCATGAGCTTACCGCAATACGGCGAGGTTTTCTATATTCCTGGCTTAGAATAATGACACTATTATTCTAAGATTCTTTCTGTACGTCTATTATGAGTTTTTATAACTATACTCGCTAGCGACTATCGTTTAGAATTTGTATGAGAATCCGTACAGTGCCTCTAGCGGTTACGATGTTGAACTACAATTGGTATTATGAGTGGCGATCGAATATTCTACTACTACAGTTACATAAACTACACTACTTGCGGTCATATTTTACTTACAATTTGGTAAGTATTACGAGTCGCAAATTTGACAGATCCTATAGTAAATTACGTTAACCGTAGTAGTTACGGCACTCACGCTATTTTTTATGGTGAAAAGTCACTATCGAAATTAAATGTCATTAAATATTGTCATTAAATCATGGCTAGGCATTATTTTGCTTGGCAAATGATTCACGCGGCCGAACGCAGAGATGAAAATAATGAAATTTTGAACTTGCGAAATCAACAAAATATTTAGCAACCTTTGATGTTTTAAATGTCTAGATTGAGCGTCGCCCTACAATGAAAACAATAAAAAAACAAGGCAACATTATCAAGCATGTGTGCGTGCAGGAGATGTTTTACCCGTTCGTCTATTGTCTATGTGTGCGTAATGATATAAAAATTGTGACTAACAGTTAGCTACAATTTTTTGATACGTTTGCGCGGATTCGATGATCCATCTAGATATTTAAAACATCAAAGTTAGCAACACTTTGACACCACAGTTTGACACTGACTGCGACTGACGCAGAACGCAAATGTACTTAATTAAATTGAAAAGGTCCCAAACCGCCATTATATTCCACTCTTGTTTCACATTTCCTAATTTAGTCGGGTTACAGAGCGTCCATATACTTGTTTTTTTAATTTCACACGTGTTGGCTCGCTGGCGAGGGTCTTGTTCTATCCTTGTTGACATCATAATAAAAGAAAGAGATAGTATTACTCATGGCTCATGGATGCCAACATAACGTAACGCAAACTATACCGTCTCCCGTATTTACGATACCCGCTGTAGTTTCGTTTTCCAAAACTCTAGCTATGCGCACTATTCGAGCTGCGTTTACTCGTCAACTACAATAGTAACGTCCTTTGCGTTTACTACAACAACTCATAATAGAGGTACTGGTCTACCTATAAGTCAAACTTTATAGTTCATTTTGTCGTTTATGTTTTTTCGAAGTTATTATTTCAGTTGTAAGAAAAGTACCTACCTAAAATATAACTGTGATAGGTTCATTCTTGCTTTACATTATATTTATTTTACAAACCGTACTTAATAAGAATAAATAGTAATTTTAAGAAAAAATATTTAAGTACTTTCTTATTTTTCCACAATGGAATAATATCATGTAAGTATTTTTTTAAATAATGAAGTTTGTGATAATGCCTGACAATCTTCATTTGAAAAAGAATTTAAATCCAACTATTTTTATAGTTAAAGTTTATTTTTAACGTTTACATTTTTACGGTAATTGTGATAAAAATCCTAACGAACTGGAATTATTTTGAATTAATCTTGTATTTTACTAGAACTGTAAACAGTGTCTATAATGCGTATTATATTATACTAGCGGCCCGCCCGCGGTTTCACCCGCGTGGATCCCGTCCTCGTGAGAATATATGCATGTATTATACATAAAAACCTTCCTCTTGAATCACTCTACCTATTACAAAAAACCGCATCAAAATCCGTTGCGTAATTTTAAAGATTTAAGCATACAGACAAACAGACAGACAAAAATAGCGACTTTGTTTTATACTATGTAGTGATATTTAGGTACTAATTTAAATTAATTAGTCATTTGACATAAATTAACAATATTCCATAATTATTATATCTGTCTACTTAATTAAATGAAAATAAATGTCTTCCTAAAATTGATGCGATTTGGATTAGGTACTTATCCTGTAATTGTCCTACCTAATAAATGAATGCGATATAATTATGTTTAAAGCTTATAGAAGGCACAAATCATGACATTATTGTGCAGGGCTAAATGGTGAACGATATTTATATCGAACAAGCCCCACATTTGCTCCATACATCACAACTTTTTATTAATAAGTGTTAGATATTTAAGCAAAACATTAAATGATAGATAATGAGGCTCGTAATATATTTTACATGAAGTTATTTAACCGAATTTAGTGCCAAATATTTTATTGCATATGTACCGTCATATTTTTATAGAAAATATTATAAACATAAGTCATCATAATTATCACATCGCATGCAAAACTGTTGTTTTAGGCTGGTTGTTAAATGTTTCAAATGTATGTATCTCTTATATAGAAGCATAATTTTAATGGGCGTAGATCTACTTATATCTAAGCTTTTTGTGTGACTCAAGTTCTTAGGGCTTGCTACGTTGAAACCCGCGGAGACAACTGAATGAACTAATAGGTACCGATACTACCGATGCAAACATCACACCGGCGAAAATTAATTGGACGAGACAGAACTACGTACGCGACAGGTCGACATGGCAATCGGGGTATGAGGTGAGGCGCAGGGGAAGTGACACCCCGCAAACTGCACGTCACCCGCGCGCTCCTTAGTATTAGTGCTGCACGAGCCCATATCGATAAGGATAAAATAAAATAATAAATGGAATGGTAAAATAATAAGTGAAGTGGAATGGTAATGAAAGATTTTATCATAGAAGTCGGAGAAACTAGTGACGAAGAGTCAGTTGTCACTAAGTGCTTGTAGCGATAATAGTACTTATGAGCTTATTTGATATTTATTGTGATGAATAAAATATTCTAATTCTATAACAAAAATTGTTTTAAATTGTTGTAGCTCATTTCTTATCTATATTAAATTATTTAAATATTTACTTGTCTGTCTATCAACAATATTAATTCTAGTGTAGTCATAAGTGCTAGTACCACAATAGCCTAAACTGAATAAATCTGATTCATTTTCATTTTACTTATAATAAACCTTATTTTATTAATGTTATTCATATTTTGTTGCGTGGAAAATGTATCGATATAAACCTAGTACGTGATGCCACATCACTAGAAAATTGCCATGTCAACTTGTCGCGTACTACCTATACTCCGACTTTTAATTCGATGCAG
Source organism: Hesperia comma (assembly GCA_905404135.1). Taxonomy (NCBI): domain Eukaryota; kingdom Metazoa; phylum Arthropoda; class Insecta; order Lepidoptera; family Hesperiidae; genus Hesperia; species Hesperia comma. The sequence continues at coordinate 7,133,969 of FR990020.1, forward strand.
TAAAATGACATTTCCAGTGTTACCGTTTTTTATTATCACAAAAATAGTGATGTAACCTGGACACAAATTATTCGATTTGATGAAAATATTAATCGGATTATAATCGTTTCGCATAATTTAGCAAACTGCTAAAATAATGTATGAAGTTATTACAGGATCAATAACTACATATAAAAATACGATTGATATCAATAATCTCCTAGATTTTTAATTATTAAGCGCTTTTAGTGCATGTTATGTACTAAAAGCATGCATGCACCGGTGTTTATTACTATATAATTTTAAATTAATAACCTTTCCGTATTGTTTTCTGAATTTGAATTATATTTTATTAACATATATTATAATAGACATATTGAGAAAAGAATAATCGAATAATCAAAACATCGTTCGTTAATCGTGTAAGTTATCACCATTATTGAAAATCTGGCAACATTATTACAAAGTCGGAGTATAATACTATCGCCAACCCCTCTTGATGGCAAATAAAAATAAAACAGAGGCCAGTGTCAAAATTATACTTAAATGTTCTCTGGCAGTAACTGGTGCAACACTACACATTTTTTTGTGTAAATATAATGTGTGGTCATTCATATTCTACGGCGGGTTTTAACTTAAAAACGGATGTATTTCTCGGCTATTAAAAAATACATTTTACAAAATATATCTGTAAGGGTGTCCAGACCAATCGATCGATTATCGATCGATGGTATCGATCGATGGTGAAAACGATTAATCGACGTCGATCGATCAATTGGTCTTAGTAAAAACTATCGATCGACGTCGACCAGTCGATTCCACCTACGATCGCTGCCGTCGATCGACGATCGATCGATTGGTCTGGTAACACCCTAAGTAATATTTAATGACGCTTAATATAAAAAAATGTCTGTAGAGCATGTGAAACAACAATGATTATAATATTATGACATATATTATGTATATGTGTGTACCTAAATTACAATATATTGGATGCTAAATTATGACAGCTGTGTTTTGATTTTTTCATATTTTATACCTTCTCTTCGTAACCGCTTACAATACCGTGCCGTTCAGTTACAATTTACAATATGAATGAGTGCTAGTGTACTAATAGGTTAGATACACATTAATTTGTGACGAGATGATAAATCCCAATCAGAGCTGACCGTCATAATATACAAGGTGAGTATAATGTATTGGGATAAAAATGGTCTGTATTAATTTTTTGATACAAAGACTATAAATTTTTAAACCGTTGGACTGGCAATGTTTTTGGTTAAATAACATATCTACCTCAATTTAAAAGTAAAAATATAGTCTTTATTCCTATTTTAAATTGCATTGGCCTGACACCCTGAAACTTGACCAAAAATTCTGCCAGACCACTTTCAAAAATTCCCTTCTCGCTATGAGTTAGGTGCGAATGTGCGATGTTTCTGTTTTACTCTACCAATTGTCGTTTTTTTATATTGTTATCATTCGATAATTGTGTGACAGAGTAGTAACATCATCCTTTTTTTTTACAATATATATAATATTTAATACATTTACGTATGTATGTCCCGTGGCCGTACCTTGCCACGGGAGGATGTGGGACTCCGCGGGTTGCGTTAACGCAAAGCACCACGACTACCCACTAAAAACCCCTCTACGGTTCCTACTTCCAGAGTCAGTAAGGAAAGGAGGTATCAGCTAGGCCTTATCGTCGGTACAAAAGTCAACTCGCCAATCTGCAAATGACAAAAATGTTCAGGAAGGTAGGTAGGATTTTAATAAAAAAAAGTATGTATCGTTGTAAATCAGGGCTTTCTTAAAATCAATTCAAGTTAATGAATTTGTATACTATTGCCACAGATACAATATTTTGCCACAATATGGGTTGTGTAAAAAATATTGATGTCCAATATATTTATGTCAAAACTGCCAAAATTACACTTTGGCTAGTTGACTTTTGTACCGACGTATATGTGACCTCGTTCTCCTTGCATGGTCTGCTTCTTTTCAGACTCTACATCTGGCACTTCCGCTTCCTCCACTCATTCTACACTGTGGTTTTTTTTTTTATGTCGTAAAGGTCGCTGCGGCATAAGTACGCCGCCTGCGTCCTAAACGCCTTCGTCTCTGGGGATCGGCTAAGGGGTCCTCTTCGCGGGTCCTCTCCGCAGCCTCCTTTTGGGAAAGTACCGCCTCGCAGTACTTCCCCACTGCCTGCCAAAACCTAACGCTTTCGACCATCTTCCTGACCACCGTTGCCAGCGACAGGTCCCTACCAATTGCAGCCATCAAAACAGCCCTCTCAGACGACCATGCGGGGCATACCTCCAGCGTGTGCTCAGAGGTGTCCTCGGCCGCACCGCAGTGATGGCATTCAGGGGTTGGTTCTCTTCTCGCAATGTTACACAGGTACCTACCGAAGCAGCCGTGCCCAGTTAGTACCTGTGTCATACGATAGGACAACTTTCCACCCTGCCGCTTAATCCACTCCTTGAGGACTGGACGTATCGCATTGACGGTGCGAAGCCCAGCCGTTGGTCGTTCCAGTCGGTCACTCCATATTCTGAAGGCAAGTTCTTCAGCTTCTGTCCTCCACGCCCTTAACTGGTCAGTCGTAGGCGGACCGCTCTGAGCTTTCGCCTCCGCCGATTTTACGTACATCGCTGCGAAGGTCTCAGCCTTTAAATCCCACGGGATGGAGCCGGCAACTACGCAAGCGGCCTCGTATGAAACCGTGCGGTAGGCTCGGGCTATTCGAACCGCCATCACCCGCTGCGACTGACGTAGGCAAGCCTTGCCTGGGGGCAGGGGCGTGCGGTCCTTGTAGGCATAAATGCAGTGCATTACTTGCCATTTACGATATTTTAATATAACGTTTGTACGTTTTAGATGACTTTAATTAACAGTAAATACTTAAATGAATATACAAAATATAATAACTTAAAAACGCCAAATATTTTATAAATAACACGTGTTTGCGTATTTGCAAGCAAAAGAACCCCAGGCGTTTGAACATCGTTTGTAAGTAATGCCAGCGCGGTCGGCAGGAGATTTGTTTGCATCTGTGTAGTAATTTTGGTGTCCGTACACAGTTCGCAAACGCACACATTCATATAATATCTATAGCAAGGCATGCTGGCAGGCTTTCGAACCGAACACGTCCTCGGAAGTAATCGGACATTTTCGTGCTTATAATCCGAGGAAATCAGGTATGCACATTACGCATTTTTGACGTGACAACGTCTTATAAATTGGTTTGCCGGGTGGCACTTCAAGAAACTGCGTTAGTAGCTCCGCTCACGTTACTTATAGTAGCTACGGCGTACACACGTTGGCGTGTTTCAGAAAATGGTACAGCGCCATCTCTGGAGAAGTAGAGTAATCTAGTTTGTTACCTCACTTAGTTGTGACTAATGGTTAATGGTCTAACGGTTAGCAGCGCTAGATGGGGGATGGTGTTACAATGTATGTTTTAAATATAATTCTTTGTATACGTTTACCCCATGAAGATACGGGAACGCAGGGTCAACTTCACAAATAACCACAACTGCTTCCAAACCCAAAATAGCAGTTTATTATAAAACCAAAGAAGTCGACACATTGCCCTTTACAAATTTTTCTCTTATATAAACTCCACGTTACACTCGTTAGCGCGTTTCACAAATTGGTACAATGCCATCTTGTTTACAAGTGAGGAACTATTTAACAAAAATAAAACATTAAACTTAAATTGCTTCCGCCTTCACATGACGGTTAGACAGTATAAATAAATGTTTTAAATTGTTACTATTATTTCATCCTTCTTCCTACTATACGAATGAATATTCACATTAAAATTATTTTACCACTCAAAGTCGTTGTCACGTAAAACTTTCGCCCGTATACCGACTTTACAGGCAACCAATTTTTTGTTTAGTAGGGTTATATTTCGCGCCAGCCATGTTTATTTTATTACTTTTCATGTGACGAGCTTACGTATTACATAATTGTTTGCGAATTGCGAGTTATTAATATAGTTTTCATATAAGATTTTTTCATTTTAACATTTGAAAGTGCGTACATTTAATAGTTTATTACTGAGTTACTATAATAATTGTAGTGATTTGCTTTTACTAGTGCTAGTCTGTTGAATTTTTTAAAATGTTGGATTGTGAAGTTTGTGTGGATAATGTGTGTTTACTAAAACTTAAAAATAACAAGTTCTCACTATTGTCATTCAGTGAAAAGAATCAAATTGTGTCTAAAGGTAGGTGTGTACCCGAGTTACAAAATTTAAACCAGCAAAAAGGGAATGTAACTCGAAAGTTTCATGTCAAAAGTTATGAAACGTATAACTAGCTGTGTGGTTGTGTACACACGACTAAATTATATTGTTTTCCTTGCATATTGTTTAGTAATTCTAGTACAGTGTGGACTGATTCAGGATATTCAGATTTAAATAAATAATTGCATTAATTTACATCGGGATTTTTAGTAATCTCAAGTAACCAGAACCTTGAATATGTGAAAATTGAAGCTGACTAGGTGAGTAATTATAATATTTTAGCTTATTATTTTATTTATCAGAATTTCTTCCGCTGCGACGATCGATCGCTGTTTTGTCTGCGTTGCCGTTAGGGCATGATATCCGGATATCCCGATATCCGTATTATCCGGATATCCGCCCGAAAATACTATCCGGATAATAGAAGACCTATTATCCGGATAAAACGGATAGTAATAATTTTATACTATTTGACCATTTGGAGACATTTTGTTTGCTTAATTATTACGAAAATATGATATTTTATGTTTTATTTGGTTATTTGGAGATTGCCTCTGCAACTTCTACCACATTTTGACGTGACAACGTCTTATAAATTGGTTTGCCGGGTGGCACTTCAAGAAACTGCGTTAGTAGCTCCGCTCACGTTATGCGCTTACAATGAGTGCGAGTGAGAGGCACGCGTCCCTTCCACTCGGGCATGGTTAGCCCGCCTAAGAGCGAGAGAGACAGACATAAAAAGTGAAAGGCACGCGTCCCTTCCTCCTTAACATTACTTATGGTAGCTACGGCGTACACACGTTGGCGTGTTTCAGAAAATGGTACAGCGCCATCTCTGGAGAAGTAGAGTAATCTCGTTTGTTACCTCACTTAGTTGTGACTAATGGTTAATGGTCTAACGGTTAGCAGCGCTAGATGGCGGATGGTGTTACAATGTTTTAAATATAATTCTTTGTATAAATAAATGTTTTAAATTGTTACTATTGTGACAGCCCTGGCGTACCTCGCTAAACAATAAACAATAGGGGCCATAAATATGCCAGGCGAAACAATAGAACAATGGACGGCCGTCTTGAGAGTACGCACGCGCACGACGCTTCGACCATTACGGCAATAGTCATACGGGCGAAAGTCGGTTGCAAGGAACGTTCTCGAATCTTGTTCGGAGCGGGTCCGCGGAATTAGCGAGAAAGTTCTGGATTGGCGTGAATGGTGCGTGAGGGGTATAAAAAGGAGCGATCGGCCAACCGCAGACATTCTAGTTTCGGAAGCGAAACCAGGAAGATACCAGCGATACCTACGAGCGATACCAGTGAGAAGTGAAGTGATTTCTACGTGCGATACAGTGTTCGACGAGTGTGTTTACGAGTACCTACGTGCATAGTGTTGTGGTGTGTACTGTGTACATCGTGTAATTTGTGTATCTACGAGTACAAATAAAGTCTTTGTGGTATATTTTGGCATTTTCTCGAACCCAGTACTCCTGACACGTAACAATTGGTGACAGAAGCGGAATGCCTGTAGTACCGCAAAGTGAAGAAGGGATTCGTACGCGACGGCAGACGGCATTGGATGCCGCCCGGATGGAGTCGCCGGGTCGTGATCGCATGGAAACGGAGACCACCGCTGGACCACCGACTACATCAGCTGCAGCAGTACCGACACCGAGTGCATTCGATATGGCCTCCTTGTTAACCGTCTTACAGCGCATGGAAAGTAAAATGGAGAGCCAGCGCGAAGCCATACAACGGAGCCAGCGCGAAGCAATGGAGAACCTAGAAAGTAAACTAGGGACAATCGACGCAAAGCTCGATGGTTTCCAGGGAGATTTGAACATTTTGAAGGAGGATTTAGAAATTGTGAAAGTGCGTACATCCGAGCACGACCAAGCCCTCAAAAGCCACGACGCATCAATTAACAGCCTCAGTGCGTCAGTAAACTTCCACGAAACTAGGCTCGTGGATTTGGACAACAAGCTGCAAAAAATGAAGGTTTTGGGCACGGCAGCAACATGTTCAGGCCCTGGGGCCCCGAAATTTAAGGTCCCAAGTTTCGACGGCACGACCTCGTGGACGGCGTTCAGGCATCAGTTCGAGGTAGTTGCAAATGGGAATGGCTGGGAGGACGAGCACTCGTTGGCGGCACTCACCTTAGCTCTTCGAGGGGAGGCACTGCTGGTCCTTGAGAACCTGCCCGCCGAGCGACGCACCTTGGAGTCGCTATTTAAGGCATTGGAAGCTCGATACGGGGAGAAGCACCTTGAGCATGTATATCGTGCGCAGCTCAAAGACCGGTCACAGAGGTCGAGCGAAGGACTGCAACAATGGGCTACGGAGATCGAGCGCCTCGTACGCCGAGCCTATGCGTCGAGTTCCACACCCGTCGAAGACAAAATATTAGAGGCCTTCGTCAGCGGCATACGGGATCCTGAAGTGAGAGCAACGGTGCGCTTGGGTCATCACGCAACCTTGGAAGCAGCTTTAGCGCACGCCCTTGAAGTAGAAGCGGTACGAAGTGACTATAAAGGTTATAAGGTGCGCGAAGTGGTGGCAGCGATTCAACCTCGTACTGGGCCTATCTGCTACGGATGCGGTGAACGAGGCCATATAAGGATTAACTGCCGGACTCGGAAGCAACCGAAATCGGTGTCGACCGCTACCCAAGTCGACACCCAGGAGCCGTTAAACTAAGAGGCGCCAGCGCCGCGGGGCGGGCACTGGCTGGACTTCGTCGAGCCCCTACTGTTTTGGTATCACAAGCTTGTGACGGGAACAGCCTCGTAACTACTGGAGAAATAAATGGCATACCCTGTCGCTTTACGATTGACACGGGAGCATCGAAATCCATCGTTCGACCGGAACTACTCAAGCGGACTATCATGTGGGAAAATGGACGACCATCATGCAATCTGCAGACAGCGACAGGCCAGCCAGTGACCGTCCTTGGAGTTACGGAAGCAAGACTGAAACTCGGAAGTGACATCTACACGCAGTCTGTTTTAGTAGCGAATATAACTGATGACTGCATTATCGGACTGGACTTTCTACGGGCACATCACTGTATAGTTGACATAGCGAAAGGAGTGTTAAGCTTCCCGGATCAAGAAGTCTTCTTGGACGGTTCATGTTCAGGAGCAGTGTACTGTTTAAGGACAGTGAAGCTGGCACCCAGATCGGAAACCTTGGTCAAGGTTAGGTTTCCCGAAAAGATACAGCTGGACCGATGTGTCGTAGTGGAAGACTATGGAGATCATCCCAGTTGGATCACGGCAAGGACACTGCTCATGACCAAACGCGACGCTAAGTTAAAGGTCATCAATCTTAGCAGCGTGCCGATACATCTCGGAAAGAATACAGTCATTGGCCGATGTGAAGCCGTGGATAGCTTGAGGAAGGTCCAAGAAAACTCAGACAAACCTGGATCAACGGATCACATGACATCTTTGCTGGAGGCGACCAGGAGTAATTTGAGCTCTGAGGAATATACTCAGGCAGCAAAGTTGTTGACGGACTACAAAGACATCTTTACCAGAGGAGATAGCGACCTTGGAAGAACAAATCTTGTCACTCACCCAATAGATACTGGCAATACTTCACCGATCAAGCAAAGACCGAGACGAGTACCATTGGCAAAGGAACACGGAGTTGCAGAAATGATCGAGGACATGGTGCGCAGCAAGGTGATCGAGCCGTCAACTAGCCCTTGGTGTTCACCTGTGGTACTCGTGAAGAAGAAGGATGGCAGTACTAGATTCTGTGTTGACTACAGGATGCTTAACACCGTTACCAAGAAGGACAGCTACCCTCTGCCCCGGATTGACGACACGTTGGATATGCTTGGTGGCATGAAGTGGTTTTCGACGGTCGACCTGAAGAGTGGTTACTGGCAGGTAGAAGTACGGCCAGAAGACAAGGAGAAGACTGCCTTTACCACCGGAACCGGAAATGGCTTGTGGCAGTTTCGCGTAATGCCTTTTGGGCTATGTAACGCTCCTGCCACTTTTGAGCGTCTCATGGAGCGAGTGTTAGTTGGACTTTTGGGGGACGCTTGTCTGGTTTACCTCGATGACGTCATAGTCATGGGACGAAGCTTTGTGGAACACAAGCGAAACCTAGAGAAGGTATTCAGACGATTCCGTGAATCCAACCTAAAGCTCAATCCGAAGAAATGTGACTTCTTCAAGAAGGAAGTATCATTCTTGGGACACATCATATCGGACGAAGGTGTTCGCACTGATCCAGATAAGATAAGAGCTGTTCAAGAATGGCCGACACCAAAGAACAAGACCGATGTGAGAGCGTTCTTGGGACTATGCGCCTATTATCGTCGGTTTGTGAAGAACTTCTCAGAGATAGCCAAGCCATTACACCGTCTCACGGAGGACAAGAGAATCTTCAGTTGGGATTCCGATTGCGAAGATGCGTTTGTTCGCTTAAAGGAACATCTGTGCTCGGCTCCGATTCTTGGCTATCCCAGAAGGGAAGGGAGATTCATAGTGGACACGGACGCTAGCAATACTGGCATCGGAGGAGTGTTATCCCAAGACCAGGACGGCCAGCAGGTGGTCATTGCGTACTTCAGCAAGACCCTTTCGAAACCGGAAAGGAATTATTGTGTGACTCGGCGAGAATTACTGGCTGTGGTGAAGACCCTTCAGCACTTCAACAAGTATTTGCTGGGACGCGAGTTCACAATAAGGACGGACCACGCCGCTCTGAGGTGGCTTCTGCAATTCAAGAACCCGGAAGGCCAGGTTGCGAGATGGATCGAACAACTTCAAGAGTTCAACTTCGTAATAGAGCATCGTAACGGAAGAGCTCACTCGAATGCCGACGCCCTATCACGACGCCCATGCTCCGAAGAATGTCGACATTGCATTAAGCATGAGGCTAAAGAAGAGGTCAGGGTGATAAGGATGCAGGACCTAGACGAGTCTTGGGGAACGGAGCAAGTAAGCCAAGCTCAGAAGGAAGACAAAGACCTCAGCCTGATCATGGAATGGAAAGCCAAAGGACAGAGGCCCCTGTGGAGCGATGTGTCAGCCTCGAGCGCAACGACTAAGGCATACTGGGCTCAGTGGGACAGCCTTATATTGGAGAATGGCGTGCTTTACCGGAGCTGGGAATCACTCAACGGAAAGGAAAAAACCCTGCAAATGGTTATTCCCAGGAGTAAAGTGGCTGATTTGCTGAAGCTGGTACATGATGGCGCTTCTGGTGGGCACCTCGGCATCAAGAAGACCCTGGTAAAGATACGGGAACGCTTTTATTGGGTGCGGTGTCGAGAGGACGTTGAAGATTGGTGCAGAAAGTGTACAGTGTGCGCTTCAGTAAAAGGGCCCCGCACTAGATCCAAAGGGAAACTACAGCTGTACAACGTCGGAGCCCCTTGGGAGAGAATCGCCATAGACGTTGCTGGGCCATTCCCTCAGACGGAAGACGGGAATAGATTCATCATAGTGGTTCAAGACTACTTCAGTAAATGGCCGGAAGCGTTTGCAACTCCGAACCAAGAGGCGAAGACCGTGGCCAAGAAACTTGTCCAGGAGGTAGTATGCCGCTTTGGTGTACCATTGGAGTTACACAGCGACCAAGGCAGGAACTTCGAGTCGACGTTATTCCAGGAGATGTGTGAACTTTTGGGAATAAATAAGACACGTACCACACCGGCGCATCCTCAATCTGACGGCATGGTGGAGAGATTCAACCAAACGTTGGAAAATCACTTGGCCAAGGTCGTCGAGGAACATCAGCGAGACTGGGATCGGTACATTCCTCTGTTCCTGATGTCATATCGGTCTGCCATACACGAGTCTACGGGATTTACACCGGCTAAAGTTAACTTCGGAAGAGAAATGCGCCTGCCGTTGGATTTGCTTACCGGAACACCGCCAGATGCCCCGAAACCAACTGTTGAATACATCGCGGACTTACGGAAACAATTGGACGAGACACATGATTTTGTGAGGGAGCAGTGTTTGAAGACAAGCGAAAAAATGAAAACCCGGTACGATCGCGATGCCCGGAAACATGGTTTCAAGGAGGGAGATTCCGTATGGTTGCACAATCCACTGCGGAAGAAAGGGAAGTGTCCGAAGCTACAAGCACGATGGGAAGGCCCTTACACAGTTGTCACGAGGATTAATGACGTGACCTACCGAATCAGACAGGGGGACAGAAGAAAACCGAAGATCGTGCATGTGGACAGATTGGCACCATTTCATGGATCGAATAATGCTCGGGACGAGCATGACTAAGAGGGGGGCAATGTGACAGCCCTGGCGTACCTCGCTAAACAATAAACAATAGGGGCCATAAATATGCCAGGCGAAACAATAGAACAATGGACGGCCGTCTTGAGAGTACGCACGCGCACGACGCTTCGACCATTACGGCAATAGTCATACGGGCGAAAGTCGGTTGCAAGGAACGTTCTCGAATCTTGTTCGGAGCGGGTCCGCGGAATTAGCGAGAAAGTTCTGGATTGGCGTGAATGGTGCGTGAGGGGTATAAAAAGGAGCGATCGGCCAACCGCAGACATTCTAGTTTCGGAAGCGAAACCAGGAAGATACCAGCGATACCTACGAGCGATACCAGTGAGAAGTGAAGTGATTTCTACGTGCGATACAGTGTTCGACGAGTGTGTTTACGAGTACCTACGTGCATAGTGTTGTGGTGTGTACTGTGTACATCGTGTAATTTGTGTATCTACGAGTACAAATAAAGTCTTTGTGGTATATTTTGGCATTTTCTCGAACCCAGTACTCCTGACACGTAACACTATTATTTCATCCTTCTTCCTACTATACGAATGAATATTCACATTAAAATTATTTTACCACTCAAAGTCGTTGTCACGTAAAACTTTCGCCCGTATACCGACTTTACAGGCAACCAATTTTTTTATGGTATATGACCCAAAAAATAGTTTGACTGAATTTTCAACTACCTTTTTATCTTAGCCTACATCTCGGAAGCATTGCTTAACTTACGTGCTCGACAGACAACGACAGTTCATAAGAACCGCCCAATGTTGAGGTGCGACGTAACTATAATTCCCAACAACTAAAGGCGGACAGAGTATTTAATTGTTATATTTTAAAAGCAGAAAGCCATGATGAATGAGCACTTCTTGGTGGTAAACTGATACGTCTGTTTTTATGGCTTTAAATCTCACACGATTCAGAAGAATCAATATCGTCCCATTAAAACACTAACCGTAATATGGAGCTCTCGTTCAGATGATTTTTCATCCCTACCAGCTGGATATTTGTAGTAGAAATAGAGTGGCGGCCAGAGTCTTCAAGGAACAACAACCTGGAGGAAAGGTTGCTCAAGAATTCCGATAGGGGAATAAACAAAGCGGGAGCTTCCTTAAAATGCCAAGTAAGCCTATGCTTATTAGTCCCGAAGAAGGTAGTTTGGTTTTGGCATTCAATAAGACACAAGTTTAATATACCCTCCATAAGCTTACAAAGTGGTGGGGTTATTGAAATTGGCTAATAATGACAAAGATCGATACAGCTGCCTTATTTGAAAACGGGCGGCGCGCTAGCAAGCTTCCAGGATTTTGATAATAATCCAATTTTGGAAGTAAGGCGGAATAGACGTATCAAGTATACAGGCTTTTAATACATTCATTGGAACACCCTAAAGACCACTGGCTTTTTTCACGTCTAGACACTGTAAGGATTTGAGAACCTTTAACAGTCCCTGTCCAAGTCTTCACACTTACCGACTAACATTCTATCATCATTTCTAACTGGACTTACCATTCTAGTCCCTTAATTTAATCTTTGTTCGGTCACAATTATCATGGATGACAGCCTGAGGGTGGTGCTGTTTGCTCATTTGCTACCTTGATACCTTTAAAAATCTCTTTCTTAGTAAACCGAATCTTTCAGAAGTACCTTAATGAGGTATTAGTGGAGGTACATACGTTATTTCTAGCATCGACAGATGGATCTGTGGCAATAGACACGCGGTTGATCACAGAATTTCGAACCAAGATTTTTGAATGTGACGGGGATATTAAAGGCTTTCTGCTTCGCACTTATATCGGACACTTTGCAAACTCATGCATCAACCCGGAAAAATATATGACACGAAGTCTCGCAGTTATGTTTAAAAACAGTTTTAAAATTTTTAAGTACTTTGCGGATTTGAGAGATTATGGAACAAAATGTTACAGTATTTTGGAAGTAATTAGACATAAACATCACTTTAACAATTCATTTTCGATTTAATACAATTTGCAGAAAATCTAAGATCAGTGGAGATCTTTCAAATGGCATCAACCGCAATTCAATTGGTCAAGCCATCAAAAAATAATTATGAAAGGTTCACATAAATAGACACACACACAATATATAGACCATCGCGGGGATAGTCAGAATAGTGTCCTATGATCCCAAAACGTGGATATCTGAAGAAAACTCGATTTTCGGAATTTAAGTGAGACAAATAACTTTCAATTTTCGATAATTTTGAATTTTCTTAACAGGAAGTCAAAAATATGCAAAGGTTTATGATTCGTTCCACTATAGGTAACAGAAAAAGTAAAATTAATACATACTATGGTTGATTTTTTTAGAAAAACCATTTACTATCCGTATTATCCGTTTTATCCGGATAATATCCGGATAGTAAAATGAACTATCCGTATTATCCGGATAGTAAATTCGGGCGGATAATTGCATGCCCTAGTTGCCGTAGAAGATGTACATGAATAGTATTACATAAACTTCTTCTATTGGAACGGTTTCCGACTTAGAGATCCTTAGCGTGGCTGTGCCTATGCCTAAAATCTATAAAAGAAAATGTTTTTGTGACCGAGTACTTCGCCGCATACCCTGTGTCATAATCCTGTGCACGCCACTGCCTGGGGGTGTAAGGTTGCCACTCCAGATTGGCGCCCCGTACAGTGCCATGGATCTTACGACGCCTTCATAGAGTCTACGACATCCATCATCCGGGCCTCCCAGATTAGGCAGAAGCCTGCTGAGGGCCATCGAGACTTTCTTTAACTTCGGGCTGAGCTGTGCAAAGTGAGCCTCGAAGTTCCACCGGCTATCAAGAACGAGTCCTAGATACTTCATCGTTGACCTGATGCCGATGGAGGTGCCACTCACAACAAGTTCTGCTCCCGCGGGAGGAGGTCTTCTACGCCCGTAAAAAGCCAGGGCTTCACTTTTATTGAGAGCAACTCTCAGGCCCAATTTTGCTATACGATCCACGACTTGTGCGACGCCAACCGTCGCGAGGATTGACGCGGACCGAAAGTCTTCGCCGCGTGCCGTCACCAGAGTATCGTCCGCGTAGCAGACTACCTGCACCCCTGGGAGGTTCGATCCTCGGATGACCCAATCAAAACCTATGTTCCACAAGAGCGGTCCAAGAACAGATCCTTGTGGAACACCAGAGGTAACATCACGCTCGCTCCATCCGTCAGATGTAGGAAAGACTACCTTCCGATTACACAGATATGCCATTATGGTCTCTCGTAGGTAGGTTGGGTAGTAACATCATCCTGAGAAAATTTATCAAAATCGGTCAAACAGTTTAGATTTTTCTTACAAACTTGTAGCCTATTTTACCCTTTCCGGCTTTTTGAAAAAATGTGTGACCAGGGTCACGTCTTCAACCATATTACGACGACTTACTCGGAACTAGAGTAAGCCGTCATACTTATTCAGTGATCAAAATCAACGTAAATTTGGGAGATCGCGATGGTAGCCAGAAACAAAACACTGCTGCTGTTTAATTTTCATTTTAAATGATCTAGTGGGTCTAATAGACAAACGACAATAACAACTAAAAAGTTTGCAACTCAAGAACTTAAACCGCGGTACGGTAACAAAGGGTTTTACGACGCACGTGCTCTACGTACGTTTTTTTTCTGGAATTTTTTGTTTGTGCCTTAATAATTTAACTTGTTTGGATAGCTTATACTTAAAACAAGGAAGTTTTTCATGTAGTTTACACGCTTGATGTATACTAGATTTTTTAAAATAAATCTAGTTTTCTATCGACCACATTCGTAAAAAAATATTTTTTTTACAAGAATTCACTTGTTATTTAAAAATGTGTAACACTTGTGCCTGCATTAGTATTAATAAATGATTGTTGATGTATTGGTCACTGATAAAAATGTACTATCGGCAAAGTTGATTGGTACCCCACTTCGTCGACAGTTCGTTTGAACTTTTGAGGATGTCAAATTCGTTTTCATTTCGAGCGTGTCTGCTGCACATATGACTTTCTTATTATTATGCTCATTCCGTCAAATAGTCAAACGTCAAATAGTCAAAAAGTGCAATGATTTACTTTTTACAATCCATACTAATATTATAAATGCGAAAGTCTGTCTGTCTGTCTGTCAGTGACGTTTTCACGGCTAAACCACCGGTCCGATTTGGATGAAATTCGGAATGAAAATAGTTCAAGACCCAGAGACACACATAGGCTACTTTTTTTAAAAAATCAACCCCTAAAGGCTTGCAATAGGGGCTGAAAATTTGTATGAAAAATCTGAACCGCTTGAACGATTTCGATGAATTTTCCCAGGAAGATAGTTGATGACGTACCCCCTTCCCCACTTCCCCGGTTCGCGATATAAACGAATTCCACGCGGACGAAGCCACGGGCAAAAGCCAGTATCTGATAACTGCAAAATATATTTGACAGAAATCCTTGTCTTTTGTATTAACTACATAGGTACAAGTTTTTCCCGCGGCTTACCAGCTAAGCAAAAAAAAATACCGTTAAAGTTATTCCATGGGAATTTATTTAGGGGAGTAAAATATCCTTTGTTTTTTCCAGAATCTCAAATCTCCTCCATATAATTTCCAATAAATTCAGCATACAGTCGTTTCAACAGATTCAGCAGTTTAAGTGTGAAAAGCCAATAGACGAACAAAGTTACTTTCACTTTTTAATAATTTTATTTATCAGATCGTTTTTGCAGATTTGAATATCTTTACTTCATGATGGACAGACAATGTGTTTAATGTTTATGTTGATTATTGTATTATACCTATAATATGTCAAAGTATTCAGAAACACAAATCTCGAAATATAAATAATGTATTGTAATGTCATGTAGAGTATTAACAGGTTTGTTTCCAAGACAACGAATATTTAAACGAATTTCAACTTAATTGCACTTGATGTGTTATAAGAAAATGAGCTGAAGGTGGGGTACGAATCAATTTGGCCGATAGTACACAACTCAATTCAAACCACTACTTTTTTATTTCTTGATTTTTTTGTAGTCAAATTCGATGTTCTTTGACCAAAACCAAAAATAAGGAATATCCATAACCGGCTGACTTGGTAATAAGGACATTATGGTTAATTTTGTTGGAAATTGGTTGTATTACCACATCCCAAGAGGAATACGTCGAATTACAAATCATTCTGTATTATAATATAAGTATGTGGTCACGTTACATGTGGTTACAACCATGTTACAACACATAGACATGCTGCACACATTGACAATTCCCATACAAAACATTCGTGGTAGAGATACCATAGACAAGCTAATGCTTAACATAGATTTTTAGTTTACAATATTAATAATTCTGTGGTTCTTCGTGGATATGTTTTAACGTCTGTGGTTGTTGTTCATAAAATTTTGGCAGAAAAAACTTGCCAGTTACAACCTCAGAGTAATCATAAACAGTTACAATTAATGATAAACATTACAGTTAATGATAAACATTACTCTGAGGTTACAACCATGTTACAACACATAGACATGCTGCACACATTGACAATTCCCATACAAAACATTCGTGGTAGAGATACCATAGACAAGCTAATGCTTAACATAGATTTTTAGTTTACAATATTAATAATTCTGTGGTTCTTCGTGGATATGTTTTATTGTCTGTGGTTGTTGTTCATAAAATTTTGGCAGATTGGAATGTCATTGTCTTTCTCAAACAAACTCAAAATTGCGTCGTGTTTGTGGTTTGTGGTAGTGGTAGGTAGGTTCTAGTCTTCGATAAATTAGGTCCACACGGTTCAGAACTTTATTTACCTCCAGAATTTTAGCGTTATATTTTAATCCGTACACCTAATAGAACTTTTCAGTTACAATAATTAAAGGTTTGTATGAATAAATCTTAGTCAATAAAGATGGCGTCCGATTCTTTAAAATCGCGACATACAATTAACGTAATGCTTTGTGTTATAGATGCCGAATATCAAATTGCAGTCCTCCGATAATGAGATTTTTGACGTAGATGTTGAAATTGCAAAATGCTCAGTTACTATAAAAACAATGTTGGAAGATTTAGGAATGGATGACGACGAAGAAGAAGTTGTTCCTTTACCAAATGTTAATTCGGCAATCTTGAAAAAGGTTATTCAGTGGGCTACTTACCATAAAGACGATCCTCCTTTACCCGAAGACGATGAAAACAAAGAAAAGCGAACAGATGACATTTCTTCATGGGATGCTGATTTTTTGAAAGTAGATCAGGGAACACTGTTTGAATTAATTTTAGCTGCCAATTATCTTGACATCAAGGGCTTGCTAGACGTCACTTGTAAAACTGTGGCGAATATGATCAAGGGTAAGACTCCTGAAGAAATACGGAAGACATTCAATATTAAAAATGATTTTACTGCAGCAGAGGAAGACCAGGTGCGCAAGGAGAATGAATGGTGTGAGGAAAAGTAAACCCTAGCCATTAGCCACACTGAAATCTAAATGCAATAAATATTTATTGATGTATGGAAATTGATTTCACATTAGCCGTAGTAATAATCATAACAGTATTTTATTGTAATTCAATCGGAATGTTCAGTGCTGCTTTGTTTTTAAATGTGTTTAGGACTGTTCGATCTATAGTTTTGGGTTGTATATTCCAATATAACTGTTACTACTCCTAGTAGCACTTATTCAATTTATTGTTGTTTTATGACTTTTATGTGTCCGCTTAATGAACACACAAAAAATTGAGAAAGACAAACAATTGAACTGTTGTGAATGTTTAATTATAAGGTCAAAAAAATTTATGTCACTAGTATGTTTTGTTTTATGGCTAGGTAAAATTCTATCTTTGAGGTTTATTTGTAAGCTTTTATTTCTTAAGTTATTTAATACCTATCTCTATCTTAATAGGCATGATTCATATTGCTTTTCTGCAATGCTGCATTTAGTTTGCAGTATTTGCAATGTTGTCCAAATACAAAATTATGTCTGTTATTTTGGAAAACTAATTACAAACAAGTTAATTTGTATACATGCTCAATTCATTTTGCATATGGAATTCAAGAATGGATTTAATTAAATAGAAACGCCATTCCAGTTTTCCAATTACCCTAATAAATGTTCTGCCTTGTAGTAGTAAGTATTGGTATCTAATAGAACATGACAGTATGGATCAAATAAATTAATTAACATTTTGATTTTCTTAAAAATCTCTTGAATTTGATGTTTGAAAATAAAACATTTACATACTAAAATTGTTTAAATTCCTTATTAAAGTCCTATCACTTTGATTCAGGAAATTATAAGAATTCTTGTACTTTTAAATACTCATATTTTAAAATAATTTTTACCTCTGGCCATGGAAGGTACCCTTCCATGGGGGAATCATAGACATTTTTGTATGGGATAATGGGAGCGATATTACGTTTATAGTCCTATAACTATCTCTTGGCGCGGACTAGGAGTATACACCCATAAGGGTGCGGTTCAACTGAGGCGGAGCTGTGCGCGATTCACCAATCACATGCCTTGAAAATCACGCGAGGCACAATGAGATGTGGATTTCAAGTCATGTGATTGGTGAATCGCGCACAGCTCCGCTCCGCTCCGCCTCAGTGGAACCGCACCCTAAGGCTCTGGTTTAGGTCTGCTAGACAGACGGACCGCATTTCAACTGCAATCCAACGGCAAATTGCAGTTCAGGTACAGTTTGAATGCAGTTGACACGACTGCAATAGTACATGCAAACCAAACGCGCAGTCCGATTGCAGTTCAATTGCAGTTTGGTTTGGTTTGGTTGCGCGTTTGGTTTGCAGTTCTATTGCAGTCGTGTCAACTGCATTCAAACCGCACCTGAACTGCAATTTGCGGTTGGATTGCAGTTGAAATGCGGTCCGTCTGTCTAGAGCCTGAAGCCTCTTGTATATGAGTTATATGATACGTTTTCTTGACCGTACGGCCTCTTGTACATGGCACGTTTTCTTGACCGTACGGCGTGTTTGCCGTGCTGTAAAAAAACGTGCTAACGTGTACATGGCACGGCAAAGCTAACGGGCAAGACAACGGCCAGGTGCCGCTAACTTGGGCTCTAGACAGACGGACCGCATTTCAACTGCAATCCAACCGCAAATTGCAGTTCAGGTGCAGTTTGAATGCAGTTGACACGACTGCAATAGAACTGCAAACCAAACGCGCAACCAAACCAAACCAAACTGCAATTGAACTGCAATCGGACTGCGCGTTTGGTTTGCATGTACTATTGCAGTCGTGTCAACTGCATTCAAACTGCACCTGAACTGCAATTTGCGGTTGGATTGCAGTTGAAATGCGGTCCGTCTGTCTAGCTAGAGCCTTAGGATCTTTCATGAACTAATGTAATTAACAATATTCGTTATTTCATGTACATACACTTTATTGTTTGTATACCAGAATACATGGGTACCTACATAGAACAATGTTACAAATAAAATACAACACAAAAGGCGGCCTTATCGCTATATAGCGATTTCTTCCAGGCAACCTAAGATTTAGGAAAGAAATACATACATAAACAAATAGAAGGGGTAGAGGTATACAGTATACACCCCAAAAAAAAATTGGAAATCAACTAAAACTTAAACATACTATTATGAGCTTGAAAGACAAGTTACATAAATAACCGACTCTCCTCCTGTGGCTAGTATTCTTTATATGGACTTGTATGGGCATGCGCTCACTATATGAACTCCGTAGCGTCACTAGATCGCTTAAGTTATAAGCCCTTCACGCGCGGACGGCGAGTGGACCACTCGGTGACAATTCGCTGCTCGAACTCGAATGCTTGCCTTGTGGTGACTGGGCGTTGCTAACGCGCGGGTCCCGAGCGGACCGCGCGCTGCCCGCGATTGATACTTTCTTTCAGACTACTCGGGCGTCCACTCGCTGACGCTCGCGTGGGGTCAACTGGTTGACCGCGGGACGTTTATTGGTGATAACGCGACGTCCACCCGTGGACTACTAGTCGACAACGAGTGGACGCCGTGTGACGAGGCGGTGCGGGGTGGGTGCCGGGTGGCTGTAATGAGCTGTGACCCTTAATCATCATCACAAACTATAACTTACTGTCCCACTGCAGAGTACGGCGCGGGTCTCTTCTCAGAATAAGAAGGTTAATGCCACCACGCCGGCCAAGTGCGGTTTGGCGGACTTCACACATCTTTTGAGTTTTGCGAACTCTATTTTTGTTTAAGTTAAGGTCACAGACACAGAGTTACCGACTTTTATTTAATACTTATATGTTATTAGGATACCTGCATTTTAGAGTGGGTACGGAGAAATCACGCATTAGTTAGCATGTAGGCTCTTTTCCTCCTCAATGATGAGGAGAAACCCGTGCTCAATATAAGTAGGGCCATTAAATGGGTTGAACCCAGCCAGCCAACGCAGAAATTAGGAACACGATGTAATTCTACCATGTACCTGACGCACTGCGTGTATGTACCTAATTAAGGTACTTCTGTTTAATTATTACGTTAGTATATAATTTTGCACACATGATTTATTTTATTTCAAAGTAGTTCTGTATATAGTTTCTGAAGTTTTTTTATAATATTAACCGACATCTGATTCTGAAAATTTAATTATCTTATTAAGTAACAAAAACTACTCTTCAGATCTAGGACAACACTACAAGCTACTACAAGCACCAGCTTTTGAATTTAAAAAGAATGATCGAAATTGGTTCACCCAGTTAAGAGTTTTATGCCAAAAATATCATGAACCAATAAAAATTCGAAAATATATTATCTTACATCATTTTGGGGAAGAGTCGATACCTACTCAAACTGCAGCTATGCAGGACTGATTTCTACCAAAATATCTAGATTACCAACGCGATGTACCTACATGGCTAAAAAACCGCGTTCAAAGGAGGACGGGCAAAAATGTATGGAAGCTGGTCTACCTTGCAATAAAAAAAGTCATATGTTATAATAGAAGGGTTATTTTATATACTTGCATAATGTGCTAGGTCGCATGTATGTTCTAAGTACTACATTGAATCTGACAGTATTTAGGTAGTGCCAAACATTGAAATCGTGGTATTTAAAATGAACATTTTGTAAAAAATAATGAAACAATGTAGGTACATAACTTTTTACAAAAAAATAACCGACTTCAAAGTCAACATAACTCAAAAACCACTCGCAGATGTCGCTCCAAGTAATAAGAGACGACACAAAAAAAAGTACTCAAATCATCATCAAATCGGAATACCCAGTCAAAAGTTAGCATAAATTAAATTCACATTATTCAGAATAACTCAAAAATTGAAAGTCAGATGTCGCTCAAATGGGACCACACGGCAGTACCTAATTAGCTTTCGAATGTCGAAAGAATTATCGAAATCGGTTCACCCAGTGCGAAGTTAGGAGGTAACACACACAAGACAAAAAAGAAAAAAAAATACAGACGAATTGAGAACCTCCACCTTTTTTACAGTCGGTTAATAAATAAAAACAACATCGATAGGTAGTCAAAATATTATATAAAGTAACAACTTAAGATTGAAACGAAAGAGGCGCTGTCGGACGCATTTGACATTCATTTGACAAATCATTGCACACTAGTAACTGACAGATGAATGACCACAACATAATTATTTAAGAATGACTTTTCGTTAGTTCCAATTTTTGCCATTTCAGAGATAAGTTGGGCGCACTGTACTGTATGTGTATGTATGTTATTAAACATAATCATCATCGAGGATAACATTGTTAAGGAACAATGCAGGTGCATTAAACCCTTCATGACGGGCACACCCTAAGTACCAGATTATCGATAACACATGACATGAGCACAAGTAGGTACGTCGTCCTGTTAAGTAGGTACAATAATATTGTATAATAATGTTGATAATATTATTAATTAAAATATAACAATAATATTTCCTGGCTCGGACATACTCATGTTCGCATGGCTGTATCTCCGAACGGACAAAGATTTGGGGAAACTTCCAATAGGTAGTAAAATTTGATGTACTATTTTATCCCAAACTGAAAATGTACTACTCATTATTATTGGACTGTAGACCAAAATGTCCATTCTCCTTTGTTCTTTCATTCAGGACTCAGACAGGTCAACCTTTAACACCCCAGTTTTATGTTGGGAGTTAAAAATACAGTCGATTAAAAGGTAGCTACACGAATCAATATTGACGAGCATAGCGTCCGCGTCGCAACTACAAACTACAATAGAAGAGAGAATAGAGATTCACAGAGTCCTTTTATTAATATCGAACAATCATGTCGTGGAAAAAATAATTAGGTACCTACTCTGGTTTTGACTTTTGACATTGACTTACGGCTTCTATTCCTATATATTAGTCACATTGATCTGTTGGTTAATTGGTTTCTATTGTGTTTGTGTTATTCCTTTTCTATAATTTGCGATAAAAAATAAATATCGATACCTACATCATAATAATCTGTAAATATTTATTTATACTAAGCTGCCGAACTTAATACTGGAATATAAGTTATTTGTATTATTTATGTGTACTTCTTCGAGTGATTACTTGGTTCAAAATATTCATAGATATTCAAGAAAATCATATAAGAAAAATCGGCAAGATCCAACAGAAAGTTATTTAGTAAGCGAGAGAGAGGATATAAATATAGCGGTGTCGGACGCGTCACCTAAAAATGAAAGATTTACAAATGGTACACCTGGATGCAGCTGCGACGTAGATTCTGATGGAGAACTAACGAACATCCTGCATAGAAAATGTCCAGTTATTGCATTAGCTCAACAGCAGCTTCAGAAGCTTCTAGATGAGACAGATGTGCTGCTTTGTGATAATACGCGATGTTGCAGGTACTTACATATACTGAACGTGCTAAGAAGCATTATGGATTCTCTGAACTATGCGTCGGTTGAATCTCATGCATGTGTGCATGCGAGGTGGTCGGCTGGCATGACGCGACTTGCCATCTCACAGCCCTCGTGTTTCAGCAAAGCAAAAGAGTACTATACCTAATAATAGTACTGTATGAGAACTATAAATATTACTTTTAAGAGAATCTCGTGGTTGTAGATGTAGCTAATTTTTGAACTTGTGAACCCAACGAAGTGTGCTAGACTTAATAAAAAACTTTTGTATTATGAACACATATCACATTTCTTTATACATAACACTAAATCTTGATTTCAGATCAGTGGTTGACTTTTTACAAATATGCAAGGACGCACTATGGAGTCAAAACAGATGTAAATGCGCAATGATTGTCATACTATTTTGTGTCTTTATGATCGGGCTATTGATGGGAGCAGGCACGTGCGGCGTCACCTACAGAAAGTTTAACAGCCCGATCTATACTTGCATCGACAGCTACTTCATTCCTGATGGTTACACAAAAATTGAAGATTCATATCGAAGCATAGTGTGACTCACTACCTACTTCCATAACATAAAAAGCAAGGAACAAAATAAATTATAATAATAGAAGTTTAGTGACAATTTTTTATTTGCCCGAATAATTATTTGTACTGCCTATCAAAATTATTTTTTATGTAAAAATAGGCAATAATTAACATTAATATTTAACATTTACATAACTGGTATGTATGTCATATCTATATGAAAAATAACAGCAAATTTACTATTTAAAATCTAACAAATTTAATACTATCTCTATAAATATAAGTCTTAGTTATATAGAACATAAAGGTCATCAAGTCATCACTAGACACTGTTCAATCACCGAATGACTTGTGCATCCATTTTTTGGAATACTCATAAACAACAAACAGAGCCGCAGTCGCTGGGATCGTCCGCACTAACGTAGGCTTCAACCCGTTGTACAGCGCCAACACACCTGGAAATTATTTACAAACGATTTTATTTTCCAAACTCTGCCTGCGACTTTCGATCCCGCAATAATTCCGGGTTATCATCATTAACGTAGTCAAAGTCAAACAGGCATTACTTTGACAGTTACTTCGTCAAATGAGAGATCTTATCAAAGGAGAACTGCCATTTTTGACCCAGACCCGACGTGAAAGAAACTTATCCCAGTTTTTTTTGTTATGTTGAGTGTAACAAATATCTATTATTGTTATATTCGAAATAAGTGGCTAACAACAAAATATTTCACATTAAACTTTTGAATTTTTTCATACTAAAATGAAATATTTGATATTTATTTGCACAAAAAACTTGTAAAATAAAATATTGATTGGATTATCCAGATTACCTAGTTCTAATAAATAATAATACGTGACTATTGCGGTAAGAACTCACGATGCGGAATTTTTCCGCGTCAGACGCGGAAACGGAATTGCACTACGGCGCACGTCGCGGATAGTGGAATATAATATTGATTGCTATAATGGAGATAAAAGTTTGGTGACTGTCTATAGACAGTCCGTTTCCTATTTTTGTTAACTTTGGGTCATTCTAAATGGATACAATTGCTATTAAGTGAAAAATAAATGGTTTTCAAATATTTCGCCTGAGTAAAGTCATAGCTATAAATAGTTGTTGCCACTGTTATTTAAAATACTGTTACTATATTTTTGTTATATGTAATATAACAAAAAAACTGAGGTACTTTTCATTACTGTCGGGCCTGGGTAAATATTTTATGGGCCATGGCAGTTCTCCTTTAAATGGGACCTTATTACAAGCACTAGCTTTCGAATATAAAGAGAATTTACATGATATCCAAAAAAAGTGATGAGTTAACGACCATAAATAAAGTACCGTAAAACGGGGTGAATAGAGATTGCGGGTTGAATAGAGACAAAACTGAAAACGTAATTCAATGCGTGATATTCAAAAGGAAACGTTACTAAAGGGTATATTTTGTTTTATTTGTAGACTCTAATAATATACACTTTAATAACGTTTCCTTTTGAATATCACGCATTGAATTACGTTTTCAGTTTTGTCTCTATTCAACCCGCAATCTCTATTCACCCCGTTTTACTGTATGCACTATGAGGGTTATCTCAAAAACTGGTCGCCAGATGTCGTTATACCAGACTGAAATCTCCTTCCTCTAATAATGCGCATTTCATTGACTTCATCTATGTTGATAATGTTCTCAATAACTATTTGTCGATGTTGAGGTGAGGTTTTTTTTGTTAAAAGTTAAACTATTTTATTTATAACTAGCTTCCGCCCGCAGGCTTCGCCCACGTGGCATTCGTTTAAACTTCATTCACCCCCTTCCGGGTGGAATTTCCAAAAATCCTCTCTTAGTGTTCTCCTACACTCCCCAAGGAACACACATGGCAAATTTTAGCTTTTTTCTTTCAGTAGTTTCGGCTGTGCGTTGTCTGTCAGTCATTTACTAACGCAAGAATTTTAATACATTTGTATTTATATTAGTATTTATACATTTGTATAAAATGAAAAAGTAGATGAGGAAGAGTGCGGAAATTTCATAATGATGAAAATTACGTAATAAGTAATTATTTGTTGTTCTACAGTAATTTTATATCTACAGACATTATTCAAGCGTATAAATCACATGATCAGTTAATGTTGAGTACTTTCCAATCACAAATAACGTTTTGAGGTCACGATAAGGAAATAATAGCGATTAAAAGGTTTTAGGATATCGTATCTTGCCAACATTACGTATTTAATTAGAATTGCGCGAATAATGAACATTTAGTCTTCCATTTAAAAATTAAAGGAAGATGTAACGAAACTTGGAAACTTGAATTCAATAAAGGAGGAATTTATCTAATTTTAATTGCTTGTCGGAAACATCAAATTAGGTTAAAGTTATCTATCAAATTTGTGTAATCTGTCGCCATCTATTTAGTCTATACCTTCTACCGAAGTGAGTTCTTCTTTCCTTTGACTTCTTAATTCTATGTCCCGACCGCACATAATCTTTTTATTCAATTAGGAGTATAAAGATCTTTTATATCATACTTGCTCAGTAACTAGGGATTACTATGGTGGAAAGTCTCCTTGTAAGTTGGTGTTTGCAATTCAAGGCAACATTACGTCGCACTATGCTTGAATTGTACCTAATGTTCACATTACAGTTCAAGCTATGCAAAACTCCTTGGTAAACAATCTCTTTTCTTATAAAATGGTAAGAAAACTTTTTACTGAAAAAAAAACACTGAACATGGCGGCATTTAATTTCCATACATTTCAAACTATGCAAAACTCCTTGGAACTCAGAGCCGTAAAAAAAATAGAAAACTATTTACGAAAAAAAAAATGGAAATGGCAGCATTTCATTTGATCTGAAAGTTTGTGAAGTTTGTTCGTAAAGGGATTTGTAACCATTTTTTTCTATTTTTTCTCTAAATTTGCTAATTATTGTAATTAAAATTTCATTTTGCATTACCAATGTTTTATTTACCTCACAAGAATGATATAAAGTAGAATGCTTACCTCGGTTGCAAGTAGCTATTACACCCTCGAACTATATTCACCCTCGCTCGCTGCGCTCGCTCGTGTGACTAAATATCTCGGGTGCACGCGATCCATTAGCGCCCTATGCGAGCTGCGCTCGCACTGGCGCCAAATTGGATCTTGTTCTGTAATAGCTTACTTACGTCCCTTGTGTAACAATCTACTATTACGAAGTAGGTACACACCTTCTTTTTGCACTATGTCATAAGCGACCGTTAGGAACTTTTGACTCTTGTTTGATATTTGCATTCGAGACTTGATGACGTCAGAAGGAAATATAACCGTCCACAAGACAAGCCCACCAACCGCTCCCGCTATCATAGTCCTCAAAAAACCTATATCGTCTTTTGATTGTCCAGGTTTTGCTAGTAGTGTCCTTGTTCCTGAAAAAAGTAAAAATAATAGTAACTACCTTCACTACACGTCCGATAACGATAACTTGGTTACTTGGTTAAACTTGGTTAAAAGAGGATCTTTTTTTTGTGAACCGATTTCGATACCTAAGAGCCCCAGCACACGGCGTAATTTAAGGCACTTCTCACACAACGCTATTCATGAGCTACGCGACTGCAACGCAATCCAAAATTTGTATGTATTTGACACTATGTACTGACAGGAGACGCATCGTAGACGCGTTGTGTGAGAAGTGCCGCGCTGACGACGCGCGTATACGCGCTTCAAACGCGATTCGAACGCAACCTTGTAACCTCGGCACACGGAGCGATCAGAAAACGCGCAGATCTCTGGCCCTTTGTATCACTATCAAACGAGTTTCGAACGCGCGTTTGTATCGCGTTCATCGCGCGTTCGCATCTACAAATACGCAAAAATAATTGTCTATAGCGCAGACGACTTGCGTTCATGAACGCGCATCGTCGGCGCGTTAAAAAATACACCGTGTGCTGGGGCTCTTAATCTTATACGATACATAAATAAATGAAAACATCGTGTACCTAGTACCTATACATAGAGACACATTCGTAAATCTAATAAAATGTTCCCAAGATTAATGCCACAAACGCACAGACAAACGAAGATTATTACATTGTTATAATAATGACTAAATATTAAAAAAATAGTTTTCCAGCAAAGATCAGTAATATTTTTTAAACTATTCTGGTGCCGAAATGAAAAAGCTGCATTCAATATTAACATTTACAATCAATGTGTTGAATTAGCACATTAGCTCCAATCAGGGAGAAATTTGACGAGCAACAAGTTGCAACCGAGTAGGTACGAACAAATTTTTACGACTTGGCACTTGCAGAGTTTAGCCACGATTTTTGCTACGGGCAATGATATTACTTAAATATCATTGGCTACGGGGTAGGCGACGCGACATGCATAGTTCATAACTAATGCATGTGCTACACGGTTTCAAACGGTGGTTTGAAACCGAAACAGCACGAGTTGCGCTTTGCCGGCTACACGGTTTCAAACCAATCAGTGTTGGTTTGAAACATCAGTGTAAAAAGACCGTCGCGCGACTATCACGTCTCTACGCTCGACCTATATAAGACTAGTAAACCCGCCCTCGCTTCGTTTCGGGGAACCAGTCCCTTCAAAAATCTCTATAAATTTTAACAAATTATGTTATTCCGATGTCTACGCTATATTACTGCAAAGTTTCATGAAAATCCATTCAGTAGTTTTTGTGTGAAAGAGCAACAAACACACACACACACACATACATCATTACAAACTTTCGCATTTATAATATTAGTAGGACTAGTAGGTAGGAAGTAGGAAGTAGGATAAGGATAGGATATCCTTAGATTGTCAATTTTTTTTTGGCAGACGCGGCGTTGGCCCTTGGGTCAATTTCTTTTAATTTGTCGGCTAAAATATTCCACGCATTTTTTTTAAACAATCTTTATAGGACTCTGATGTGAGGTCCCAAAGGCAGGGCAAGTCTCTATACATTTCTATAAATTCACTCAACACTTCCCGCTCTTTCTGCTCTCGTGACATTTCGTCGTAATTGTCGTTGAATTGATTTGATGCGTGCGTCCGCGCTCGCCGCTGCAGGCAGACTGCGTTCGCTTGGTTTGAAACAGACGGCTACACGGTTTCAAACCAACGCTTCTGCCAGTGGTTTGAAGCACAAGCCTTTCTACCAAGGGCGTTTGAAGGTCAAGCGAAATTTGGTTTGAAACTACTGTCTACACGGTTTTAAACCTCGGTTTCAAACCACGGTTTGAAACCGTGTAGCGCATGCTTAAAACTTCTTATATTCGTTTTCTATCGCGCTTCATGCTGTTTGCCACGCACTGCCGTATCACTTCAGGCGAATCGCTTGCTTTGCCGTGTAGGACTGTAGGTACGTTACGATGTGGCATACTTCGTACAATCCTGTATGTTTGTTTTTTCCACTTGCCAACTGCGCCCAAATTAAAAGTGTACAAACACAAAATTTACTTTAAAGAAATATTACCTTCATATCCGCCGAAAAAGAAAAAGTATCCAGGCATCTCTCTCATAATCGTAGGCACTAAGCCTCTAAAAAGCCCTTGGATCCCATATTGTTTGAATATCTGTTGAGTCAGCTGGAGGGGTGTGACTTTGATCTGCAATCAAGGCCGGATATGTCATCATCAACATCAATCACGTCACAGTATCATTCTCCTTGTGATAGTACTACTTTAAGTAGCACAAATAACATTATCAAAACACTGAAGATAACACAGTAATATTTAATTATTATATTACGCGTTTAAGTGTCCAAACAAGATATTGCAATATTTACTTTTTATAAAATAATACCTATGGTCAAATAACAGGTATTAACTAGGTATGATGGAATGGTAGATTACTACCTACTGTCAAAATATAAATTTGTATAATATACTCTTTGAGTTGACAAAGGAAAATGGGCACAAATGTATGGAATCTGGTACAGGCACCAATCGGAGTAAATGATAAATTGTTGGAAAGGTATTTTTGTGTAGATTGTGAATAAATATACTAGTCCTGGTTCATTGTCCGATCGCAGTAATCCTACTTGAAAGTTATACTTTTTTTGGTACTAAGTATACTACAAACTTTTTGCAATAACTCAGCGAACGACTGGCAATGTAAGTCATACATACGTGTATTTATATGTTTATATTGTATAATAGATAAATCTCTCATAAAGGCTGATTTACATTGATACAGTAGCTGGCGCCAGCGTCACTTGATTCCGGCGCTAGATAAGCACTGTATCAGTGTAAACATGTTACAATGCACTCCAGCATCCAGGAGCCTTACTATGAACTCTTAATTCCAGACAGTTCACGTTCACAACGTGTACTTGTAAGGCGCTGTCTCTGTCACCCACACGTTGTGAACGTGAACTGCCTGGAATAAAGAGTTCATAATAAGGCCCCAGTATCCAGCACTGGATCGAAATAGACCGTCTGCCTATTTTTCCATCCAATGACTGCCCCCCGCACGCCGCGCAGCCAGTGGCACTGGATATGTGTAAACACTACGCGCCAGTGATCGCCAGTGATTCAGTGCCAGTGCCAATGCAGAGCCGGAATCTAGTTATGCTGGCGCTGGGGCCAGCTTCTGGATGTAAATTGGCCCTGACTGAAAAAATTGTAAACTGTTATTTTTTTTCGTAACAGAATTTTATCTGTTAATTCAAAGCTAAGCTCAAATTCTGTGCAAAAATCTTCAAAATCGGTCGAACTACGCCAAAGATATGATTTTTTAAATTCCTATTCGAACTAAATATTCCGTAACTTCTGAAGGCTATATTTTAAAACCGACAATTGGTACGGGTTTGTCGCCATAGTAATTTTTTGCACTCTTGAAAAGACCTTTCAAACGACAGTAAAGTCATTTTGATTGGACATGGGTACCAAAACGCCCATCCTCCTTTATAACTGAGAAAAAAAAACTGGAAGCCAGTGCTTAAAATGACATAAAACTTTTGTTTGTGCTTCTTAACTTCTACAAACAAAAAGGATACATTGATTTAATGCTGAAAATTAAACCAGGAATTATGTTCCAGTTGGAAAATAAGTATGTATATTTAGAGATGACCATCTTATTTACTCAAGAGTAGCAATCTGGGTTATTGTGTTTACTATTTTCTTTTACTTATTCTTTGGTGACCAAAATCACAAAATAATGTGTGATTATTGTCTACATACACTACACCAATATGGTGTGATAACATTCCTTGAACTATGTTTAATTACAGAACACTAACACCTTATTACCAACATTAAGCTACATCCTTCTTGGCAGCGTACTTATTCAATGTAAAACTAATATGAAATATATTTACGTGATACCGAAAAAGAGTCATCATACACCTGTTTGTGAGCCCTGGACATTGACTTCTCTCATCGCCTGCAGTTGGCACTTGATCAGCTCCGTGGGGCACAGCGTGAACGAAGAGAAGAATGCTGCTAGAAATCCTGCTGATGCATTACCAAGTGTAGAGAGTTGGTCCACACTCTAAAAATATATTTGTGTATAAGTCTTGTTATTTAATTGCATTGTAATCTATACCAAATGTCATAGAGGTTTGTTGTAACGGGCTTATCTCGGGAACAAGAGTAAAATAAAATAATGTTATTTTGTGACAGAACGTCATTATCATTATAATGCACATATTCTCTCCTACTGTTGGGATCAGGTCACCTATATTATAAGGGGTGCAGCAGAATTCTCAGATGGACATAATTTTTTATAATGTTTATATGCATGCATATTGCAT
Organism: Hesperia comma; assembly: GCA_905404135.1. Taxonomy (NCBI): domain Eukaryota; kingdom Metazoa; phylum Arthropoda; class Insecta; order Lepidoptera; family Hesperiidae; genus Hesperia; species Hesperia comma. Next base: position 7,164,566 of record FR990020.1, read on the forward strand.
AATTATTGTTTTAGAAAATCTGGGATCAATACATCTGGGGTGTTCATAGAATATATTTAAAAAATTAATATTTTATATAAATTCACAAACTGTTGTCCAAAACATACTAAACCGAGTTCATTAGTATAGTATAAAATTACATCATCAACTTCACATTTAATTGGATTACCTCACAATCACTTAGATATGAAATAGTCTGACTTTTGCATAATTGATTGCTGTATTTACTAACAATATCTATGATAAATGAAGTGTATTATGACAATTATATAATCGTTTGAGCACATCCAAGCTTTGGAGGACATTATCAAGTAATGGATTGTGAGTTAAGAATCATTATAGCAAATAGATATTTACAATGATGAAAATTGTATTTTTTAAGCATAAATTGATGCTGCTTACCTCTGTACCTGTAACTTGACACACAAAATTTTGGCAATAGCCATAGGCAGCAAATAAAACTGAATTTTCAGCTACATTAGCCATAATCGCTGGCGTGGTTCCTGCATACAACCCTCGAATGATGCCATCATTTCTCAGTGTTGTTTTCAAACAATCATACATCCCCTTATAAAGATGTGGAAAAGTCTGCATCTTAACTTTCACTGTATCCAAAGGTTGTCCAACATAGACCACTGCGACACCACCTGAACATTTCAACATTATTTAATATATTTCATAATAAACCATTTAGTCAATAAAACGTCAGAGTATTACAGACTTTTAAATTTGCACATAAAGTATGTATTATGATTTCAATTTATTAAATTAGATTACAGTTAATGGCTCTGTGAACAACAAAAATGCAACAAATAAATAAAAGTATTACCCAATGAACCAGCCGTAAAGTCAATTAAGCCACTCTTTAAATTTCCTGAGGAACCTGAAGAGTGCGCCATGGTCAATGTAACTTTCTTCTGGAAGATAAGAAGATAATGATAAGGTAAGGTTATCCTTGGAGCCTGTTTAGGTTAATAGCTCGTCGACGATAAGCAAGGTAGTCTGATGCTATAGAGCAGTGTTTTCCAAACTGTGGGTCGCGACCCCTTGGGGGGTCGCGAAGCTTCCGTAGGGGGGTCGCCAGAAATCGAGAGTAATTGAGTAAAAAACAATAAGGATTGAAAAGATTGATTTATTAAAAGGGAATTTTGACAAAAGGATATACTCATAAACATTTCTATTCTGTGTTTCAATACAAACAAATGAACAAAAAATAAAATCCTAAGACATTATAACATGAGTTAATGCGAATGTTGTGCTCGATTTTGATTAATCAGTTTCATCCATCGTGGATCTGTATTTGCTACACTTGGAATTAAATCGTTTTCCTAATCCTAAAATAAATAAGATAAATATTGTATCGACACTTCGATACTTCGATACTAATATTATAAAAAGGAAAGGTTTGTTTGTTTGCATTGAATAGGCTCCGAAATTACTGAACCGATTTAAAAAATTCTTTCACTGTTGGAAAGCTACACTATTCCCGGGTGACATAGGCTATATAATATTTTCCAAGAAAAAATCGGGATCCTTAATAAAACTGCGATAATGTAGCCCAAAGTGTAAAAAACTGAAGTTTGTTTGTTTGAACGGGCTAATCTCAGGAACTACTCGTCCAATTTGAAAAATTCTTTCAGGGTTACATAGCTCATTTATCGAGAAAGACTATAGGCTGTTTTTTATCTGCAGTACGCGAAGTAGTTTCCCCGGGACGCAGGTGAAACTGCGGGTAGAAGCTAGTATGTGTGATAAAAAAGTGAAGGATCAGGAGCCGGGGGTCGCGAAATATTTTCTTATGCCAGAGGGGTCGCATCATGAAAGAGTTTGAAAAACACTGCTATAGAGAATAGTGAATTCTGCCCATGGGCATTCGCAATTTAAGTCAAAGGAATCACTGATAAGATGCCGACCAAAAATTAAGCAGACGTCCACTTTTTACTGGCGTTATCTCACATAGTTTAAACCTTTTAACACGATAAAATCGTAGACACGTAAAACTTAAAACGTTCACAGTAAATTATTGAAAGAACTTGGTAGCAGATCGTGCAGTATACTAACCAAAAAAATAAAACTATAAGGGACAATTGTTTCTGAATGTAGATTTATCGTATGTATTTTCTGGTGTGATACTTTATTTTTCTGTCTATTTATGTTGTTTAAATAAGAAATTTAATTCTTGCTTGCGGCACGAGAAAATCCACCAACAAAACCAACACCAACATAAGGCAACATACCACAAATTCGCGCCACAGAACAGTCAGTAAAAATGTACTCTGTGACAGTCAGAACTCAGAACATGGAGGATAGAACTAAGGAGAGTCATCTTATATGGGAGAAAAGTTGAAAAAGTGTCCAGTTGTATGCGCTAAATAACAGTTCCAAAATCCTCCACTGGTGGCGCTGGTGGATTCACAGGGTATGGTATGAATGTAGCAATCGTAGATGAATTGATTGAATTGAAGTATGCCGAGTTAAAAAAATTAATGTCATTATCGACTAAAGTAGCATGGAGGATATCCTCCATGTAAAGCTCTACGATTGCTACATTCATACCATACCCTGTGAATCCACCAGCGCCACCAGTGGAGGATTTTGGAACTGTTATTTAGCGCATACAACTGGACACTTTTCATATACACAGATGAGCCTCCTTAGTTCTATTCTATCCTCCATGACTCAGAACATTATACACTTCTTATAGCTGGTATTGTAGTAGGTAGGTACTCGGAAGTCGGAATTTAGATTCCAGATTTGACATTTTCAGTGTTGCAACGTTATGACAACTACTAAATAGTGACGTTGCCGAAATTATTCGATACGGAAATGGAATATTTCTTTCCTCTCGTTTATAGTAGTATTTAAACAACTGCTGCTTTAACAGAAACTAAGTAGATAAATCACGAAATTAAATATTTCTGAACGCATAATTTAGTTATGACGATTAATTGAGGATATGGGAGTTTTCTTTAATAATTGTGTGTGAAATTAATAAAAAAATGTGATCATGAGGGAACATGAGAAATAAAGCAAATTGGTGTATTATGGCATTTTATTTTATAAAACGTCGCCGTCATCGCTATCGCTATCGCTGTCACTTTCTGTGACATTTATTATCAATGTGTCTGTGATGTCGTCTATTATAGTAAACCCAACTTAAGACTGAAACGAAAGAGGCGCTGTCGGACGCATTTGCCATTCATTTGACCAATCATTGCACACTAGTAACTGATAGATGAATGAACACAACGTACTTATGAATGACTTTTCGTTAGTTCCAATTTTTGCCATTTCAGAGATAAGTTGGGCGGACTGTAACATTTATCTAGCCTACTCATTTTTTCCTCTTCTTTGGGTTGCCAATACAGAAATCTATCTCGGCTCTTTTATTAATTTTATTTTTAATATGTATAAAAATCAAAAATTTATATATATTTATTAATTATTATATATATAGTTCTTTTCTTCGTGCGCGCTTCACACGAATTATAGAATACCTACCTACCTATTGAAAATCACAGACAGAACAGACGTACGAGATGTTGAAAACCATTGATCTATAAGGACTATGGATTAGACACTAAAGCAAAAATAGCGAGCCTGACAATGCCTGTCAAAATTTTAGTAAAACAAGATATGGCCGATTCTACTAGTGTTGTGCGCACTACGTGGACGGAAACACTATCGATATTTAGTTTAATGACTTCCGTTACAACAGCAAAAATACATGTCGTTCGTCTTTTTTTTAATTCCTTTAAAAACTGACTGAATTTTGGATGTAACAATTTGGGTTTTGTAGGAATGTCCTTAGGAAGAATTAAAAATTAAATTGTTACAAACACAATAACTTCTGCTCTATGCTCTCTAAACAAAATGGCTGCCATTTTATCATGGAGGGGGTAAGAGAAAATTTGGATAGTGATTTGTCGATAAAAAATACCATATTTTATCACCCTTAAGTCTCCGACACCGGTACCAGACACATTGTATATTAATGATATACAAACTTTTAGTTCGTTCTAACTTATCATGACTACAAAAAGGTATTCATGCGATTCGCACTTGACCATATTTTTATCGATACTAAATAAACATATTTCACATCACTACTGTAATGTTTGACACGAGATGACATGTATTTGAGCGGAGATGACATGTATAGAAAATGGCCGGCCTGCCACACTTTTGCCAGCTAATTTTATTTGACGTTTAGGATTAGGGCGTCTCTATCTAAGTAGGTATATTCCTATCTCTATGTTGAAAACTGAAAACAAAGGTTGATAGTTGAATTGTGGTTGAAACGTGGTTGAAAGTTGAAACATAGACAAGTATAGTCCTACAAGAATCTTTTGGCGCGTGTGCGACAGAGACAACGCGTTACAGTTTGCCACGGAACAGCAAGTTTGCCTTAAGCCGCCTCTACACATAGGCCAGCGCATTCGCCAACGCGCTGGCGGTGCGCTTGCCAACGTGCTTGTGAGTTAATCCACAAATTGGAAGGTCGTTCCAGTATGCTTTGGTTCGGGCCAATGTGCGGACGGATTCAAAAAATGGATGTTGAGTTGGTAACAGCTGCAGCTGTATATTTATTCACAGCTTATAATTACTACGTAAACAAACAAATACACTTACTTTCATATTTATAATATTAAAATAATAATAAAGTACGATGCTCTTACTTTGAAGTAAAATATCGTAAGGAAAACGGAATGTCCAAGAACCTTATTAATTATTTAGCATTTTTAATACTTACAACATTTTTATTTTTATGGCACTTATTTTTTGGATTCCATAGGTAATTTTCACTCCGATAGAGCTCAATTAAAAGTTTCCTCATTACTCATATTATACGCCATTTTGTTAGGTTAGGTGTTAATACGCCGTAAGAAGAAAATATGCACTCTTGATCGCTGCTGCGGGCAAACTGATCGCGCGGCCAATGTGTGGATGGTGCGCCAAGCTTGCAAGCACAAGCACGCGCGTTGGCGAATGCGCTGGCCTATGTGTAGAGGCGGCATTACCTGTAAGGCGCTGTCTCTATCACCCACATTTATCCTTACTAATATCCTTACTAATCCTACAAATATTATAAATGTGAAAGTTTGTGTATTTGTTTGTTTGTTTGTTTGTTACTCCTTCACGCAAAAACTACTGAACCGATTTTTATGAAATTTGGCACACACATAGAGGGCAACTTAGATTAACATATAGGATATTTTTTATCCCAGAAATCCCGCGGGATCGGAATTTACGCGGGAAAACCTTCTTCGCGTATGGGGTATAAATAGCTTATATAAATGCTGCTAAACATTAATACAAAACTAACAAGTCTGTCTTCTCGGAAATCCCGCGGGATCTGGAGTTACGCGGAATAAACTCCTGCGCGTAGTTGCGGGCTTAAATTTTTATGCGACCTTTACTAGGAGATTGAGGAAGTTTTGAAGCAACATATAGGGTACTGTTTATCCCTGAATTCCCGCGGGATTAGGATTCACGCGGTAAAAACTCATACCCGGGAATGAGGTCGTGGGTTCAGATGTTTATGGGACTTTCAGTGGGAGGTAGAGGAGGTTATGGAGCATTATATAAGCTACTTTTTGTTCCGGACTTCCCGCGGGATCGAGATTTACGCGGGAAAAGCTTCCATGAGCGAATGAAGTCGCGGGCTCATTAATATCTATATATCGGGATATCTATACATATATCGGGAATCGAACCGGCTTTTTTTCTCATGATCAACTTTATGTTGCTTTTTCGAGGGTCAGCATCGCTTTAGCTGGTCTTTATGTTTTGGCACCCGAATGAAAAACTACCAATGTAGTATAAAAATATAATAGTTTGGAATGAAAAAACCCCGACGTTTATATCTTAAAGTCTTTTTATCGATTTTCTCAAGATCTACATAACGGATTTTTGTACGGTATGACTAAAACGTAGTAAAAAATCAACTGTTCTTAAGATGTGTGGAGTGTGTCTTAATATGTGTGGGGTCGGGATTAACGCAGGAATAACTTTGTGACACACTGAGTTCCACGCGGGCGGAGCCGCAGGCAACAGCTAGTATTATAAAATGTGAAAGTGTGTTTGTTTGTTTGTTTGTGACTCTTTCACGTCGCAACATGGCTATTATATGGTATGGTTTATGTGTGTGGGGATAGTCAGGAGGGTGGAGAGTGACGTAGGCTACTTTTTACCGCGGAAAAACATTCATTTCCATGGGAAGATCGAGGTTTTGTTAGTTGCAAGATATTTAGTTCCGTTGTTAATAGATGGCGTTAGTAAAATTCATTTGCAAGTTCTGAATCACGCTATCAAATAGTACATGTAATTTACTTAAGTCATAGGCAAATTTTATAGGCTACTTTTTAGCTGAGATTCCTACGGGAGCGGGACCTACGCAGCTGTTACCTACCGGGTCCCTAAGCGAAGAGCGGGCGGTTCTCTAGTAGGTTATAAATTATACATTTATAGGTAGTAGGGTCTGTAGGGCCTAGAGCTCACCCGGGGAAGTACCACCGCCCGCCACGGTACCACGGTGCCACGGTACGTAGTACCATTCCTACCGTGTAATAATTGTTTAAGAACAATTGTGTTCCGGATAGGAAGGTGTGGATGTGGAGCCGGTTACACTTTTTTAGAGGCGACCATCTCAGTCCTCAGGGGTAGCAACGCATCTGTGACTGAATTAGAACGAGACTCATTGAGTCTAGTTCTGGGTCGGTCACAGTCTGTTGTCATGGGCGGCAGCGGAAGGTGGTGCTGCATGCTCGTTTGCTAAAAAAAAAAGTAAAAGTTGAACGAGACCATAGATTTTTTTCAACATGGCGTTGGCCGGTACCCATAGTAGGGCCATTTTAATAGGCCACATTTGACAGTTCGTCAAAATTTTACAAAGTAGCCTTGTAAGGGAGGCACTCCATATTATTTAATATTCCCTACTAGATATTGTTAAAATTTTTACACTTTTAAGTAAAGAACTGACGTCGTTACAAAGTTACGTCAGTGAACTCCTTTTCTTTTTAAACATGAGGGATGGTACCAAAAGAAACAGATCAGTAGATAAGTTGAATTCGAGAAGTCGAACTAATCGTCAAAAAGTATTTCACGATTACAAATTAAAATATATTTTAATGGGAACAGAATTAATTTTCTTACATTTTAGGCCAAAAAATATCATTCCAAAATAATCATTCATTTAAATATATATCGTCTGGCTCAAAAGCCAGTATCCAGAATCGTGAAATAGTACAAAAAAGTCATGATTTCATTTCGCGCCATTATAAGACGCATTATTTTTGTCGTTTTTTAGTCATTGTTTGAACTGTGCGGTCATTAAAATAGTTTTTATAACAATCACATTCAATTTACAGATGTTTGAAGTCCTAATCGATTAATTAAATTAATCGATGTTTTTCAGCAGGTTACCCTCACTATAAAGCAAAGACAAACAGTTGTCAAATGTGGCCTATTAAAATGGCCTTACTTTAAGTATATATATTATATACCTACCTATAGTTGGGCCATTTTAATAGGTCACATTTGACAGTTCGTCAAAATTTTCCAAAGTAACCTTGTAAGGCAGGCACCCCATAGTATCTAATACATTCCATACTAGATATTGTTAAACTTTTTACACTTAAAAGTAAGGAACTGACGTCGTTACAAAGTTACGTCAGTGAACTCTTTTTCTTTTTAAATATCAGGGATGGTACCGAAAGAAAATGATGAGTAGATAAGTTGAATTCGAGAAGTCGAACTAATCGTCAAAAAGTATTTCACGATTACAAAATAAAATGTATTTTAATACATACAAAATTAATTTTATTACATTTTAGGCCAAAAAATATGTAATCATTCATTTATATAATAACGTCTGGCTCAAAAGTCAGTATCTAGAAACGTGAAATGTTACAAAAAAGTCATGAATTCATTTCGCGCCATTATTTGACGCATTATTTTTGTCATTTTTTTAGTCGTTGTGTGAACTGTGCGCTTATTAATATTTTTTATAACAATCGCATTCAATTTACAGATGTTTGAAGTCCTTATCGATTTATTCGATTTAATCGATGTTTTTCAGCAGGTTATCCTCACTATGAAGCAAAGACAAACAGTTGTCAAATGTGGCCTATTAAAATGGCCCTACTTTAGTGTATTTTCTATGTTGGTGAATGTTAGTGATGCCGCTCGATAGGCTACTATCGATAGACTATCGATAGTCTATCGATAGTGTGGCAATAGTGAGACTATCGATTACTATCGATAGTACTATCGATATCCTAACTGATTTTCAAGGTCAACAATCGATAGCGAAACTATCGATAGTTCGGCATCATTAGTGAATGTACACTCAGCCAAAGACAAGAGGACCACAGAATACTATATACAACGAGATCCATAGACTATAGAAGCAGACTCTATTGCTCTAGTTGAGTGAATAGTGAATCATAGATTTAGGTATAATTATAAATATAGGTAATAATAATCTGTGTAACTGTGTATTTGTGAAGGTAGTCAAAATAAAAATACATGTTTTAAAATACAATTAAAATTGCGCTTAAATTAAATTACAAGAACAATAAGAAATGCAATAAACATCCTATTTAAGTTTCATAAGTATATTTTTTATAGCCGATGCCTGAAGACATTGAAAATTCCTATCAGAATAATATATTTTTTCAATAAGTAACTAATTGGAACAAACAAGCTTCGTAAATGTTAACAATGTTAACATTAAGAATGAAGTTCACGAAAACATGGTTGTTTTTCAGCGTTCATTTGAGTTTTTATGAACAATAAGAACCTCATAAACCTAATTTAATTTTAGCTTAAATTTATTAAACGAAATACAATACACATGTCTTGAGTTGTAAATTCGGTTATGTATACTTATATAGAAACAAATAACCTAGCGGTTAGCGTCTGGAAGTGTTATTATGGTAGTATAGTTGTTATCGAAAAAGAACATGAATTATAAGTTTAATCGATGATCTAAGTAAGTGTTACAGTTTCCTAGATATTTTTGCTGTTTATTACATTTTAATGAAAAACTATATGTGAAGTGGTTTTAGTGAAAATTCATATAAATTTTTGACGTGTCGCTTTTTTGAGATTCTTGTTCGGCCGCCATGTTTGTCCTTTTATATTTTAGTAATTTATAGGATTTATATGGATGGATCTTGGTTGGTTTCATGAACGTATTAGTATGTTGATTATTTTTTATCGACATTTATTTTGAACTTTCCGTCCGATCTATAATTTACGATACTTAAATTTACCTTCGTTGTTTATGATATGCTTGTCGTCTTTGTTACTAGGTGTTCAGAATGGTTGTTGGATCAGCCTCGTATCCAGGGAGACAAGTACTCCACAAGATGCAGCCAATGGGTATGACGCCCCGCGAGCTGTCCGAGTATGATGACTTGGCGACCGCACTGATAGTGGATCCGTATCTCGGTATTACAACACACAAGATGAACATTCGTTACAGACCTCTAAAAACGAACAAAGAAGAATTAAAAAACATAATAAAGGAGTTCATTCAGACTCAGGACTACAATAAGGCATACACAAAGCTGGCTAGTGGAGAGTGGATGCCAAGGCACTTTAGCAAAAATAAACATCAACAGAGTAAACTTAGAGAACATGTTAGTATTCATTATCATAATAATATATTATTTTCTGTTTTTCTAAATTGAATCAGTTTTTTATTTTTCATGAATTTTAATAATAATTTGTTGTCTTTATTGACTATTATTTTTGAAGATTACAAGACTGCTATCTTGTGTATTTTTTTTTTGTAAATACCTGAAAAACTGCTTTATACAAAGATATTTGTATTTCTATTTCAGATATACCGTTATTTGAGAGTATTTGATAAAAAAGCAGGCTTTGTTATAGAACCATGTTATAGATATTCTTTAGAAGGCAGAGTTGGAGCTAAGATTTCGACAACAAAAAAATTTTTTAAGCATGAAAGAATTGACTTTTTGGTCGGATGTATTGCTGAAATGACTGAAGAAGAGGAAAAACAATTATTGCACCCAGGGAAGAATGATTTTTCTGTTATGTACAGCTGTAGGAAAAATTGTGCTCAGTTGTGGCTTGGCCCTGCTGCCTACATCAATCATGACTGCAGACCTACTTGTACATTTGAAGCAACTGACCGTGGCAAGGCGTTTGTTCGTGTTCTGCGTGATATTGAGGTCGGAGAAGAGATAACTTGTTTTTATGGTGAAGATTTTTTTGGCAATGGAAACTGTTACTGTGAATGTGAGACATGTGAAAGACGAGGAAAAGGGGCATTTTCAGTGAAAAGTCCACACAATGACGAACAAGCTACAAGATATAGATTTAGAGAAACTGATAACAGGATAAATAGAACTAAGGCAAAACAAACACAAAAAAATGTAAATGGTAAAAATTCTGTCAAGTCTCGAATAACAAATAGGCAAGTTAACAATATTGTATCTCCATTAAGTATGAAGGAAATGAAACAGAAGGGTTTGACTAAATATGATGCTGAGTTATTAATTGCCCAAGGCTGCATTGCTGATGTTGTTGAAGGAGACGCTCAGAAGGAGAAACAAAGGAGTAGGGAATCTTCTGCATCTAGTAGAGGAGAGCGGTTGCGGCGTAGAGTAGACAGTGGGCGCGCAAGTAATGGAGTGTCTACACCAACTGCTAGTTTATCCAATGAAGCTCCTAGTTCCCGTTGCTGTAGTATTACAAGCTCTCGAAGTAGTCGGGATTCACAATCTGGCATTGTTTTAAGAAGTCATAAACGTCTCCTTGATAATCACACTGGTTGTGCTAAATTGAAGAGCAATTCTAAAGGAATATCAGAAACTAAGCCCGTTAGAAATTTGAGTATACCCAAAATAGAACCTGATCTACCAAATGCTTCTGAAGTTGAGAATGTACACTTCAAGGTTAATAATTCAACTCCGGACTCCCAGGAAACAACCAGTGAGCCAAAAGTGGAAGCGCAAGCTGTTACTAAAACAGATATTTTGGAATCTGAACTTGCAAGTGATATTAAAGAATCTCCACAAGAAACACCTGAACCATGCATGCTAGGAAGTGTGAAACCAGAAAATTCTGTTGTTTCCAGTACCAGAGAACCAATAGAAAACCTTGAAAGTGTAAGTGATAATGTATGTTTAAAAAGTGAAGTTTGTGACTTTAGAGAAAATGTTAATCCAAGTGATTCAAAAGATAGCAAATTGAATAAACATCAAAAACATGATGTTTCGGGTCGAACTGAAGAACCTAAGAAAGAATCAGAGTCAGGGCCTCCTTGGTTGGCAGATAACTCAAATAAAAGCAGTGAATGTCCATGCACGCCGCCGCGAAGAGGCTTGAAGCTGACTCTGAGAGTGAAGAGGAGCCCTGTTGTTGAAGAAGTGATGGATTGCGGAAGCACGACGGAAGCTCCAGAGTACGAGGTGTTGCGGCTAGAGGGAGTCGACCCCGAGACAGCGCGGCGTCTGAAGAAACGGCGGCGGTCTAAGGAACGCCACCGCAAGCACAGTCCAATCCGTCCTCTACCCCCCATGAAACGCTTAAGATTAATATTCGGCAATGAGAGTCGTACTATCGATTTGCCTACTGCCATTTCGGCAGACTGACAGCCGCGACTACCTTATGGTTAAAGTATTTCCACCGTTATTAATCAATTATTAGTTTAATTATTGTCACTGACTAGGATTATTTTATCTAGTATTTATTTTCGTGACGTTTGGATTCGAATGTTGTGTGATAGCCGACAGTTTTAAATAATTATTCCAGGGATATATTTATTGAAAAAGAAAATAGAACTTGTTATTTCATTAGCAGACGCACCCATGTTTAGGGGTTGGGTTTTAGTGTCAATAACAGTTAATTAAAATTTTAGTTTACTATGTTAACAATTGGCTTTTTTTCGCCCATCAATGAACAAATTAAATAATAACAGAAAACTATATTTTATACAATTAGGAAATATTGAAAACGAGTGTTGTGTTGCTTTCTAAGGTTCCACAATGATAGCAAAAAGTAATTCAATTGAATTTCTCATAGTAGGTACTTAGGATGTATAAATTAATTAAATGATATTATGCCTAGTTAAACATGTCAAGAAAATTGCGGAGAATACATACTAAGTAAGATGCCGGGATTACTCAGTCTATGCCTCTAATTGTATTAGTTGCATCGGGTGCCTAACCATTTGAGCAGATAACAGAATTTTGCAAATAAATTTCCTACCTGCACTTTTTTCTGCAGTGCAAAGAAGTCGACAAAAATCAGAGAAAGGTCGCTCTATTAGGCAGGCATCCTTTTATTATCCATGTTTTAAAAGTTTTGCTTATGTATTCAAATAGTGCTGTAGTTTAAACTATCTTGGGTGTATTGCGCTACTGTAACGGTAACTAGTGTTAAGTCATACAGGCCAGGGTAGGTAAATTTCCTTGTAAATATTCTGAACACCTCAATTGTTGCGTTTTCTACCCATTTAAATTTAAGTACTACATGCACCAATTATGGGCTCAGTGTTATGTACACATATCAGGAAAACTTTATGTGAAATTGGTATTAAATTGAAAATCTGTTAATGTAAATAATAATAAGTTTTTCCGAATTCATAACCCAATGAAAATACTCGAGAGTCCTGTGAATTAAGTTTATTTAATTGTCAATTATTTGAATACCAATTAATAAAATTCGTTTAACACTTAAATTCAACAATTAGGAACCCATTGGATAAATTTAGGAACATTTAAGTAATGGATTTAAGTTCGACGATTATTTTTACTTTAGTGTTGATTCCATGACTTCACGAAGTAATTCCGGCCTAACAGATGCAGTATGTTGTTTAAATATGTTCATAATTATAAATAAATAGCAATGTTCACAAAAGGATAGCAAATAATGCTTTAGGTGGTAATAAACTTAATTTATAAAATCTGACAAAATCTATGTGATGGATGATAATTACTGTAAATAAATGTTACTGCATAGATTTAAATTTATGAAACGACATTAGATACTTTGCGAAAATATTTCCATATAAATTAAATTAAGCAGTTATGTAATAAAAAATGTTTTTAATATTTTCGGAAGTCAAAACCTGATAGTTCATTAGTCACTGAACCAACTGTAGGTACCTATATAAAGTGAAACTGATACTTTAGAAGTATTAGTGCTATGGATTACAAAAAGTGTTTTCGCTGAATTAATCTGCAATTATATCGATTTATTGTACCTCAAATCATGCAGGAACTTAGTGTTAGTCTGAAAATAATTTTAATTTAATTTGATTAAAAGCTTGTACCATAGATTCCATGTAGGCGAAGAATGATTAGTCTTTATATTTACTGCTGTTTATTTCTGTATAATTTAAACACATTTACCGATTATATTAATTTATGTTAATGTCACTATTTGTGTCATTGGACTTTGTAATAGGAAATAAATCATTATTTTATGAGAGAAATACCGTAAGCGTACCGCTGACAGGAAACCTTAGTGTAATCAATATCTGGTACCCGCAGCTTAAAGCTACTTACTATACCTACTATCTTCCAAGTATAAACACTTAATTTATAAACTTTAATAAAACTGCTACACTTAATTTTAAATTGGTCTGCTTATATTGTATGTATTATTTATGTCCTTTCTGTACATTACCGTTGTATGCTGTCACATACAGAACAGTTAGTAAAATGAATATTAAAACGAATTACTTGTTTTACATACCTGCAATGTTTGTTGTTATTTAATTGTGGGTTGACTTTTTAGCGGCCGTTGATGAAATGTGGAACCAACAGCTTTACGTGCCCTTTAAAGCACGGAAGTGGTCATTAGATTTAAACCACGGTCCGCGCGCCCTGGTGCTTAACCGATTCATGGCCCGTGACGCACCTAGCGCGTCATGAAGAAACCTTCAGGGAGGCCCATGACGCGATAGGCGCGTCATTAGAAAATTATCGAAATACACATTTTTATTCAATTTAAACAAAAATCCTTATATTTTATATAAAAATGAACACATTAGAGAAAGTAATAACTGTGGATTTTTTTGGAAAATTAAATTGTCAGGAGTCTACAACCATACGGTATAATTGTAATTGTATAATTTATTAATTCACACACTAAAATATAAAAAAATGTCCAATGTAAGTATCATTTACACAACTCTTTTATGGTAATGTTTATTTTGATTCAAAATGCAATATGATCATTATGGGAAAGTTAGAAAATATAACACATACGAAGATCTGTTCTTAATAGGACTATGTCATCGATTTTCAAATCAATATAAGATTTTTGAAAGTCGTTTATCACAGCCGGGAATCGAACCTACCAAATCTATGAAATTAATCATTTGTATGTCACCAATCAATAGATTTGATATAAAAAATTAAGATTTTTTGATTTGCGATTAAATACTATCCAAAGGTTTACAATTCCTGGTGGAAATATGAAAGTTACCTTCCATCTCCTATGAAACACGTAGAAAATCATTTTAAAACACACATAACGAATTAATTAAAACAAAACACACAGTAACCGGTCTCAAATTGTATTATTATACTTGAAATTGCTTGAAATAGCTTTATATCATTACCGGGGGCCAACGACGCGCTAGGCGCGTCATCATTTAGGAGGGCCAATGACGCCCCTGGCGCGTCATTTAATTTTGTATGGGGCCGGGGCGTAAAGGCTCTAGAAATGAAGGTGGCAAGGAATCGGTTAACTCTAAAACTCTGACTGCTTATCATGAGTTTGACTATAATTAAAATGGATTATACTCAAATCAATTGGGGCGCGCACGCAGCGCGGCAGTACCGACGACGTACCCGTACCCGTAGCGTCAACGCACCGTAAAAATCTAGGTACGATGTGTAGCGAACAATACGATGTCGCATGTATGATCTATGATGTCGCACGCCTTTGCCTTCACCAACTAAATGTCGGGTCAGCGGTCTAAAACCGTCTATAAACGTTGATTGAAGCTTCACACTGGATTATTTTGCAGTTGGACCACGAGGAATAGGTTGTCCTCGTGTTCCAACTATCAAATCACATTAATTTGGCAGTTGGACCACGAGGACGACCTTATTCTTCGTGGTCCAACTGTGACGTCATAGTTGGATTAAATAGTTGAACCACGAGGAATCACCCGAAATTTCTAATGCGTTGCCGCTCCGTACGTACATGCTACATGCGATGCGACTATGTTCTACCGTCAGTCGTTAATCAGGTAATCCCGCTTCCAATTGCTTCCATTCCAGAAGCCGGCCTCTGCTTGGTAGTGGGCTCCTGGCTGATTACCTACCACTCTCTTGCTTGATTGAGTCACCAACTCAAGGACTACGTGTTTCGATTCGTCCCTCCTGGCTGCCAATACAACTATAAATGCCTATTGTCATGGGCACACCCAGCTCCTGATGCAAGAATTGCGGATCCTTCTCCGACTGCTCCCCACGTCAGGGTTTATAAAGGGTATAACAACCGTAGGTACATACATTATCCGAAATCCAGAGGAGGCAGCTGTTCTTTCTGCCCCTACCTGCGTGTACCTTGCCTATTATGTTATTGATTTACATTGGTGATGGCTCATTTGTCGGTTATTAACATAAAAAGTATGACGAAAGAAACTCCTAAGCCTAATTAAATATACCCATGTATGTAGTAAGTACGATTGATTTTTTTTGAATAGGAAAACTAGAGTACCTATCTACCCAATAGGCACAATTTGTACCGTTATTTTTTTTTATTTAATTTAGGATTCGTTCATCATCATAAAGGCTTCGTTCATCAGTAAATCGCAACCCATAACTGTCCCATTGCTGGGCACGGGTCTCTTCTCGGACTGAGAAGGTTAAGGCCATAGTCCACCACGCTAGCCAAGTGCGGATTGTCGAACTTCACACACCTTTGAGGTTTGCGAACACTGGTATGCAAGTTTCCTCACGATGTTTTCTTTTACCGTTTGAGCGAGTGATATTTACTTAAATGCTTAAAACGCACATAACTCAAAAAAGTCAGAGGTGCCCTGGGCTTCAAACCCGGACCCCTGAGAAGGAGGCCGAGTTCTTCTGCTTCAACCCCCGGGCTGTCACTGCTGTAGTAGGTACTCTTTGTTTCACATACAGTACAGTTTACATTTAAGTCAGTGATTTACTTTAATATATTTATATCTGATGGCAAGTGGAGATTTAAGCAAACTTACTTACCTGGACATCATGTCACAGGAAAGCGATTCTATCGACTGAAACCGAAAGGTACAATATACAAAGTTGTCATTATGTAAAGCTGGCTCACCACAGGGTTTACCAGTTCACTATAACTGAATAGGTACCCACGCAACTTGACAATCTCGATGCGCCGGAGTCTGAACGTGCCCCATGCGATCTCGGCGTGAATCGATAATTTAATGAGGTAAGTATGACAAAAATTAATTGCTGCCTCCTGGCGGGGGCCTTACCACTATACCTACCATAACTATAAAATTTACATGTAATAGGTATCTATAATTCGTAATAACTAGGTAACTGCCCCATACTTCTACAAAGACACGGATTTCCAACCTAGGCTTTCAGTAATAATCGTTTTTCTGAGGAGGTAGCTATTAATTGCTATAAAGCTTGATTTATTCCCACCTGTTCTACTAAACAGTTTTACCATAGGACTACTTGAGTTCACTCAACACTGAATTCCAAAGGCTTCTTTCTTACTTTTCATTTTTGTGAAAGAAAGAATTTTATTAAGCAGTTAAGTTGAAGAAAATTAGAGGTAAAGATTATCTCTTCACATATTTTAGGAAGAAGTGCAACTAGCTTTCTTTTAAAAACAAAACAAAAATATGGGTCTGATCATTTACTATTTTTTTATATGGTTACAAATTTTTAACTAAGTTACATTTTATGTATGTGAATGAATTAATAAGTAGAATTTGGTGGTGTGAATTTTTATTATAAACTTAAAGCAATATTGATTAACATATTACTAGTTTATGCTCAATTATATCCCTTCAGGATATCAGATAAACAGTTCTTTAGATCTTTTTAAAAAATACTGTGCCATGGATGGTTATCCATAACTGATGCACTAATGGCCATACCTGCAAAAAAAAGGTATAGTATGTTAGTTGTGTAAAAAATTTACATAGTATCAGGAAGATTATAGGGTATGTCTTCATAAAGCTAGACTCCAAATCCAATTTCAACTATGGTGCAAATCCTCTTGTTAGAGATCATTGGGTTGATTCACCATCCAGTTTATTCTCCTACGTGATCCCATATGGTGGAACGGTCAAGTTCTATCAATTTGATCATAACATTTTCATGTTTAGGTTGCAATATCTGAGGACATGGTAAAACTGGTCCCCGGCTTCTTTTTAAGGAAGACATTGGTAATTCCTTTGATGTCAGTGATATCTTCAGGTAGGGCAAAGAGGAGCACTTAGTGTGAGGTGACTATATCGCACCTTCGGTGCGACAAAGTCGTAACAGCACATTTTGTAATTTCACAGGAGAGGACTTTTAAGATTTTTTTCACATTTATTTTCATATTACTGAATTACTAACTATAGTAGGTTAAAAATAATATTATTTATACTATTAATTCTTTATAATTATTGCTACACTTTCATGTAAAAAGCTTTTTTAAAATTATTAAATAAATACTAATAAAAGGCTTAAAAAAAAATGTGTCCTGAATTGTGACTTTGTTGCACCAGCATTTACTGACTATTATTATTTATAACCAATGTTGTTGTTGCTCCAAAATATTTGTCGAATCGAATTGAAGTCTTAAATGTAGATGCGTTTTTGTAGCTCCAATATACGTCAAACATTTGCAGGAGCGGAGGCACTATTCGCCGTTAAGACTTTGTCGAACCATAATTCAGGCAAAAATCACTAATTTCCACAAAGGCACTCGCGCCATCTAGTAGTATTTTGTATTACTTCCGCAGGTGTCTGTTTCCCCAGACGAAGGCATGGTTTATAGACAATTTGGCATACTTAACTCAATTTTGCAATTTTGGCTATTTGTGACTTTGTTGCACCGAAGGTGCGATGTATATAACTATTTGTGTACAGTAGTTTTGGGGTAAATACATACTTTTGGAACTCCCACTCTCTGTTATCCAACGGGCAGACTTGTCGAGTTTTGAGCCAACGTGAGATACAGTGGAAGTGGAATGCATGCTGAAAATGTTTTTATTTTAATTATACATAACTATACCATAGCTAAAATTTTTGTAAAGATTGATGTGGCAACAGCTACAAAGGATTGAGTACCAAAATATAAAAAATGAGTCTGTCCTTTATAACATTTATGAATGGATATCATTAAATTTCTTTAAAAATAAAATATTCCTTTTAGATAAATGCACTAATATATAATATATATTTACATTACAAACACCCCAGGCTACTGTGCACTCCTCACTGGTGGCTGAAGCCTGATTAGCCTGGCACTCGATGCAAAGGTCCATAATGTGGTTACGGCAGATAGCACAGTTATCCACAACAATATCTGCAAATAAAAAAATCGTACATGATTATATCTTTTTGTTTGAACTAGGGTTTAAGGTTACCTACTTTTATTAATTATTTATTAAAGTATAAAAATCAAAATACATACCCCAAGCCCATAATGCAACAGCATTCCACTGTAAGACAAGTAAATATTTAGGAACAATAACAAACAAACAATATAAATCAATAACTAGAACCTCAAAACTGTAAACGATGATGCTGCGAAAATGAAATCACCTTTTTTACTTCAAATCTCTTCTTGTCACCTTTGCCACTGCTGGAGGAAGCCATTTCAACCTCTTCCTCATCGACATCCATTGCAGAGGACATGTTTTTTTACGAATACCTTATTTTATGAAAAGTAAATGGATGAAAACGATTTTAATTTTAATGAAACAGAAATGATTTATAGTTCCTTGACACACACTGACCAATCAATGCCAATACTTGTCAAACTGACATTTCTGACGTTTACACACGTCTGAAAAGGGGAACCTCGGAGGAATAGGTAGTTTATCATTCCTCCGAGAGGGGAACGTTCCAATAAACAATAAACAACGATCATGGCTGCGTTGCGTACTCGACCAAAACGCCCAAAACGTTCAAAATGGGCGTTTTGGTTTTGTTCGAGTTAACATACCTTTATTGGCTTATTTTTTTAATATAATTTTTTTATCTTTAAATGGAACGCACCCAAGATGTCAAGGGCGTTTTCCATACTGCGATCAAAACGCTGTAACAAAAAAAAGCGTACCAGTTATAGCTTGACCAGGAATATAGAAATGCCTGTCATGAGGGCACTAAAGTTTTCTTTTTTAAAGCAACATTAGTTATAGTAACGCTCATGATAACAAAGTCGGAAATGTTATTTTAGCATATAGAAAACTACTTTTCTTTCACAACTATAATAAGAATAAAATAATAATAATAATACGCTTTATTGTACACCATAGCAAGGACACAACAGAATAAGGCATTTTGTACATAATGTTATACAACAGGCGGTCTTATCGTTTAAAAACGATTTCTTCCAGACAACCTTAAGGTAGAAATAGAAAATTGGAAATGCAGTATAGGGGACACTAACTAAAAGAAACATATTTACTTTGAATGAAATTATTTGAAAAAAATATGTAGTGTCGTGGGACACCAGGTAGGAACGAAGTTCTTTCGGCTAATGTAGAGTCGACACAATTTGCAAAAAAATAAATCGTGCTCAATTTTATGTAGGTTTTCTTGATTTTTCTCTTAAATTTTGCTGATTAATTTTTATTTAAGTACAGGAAAGTATTTAGGAAATTCAGTATTATGGAAATAATAAATTACGTAAAATAAAAAAAATCGTAATTCAAATTATCAACTAAAATAACAAAAACACAATAACAATAACAAAATAACTAAAAGAAAGAGAAAGATATTATACACTACCCGCTTGTGTATACGACTATCGCGCCTGCGCACGTCTCATTTAACGGTTTTATTCCACGCATTTTTTCTTACGGTTTTACTATCACATTTTTTCAGTTCGGTCACGCAGCAAAATCCCTATCTCTTCCAAGCCTGCCGTAAGGAACTTCGTTCCAAAAAAGAAACAACTTAAGTAACAAAAAATAATAACTATAATACGACAGCATAGGGAAACTGAGTGATAGCGGTGAGTTGGAAGAGTTGCGGGAAGATAATTTTCTACTGGTAAAGCTGTCGTTGTAGGTAATGCTATGAATAGTGTTTCGCATTTAGCACAAAATAGGCACTCAACGGAACAAAACAAACCATGGCATTCAACTTATTGACAAACAATTTACGAGTGACGTTTAGAAAATAAGCGATGCCAATAAAACAATTTAGTTCATGAGCGTACCGCAGTATGATGAAGTTTTCTATATTCCTGGTCGACCAATACGACGATATAGAAATCACAGATGAGGTAGGATAGAAAAAGAAATACTGCACACATTTACAGTCTGTTTTTTTCGCTACGGACTAAATTGACATAAGCTGTGTTGCTACTTTTTTTCGAATCATTAATAGTGATGTGCCACGACCGTAACTCCATGACCGGTGAAGAGTTGGGAGATGCAGTTGGTCATTTTTATTTTGCGAGTGATCTTGTATGCATCGCTTACGTCGGGGAAAAACAGTTTGGTAACGGATCCTGCTGTGTAGGACATGTATCGGCTCTGCCATTTACTGAGCGTGGCTGCTCTTATGGTTCTCTTTGCGAAGGAGAGTGGAAAGTCGTCGTAGGCTGGCGCAGTTTTAGATTTCAGTGCAGCCTCCTTCGCCAGTTCGTCAGCCCGCTCATTGCCAGGTATTCCGACATGTGCCTTAACCCAGTACAGGTTTACGTTTCTACCATGAGTGGTTAGCTCTTGAATTTGCTGCCTGATGTTAGTAGCGAGTGGGTGCAGGCTGAGAGTTCCGGTGAAGCTTTCAAGAGACGATCGGGAGTCGCTCAAAATGTTGACGGTCGTGAGCGAGGACCTCTTCTTGATTGCTTTGATACCCTCTTGTATTGCTAGAAGTTCTGCCTGGTAAACAGTGCAGTACGACGCAAGGGACCTCTTTCTATATGTAGTTTCTTTCCCTTCTATCCATATTGAAGCAGCGGCCCCTACCTTCCCTTCAATTTTGCTTCCGTCGGTGTAGATATTAACAGTTGAAGCATCTGTTGTGTTCAGGTCTTGGATGTTATTGACCTGATCGAAGGAGAGGTTTTGTCTATGTGCGGGATGTTGGAGGTCAAAGGGGCTAACAGATATTTCAAGGTGTTGACAAGCGACAAGCAACGCCATCTCCTGGCTACGACGCCTCCGACGCTTTTAGTTACCTGTCGGTCCAAGAGATGGCGCCGCTTGTGGCCAATATGTGGCTACAAACTAAATATTTAAGTGAGGTTTTGATACAAAAGGCCAGATTTTTTTGGCGTTTTATACATAATGGTACGGAACCCTTCGTGCGCGAGTCCAACTCGCACTTGGCCGGTTTTTTTTTATGTTTTATTATTCAGGTGAAAACTGCACGAAATTATGAATGTAGATTCATTTTTAAACGGTGTGAAGTTAGCGTCATTTACCATGCAAAAAACAATTATCTAAGTCACGGAAAACCGTGGCTTAAGTGCGGGTTTAGGTCACGCTGTGCTATAAATAAAGGGTCTCGTTTAAAAATGGTACCTATGATTTTTTTGTGACTACATTTCTTAAGAGTGTAATACCATTTTATAATCTTGGTTAGATGCGTCAACTTTTAAAAAAACTGGCTGCAGTAGTGTTCATACGTTTTTTTTACACAATGATGAGTGAAAGTAAACTGAAAGTAAAAATCTTGCAAAATTTTAAGGGAATTTTGGTGTTTGATTGAATTTTGTGTAAAAACTGCAGGCTTTCTGAGATTTTTAAGAATTGTGGTGAATAGTAAGTACTTCTTAGGTTGCCGAAAATATTTGAAAAACTGAGGTCGTGGTAGTTCAAAATAACACAAAGGGTGTAAATTTTCGATAATTTATTTTTTTATGAAAACAAAAAGCGCTGGATTTTTTTCTTATTTTTCCTGAAGTAGTCATGAGCAAGTCCACCCTCCAGTTACCGCTTATCGTTGAATTTTGGGACACGTTGTATATAAAACTCTTGCGTTGCTGAGTGATTGACTGACAGACAACGCAGAGCCGAAACTACTGAACGGAAGAAGCTTAAAGTTTGGCATGTATGTTCCTTGGGGAGTGTAGGGGAGGACTAAGGGAGGATTTTCGGAAATTCCACCCCAACGGGGTGAAATAGGGGGTGCACTTTAAACGAATTCCACGCGGGCGAAGCCTGCGTGCGGAAGCTAGTGCAGTTATATAAGAACAACAAGTATCTAGTTACAAAATAATACTTCAGATGGCATATATACCTACTACAATATTGAAGATTACGTTCTCTAGCAACGTTTTACCGTAGGCTACATGCTACATACATATAAGTACCTACGAGAGACATAGGTACAGCCTACGGATGTCTCTAAGTGAAAAGTCATAAAATCAATTAGAGTAGATACCAACATACCGTTAGCGTTAGATACCTTCTCCACCAGCTATCTGCACTGGACCACGACCGTCAACATTTTGAGCGACTCCCGATCGTCTCTTGAAAGCTTCACCGGAACTCTCAGCCTGCACCCACTCGCTACTAACATCAGGCAGCAAATTCAAGAGCTAACCACTCATGGTAGAAACGTAAACCTGTACTGGGTTAAGGCACATGTCGGAATACCTGGCAATGAGCGGGCTGACGAACTGGCGAAGGAGGCTGCACTGAAATCTAAAACTGCGCCAGCCTACGACGACTTTCCACTCTCCTTCGCAAAGAGAACCATAAGAGCAGCCACGCTCAGTAAATGGCAGAGCCGATACATGTCCTACACAGCAGGATCCGTCACCAAACTGTTTTTCCCCGACGTAAGCGATGCATACAAGATCACTCGCAAAATAAAAATGACCAACTGCATCTCCCAACTCTTCACCGGTCATGGAGGCTTCAAAGCCTACCTTCACAAGTTCGGTCTGCGCAGCGACCCATCTTGCGTCTGCGATTCCACAACCAGTGAAACACTCCAGCACATTATACTGGAATGTCCAAGGTTCACTGCGAAGAGATGGGACTGCGAAGGTAGGCTGGGATTCGTCCTGGAGTTGGATACCCTCAGGAGAGCCATCGATGACGATGAATGTCGCCGCCACTTCCTGGAGTTCGCTTTGTACGCCGTCAAATCGGCTGGCAGAGCTAATGGCTCCAGAACCACCAGCTAAGTAAATAGTGCAGTGATTATGTGAAGTGGCAAAATAAATGTGCGGAAAAAATCCTATCAGTGCGTAGTGGTGAAACTTTATATATTATAGAAGTAGAATTACTTAGAATAAGTTATTGAAAAAAAAAACAGCCATAATAATCATAGTTATATAAGGAATAGAAAGAAACCACTGAATGAACAACATCAGTGAAAACACATAGCCATGAGTACATTTCGACCACGATCGGTACCAGTGAAGGAAAACACGTTAAAACCCTAGGAGTGAAGGAAAACACTGAACAACCAAACCCTCGCCCAACCATACATCGCAATGGACTCATGGAAAACAAAAAAAAAAAAACGTTACTACCCCTCTATGGGTATCTTTGACACCGATGAAATTTATCGACGAAATCTAAACTTTAAAACATGTTATAGTCGTACAAGGATCTTTTAGCGCGTGGCTGACGTGTGGGTGACAGAGACAGCGTCTTACAGGGGAGGCAAATTGTAAGGCGCTGTCTCTGTCACCCACACGTCATCCACGCGCCAAAAGATCGTTGTAGGACTTTAGAGTATTATAGTAACATTAGTTCATGTTTTTAACAAATTTCAGATGCAATAGGGTCATAAACCAATCAATAAAACAATAAAATTACAGTTTTATCTTCATTTAAACTCTTTTTAATTTCAATTCGAATTACCTACTCTGTTAAAATCATCAGAATTAACTGTGTCACATAAAACTACATACTATTATATACTAGATACAAGATTCCATTCCATACATTTAATTTCTGGGAAAATACAGTAGTCCCGGGGACCCTTGGATGTTTGACTAACACGAAAATTGGTAAATCGCATACAAAGTCAGGGTACATTGACACCGTCAAAGTTACCCAGAATTTGTTCAAAATCTGACTTAGTTAGGTACCGGTATATTTGTAATTTTAACAAAGATGCAATTGAGAATTAATAAAAATTGCTTATGTATCGAAAGTAGACATTTTTTTTTTTTTTATAGCCTGAAGGGCTGACGTAAAAGCAGACGAGCCACCTGATGGTAAGTGGTTATCGTCGCCTATAGACACGAGCAACACCAGGGGAGTCACCAGTGTAACGCCGGCCCTGAAGGAGAACTCTTTTTACACCTTTCTTGAAGAACCCCATGTCATAGCGCTCCGGGAATACCTCAGAGGGAAGCTCATTCCACATCCTGGACGTTCTCGGCAAAAACGATCGTGAAAAACGGACCGTAGTCGTTCGCCACGAGTCCAAGCGATGTGGATGAAACTTCAATCTTCGGCGAGTGGTGTGATGATGGAAGGGTGAAGTTGGCACCAAATCGAACAATTCCTCGGAGCACTCACCATTGTAAAGCCGGTAGAACACGCAGAGGCATCCTATGTCTCTCCTCAGACTTAGGTGTTCTAACCTGTTAGTGACTCGTGGTTCGTTGACAATTCGAACCGCGCGCTTTTGTACGGCGTCAAATGGACTAAGCTGGTATTGTGGCGCCCCTGCCCAGAGATGAGAGCAGTACTCCATGTGAGGCCTGACCTGTGCTTTATAAAGCATCAGTAGGTCCCTCGCAGTGAAGTACTGCTTCGCCCGGTTTAGGACACCAAGCTTTTTGGAGGCCAATTTGGCCTTAGCTTCCAGATGACTCCGATACTGCACGCCGCTCGAAATGTCAACGCCCAGAATCCCAACACTTTTACCAACGGTGAGCGCGGTACCCTGGAATTGAGGCGCTATGACAAGTGGGGTTTTCTTAGCGGAAAACGCGCAAACTTGTGTCTTCGTGGGGTTGAACTCGACTAAATTAAGTCGACCCCATTCCGAGACTTGCTCCAGAGAGTTCTCGACTTCAGACACAAGTTTGATTCTGCTATCCTCCACATGTGACCGAGAGGCATTTGCAGGGCCTGTATAATAGGCATCTCCCGTGCTGTCATCTGCATAGCAATGAATGCCGTTTGCACGTTCCAGCATGTCATTGATATGCAGAATGAACAGGGTAGGAGACAGCACAGACCCTTGGGGTACACCAGCATTTATAGGTTTCATATCTGAGCAACAACCGTCGACGACGACCTTAATATGTCGCTCAGATAGAAAGCTGGCTACCGAGCTGCACAACCTCTCGGGGAGGCCGTATGATGGTAACTTCGCGAGAAGAGCCCTGCGCCAGACCCGGTCGAAAATGTCATGTAAAAGATGTATTATATTAGGTAAGTATAACACACCTTGATAGCATTCAAGTTTTGAGAGTTATCTAAAAAGTTTTACGTCGGAAAAAAACAAATAATTTCGCACGTTTTTGAAAGAAAGTTTTTTATATTAGCTTTGTTTAAAAACTACTTTTTATTTAAGATTACGTTTACGACGTTCATTATGTACATAAAATCTAATAAATTTAAGGGAGCAACGGTCAACAGTGGTTGTCAACCATGTGATTTAATAAAATCCTAAATTATATTCAAAATTTATTATGCTGTATGGTGATTCTTTAATTCCATTTCTTCCATGCCAATGTTATTAACGTATCTGTCTTTCTTGTATGCATTTTTCCATATTTCGTAAAAACAGACGGTTGCTTGAAATCTGTAGCACACCAACAGGGGTACCGATACATGCGTTATGAGAGTCCAAGCCCACACTCCATAAAATTCCATCTGTAAATAAAATAATGTAATTAAAATGTTTAGTCCGCGATTATGTCTTCGACCAGGTATCGAATGCGGGACTTCTCGCTTCGCAGGGAAGGGCACTACCAAGTAGGCTAAGGGGTCATCAGTTCATTTGATCAGTCATTTAAGATAAATGAGGTAAATAATTACTCACTAATGTTTAAGGGTCCCCGCAAACTAGCCACAGTCACCGGTGGCTATGTCGCTGTGACGCCTCTTTTTAGAAGCGGGTTCCGGCCGACAGCTGCTTCGGCTGCATAACCCGCTCACTGTTATTGGAGCTGTTGCGCTAAAAGACGCGCCACAACTGTGGTGTGTGGCCAGTTTGTGGCCAGTTTGCGGGAACCCTAAAACTTACCATGTGGTTAATCATAATTTTGGTTAATCTTAAACCACATAATAGGTACCTATTACAATAAATACTACCTGCAAAGGATGAAACTCGGCTCGAGCGTTTTTACAGCGGTTGAGCAGCCAGAGCGCGAAGTTCCCGACGAGCAGGAAGGTGACGAGCTGGCGGCCCGGCCGCTCGCGCCGCCCGTCGCAGCGCCGCGACCACGCGTCTAGCACTAGCAGGGTTTGGCACGAGCTTTGGATGACCGCGCATAGCGGGGATATTATCCTGTCATGGAAGACGTTGAAATAAATATTTTAAAGTTATTTGTGTTAAATTAACATTTTTTCCATAGGTAGGTAGTACCTACTCAGTACAAAGTAGAGAAAAAAGTAGTAGGTAGATAAAACATGTTGCAATATTTCACTTAACACGTTAGCTGCGGGACTGTTTTCGTGTATAAAATTACTATGCGATACCAGGTCGATTCGGCCAGGAAGCGGATTCTTTTCTAGTGCGAACCAGGTCCATTAGACCTGGTACCACCTTTCTGTCAAAACTTCTAATAAAATTGCGAATTTAAAAGATACACGAGATTTTTTTGCACTATGTTGTAGCTAAGGAATGTACCTACTTACCTCTGGCTTAGCCTGGGGATCCAAAAAAGATAAAGGTTATATTTTGGGAAAAACGAATACAAGGCCTTTCATGCCCAGTGCAGCATAGAAAACAAAAAATACCACATATATTCGACGTGGTAACGCACTGATAATATAACTTAATAGTGATGTTACAGTGTAGAAAACAAACGCAAATATTTTTATCGATTCGTTTATTACAAAAAACAAACTTTGATGTATAATAAAACGCACGACTACATTTTATTACAAATGTTTCAATCAGTAGGGAAACAAAATATTTTGTGTATCAATATTTTTAAATAACATGTAGTTCGTTAAAACATGGCAAACAATATGATTTGTTGCATTTATTACACCTGAGACTTGATTTTTTTAATTTTTTTATCAGCTTCTTTGCTGATAAGTGTTTGTCACAGCCTTGCGTAACAGTTGACACAGTTTTTTCTTTTATCAATTTTAATGAGTTGGTGAATTTGGAAAACCCAGTTCTAATTGTTTTTTACACTTTATCAAAATGAATAAAAATCATTTTGATAAATCAATCTGTAGATAGACACTGCACAAAAAAGACGTATTCACTACACAGTATACAAACGCGTGCGCACTAAAAACATGTTTATCGAGAATTGACAGCAGTGACAGCACTATGCTAACCGGGCGAAGCACGCTGGGCGCCGCGCTTTGTTCCTATTCGTTCCTTGCGAACCAGGCCGAACAGACACGGTACATTTTTTTATAGACCATTGAGTTCTAATAAGTAAATGAAGCTACGGTTGTATAACTATCTCTTTTGTACCTTGAGTACAACTAAAGTAACAGCTCCCGCAGAGAGCGAGAGGACACGATTTTAGCCTTCGCACTGGGGAAAGACCAGAACCAGGCCAAAAAGACCTGGCTTAGCAGCAAACGTGTTAAACGACTTTGTAATAGTTTAGATATGTTAGGTACATAACATTATTATTGTTATTGTGGTAATAATTTTTTTGTCAAATAAAAAACAACATAGGTATTAAGTAAGTACCTATGTTGTTTTGTGCCGATCCTACGTAAGTAATCACCATCTCCAAAATTTCGGTCGCTACTGTGCTTTGAAAGGCACGTAAAGCCGTTGGTAAAGTAACCGGGGCTTTTTATACCTAGCTATCATTAGGGCTACTAACTCTTCCACCAAACCGCACTGGAGCAACGTGATGAAGCACATTAGGTATACCTATTATGGGCGGCAAAAACATTCGTATCCAAGAAACATACATAGGTATTACAAAACTAATAAACGCGTAATTGAGTTCTTTTTTTACGTTGGTATCGATTTTTACTTAATAGTGGGGTAATGGATACAATTTATTACCTAACTGTAGTCAGGAAACAACAATGACTGTATTATAAACTAATACCTGGTAGCGCGTCTGCTTTCTGGAAACCTTTGAATAAAGAAGCCAGTGCCGATGATTTGAAACAAATAGTACACGTAGACTCCGCACTGGGTGACTAGCAGCAGAGCGTGTTCCAAGGGCGTTGCGGTGGAGGTCCTTCTCAAGGTCATTGAGCGCATTTTTTGGATACAGGCAGCAGAGCCGATCGTCATCAGAATGAACAATATTGTTTCCCACACGTTTATCTATAAAGTACCATTAAAAAGTGATCACGATTGCAAGTCACAATTCCATCTAGAGGATCGAAAATGGGCCCAAGAGTTTCATACTCACAAAGGTAGAGCGATCTTGAGGGGAGCATTTCTCTGATTACATTTTGTGCCAAATGCACTGGATGAATTATAATCGGTAATCCTGTATCGGTAATTGTGTCTATCTCTGTACCAATGATATTGTACTCGTATACTTAAGTAGTGAAACTTATATTATTGCCATAGATTAAGCACACTGGTCACTGCTCTCTGCTCATACATATAGTTAGTAGGAACCTACCTATAGACATAGCTACATAATGTTTTAAATGGTTTTATTTAGCTTGTCCAGTTTTTAGATTAAGAATTTGATAGACATCTGATTGGCGTAGCCCTAATGACACGCACTACAGAAAATCCAATGAAACGAGAAGCAGTTTTGGAAAATTATTACTGAACATTATTCAGAACACTGCTCATTTTAAGCCCAACTTTGGAGCCTTAACAATTTATCGAATAGCCATACTAAAGTAATAAAGAAGCAACATTTTTATGTACCTACTATGTACCTAAACAAAAACAAGCGACAAACACGTTTTTTTCACAGAGAATTTTCGCAACATTTCGTTGACCTTTCCAAACAAATTGACACAATTAATGACGCACCAAAATTTAACCTAATTACGCGGACGAGAGGGAAACGCGTTTTGATTTGAATGGCTTCTTTGTTTATAAGTTAGCATACCGTATCCTATACCTTAAGTAAATTGAAAAAATCTATTCAAATTAATTTTAGGTATCACTATATAATTACCGATCTACCGATTTATATCATTAGTACCTATATCCTATAGGCTAGAAAAAGTAACACATTAGATAATTATATTATTTCATTATACCTACTTACCTGGAGCAATGCTACTTCAACATGACTTTGGTTGTGAAAGAGCCCGTTGAAAAGCATGAGGCTGACTATGGTTCCGGCGAGCACCGCGATGCCCATAAACAAACCTTTATGTGCACTGCCGCAATCGACCGAAAAGTGATTGATCGACTTTACTCTAACACAGCATTGGTTATCTTTGCTAGCCTCGTTATTCACTGTTTTCTGAAACAAGAGTCACTGAAGTAATTTTTCCTATACCTACTCCGTATGAATTCGATGTGGAACCGCCTTAGGCTACAGATAAAACTAACTGTACAAAATAATATAGTTTTCTGAGGTTGAAATAAGTAAAGTATTTGTTTTTTTTTTATATCTGAAAGCATTATGAAAACGCAGACGGGCCATCTGACTGATGTAATGTAGTCACCAAAGCAACGCGGGCCTCTTTGAGCTAGGTCAAAAATGCTTACTGCTAGCTCAAAGCCTGAGGAACTTGCGTACCTACCTACTGTGTAATCCTACGAAGTTTGTAATCCTACGAAGTGAAATTTTTACATAAAAAAACCTCGTTGTGCGTTTAAAAGTTAGGTAATTTACGTAATGTAAATATTTACCGATCCAGGTACAGTGCAGACGTCATTCCATATCACAGCGATTATAACCGAGCACAACAAACTGTACTCCACTCCGCAGGGCCTCAAATATGGGTTTACAGTCCTTATGAGAGGAGTTATCATGTCAGAAACATTGCAAGTCCACACATTACTCACTACAGATATATTTTGTGATAGTTCAGAAGAGTTTAAAAATGGTAAAGATGTTATATTATCTGGCTCTTCGGGCAATATTAGTTCACTGATTTGAGTATTAACGATGTTTGCTGTGTGATTATAGGCAATTGCTAATATATCATCTCTCGTTTCCTGTATGACCACGTTGAGCCATTCGCACACATTTGTAGCAATCAAATGCATCAATCCGAATCTGTCCAGCACCACTCCTCGCATAGGATCCAATATCTGAAAATAACAATGTTTTGTTTGATTGATTCACGCTCTGTCCGCCATAGATTGAAGCATCATCGTTAACGGTTTCGTTAGAATTTAAATTTTTGCATTCTCAGGTGGCTGGCTAAAACCCATTAATGGCCCACTACTGAGCACGGGTCTCTCCTCATTGTTGAGGAGGCCTAGAGCATACTTCACCACTCTTGAAGGCCTGCGACACGGCTTAACAATTGCTATTTATCGATAACCACCAGGACCGACGCTTTAACCGAACCGAACGCCGAGCACCTGCCTACGTTTTTGAAGGAGGAGCTGTGGCCAAAGGGGGTCGTCTTCAGGAAGTTCCGTGGACGTCGACGACCACCGGGAGTCACCGAAAGCGCGTCTCACTTCGCGACTAAGTGAACTAGTTTTAAGATAATATTATTATATGTATGTTAGTCTCTAAGGTATATATGTTATGGGTCTTTGTTACCTGAAGTAAATAAATAAATAAATAAAAAAAAACACCTAATACTTACATCCGAAACCGATTCCAAAGTTCTTGAGTATTTGTCTGTTAACACTTATGAAAAGTGTGTTTACTTATAATATGAAGTTGGTACGTGAGTTGTTCATTATAGCAGATTGCTTTTTTACTTATGTTTCTTTGTATGATTCACAAAATATTGTTGTTATTGTATTGCAGTGTATGAGGGTTACCTACCTCGAATACCTACACACGGCTTCTAATCAAATATATGTGTTTAACTGAACGGTTATTAATACTGTTACAAAATGCTGGAAATCTCAAAGTAAAGTAAAAAAATATATGTATATACATATTTCAAGGGAGTATGAATACATATTCTATTGTTTAGATTTCATGTACATATGTGTGCCTAAGAAAACTTTCTAAATAGGTAGGTATAGATATATGATTGAAAGAATAAGAGCGTCATAGGTACTAATTTGTTGAACACGAAATACACGGTGCGAGTTATTAAAACTGTAAATATTAAATCAAATTTTGGCTTAAGATCTGGTAAAGAAAAATCGTGTTATTTATTAAAGTAAGTAATAAGGACATGTATATTTTATCAAAATCAATAATGTAGGAACTATTTTTATGATCGCTTTATCGAGTAACAAAATATTATTTTAATTTATCGTGCTGCAATTCCAACAGTCGCTCTCAAAGCAGTAAAACCGAAATTATAAATAGTACAAAGAGTACTTATGTATTTATCTTTTTGTACCTACTTATATTTCAATAAATCCTTCCTTACTTAATATTATAAATGTGAAAGTGTGTTTGTTTGTTTGTTTGTTTGTGACGCTTTCACGTCGCAACAAAGCTATTATATGGTAAGGTTTATGTGTGTGGGGATAGTTAGGAGGGTGGAGAGTGACGTAGGCTACTTTTTACCGCGGAAAAACATCCCATTCCCATGGGAAGATCGATGTTTTGTTAGTTGCTAGATATTTATTTTCGGAGTTGTTAATAGATGGCGTTAATAAAATTCATTTGCAAGTTCTGAATTACGCTATCAAATACTACATGTAATTTACTTAAGTCATAGGCAAATGTAATAGGCTACTTTAGCTCTGCCTCGAGAACTCCCCGCTCCGGCTGTATTCAGTGTACCGCCCGCCCGCTGGCACTATCCTGTTGGCTGATGTCCGCAAGTTGCTGGACTCGCCTACACCGGTGGTGGGCGCGGGCGACTGGAAGTGCAAGCATCCGGGGTGGAATAGCCTAGATGCCAACAGAAGTGGAAGGCTACTTTTTGATGCCGCTGAACAGCACGGCTACACTGTCGAGGGTGTTGCACACTGTTACCGCGGCTCTGAATAAGAGAGAACGCGCGTGTGCAGTATTCCTCGACATGGAAAAGGCGTTCGACCGTGTTTGGCACGACGCACGGCTTTCTCTACAGGATCTCGCAGTCTTCGGCGCCCCGGAGTGCCGTTAAGGTGATCTCCAGTTTCCTCGAAAATAGAAGCTTCAGAGTAATGGTTGAAGACGCCGAATCCACCGAGCGTCCGATCGCAGCCGGCGTCCCGCAAGGGAGTTGCCTGTCCCCGGTCTGCTACGCCTGCTACACCGACGACATCCCGGCGGCAGGGGGGGGGGGGCGTCGCTTGCCCTGTATGCCGATGACGTGGCGTACATCACCACGTCGCTGAATAGAACCCACGCCATCGTCAAGATACAGCGTGCGCTTGATGGCCTCCCCGAATAGCTCGCCGCGTGGAGACTGTCGGTGAATGTCGGGAAGACGCAGGCGGTGAACATAGGAGGATACCTCAACAGGCGGGACCCTACTCTGGAGCTTCACGGACAAGATATCCAATGGGCCCCACAGGCCAAATACCTGGGGGCAAAATCGACGGAAGACTCTCGATGAAGCCACAGGTTACGAAAGCCGTCGCGAATTCCAGAAGCGCGATGGCAGAAACCAGTGCTCTCCTCGAGCCTCCCTCTCGGACTGAAGCTCGGGGTCTACAAGACCTACATCAGATCCCACCTCACGTACGCGGCACCGGCGTGGTACGCGCTCGCCAGCGAACCGCAGCGCAAGAGGATGCGCGCGGTTCAGGCGATTGCGTTCGCCGGCTGACTGGTGCGCCGAGGTACGTCATTAACGCCGTCATCCAGAGGGACCTTCGAGTCGAGAGCCTGGACGACTTCATCGAGAGATTGGCACGCAACATATTCGGGCGTGTCGACGCGTCGCGGTTCCCGCATCTGCAGGACCTGGCGCAGCTCCACACCCATCCACCGGACCGCTGGGCCTTCCCGCGCGACTTGCTGGTTGCGCGGGACGGGCCTAGCACTGACTGATACTGGGGCTTCGAAAGTCGTCGCCCGGCGCTGATCGGCTCCTGCTGGGCTTCCCATCAGCGGGATTCACCCGGTAGGGCCTCGATCGCCTGGGCGGCGCGAAGATGAACCCCATCCCGTTTAAGACTCTGTGGCCTGTAAAAAGGCCACCACTCACCGGACTTGACCTATTGGTTAACCACAGATGGACAACCAAGGGCCTTAGGGCCCAACCCAAGGACCGGCCCGTTTTAACGGGCCGCGAGAGACACCCCCAAAGGGGAACTAACTGTCCCGAGGGCTCCACACACCTCAGAGAGGGTGGAGTGAAGAGAGCGAGTAGTAGGCTACTTTTTAGCCTAAATTCCTACGGGAGCGGGACCTACGCGGCTGTTACCTACGGGTCCCGAAACGAAGCGCGGGCGGTTCTCTAGTGAGAAAATATCTTAAACTTGTGTTGAAGAGTTTAGACAGATAATAGATAAGATTTTAGATAGATATTAGAGTCTACTTAAGATTCTACTACCGGCAATCGATAAGATAAAGATATGTATGTGAATGGCCATAGTTGACAAAAATAAAAAGAGGATGATAAACTTAAATTTAAAAACAATAAAAAACTCTTACATCGGTATAAGAAAAAATAAACACAGTTTGTGCAGCCAGGAACATTATTCTAAGCGCCGGTTTGATCGCGACGATGGCTAACTTGCAGTCTCCTGACAGATCGAAGTACCCTACGAATAGCAGGCAGGAGTAAATGATGGAGCCCACGCTGAAACCAGCTATACCTATGTGCAGGTAAAAACTTCCGTATCGTGTGTGTTTTGAGTTTTCTGAAAAAAAGTTTAATAGGTTTAGGCTGTTACCGGCAAAACCCGCTTTTAAGGCGAGCAAGTTTTGCTTTTGCTAAACTAGTTTTCATCAGTTTCAACCTACGTGTGTCAGACATACTACTTTAAGCCTAGGACAATTTAAATTGACCGGTATACTTAACGATAATGGCCTAGGCAAATCTGTATGTATAATAAAAAATGGCTTCAAAACAAACGACGATGTGCCTCTATTCTACGTGAGTTCCAGCCACTGTCTCTGCTTTTGGTGACCCATGACAAACAACAGTCGAGGTTTTAGCATCAGAGCGTTGACCTCAGTACCAAACATTACAATTCGATGATATTCATTCGATGATATTGACTGGGATTTTTACCCGTCTACCGTGAATTTTTTTAAGTTATTGTTTTGGTGTTTCAGTGACTATGTCAGACAGTTCCGGAGTTTTTGGACGATTACAGATTTATGTGACCTATTAACAACAATTACTGGTGTCCACAATTAGAAATCCTAAAGGAGCTAATATTTGCACTTAAGACATTACAAAGCTTTGTTTTGTATTTACCTCTATTTCTTCTAGCTATCCGAAGGTGATAGAAAGTGTACGCTAAGAATATCATGCTCACCGCATATAAATACATTGTGAATATCTAAAAAAAATACATATTTAATTAATAACAATGTTTAGTGGTTAATAAATGCACAACAAAATTGTTTCCAGTCGTTTTCAATGTTCTCCACATTCGTATTAGCAATATTTACTTGATCTCCTTTGCCGCTGGAATATATTTTCGCTACGAGATTTTTTGGCTGTGGACATATAGGGCTGTGGACTTGGTCACTAGAACGTTCCTTCCTTCATTTCTTATTCTTCCTTCTTCTCAATGGTTAACCCACGACGCATCAGATTAGATTTTGGTGTTACCGATAACCTCGGGTGATGACGGACACTTGCCATCAAGTAGGTCGTCTGCCCCTTAGTCAGTTATGATGATGAAATAAATTATTATCTGTATTGATGAAATGCCAGCAGCTAATGTTTTTCTGACGAACTTTACTATGAATATTTATGTATATGTTATGATTATTAGAGTATTATTTTACTTACATCCGAAGTAATATTTGTGCGAGGCACATTTTGTATTGTGCTAGTAATGGGAAATGCAATCCCTAAAACTATTAACAATTTTGCGTAAAATGCTGATAGAACTACTGTCATGGATTCACTGAAACAAAACGGATTATCCAATTAATTTGTATCGCTAGTTCAATTATAAATTTCAATTACTTTATTGACGAAATCGTTATAATTATATAATAAGTTGCAAATTTCTCAATTGCATTTGTTTCTAAACAATACATTATGGGTTCAAAAATTTAACGTCTAAATTTTTGAACCCATAATGTATTGAAATGATTATGTGAGATTTCCAAGCGCATATAGTATCTATGAGAGCAGTTAATCTATAATATTATGACAATGATTTGTATAGTGTTGTAGTTGAAAATATAATCTTCATTCAGAAGTCGGTGTCATATTGTGACTTATCTCGAATGTTAAGGTTTTCCGATTTCTTGTAAGTTACTTGTCGATTATGATAATATATGTATTAAGTAAATCTATACTTATAATAAATCTGTAGAGAGGTCAATTCTGTACATTAAATATATTTCCAAAATAACTATCAGGGGGTGATTAGGGATCGATACTGATGCCAAAAATGCAATCAGTGAAATTTTTGTCTGTCTGTCTGTCTGTCTGATGTATAACCGTTATAGAAACAAAAACTACTCGACGGATTTTAACGAAACTTGGTACAATTATTTTTCATACTCCCGCGCTGGTTATAGTATACTTTTCATCACGCTACAATCAATAGGAGCAGAGCAGTGAAGGGAAATGTTGGGGAAACGGGAGAAGTTACTCCATTTTTTAAGCTTCCGACGCGTGTGCAACCTTAATGGTTAAAGCTACACAGAAATCATGTATGACGGAAATGTTCTCCTTAAAATTATATAAGAAATATTCCACGACAGCATATGTCTATCTTTTATGGTTGACTCACAATAACACGTGTAACTCCCGATAGCTTAGCAGTTCGAAGCTTTCTGATTAAGTATACCTATATTTTATCTACTCTTACGTTTATGACACTTAAGTGGGTGAAATAAAGGGGTGAAGTTTAAACGAAATTCACACGGGCGAAGCCGCTGGCAAAAGCTAGTAAATAAATAATCCTACACTCATAGCCCTAAATAAAGACTCCCTGTATCATGGATGCCATGGACAATAACCAAGACAAGAACACATACCTACATTACCTACATATTATCCAGACCGAGAATATAAACTCATAATTGAAATTCCTGATTCCTCATTCAAAGGGCTTAACGGAATTAAAAGAGCACCAAATTAGTGCAAGTTTTAAGGTCGTAAAATTATCCTGATTCCACCTTTTGAGATATCTAAGTTCAATATAGGAATAGAAGTAAAGTGATCCTGATATCACCTATTGAGATATATCATCTAAGTTTAATATAGGAATATAAAGTCAAATGGCCTGTATGGTGGTGGTTTGATGACTTACTCTCCATGTGACAGCTGTTTCCTCGGTGGTGGAGATTGCGACGAAAATGACTGTTGCGACAAGTGGTCATTACTGGAACTGTTGCTGCAGGGCAACACTATACTGAGCCTTGGCAGTGAATGTGGAGGATGTTCTCTGGAAATAAACAAAAAAATTCAGCTATAGCCTAGCTAGCTCAAGGGATTGTTGATTGAAATCTTGCACGCATTTCTTATTCAATAATTAACGGAACTTCTACTTGACCTCTTAGTGATTTTTTTTTCATAGCTTGTTTTGGTGAAAAAAACTCATTTGACTTCTCTAAAATGTCTTCAAAGGTTCAAGGGAGTTCATGATTTAATGGGCTGAATATTTAGGTGGCGTTTTGAAATTGCGTATGAGAGGGCGAATGAACCTACGTCGTAGATACGGCGAGTAGGGACATTTTGGCGGGAATGCGATTGCTATTTTGAAATATAAAGTCTAGGAGGTACAAAAACCAAGAAAAAAACTAGACCCTGTACACCGCTCAACAAGTGCGTAGAACCCAATCCAGCGTGGGACTATGATGTATACATTGTATACTATATGGCTAACAGGACAGTCCCGTTTTCAGGTTGTGTATCCCGGTGTACCGATCGACAACCGCGCGACGCAAAAATATCTCGCATTTTTTAAATACAGTGAAAATTTTGTGGGCCAGACCATGTTTCGTCAAGATTCGGATGATTTCCATGCGAAACGTAAGCGGGCGCTTATTACAGGTATAAAGATGCAAAAAGCCTGAAAAGTGGTGAAAACGACGATGTTCCGTTTGATCCAAAACCAAAACGGTATTTAATTTATTGACTAGTTACTTACTCTTATTATTATCTATTAACCCTTTAAAGATTTTGTTTTGATTCCTATATGTTAGAGGCGTTTCGGTAGCAACATTTTGATTTAAAAAAAAACATACATAAATATACTGCATTATTTAAAAAAAAAATAGTTTTATCTTACAAAAAGAAAGAAAGAGTAGGAGTAGTGGTGCTTTGTAATACTCGTATTATATTTGAAAAATCATGAACAGAGCCGTCATTGTGTAACGGGGAAATAAAAAAAACATAACATTAACGTAGTATAATCATGTGATTATGAGAGTAAAATGAGTGGGGCTGATGGCTTAGAATTACCTACCCAGGAACTCAGCTTTTTTGACGAGTAGGTATTATCGACTCATAGTACATTTAATGAAACGCCGGACTCACCTTTCATCCTCAGGCACTGCGAGTAGCTCAGACTTCTCTCTCCACTGCTGCATTTTGATTAGATTGTTCCTTGATTTTTTTAGACATATTTTTTTCAGCATACGTTTATTAAATCGTGGTCGAGCGAGCAATTAACACATCACGACGTCGAAAGGCAGTCTAGCAAGTGTACTTGCAACCCCACTTTACTTACGATACTTAATTTAAACGTAATTTATTTTTAAATTCACAAAGTACGAAGTTTATTTCTCTAATGTAAGTTATGAACTGTGTAACGTAAAACGTCAATGATCAGCTCGGCGCGATGTGTCTGAACGTGTGTGTAAATAATTAGTTATTGATAATTTGTAATAAGGCTGTATGGTGCAAGGATAAACGTACCGCGAAGTAACGTCATAATTCTAGTAAAGATTATCCTACTTCCTATCCTATCCTACTAATATTATAAATGCGAAAGTTTGTAAGGATGTCTGTGAGTGAGTGAGTGAGTGAGTGAGTGTGTGTGTGTGTGTGTGTTTGTTGCTCTTTCACGCAAAAACTACTGAACGGATTTTCATGAAACTTTGCAGTAATATAGCTTAGACATCGGAATAACATAATTTGTTTTTTTGAAGGGACTGGTTTCCCGAAGCGAAGCGAGGGCGGATTTACTAGTACCTAATATTTAATGGCATTTTTATAAACGGACAAGATTACCCGTCAAACGTTTCACAACAACATTAGATATGTATTATTTATATCTCAGGCACTAAGCGACATGTCAAGACGAAACATGCAATTATATGTTTTTATGTTAAATATCCTGAAATACAACTCCAAAAATCACTTCAAATTCAGTAAGTTTTGTGTGATGCCTGGACAAACGTACAGATAGACATTAATTTTAAAAGTTATAGTTTTGGATTTTATTGGCTTTATATAGAACCTTAATGAGTTTTAGACATAAAC
Source organism: Hesperia comma (assembly GCA_905404135.1). Classification (NCBI taxonomy): domain Eukaryota; kingdom Metazoa; phylum Arthropoda; class Insecta; order Lepidoptera; family Hesperiidae; genus Hesperia; species Hesperia comma. Next base: position 7,203,456 of record FR990020.1, read on the forward strand.
TGATTACATTTAAATTATAGGTATAAAGATATTCCAATACTACAAATTTTTGGAATATATGGCGCTACTTGGAGATAAAAATAATATTATGATTTATCTCTATTTATCTGTACGGTAAAAATGTTTAAGATTAAGTTAAACGTTAAAGTTGAATAATATTGCACCACATCAAAAATTGCGCAATTCGTTTGCAAGAATATCTATCTAAGGCAGAAACCACCAAGACCAAGACCAGACCCCAAAAACTTCCAATTGCCCCACGTGGGGCGTAGGCCCCACGTTGGGAAACACTGAGCTAGAGTAAATAGTGGGGACTGTGCAGTACCTACTTGAAGAAGAGTTTGAATGATTTTCCGACTTCGAAAAACAGGAGGTTCTCAACTTGTCTGTACATATACCTACATTTTTTGTGTTACCTACCTCATAACTTTGTACTGGAAAAACTGATTTTGATTATTTTTTTTTATTTTTGTGGTGCTTGTGGTGTGATCTCACATCATTTGAGTGACATACCTAATGGCGAATAATTTTAAGTTATCCTTACTTATTGATTTTGAAGTCTGTTATATTTTTGTAATAAGTTTGAGTGCAAGAGGTGATTTAAACATACTGAGTGAAAAAGAATTGAGTAAGAAATTTTGAATTTTTCCGCGAAGCCTATCACCCCATTCGAGTGCTATTTTATTTTTGTCTTCTTGGCGAGGCCTCTGCAGGCCCGCCCCATCTGTTAAGGCCCCGTAAAGGCCACGAGGGCCAACGGCAACTATAGATTCGAAAAAAAACTTTCGAATATTATGATTAGGTAGACATTTTGAACATCTCTTCGAATATTTAGAATGCTATCTATTAACTATCCTAAGATAGGTAGGTACTGTATAGGACGACCCGAATGGCGCAATGGTTAACACGCCGATCGCTGTTCCGAGGGTCCTGGGTTCGATTCCCAGCGAGGCGGCAATTTGAATGATGAGTTTAAATTTCCGTTCTCGGTCTGGGTGTGTGTCCTTGTCTTGTGTGTTGTCCAAGGTACCCACGACACAGGGAATTCTAGTGTGGGGCTTTGAGTGTGAAGCGTTTATTATTTTAATATTGTATTTACCTCAACTGTAGAATCTAACAAAGGGTGAATTTAATTGCTTATTAACATTCTCAAATAGCCAACTCCCTGTAACGGGGAAAGTGCCAGGTAATTGTAGACAGACACAAAAATAAGTAATGAAAGATAGAAAAATAATAAACGCTAAATGAGTTATAAAACTCGTCTTTAAAATAGTGACATCTAACGATATTATTTAAATCTACAATACACAATGGAAGGAGAAATTTATTTATGGATATGGATAGATTTTTTTAAGAGCTCTCGTGGTAAGTACTATTTATTTATAATTATAAAATTGTCTATGCTCTCACAAGCGTATTATTTTTTTTGTGCTTAACATGGTTCAGAAATATTGGCCAGTGGTACTTAAAGATGGTGTCGTTGTGAATAAACAATTAGCGTCGTCGGTGTCATTTGCAACGTACTCCTAACGAGGCGCATGTTCCTCCACCGACCTCTCCCCGTCTTGGCCCTGCGCGATTAATTAGACGTCTGCTTCTAAGCGACCTGAATCTGACTCGCCGTCTGATCTTCGCCACTTGCCTCGGTTTTATTTCAAAAACAAAGTTTGTCTTTGCTATATATTTTTAAATGCCCCGTGTAATCACGGAAAGGATATAAACAGGTTAATCCAAGCACTTTGTAACATACTATTAAATTCTTCAAGAATGTCTTCCGTCTGTCGTACATTTTTGTCGCAGCCCGGTTTGATCTGTCTTTGTTTAGTTACTTTTTTAAAAAACAAGTAATAGTATGATATGTGCCTAAATCGATGGGTCCTATGTATATGGGCCAAAATGTAAAATTAAAACTTTACAGGAAAGGCTTCCAAAGTTTCAATTTACTATAACTTTAAATTGATAAAACCGAAGTTCCCGAATCTTTGCTTATTTGCTAAGAAAACTATTTCCCTCATTTACACTGTAGTATTTTTTAAATACATTTATCTGGTTTTTTTTAATGTCACATTGGCCCTTCTACGTTAGTTTTTGTTAAAATTATTTTTTTTTGAAAACACCCTAAAAGGGCCGATATACCATGTTGGCCATTATACGCGTATTACCTACGCTAATTAGCATAATGTATATATTTTTTTAATTTTTTATCTATAAAATCAATAAACGATTGAAGTAATTGATAATTCATTAATTAGAATATAATATAAAATCTTCGTTTTAATTGTTGTTTTCTTTTCTTAAAGCCAAATTCACAAAATTCCGACATCTAGACATCTTAGCGTGATAATTAGATGTTATTTTTACTTATTAAACTAAATTGTAACCCAAAAACACAACAATTACATTTCGTATTCGTCTTTATTCATCACAGTGCGGCCGATGCTCCGTTCAACGTACAAGTGTCAAATTGGCTGATTGTTCCAAACTATAAACAAACGCGCGGGAAACTCCCCGCGTATAAATCTCTAACTACGCTTAGGACCTTATACGTTTAAATTCATGTTACATATGCCGTTATACCGTAATAAAAAATCGTGTTTCTATGCTGAAATCTTTTTTTTTTAATAGCTCACATGATTCATTATATCGATAAGATGCGTTACCCACAAAAAAGCCAAAATCGCCAAATTGCTAGTTTGGCCCATATACATAGGACCCATCGAAATGTTGAAACATCGAATATCTGCAATACTGCGGTAATAACAAACAATGACAGCCGTATAAAGTTACAAACATCTTAAAACTAAGATATATTATGTTAAGTCAAAGTTATTATTATTAACCATCCAAAATTGGTTAGGTACTTATTTTTCTTTCCCCTTCTGTCCTCTACTCTTCTTTGTTCTCCAATAACGCATCGGTGATGCTTTTGGTGTCTGACACTACAATGATTTTACAATTTTAAAACAACAAAAACATTGTAGGCACATACCTACTGTCCACGTTATATGTGTTAATCGGATAGTTTTGCGTTGCTGCAGGGTATGAAATGAACTTAGCAGTTGTCGACGGAGTATAGCCTGCTTAATTAAGGAACTTAGTATTTGTAGTAGTGGTGACTAGAGCAGTTGAAGAAACTGCAGTACTTATTTAAAACTTAATCCGCCCGCGTTGTGAACACCTTTAAAACATTTATAATATTATGTTTAAGTACCATTTATTCGTACGACTTTGTATGAGCATCATATTTAATTTAGGTATGAACTTTAGGTATACGGTAAAGCTTACCGGCTGTGTTTTATTTTTCGTTCCAATGTTGTACTATACTGCCTGTGTGGGTGAAAATGATGTTGGCCATGGTCGTAATAAACATGCAGTTTAGGTTCTTTCACATCTCCCTTTATAATGGCACTAAAATCATAAATTTTTGGTCACACAAAAATATCGCAGAATTTTAAGAACTACATATTTATAAGATTACAATTACGCTAGTAATATCTGAAATTCAAAGTTGTAACCGTATTATTAAATATTCAATAGAAATTCTTCTTTATTTGTTTTGGTACGTATGAGTTTTTTAATTATATTTTCGAAAGCAACACTTGAAAGAAAATCAATGCTATATCGCGTAAAAAGTATAAAGTCAATGAGTATCAACGACTAAAATGTGTTTTTTTCTCATCGTCGCGAAAATTACTACAAAGCAATGAGGGTAACCGTTTTTGTGCTCACCAGTTGGCGCCACTGCAGAGTGCGGTCATGCTGTCAAAGCCCGCCCATACATAAACAGTGACAAATGAAATTCAGACAAGCGAAAAGTGACAGACAGACCTCCCTTTTCACTAGCGCCTCTAGCGGAAAATTCACACGCGGTTACCCTCATTGTCTTAGATACCTAATTAATAAGTAGATTTTAACGTACCTACCATTCAATTTCCTCGTCACTATGGTGATCCATGTATTTTTTTTATATCACAGATAAACTTTTTAAATACTGTCTATAAACCTACACGTGCACTAACTGTGTGCCGTGTAAGGTATCAAGTGCTTCAATATTTTGATCTCTGCTTTTGGTTTTTCGCCGCGTAAATTATCTTCTGTATCTAAGACCTACTTATCCGCATTATCTTTATGTCCAGTGTCAGTAAGTATGAGATAATGACTAAGTTGTGACGTTTTGGCTGTATGATGTAGCTATTTAAACACGTCAGACTATACTTACGCCAGCATAAAATATTGTACAAAAACTGAAAAAAAAACAATCCTTACTAATATTATAAATGTGAAAGTGTGTTTGTTTGTTTGTTTGTTTGTGACGCTTTCACGTCGCAACAAAGCTATTATATGGTAAGGTTTATGTGTGTGGGGATAGTTAGGAGGGTGGAGAGTGACGTAGGCTACTTTTTACCGCGGAAAAACATCCCATTCCCATGGGAAGATCGATGTTTTGTTAGTTGCTAGATATTTATTTTCGGAGTTGTTAATAGATGGCGGTAATAAAATTCATTTTCAAGTTCTGAATTATGCTATCAAATACTACATGTAATTTACTTAAGTCATAGGCAAATGTAATAGGCTACTTTAGCTCTGCCTCGAGAACTCCCCGCTCCGGCTGTATTCAGTGTACCGCCCACCCGCTGGCACTATCCTGTTGACTGATGTCCGCAAGTTGCTCAGCCAACAGGATAGTGCCAGCGGACCAGAGGGACCTTCGAGTCGAGAGCCTCGACGACTTCATCGAGAGATTGGCACGCAACATGTTCGGGCGTGTCGACGCGTCGCGGTTCCCGCATCTGCAGGACCTGGCGCCGCTCCACGCCCGCCCACCGGACCGCTGGGCCTTCCCGCGCGACTTGCTGGACGGGCCTAGCACTGACTGATACTGGGGCTTCGTAAGTCGTCGCCCGGCGCTGATCGGCTCCTGCTGGGCTTCCCACCAGCGGGATTCACCCGGTAGGGCCTCGATCGCCTGGGCGGCGCGAAGATGAACCCCATCCCGTTTAAGACTCTGTGGCCTGTAAAAAGGCCACCACTCACCGGACTTGACCTATTGGTTAACCACAGATGGACAACCAAGGGCCTTAGGGCCCAGCCCAAGAACCGGCCCGTTTTAACGGACCGCGAGAGATACCCCCAAAGGGGAACTAACTGTCCCGAGGGCTCCACACACCTCAGACAGGGTGGAGTGAAGAGAGCGAGTAGTAGGCTACTTTTTAGCCTAAATTCCTACGGGAGCGGGACCTACGCGGCTGTTACCTACGGGTCCCGAAGCGAAGCGCGGGCGGTTCTCTAGTTATTTCCATAAACCTAAGGTATTGCACATAAAAAGTCGTATCCATGTACTTAGAGTTCATGACTTAGAGTCTATTTTTTGTTTTAACAGCCGAGAAACAAGCCGACGGTCACCACATGGTGAAGTCACCGTCGCTATTGGTTATCAATAACACTAAAGGCCTTACTGGTGTGTTGCCGGCCAAGGAAGAAGAAAGGGGAAATAAGCCCAGAACTTAAAAAGATTAAGCATTAACAATATTGTTATGGAGGCAATTTTTTAAGATAACGAGGAAAATACATTTATTAGAAGGATAAGCTTATTTTTTGGGTTCCATAATTTTGGGTAGGTATTTGAGGCAAGCTTGTCACATAGTTCATACCCCAACACAGTGCAAACCTGGCTGATCAGTAGCGGGGCTTTACCCGGCTACGATTTTTATTTCATAAAAATATATTTGAGGCAATATGAGATTTTTATATGTTGTAGTGGAAACTGAGTAAAATAAAAAAATGTAACAGTACAATTTCAAATTGCAAAAAAAAATTTCAAACCTTTTCTCATGTTTTTTCTAAATATGTCTTTGCACGCGCCTGGCAATGTTAAAACCCCAACTGATTCGTCTGGCTTTTTATTTTTAAGCTATTGTATAGCTTTTATCGCGGGCCTGGGATCGAATGCAGAAATTTCGTAACGAAAATTTATTACACCCTGCACACAGACATAGTTACTATGTCTATGCACCCACACATCGATAAATACCAGAACTTTTAACTGAGTTAACTAACTTTTACTTTATAACGGCTAAACCGATTTGGCTAATTTTAGTCTTGAAATATTCGTGGAAGTTCAGGGAAGGTTGCAGCGATGAGAAAATATGAAAAATTGCGAGGTAAATACTAAAAAAATGAAAATTTTAATTTCCCATACAAATCTTACCTGTCAAACATTTGATTTTCGCCCCGTCGGTTCGGTGTTTTAAGAATAATTACATGTAGATCTGGATTAAATAAGGCGTTGGAATCGACAACATGTATTCATAATAGTCGAATTATCGCGTATTTAGATTTAAAACATACAAAATAATAACATGACATAAAATAATGACACTATATTAATGACTTGAGGGTGATAGAGACAGTGCCATACAGGCAAGGCAAACTGTAGGGCACTGTCTCTGTCACCCACACGTCATTCACGCGCCAAAAGATCGTTGTAGGACTTAAATGTCAAATGTCAATTTTCTTTTTAAAAAGAATTATTTTGTCAACTGAAATAGTTCTTATGCTTTTGTTCAGAATATTTAAATCTTCTTTGCACAAATTAATGCATTATCCGTTTCTAATAAACTTTGATGTAACTTTTGATAACTAGGCAACTAAATGAAAACTGGTACACCACTTTCTTATCCCACTGTAAAACAGTGAATATCTGTACTCATATAATTTGTGTACAAAGTGTTTTAAATATGAATAAACAAAGTGCATTTATTAATGAAGAAAGTCACGAAAAAATTGTGAAAGAAAATGAGTTATTACTCTATATACATTCATTTTATTATTATTATCACAAATGCAGTATTATTTTTTGTTTTGTTAATTTATATATAATGCTATGCAATAGCTTTACCGCGGCAGTCTCCGAGTGCCACACGTCTTTTTTTTCATTCTTTAAACATTAAACTACAATACAACATATAAAAATCTCATATTGCCTCAAATACATTTTTATGAAAAAAAATTCGTAGTCCGCTAAAGCCCCGCTACTGACCAGTCAGGTCTGCACTACTGTGTTGGGGTATGATAGGAGAGCTATGTGGCAAGTTTTCAGCTTGTCTCAAATACCTACCAAAATTGCTGCGAGCTGCTATTGGACCATTATATAGCGTATTCTTAAAACAGATTAAAGGTTAATCTACTTTGCAACAATCCGCGAGCAAATTCGTATATCGAGGGTATAGTGTTAAAACCCAATAAGTGCCGAAAAATGAAAAATCGTTTTATTTAATCATCTTAATGCATTTTTGACGCTCTTTCCAGTGGTATAATCCATTTAGTGGAATTCGCAGTAGAAAGAAAATTACTTGATGTAAGAACCCAATAAAGTGACCACTTTTAGTCATAGCTTAAAAACTAGAACCCAATAAAATGTGTTAACTTGATATATAATATTTTTATTTCCCGCTCAAACCAAATAAAGCTATTTATTGGTAATAAGTGTCCAATGATATCAACGAAAATTACCCAACAGCTAAAAGGCAGTTACCACTATCTGCACTTATCGGGTTTTAGCTTTACATAATGTAGACAAGAAACCAAACAGAACCAAAAGCTAAATCAAATAAATATTTTTGTTGGGTTTGATTGTTCGATTATTTTTCCAAAGTAACAAGTTATGTTTAGTTATATGATATTCGCTCACTTCGTCAACTAACTTTCTTCAAACTTTGTTCAGAGAAAAACCCAATAATCGAGGGGATTTGAAACAGAGGTGATCAGTAAGATATCCTGTCAAAACGTTTTTTTGAATTTCTATAACCAAAGACCCCTATTATTATTATTTGGTGATACAGGCCACGGGAAACAAGTATTTCCGTGAGGCCACTGCGACCATTCACTATCTATTGTGGCCATCCCATTGAAATTAGATCTGGTCTCCTACTCCTACGGTCTGGGCGAACCGTTATATTATGTTTTTAGGGTCTAGGTCCTTGATTTGGTCGGGTGTAAAATGCCTACCCAATATAAGAATCATACAGTGGGTAATTGCTATGCATTCGCAGAGGATATGGATGGAAGTTTCCTCTGCCACACACACCACAGAATCTACATGTTGCAGTGTTACTTAACCTATTGTGTGTAGGTGTTTGTTAAGTCTGCAAAGATCAGTGAGCAGCCTAATTAATATTCGAATCTCAGTCCGGCTTAGGCTGAGCACTTTATCTGAGTATTTCGCGAGTATCTAGCAATGAGGGTCTTTGCTTAACGCCCTGTCTCAGGGCTAATGTCCTAAGAACAGCTCGAGTTGTCGTCTTTGATACACCCACCAGGGGTTCGGGACCTATGGTGGGCGCCTCTGCAGTTCCTTGCTAGTTCATCTGCCCTCTCATTTCCTCGTATACCCTTATGTTTGTTTATTGCTTGGATACCGTAGTACTACTAATTTGGAGTTGACTATCTCAGACTTTAGGGCCAGAAGCACTGCCTGGCTGTCGGATAGTATTGTTATACGTTTATTAACGTAACCTTTGTTCAGGTTTTGGTGCAAGCAATCAATTATCTCGTAAAGTTCTGCCTGGAATACGGTTGTATACCGCCCCAGTTTGTATTCAGTCTTATCTTGGGTTTGTCTCCTCCTCTCAAGGGTTTCGGTACCGCATCGTCCCATTCTTCCCGTTGCGGTATAATTACTGCGAAAAATTTATTGAGATTTAGTTGTTTATACATGGCGTCGCTAGGCATAGCCATTACTGAGCATGTCATGAGGTCCTCGTAAATTCTCCTCATGACATTCGATTTCCAGCTCTGCTTTCCTCCCTCTGCGGCCCGGAGTATTGCTGCCTTTTTTGAGCAAGGACGTGAAGAAGTTCGAGATTGAGAACGGCCTCCATTACTGCTATGGGAGTAGTTTTTAGAGCTCCAGTTATCATCCGACAGGCTAGGCCTTGGGTGCTGTTAAATTTCTGATGCAAGTCGCCTGGGTCGACTTTTTTGCCAGGCTATACATCCGTAGGTCACAATGGGTTTGTCAATAGCCGTGTAAATCCATTGCACCTGTTTGGGTTTCAAGCCCCATCTGGAGCCTGTAAGACGGCAGCACGTTCCCAGAGCGATTTTTTCCTTTTCACCTGCGCTAGGTGTTGGTTCCAAGTAAGCCTATGTTCCATTGTGATCCCTAGGTATTTTAATTCTTTTCAGAACGGTATTGTAGTTCCGAACAGGAAGACGTTGTGGAGATCGATTATGTTCCTTCTCCATGTAAACGGTACAATTAACGTTTTGTTAGCATTTACATTAAGCCCGATACTGCTGCACCAGCGTTCTACTTTATATAAAGCTGCTTGCATAAGGTAAGATGTGTCTTACCTTGCTTGCTTGCTACCGTGCTTGGGCATCCTCCACGTATGGTTATGACCAAGTCATCTGCGTATCCTTGGGTATCTAGACCATAAAATTGACAATTTTTCAAAACTTTGAAGACCGGTAGGGGTCTTAAAGATGTAGTTTATTTTTACTTTTCAATTTCTTTAGTAATCCTTCTAATATTATAAATGCGAAAGTTTGTAAGGATGTATGTGTGTTTGTTGCTCTTTCACGCAAAAAATACTGAACGGATTTTCATGAAACTTTGCAGTAATATAGCTTAGACATCGGAATAACATAATTTGTTAAAATTTATAGAGATTTTTGAAGGGACTGGTTTCCCGAAGCGAAGCGAGGGCGGATTTACTAGTCTACTATAAATTACGCAACTTTTTAGAAGTCTTTTGTTAAGGAAAAAAAAAAACGTTTTGACGGGATACCCTATTGATCAGGTACACCAAACCAACAGCATTTGAAAGTGACGAAGAATGATTTAACTTATTTTTATTTGTAATTCGTTTATTAAACCATTTGTTAAAGTAAATTATATGTTTCATTTCTCTAGAGCTAAAACCCAATAAGTCGGTACCCTTTGTAACTTATTTTCTTTTTATGATAAAACGGATTAAATCAGAAACTTAAAAATACTGCTTTACACTAATTCAATGTATACACTTTTACCACAAATACTCACTATAACGATATTAATTTAATAACATGGGTATTTTTGACCTCAAAACTTAAATATTGAATATCTCGAAAGTGACAATTATGCACTTATTGGGTTTGAGCACTATACCCTCGATATGTATGATGGTGTATACTTTCATGCGAGTAGCACCTCCCTCCCTCCCACATAGGAACATGCAACAAACGAAGAATGTATTCACCAATATACATACCTCTACCAACGCGTGTTTCGCCCCAAAACAGGGCATCATCAGCGTAAGTATGTAGACTTTACGATGGTCAGTCGCGTTCTTAAAAGGAACGCTCGCGAAAAGGCTTATCTGTTATACGTGCTGGAGAACTCCAAAAATAAAACACTATTTGTAATTTAATTATTTAGTCCAGCTGATAATAAAATTAATATACTGTTAATATTTTTCATAAATCATGAGTAAATAGTCTTGCCCAGATTATATGCGATATTATATTAATTAATTAATAAGGTTGACTTTAGCAAAATGTTGTTTATTAATAATGATAAAAAATACTGATTTATTTTCGTTTATTTCATTTTCGCTGACCAGATGTGTGGGTATAAAAATTTGAACTGTCTTAGGTGTACTCGTAGAATTCATCAAAAATTAATGAATAGGCATTGGGAACGTGCGCTTACCATCACTTAATCTCTTATTATCATCAGGTGAGTGGCATTGATCGCAAGCATTAACTTAGATAAATCATAAGTTAAAAATATTTTTGTTTTCAATACAAAGTCACAAGTGGATTCGGCATATGAAAGATTATGTTATGTAGGTATATCTTATAATCGTAGTATGATTTGTATTTTTGTTCATAATAGACATAACTATCGATAAGTCTATTCAGATATACCTACCTAGGTATTTTACTACAATAGTTCGTACAGTGTCAAATCTGTGTTGTATTAATTAGCGATGTTTTCTATGGGTCGAAGAATACTTTCGAAATTAGAAATCGATATATTTTTTGATTTTGCCCCATTTGGCGCTAAATATATTATTCAACAGCAATCCTATAGCCAAATATGTTATTGTAAAATAAAATGTGTTTAATAAAAGAGCAAATGAGATCACAAATTAATCTCACTAATAATTATTTATAAAACTGTTACAATTTAATATGAAAACTTAGATCATTATTTCTCAGATTACCTAATAAATAATTGTTTTATCTAATATGTCGTTTAATATGCATCGTATACATATACAGGGTGATTTGTAATTCGACTTATTTCTCTTAGGATGTGTAACGAGCCTCCTTGGTATTAGGGACATTATTTTGTTGGAAATTAGTTGTATTAAGTACCTATCACATCCTAAGAGAAACACGTCGAATTACAAATTACCCTTTATATAACTTGACTCGATTAATTCAATAACTCTTGTAACATTTAAAGGAACAAAGTAGGGAATGGTAAATAGAAAGATGCACAACCATGTTTTTTACATTGTATATTAAATAATATAATTATTCAACTTAACTATACATTAATGTATAACGGTTTAGTCTTAAAACTATTTTTCCAGATTTCGAAGAGACAGATCGAGGAGTGGAAGCGATAGAAGATGGCGAGAGGCATGGACACGTGGGTTATGATGGTCCACGCCCAGGGTCCGTAGAAGGCCAGATGAGCTGGCCGAAACTCTGCACGATTCTAAAAAATAAGAATATTCATATAAGGATAATTAAGTAGTCTATGGCTCTATATATACATATGTAGATTAAAAATAAGCATTTTAAGATAAAATAATGTTAAAACTTTAAGAGACTGAGCACTGGGTACAAGCTGGCTGGCTGGTGACTTTTTTGTTTTTATTCATTTTAACTTAATATTTTTAACAACTTCGAGATTTTGTTTTAAAAAACTTAAATAAATTACGCATACACTTATTCCAATGTTTTATTTAATACTTTTGTTCATAAAAAAAACCAAGCGATTCAAATCTGAAAATCCGCTAAAATGCTGACTACTGGGTCCTTTACTCTAGCACATGGAAAAAACAAAATCTTGTTGGTCCTTAATAGCTATTTCATCTAATACTAACACCTTTAACTAATCTCCATTAGAAACATAGTCATTTTACCCCAGCCCGTTACTATTGGATATTAATTGATGACAATAGCGAAACGGCAGAGTATGCAAATTCGCCATTTGTAATATGTCAATCAACGATGGTTGTTGTGAATAACTGCATTGGAATAATCCTCAATCGAAATCGTATCGTGACAGTGACAAAGATATGAACATGACAATACGATTACGTATCTCGATTGCTAGCTTAGGTAATGTATGCTTTTTATTTGAAGTTGCAAAAAAGGCTCTCGTTTAGCTGAGAAAATCTTAGAGTCACAAGGGTCTATGTTACCTGGCGCCAGGAAAAGGAAAAAGATTTTTATGTGACGAGTAGAAACATATGTTTTTAGTATGCAATAATATTGTAATTGCAATGAAAATCATCGAAGATTCAAAAACAAAGCTGTGTATGACATGGCTAGGCATGACATGCCGGAAATTTCCGGAATGCTTCGACGGATTTTGGATCGTTGAAACTTACGTGACGAATAGGCGTACATGCACCAGATTGCTTGGGCATGTCTAAGCCTACCACAGTCATAAGATAGTTTCAGTGCACAATATATAAGATCAAGTTTTCGTAAGGAAACAATTGTAATTCTTATCTTTTGATGAATAGGTACCTACGCCAACAAGAAATTTACTAAATGAATAGCCGACAATGAAGCTGAGAGTTGATGGTAAGTCATCACCAGTGTCCACCCATCGTACACGTCAGTAATAACAACCGTTACCGATTGGTTGACGGATAAACAAGGGAGACTAGCAATATTGAGGTTTCCACAAATCACCTTTTCAAGAGTATTTATAGCCCACATGGCCATATTAGCTACTAACAGGAACGTGACTAACTGTCGACCAGGTTTGTTTTTGCGATGCTCCGAAGTATTGCTTCGTCTCCACCAGGCATCGATTATAAATAATGATTGGAATATCGTCTGTAAAACAGTAAAATGTAACATTTAATTTGAAACATACTCATACAAATGAGGTACGTAAATGCCTAATTTTATACATTTTTAACTTAAATAAATTATAAATAATATATACAAAATTTATAAACTAGACATCACGGTACCTTGTATGATACAATACAAGATCAATATTGTACAAAAAAATAAATAGGTAATAGAAATTATAGAAAGAAGAAATAATTGATGGTTTTAGAAATGTACCATTTTTAGGTAAGGTGTATATTTTGAAAATTTACCTTTAATGTATAATAATTACCTGAATCAAAGAAAAGAATTCTGAGAAGAACGCAGTGAGATCGGTCCCGTAATTGGAATTTAAAGTGTGATGGCAGCCGATGAGGCTGAACATGCAATACACAAACATTCCCAACTGTGCGAGGATGAGAAGAGATGTGTCTAGGACTAGGACGGCTGAAAATATAAAGTTTGTGATAATATATATTATGCTACTGTATATGGACGTCATAATGACGTAATTACTTATGTACAAATCGAGTAGTGAACGTATGCATATAACAATAAAAGTAAGAAGGAAAATTACCTTGAGATTTTCGTTTATATGATAATGCTCTCATTTTAATAAAAGCTGCTACTGATGCTAAAAAACTCAGCGTGTAGAGTACCAATTCACTTATATTTACTTGATATATTGCGGTCTGAAAAAAATTAAAAAGGCAAAAGGTAAAATTAATATCATTTTCAATTTATTTAAGGTAAGCAAAATCTTCTAATTTCTTTTGAACTAAGATATTTTTTGATACATCTACATATGATTGATAAAATTTGTGACTTTTTTCAATTCTACTATCGATATGTATATTAACACATAATGAAATATAAATAAACTTACATTAACAGTATCAGGATTGCTTGCTAACACGAAGAACATGATGAGGGATATAATAGTGAGGACTATGATGAGGATGCCAGCGAAGAGTCCGCGGTGGGCGTGGGAGCAGTCGACGGAGAAGTGGTGTAGGGCCGCGCGACTGCCTTGCAGGGAACTCACGCCTAGCATTCCAGCTGAAAGTTGATGCTAATTTTATTTATTTATCTATTATTTGTAACATCTTAAGATAAGGTTTGACAATGGGTGGACTATTAGTATTAAAAATATTAAGGCAGGTGAATGATAAATGGACCAAAAGCAAACCAGAATGGTGCAGGGAACACAACTAAAACTGAAAAGACAAAAATTTAAAGATAACTTTTGTTTAAAAGTCTCATTCAATAATACCTGTTACGCACAGAATTTTCATACAAACTTTCATCCCCTATTTCAAGCCTTTAGGGGTTGATTTTTGAAAAAAAAGTAGCCTATGTGTGACTCTGGGTCTTCAACTATTTTTCTTCCGAATTTCATTCAAATCGGACTGGTGGTTTAACCGTGAAAACATCATAGACAGATATATGTAAAGAAAATATTAAAGGATATATGTAAAGGGTTTTACGTCGCACGTGCTCTACATACGTTTTTTTCTGGATTTTTTGTTTGTGTCTTAATCATTTTACTTGTTTGGATAGCTTATAAAACAAGGATGTTTTTCATGTATTTTGTACGCTTGATGTATACTAGATTTTTTTAAATAAATGTACTTTTCTATCGACCACATTCGTAAGAAAATATTTTTTTTACAAGTATTCACTTGTTATTTTAAAATGTGTAACACTTGTGCCTGCATTAGTATTAATAAATGATTGTTGATGTATTGGTCACTGATAGAAATGCACACAACTCTATTGAAACCACTCCTTTTTTATTTATTGATTTTTTTGTATTCAAATTCGGTGTTCTTTGACCAAAACCAAAAATAAGGAATATCTCGATAACCAGCTGACTTGGTATTAGGGACATTATGGTTAATTTTGTTGGGAATTGGTTGTATTACCACATCCCAAGAGGAATACGTCGAGTTACAAATCACCCTGTATATTATAGTATAGTTAGTAGTGCGAGTATGACTTATAAATCAGCAAATTAAATCTTTATAATCTTTGTAAGTCAAAATTACTTAGGTGATATAACATTGTAAAAAATAATGTAAATATAAATAATTTAGCTGAGTTTCAAGTGAATCATATGGCACTGACGGCCAATTTATTAAATTTGTTATTCGTTAAGAGGCTTAATTGTGAGTGTTGAGCGTAATGGAATGGGTACGAATTGAAAATATAATAAAACTAGTAAATCCGCCCTCGCTTCGCTTCGGGAAACCAGTCCCTTCAAAAATGTCTATAAATTTTAACAAATTATGTTATTCCGATGTCTAAGCTATAATACTGCAAAGTTTCATGAAAATCCGTTCAGTAGTTTTTGCGTGAAAGAGCAACAAACACACACACACACTCACTCACTCACTCACTAACTCACTCACATACATCCTTACAAACTTTCGCATTTATAATACTAGTAAATCCGCCCTCGCTTCGCTTCGGGAAACCAGTCCCTTCAAAAATCTCTGTAAATAACAAATTATGTTATTCCGATATCTAATATATTACTGCAAAGTTTCATGAAAATCCGTTCAGTAGTTTTTGCGTGAAAGAGCAACAAACACACACACACAATCACTCACTCATTCACTCACTCACATACATCCTTACAAACTTTCGCATTTATAATATTAGTAGGATTAGTAGGATAGGATATCTGCGTGTATTACCAAATTGTTGTAGGATCTTTTCAGGTGTGACAGAATTGGTTCGAGATTTAGTTTTACCATAAACAATTTTTTTCTCAAAATCCTCTGGTGTACATTTCACCTAAAATAAATAAAAAATATTACTTAATGCCTTTTTCTTGCATTTAACAAGCCAACACTAATAAATAAGTATAAAAAATCACACCTCTTTCCACATTTCAAACAAGATGACTGCACAAATAAGTGAATACTCTATTGTACATGGGAAAAGAAATGGCGATGCATTTTTCAAGAGGGACCCCATAATATTCGCTTTTCGATACGGCATTTCATTAGATGTATTACGTGCATGCGTTGTATTCGAAGATAATATAAAGTGTTCTACGTGATGAATTTCGTGCTTCGTTTCTTCTACTAGCACATATAACCATTCGCATAAATTCGTAGCAATCATGTGCATAAATCCGAATCTTTGTATTAATTTGTAGCTTCCTGCCTCAATATCTTTATTCGTAAGAAATATAAATTGCATTTGAGCCAATGTTAAAATCATCCGAAAAGCTGGCGTCAGGGCAGATAAAACAGAACGGTGAACGTCTGTCAATTCAAAGTATTCTCCGAATTCCAAACCACTGTAAACCATTGATCCGATACCGAATGCTGTTAAAATAAAAAATATATTTGATAAAAAAATTATTTATAATGTTTTGTGCCATATGATGCCTAACAGTGTATTTAATAAAGAGTGGATAAAATTTTTAATCACAATACCTATTGCTCCTAATCTTAGATAAAAGCTTCCGTATCTCGAGATTTTTTCTTTTAGTTTTATTCTTTCTCTTGGTGTCAGTTTTCCATTTTTATCTTCCCGATCAGCTCCTGAAATTGGTGACAATTTTTTCACTTATTTCATAACAGAGAAAAAGAAGGAAGAGAATCTGATGAAGCGGTTGCCTTTTTATGTGTAGGTACAACATTTCAGAATGAGATTTCTATTGCAGATAGATTTTACGTTAAGGTTAGTTAGATTCTAAACGTAATAACTGACGAAATTACTTGAATTTATCAATACGACGTATTGAATTTGCGCAATTTATCTATTTAAATAGGTAGTGGAAACACACACACACACACTGATCATTCTTTTACACTAGATAATTTCAGAAGCGTTCGCACGTTAAAAGTCACTTAAATAAAAAAGACGTGTGGCACTCGGAGACTGCCGCGATAAAGCTATTGCATATCATTATATATAAATTAACAAAACAAAATACCGACACCGATCCGAGCACAGGCGAGCCCGAGAACGAGACTGCGAGAAACCGATCACATTCACGCTTCTCGGGTGTTCTCGGGGGTTCTCGGCGTGAGTTTGTAGCCGCTATTAAGAATACGTACATCATAACGTCACATTATAGATGCAAGACATTTTAATCTTTATTAGAAACGGATAAGTAATGCATTAATTTGTGCAAAGAAGATTTAAATATTCTGAACAAAAGCATAAGAACTATTTCATTTGACAAAATAATTCTTTTTAAAAAGAAAATTGACATTTGACATTTAAGTCCTACAACGATCTTTTGGCGCGTGAATGACGTGTGGGTGACAGAGACAGTGCCTTACAGTTTGCCTTGCCTGTATGACACTGTCTCTATCACCCTCAAGTCATTAATATAGTGTCATTATTTTATGTCATGTTATTATTTTGTATGTTTTAAACCTAAATACGCGATAATTCGACTATTATGAATACATGTTGTCGATTCCAACGCCTTATTTAATCCAGATCTACATGTAATTATTCTTAAAACACCGAACCGACGGGGCGAAAATCAAATGTTTGACAGGTAAGATTTGTATGGGAAATTAAAATTTATATTTTTAGTATTTTGCTCGCAATTTTTCATATTTTCTCATCGCTGCAACCTTCCCTGAACTTCCACGAATATTTCAAGACTAAAATTAGCCAAATCGGTTTAGCCGTTATAAAGTAAAAGTTAGTTAACTCAGTTAAAAGTTCTGGTATTTATCGATGTGTGGGTGCATAGACATAGTAACTATGTCTGTGTGTAGGGTGTAATAAATTTTCGTTACGAAATTTTTGAATTCGGTCCCCGCGCTCAAGGCCCGCGATAAAAGCTATACAATAGCTTAAAAATATTAATTTAACTTATATAAAAGTTAAAGTGAACCTTTGAATTTTATTTTGGGACAAAAAGTGCACGGTTATTATACCATATCACTGAAATTATATATTCATTCGATGCCTGCACGTCCTTAAGCGTCACTTCAATAAATAAGAACGGTTATTTGCAGCGGTGATTATGCTAAAAACATGGACGTATAAAGAGATTATACGTCCATGGCTAAAAAGATGAGATTTTAATGTCGTATTTTGTTATTCAAATGTGTCTAATTACGGAAGCTTGTGCATTCACGTCCAATGTTCTCTTTTCTAACAAATTGTTTAGTAGTAGTGTCTACTAGTGGGTACTTGAGGGATGTGTATGGAATATACAATAATAAGTTTATTTGTGAAATCAATAAAGTTCAATTTAATATATTTTTAGGACAATATGAGACAATATATAACATATTGATAGTGTTTCACGATTGTTTTGGTCGTCAAAATAAATGCAAATAATATTTTCCACTACATGTTTCCTATATAAGCTTGGATAGAGATGCCAATATAGATACATAAACTATGTTGTGACTTTTCATTCATTACTTATTAGATTTCTCAAATTAATTTTAGGGGCTTTAAGGATAAATATATTTTATTCTTACCATGATCATGTATAATCATATTGACAGCTTTTTGACGCATAAGATTAGCGTATTGAAATATGATGAAAATTATTGATATCAGGTACAAGTAGGCATAAAATCCCTGAAAGATGAACAATATTAATACATATTTTACTATAGATCATAGTATTACGTGAAGTAATGCTTGATATTAAAAACAAATATTATTCTATTTACTTAATTAGATTAACAATTAATAATAATTAGAGTTACCTGATAGTAGGTATCGGGTACGCCGTTGGCTATTACTTCAGTAATGGGAAACGCCAGCCCCAACACCACCAGGAGCTTGGCGTACAGTGCTGACAATGCTTTGCTTAACGCTTCACTGTAAATAAGAGCAGTTAAGTATATGATGATAAGTGGTCTCCGTAGCCAATGAACATTATGGGATGAGGGCCAAGAAAAAAATAAAGAATAAGAACCACTGATAGATCTTTGAACTTGAAGTTGGTTTTATCATTTTGCATCTTATAAAAGCTTAGGAAAGGCCTTCTTCCAAAGTAGTCGAAGAGATTGCGTGAAGTTTGATACTTTATTTAATAGTCAATCGATTGTCATAGTTCAGATCTAGGTAAACACTCAGGTAGGTAACAATACTCAGATATATAAAACCATTTTCCTATTTTAATTACTTTTACTGTCGCACGTTACCTGAATGCTCACATGGGCATTGTCGAGCTGCCTGTCTATTAACAAATAAAGGGTGCTTTTGAATGGTGTTGACGCGTCGTAGGCGCCTCGCTTTGTGGCCGATATAATGCAGACGGCACGCTATACCACTGAATATTATTCAACTCGAAATAGGTCTCTGGTCCTCGTCTATTCATAACTAAGTGCCTTGATGTACGGGTAGGTACTTGGGCAAAAGGTGAACTGTCATGAATATCACAAAACAAAGTAAAATTTAGAACATGCTGATTTAGTTACATTATTGCTATTACTTAACTAGTACATAGTAGTACGATCTTGATATTAATATAATATTAGATATAGTAAAGAGAAAAGTTTGTACTCGAAAAGGTTTACGTGCCTATAAGTAGGTAGGTACCTACATGAAATTAGTCTTAATGCTGTAAATTATGAGGAAAATTAAACAAAAATTAGCGTCAAGTTGAAGTTACTGTTTAAAAGAATGATAGAATTTCGAGTACATAGGGGATCTCTAGTAATAAGTAAAAATATGCATAAAGTTGTTTTTGGTCCACCGAGTCAACTTACCTAATTACTTGTATTGGGCAGTTAACTTGAACTAAACTGAGAAATTCGAGAGTAATCTAATAGAATTTACTGATTATATAATAGAATTTACTGAAATAGAATTTACTCCCGCATTCATACCTAAATCTAGTTGATATCGTACCTACAAATATTCTGAAGACCTGAAACTTGTCGCGTAACGCTGAAAATGTTTCTTTCATTCTTTTTATATAATTTTAATATGAAAAAAAAAAAAATTCTGTGAATTAATAAAATATTTATCAACCAATGATTAGAACGTTCATTTAGTTGTTACTATGAACTATGCTACAGTTATATAGCTAATGCTATAGTTATATATATGTAGCATAGTTCATAATGTAGGCTATTTAGTGAAAACAGATCTTCATAGAATGTAAAGAATATTTGGAAGTTGATAAAAAACTAACAAATGTGCCAAGTAGGTATCATTTTGTAATCTGATTAGTGATTGCTATGCGATAACATCCAGACAGATAGGCAATGATTAAAAAATAATCTTTTATACAGCAGACATAGGCAAAATTTAATCATGATTACAGATTACAATTTCATCAGTAGGGACGGATATACAGACCTACCTACTGAGGGTATGGCAATATACCTAAAAATGAAAATAAAAACGAAATGATTTTTATTCGGATTTGGGTTTTTCAAACACTTTTCCAAAGTCAAACTACGCCATCGCTTCCACAAATCCTTACGATGTGTGGCCTTGGTAGAAGCCTACATATTATGTTTTTCTAATCTAAGCCTAATCAGTTCATCACAACAATACATGAGGTTCGTGTATGTTATTGCGGTTAGGTGTGCGCGTGACACACTGGTGTCGACCGCAGGTGTCCGGCGGCGCGGCTCGCTCCAACTGTTTGTGATTTACGAGTATCTTCTATCAAAAAATGTATGTCCATGTTTTGTTGTCGTTCAAATATGGAATTCTAAAATTGATGTTTCTATTAGTTCAGACAATAATTACTGGTGACTGGATAAGGCGTACCTAATTACTGATAAAGTTGCAATTAGGTACTTTACTTTATATCTACAATATACTAGCGAGTTAGAGCGATGTGCTTCTACTATTTATAATAATAATAGTGTTTACTTTTTGTTTCACCTAAAGTTAAGTAAATTCATGAATATTTAAATTTTAAGGAACATTTATTTAGCACTTACTGTCCCAAGATTTCAGCTGCAGAGGGATGTGCTTCGTGGTTGGTGGATGCCATAGAGGCCCTGGAGTTCGGCGAGAGCTCCGAGAGGAACCTTCGTTGCGTGGCCGCGCACAAGGCCAGCGCCTGCGATGGCCTCCGGAACGCCGCGATTATCATTGACGGCCGACTGACACAAAGGACAGACAATTGATTAAATATCAACAGATTTAACAAGTAGATACACGCTATATTATATTTTCTTCCTTAAACAGTAATATTAAAGGAGTAGCTTTAAATTGATTCATATTTAGCGGTTTTAGGCGCTCGCTTTGATAACGCGTGCTTTATGATTTAAAACGGCCTATGTACAAATATCAGATACCGGTATTGTGGGTTACGTTTACGTCCAATATGGCATATTATTATGTAGTGTGAAATAATTACTTTGTGTTCAAATTGCCTGCTAGCTTGGCTTCGATGTCGCTGGACATCCGTCGGCTGCTGGGCTGCGAGTGTCCCGGCAGGGGCTCCGCTGCCGCCCCCAGCACGGAGTGCGTGCGCTCTCGGAGGTGCGCCAAGTCCGAGTACGACGACTCATCGCTTTGAAACAAAATTAATTGTTTTTTTACTATGCATCAAACATGTAGGTCTTCTAGTCAAGGTGGATAGTTTTCTAAGTGCACTTTATCATTTAGGGCACTGTGTTAGTATGACTATTATATATTCAAAGATGTATTAAATATCTAGATGGAACATCGAATCCGCGAAAACGTGTCAAAAAGTTGTGGCCAACTGTTGGCCACAACTTTTATATCATTACGCACAGATTACGCACACAAATAGACAATAAATGAACGCGAAAAACATCGCCTACACGCACACATGCTTGATAATGTTGCCTTGTTTTTTTTGTTTTCATTGTAGGGCGACGCTCAATCTAGATATTTAAAACATCATTGTATATATTATACTATAGACAAGTAAAAATAGTAATCGACGTCATGACCCTTGTTTTGTTGGCTATTTAACAGACCTAAAAAAGAAAGCTTTAAAATAAAAATAACCAAAAAGCTCAATGAAGCTTTAAAAAGTACATCGATAGTCGAATAAAATAGATAAGTATTTAGGTACTTACTGTTATTATATTAGCATATAAAGTAGATCATTGTATTGAAAATACATTTTGAAACTATAATAAAGACAGATCCAAGAAAGTATGAGGAGTGATAAGCAAAGCAGTCTATCAGACGTCATAAATATTTTTGAAGCTCTTGCAATGCTGCGCCCAAACACCCTTGTGTATGCATTCCAAACGTTTACCTTCCATACAGCATGATTAAAAATTTCAAAATATTTACCAAATAGGTTTTGAACAGTTTACACGAAATCAAGGAGAAAATAATTTATGCTAGAAGCAGCTGGTACTAAAAAGCATTGCAGGAATAATACCCATTTGACAAAACCTACTTAAAGAAAGTTATAAAAGGTACATGAATGAGGAAAAGTCATTTTATACGAGCAGCGTATATTAATTTCATATTAACAAATTTACGTGCCCCGCACCGACGATGTCGTGAATACGTTAAGCAGATATTTCGCCCTAATTGATGACGGTTTCGGCCAGATCAAACGTTATTAATTGTGTTGTTATTAAGTATATTACAACGTACGTACTTTGATAAATAGTTTGACCAAGTTAACACAGGATAGGAAG
The DNA here is from genome assembly GCA_905404135.1 of Hesperia comma. NCBI lineage: Eukaryota > Metazoa > Arthropoda > Insecta > Lepidoptera > Hesperiidae > Hesperia > Hesperia comma. Next base: position 7,226,123 of record FR990020.1, read on the forward strand.
TTATTAAAAACATCTATAAAGCTTTCGATATAACTAATGTTTGTGGAGATCACTTACGATCAAGTGGCTTGTCCGCACATTGATTTATGACATGCATGAAAAAAAAAATTGAACCTACGTCATCGAACAAGTTGGTATTAAAGTATTCGTTTAAACCATTTAGGTGCACATAATATATTGACATATACGACGAGGGATAACATTAAATTGACAGGCTGATACACATTAAAGTCACTGCTGGAATTACCTTATCAGATAGATACCTTTTGAAATACGTGCTCAATTTTGAATACTTCTTTGATTACGGAGTACTTTGACATTTATTTGTGTGCGAAGAAAATTGTAGAAAACGAAATAATCTAAGGAAACATCCTTTGTTATCCGTGTATAAAGAAATGATATGAACTGGCGTTGTATTGAACTACTGCGAGTAAGAGTGTGAGCGCAAAATCTTCAAATGTGCATCCTTTCGCCGGAAATATCTCCCTAAGCTTGGTTGTACCCGCGCCGGTGTGGACCGTGGAAAATATAACGATTTATTTTTATCTGATCCATAAAACGCTTGAAGAATATACCCAGTTAATGCTTATTGTTCTACTGTGTCCAGCATTCTGCAACGCCTTTATTTAAATATGAATAATTTTTATTTAGTAACGTTTGTGTATAACTGTATAACTTACACTTTACTCTCGTTTCACAGTGTTTTTTTAAGATAGCGCTTTCAGCGGTACGTAATACCGCCAATTTTGCGAGATTTAAACATAATAATATTCTTCTTACATTTTATTAAGTTTTATGCGTTCCACAATAAGAGATTTTTTGACTAAAAATCTATCATCTATCTATAAAGTATCTATTCTATATCTTGTTAAGTGTGTTACGTCATCATTTTTACCGGATGAACAGATATTGATATTATTAAAATTTTAGGGCTAGTGCTTTTCGTCTATTCTCAGTTTGAGCGACATCATCATCAATTATCTCTACCTGCAGTTCGTCAATGTTGAAGGTTTTTTAGTAAAAAGTAATAGGCTCTATTAATATCTCTCTACGGTCTCTTAGTGTTCGATTGAATTTTGTTGAGAACATCGTTCGTGACCGGTTACCACCTCATCGTGTAACGAATGTTAGTATCGTGTTATCATATTCATTACGAAATCAATTTTATAGTCCAGTACGTACATAAAAATCAACGTGAGTGCCAATGCACGACATTGACAAGTTCTATTAATGTTAGTTATTGACTCGAGTAAAATGTGAACAACATTGAAGATTTTCAATACTTAGTAAAATGATGTATAAAAAGCATATTCATAACTCGAACTCAACTCAACTCAACGCAACTCGAGAATATAATTACTCGTATTTTATGTATATACTTATAGAAAAAAATTGTCATTGCAAAATTTACAATTTTATATCACTTATAATCCTTTTAGGCATAGTGCAAACTGTTTTTTTTTTAAGTTATTTGTGGTTTATATTGCACTTAACAGTAACTACCTATCTACATAATATATAGTAACTTGATTAGTCAGTTCAATATTAAAAAATAAATTATCGATGTGAAGTGAGTTTAAGCGCTAAAATTAGCGAAAAAGTAGGTATATAAAGGCATCGTCTGTAGCTTTCTTTATAGTAAACATCACTAAGCCGTTATGGATGATATAAGATCATTTAAATTATGTTGAATTTATTTGCCACTGAGATCGCATGAAGATATGCGACAAAGATAACTAGAAGATACGAAGTTTGCTATTTAAAAGAAACTTTAATTAAATCCTTAACCGCTAGAAATTTACTGTGTTCGTTAATAAAATACCTTATACTTATTAAAATTTGCCTATAACTATTTATACGCGTTTTTAGTGAGCAATATTTAAATAGTAGCAAGGCTTTGCTTTGTAAAGGGTCTTATTTATAATTAATATTTTTAGACACTAGTGTAATTCGTTTTTAACGTTTACAAGACAAATAACCATTGTTAATATTTTATGTTCTGAGCGACGTATTAGGCACTTCTCACACAACGCTATTGTATGAGCTACGCAGCGCATCGTAGACGTGAAAAGTGTCAGTATATACAAATTTTGGATTGCGTTGCAGTCGCGTAGCTCATAAATAGCGTTGTGTGAGAAGTGCCTTAGGATGCTGTGACCTCTCCAACATTGCAATTTGACCACCTTACTCGGTGGTATCACGTCATGTGCGTAAAAATATACCACCACAAATGCATGAGTACAAATTGTTGGGATTTAATCGGGTGGCTCTGCCCAGTGTCCACTAACAGAAAATATTACTTATAATTAAAAATGTTATTAATACAAGTCAAAAAAAGCGCGCTGACCAAATTATGGTAGGTCTGCCGTATCAGGGCGTTATCGATGGATGTGTTATCGGTCAACAAAAAGTAAAAAAATCACTTGTTATCACTGAAATCGAAACTTGATTCTCACAGCTAGTTCTAAAAGACACAGAACCTTATATATATTGTTCAGTATCATACTGTGGTGCTTTTAGTATGAAGTTAGATGCTACAGAGCTAGCGATCTTCTGAAGGAAAAAATTGACACCTGATCTGATCTTCACCAAGGTGTAAAAATGATGAAAGACAAAAGATGGAACTTCTTACGCACAAGAATTTAAATAGATACCTATTTGTTCATAAACTCATTTTCATAAAATCATTGTTGTAATTTATTCAACATTTGATATTGAACTCGTAAATCGATTAGTGACGATAAGCATATTGAAGTTGAGATGGATTTTAGTGAGTGGCACGATACCTGTCGTTGTCATTTTCCTCGTGAACTGTGTCCATGTCCGTGACAGTGACGGCCGGCCGCGTCTCGGTCGCTTCGCACAGAGGACTTCGCTTGGCAGGATTCATCTACAAAATGAACCGTCATTACATCTTAACGCACAATGACAACACCTTTACTTCACTTCCAAACACTGCTTTGAGATCAGTCACGATGTTTACAATTTTAATTGTCTTATTAAGTATAATGGTCAACCTGTAAATGCATGTGGTTATCACAGTCCTTTCGTCATAGTAAACAACAATTTTAAATAGGACAGAAACCCACCTGTTCACTAAATGTTTGCTGGATTTTTTTCTACAATATTTTTTCATTGCCTTAATCTTCAACGAGGTACTGAAGCGCTCGGCGTTGGTAATTGAATTGACACGGTACATCCAAATTGCTCTTAGCAAATGATTTTATTTTCCGTTTTCATTTTTCCCTTTAATATACAGATATTTATAAATGTTTGTTTCGTCACATCCACTAAGTCACTGACGGTACGTTTGTATTTCACGTTAAGCCATGAGTCTGTTTGCTGAGATGTAGTATCGAGACGGTATCTATGTTAAGAGTACCTATATGTAGATAACAAGTAATCCTTTAATGCCGGCTTACATAAAAGCAGTATTTCACGCTGTCGATATTATGATTAACTTGATAAGCTGAATATCTACATACTACCTTTGTTCTAATTTGTATTGTTTAACTTTAAAGGACTCTCTTTTTAACCCCCGACGAAAAAAGAGGGGTGTTATAAGTTTGACGTGTCTGTGTCTGTGTGTGTGTGTGTGTGTGTGTGTGTGTGTGTGTCTGTGTGTCTGTCTGTCTGTCTGTGGCATCGTAGCTCCCGAACGGATGAAGCGATTTCAATTTAGTATTTTTTGTATTAAAGGGGATTTACGGGCGCGTGTTTTTAAATATGTTTGATGAAAATCGGTTGAGCCGTTTAAAAGTTATTGGGGTTGAAAGGGGGGAAGAATTTTCATTCTGTCTCTTTGTGGCATCATAGCTCCCGAACAGATGAAGCGATTTCAATTTAGTTTTTTTTGTATTAAAGAGAACTTACGGGCGCATATTTTAAAATATGTTTGATGAAAATCGGTTGAGCCGTTTAATAGTTGTGGGGGGTGAAAGCGGGGAAAAATAGCCTTATGTATGCAAATATATTCGTGTGGGGTCTCAAATGAAAGCGTAATAGTAAGAGAATATTTATAACTTAATCCAAAATGTTTTTACCTATAAAAAGTATAAAATAAAAAATTAAATTAAAAATTAAAAAAACCCCCGACACAAACATTTAAAAAGTAAAAAATAATATTTTTAAAATAATACGTCGCGTTGGGGGACCGCTCCATTTACTTCTAACTTTAACATTAAAAAATATTGATAAATGATAAGTCTTGGGTAAAATTAAGACTAAGTAGGTAGGCAAGTGATACTTATGAAAAAAATCGTACTTAGATAATGAATAGTTAGAAGCGGTCCCCCAACGCGACGTATTATTTTAAAAATATTATTTTTTACTTTTTAAATGTTTGTGTCGGGGGTTTTTTTAATTTTTAATTTAATTTTTTATGATATTTTTCTAACATTACAAAACTTTAGTTTTGGTTTTAAATTATTATACTTATCACATTTAACATTTCCTTGTAATTTTTAATATGTAATTTTTTAACAGAATTGTACCCTAGTAATTATAAACTCGTAAGTATCTAACTATATTTTAAATACTTAGTGTGTTTAAAATATTAGGAGCTTAAATGATGACCAATCTACTTTAAATCTCGATAGAACAAATAAAAATATTAAAGTGTACGAAATGAAATACGCAGGTAATTATAGATAAACTAAAAATATTTTGAAAATATGTATTTATTCTAACAAAGACAAAGATTAAAGAGTAAGTTTGTTTGTGTTGCGTCCGCCGGGCGGTCCGCTAAGGTTGTTAGGTTGTTGAATAAGTTTCTGAATTAAGAGAACTGAAAGTTTTCTCATCTCGAGATTACAGCAAAGTGTTTACCGTTTGGCTGTAGGATGCGGCCGCCACGCCGACACCCCTCTAGCTAGATACGTTCCGCGACAATGTCGACTATATTCAAATAATAATTATTTCTAATTATTTTTTATCTACTCTAGTAATGGAAAACTTAAATAGTAGATGACACTAATTAGTGTGCGCGCGTGAAATGCCTCGTATTATTACATTTGCCGTAACATAGTTTCGAAATTTAAAAGTTACAAAAAAAAGATCGTATTCGTCTATTGAACATACATACATATTTCGCTCTAAGTGTTATTCATTTTATTGACGCTTTGTCTTATATTTTCTGAGGTATCGACGTAAAGTGAATCCCTAGCGGCGACGTTGTCGGTATTTTCATAAAATATTTGCGTGAGTGTATCGCACCTGATACCAGGGATGTCGCTGCACTCTAACTTGTCGTGATTTACGCAAACAAAAAGCCACTAACAAATATTGAAGTAAAAAGGTGACTTGAAGATATGGGTGCCATTATGTATAAGGCGTTCTTTCTCCGGGTCAGATTGATGACGTGATATTTTCTACTTTCTGAGCTGGTTTCTTTCTGCGTTCTGGAGTTGCTAAGTATGGAATGTACCTATATATACAATATACATGTTATGTAATCATGGTTGTCAACCAACGTTGCCGCTAAAGGAGATATTTCCACCTGTTACCAAAACATTATGAAATATTTTTTTTTGTAGCCTGAAGAGCTGACGAAAAAGCGGACGAGCCACCTGATGGTATGTGGTCATCGTCGCCTATGGACACCTGCAACACCAGTCACCTGTGTAACACCGGCCCGGAAGGAGAGCTCTTTTTACACCAACTAAATAAGAAAAGTCCCACCATAAACCATAAACCACCATAAACCATTGATTCTTACTTTAAATATTCAAATTTATTATGAAAAATATTTAAAACCAATGGTACTTATTAAAGTCTAAGAACATGCAATGCAGGACACCTTGACATGTGATAACATAAATCGAATTTGTCCAATGCAATATATGTACATTTTATTTGGCAGAATCTTTGCATTTTATTGATTTTTTTAAAGAGGAAAACGCGATAACACAATGTAAAACGTCAGTAGCACCTCATCTGAGATAAGACCGATCCGGAATCCGGATACATCCAGACCTTATCTAGATTTTACGTATGATTCATGATAAGCATCTTTAGATTACACTTTGTTACAGGTTTAAACTTCTTTAGAAGCCACTATCGTAGTCCTCAAGGTAACTGTAACCGAATTAGAACGAAATCTTACTAACAATTAACAACTTCCACGACTTATTATCACCGACCCTGCCTCAGTCTTGAAACGTACTAAATCCCTAAGAAATAATTTTTCTAACACCGTCTGCCAACTGGACAACTATGCTAGTCCCGATTTGAGTCGTACAGTGTCTAGTTGTGGTCGGTAGCAGTTGACATGGGCGGAACGGGAAAGGGTGGTGCTGCATGCCCATTTGCGACCTTAATTCCGTTAAAATATATATTCCGCAAGATTTACAAACAACATAGAACGTATAATTCTTTTGATTTAAATAAGTAGTAGGTATTTTATATGACGCAATAGTATAATGTTTTGTGCGATTTTACTGAGGTAATTTTGGTAAATTGATTATTAATTAAGAAGTTTTACATTAATAACATCTCATGAAATTTGGAAGAGGTTAGTTAACAATTAATACTTGTTTAATTAGCAAAAATTGAAAAGAAAGATTATCAAAACAACGTGAATAAAAAATGTATGACTTGTAAAGAAGTATCAGTTAACGAAAACTCATAAGCACACATATATTGAAATCAAATAATTTATCAGTATTTCTGACGGGCAGGTAACAAGCAATGTTCAATAATGATGTTTGCGTTCGATTACTAAAGTACGTTATCCAGATACTCTTTTTAACGCGGTATTTATCAAACCATGCTTGTTGTTTGATCCATCTGTGCATTTAGGGAATTAATGGGGATTAGCCAATGAAAAGTTATGGACCTAATATAGGGAATTATAAAATATTAAGATAAAGATAATACATAATCTTCTTAGAAATATGACACCAAATAGTGTGCCAGTTGAGAGGCTATTATGCACTTACATCAAAGGACATTTATGAGATAGTGGTCATATAAGGCGAATGCGTCTTAAAGGCTCTCATCTATTTGTTTTTTTAGGTTCTAATGTTTTAATTATCTCGGTATTAGTTGATAATTTTTTGCGTTGAAGCTGTTCCAAAATGTATGATACTACTAGTCATAGTGTAATAATGTAGGTATTAAAAGTATAAAATGCAAAAAAATATCGTTTACCTACATTTTAACCTCGCTTTCCGTATTGAAATACGAGATGAAATGATTCTGATACTTAACTTTTTTTGCGAAGTATGTTTACGAAGACAGTTAAAAACACAATTTTTATTATAATTGTTGGGATTTGATGGCTTCTTAGTCAAAAAAATAAGTACCCAGACTGTCAAAGTTAGCCAGATTGATTGTACCTATATCGTACCAGAAAATGTGCCGTGGCTCGATTTTCGTGTCGACAAGTATATTTTATCTCTAATGAGCGAAGTTAAGTGAACGCGATACATCGATTGTAATTGAAAACCCAAGGGTTTATGTCGTGATAAGAAAAGTAGACATGTTTATTAAGGTAAACATACATATCTCAGTCCTTATTAGCACCCGCCTGCGTGATTCGTCTTAATTTGCGCCAGTTATGCTCGCTAATAACAAATAACCGCAGGAATGTTTGTTTATGGTGTACCTACTTTGTTTATGGTGTTTTAAAGGAACTTATTATTTTAGGAGTATAATTTTTTTTTATTAAGTAAGGAAATAAAGTTGAGTTTAATTATTTACTGATTTATTATAAATTTGAGAAACATCTGACGAGTAATTTTTGGGTTATTTTAAATAATGCGCATGTAATGTACCCCATAACATTTGACAAGGTGTTTCAATTTTTACAATTATATTTTTATTCAAAAGCTGGTGGTTTAAGCTTGATCTCATATTTGAGTGACATCTGACTTCGTTGACATTCCTTTAATAAGAATAATTAAGGACGAATGAAGAATGAAAAATAATTTACTAGAATATTATTCTTACCGCTTTCATTTGTTCCCGAGCGCGACGAGATTAGAAAACCGGTAACGATCTAGTTAATATTTGCTCAGTATTATATTTTGTACAAATTTGTGAGTTTGCTTATTGACTTTCGATCACGAAATCACAGCATCTGTCCATTTAGCGAATAGTTTATCACGTCAACGTACAATGATAAGTGAAATAGTGACGATTCTAATATGTAAACAATCAGTAACAGAACAATATTTTAACTACGTATTTACTTTTTGTTCAAAGTTCTGTGTAAAAAATTTAGTTCACTACGATAAATTTACACTAACCAAAAACCTAACAACGATAAAACAAAGTAACTACAAACTAGTAGATCGATACGAGCAACGCAGCAAGTTTTACAGAAGTAATGCCGCGAATGGACTCTCAAAGAGCTTTGCCGTCCGAAGCAGGGCTGTGTCACGGCGTGACACAAGGCAGCGGGCCCATGCAGTCACGCGCCGCACTCGCTCGCCCGACATCCACATACTGTGTTTTTAACTCTAACTAAACCTTTATATACAATTAAACACATACATACATACTTCCTTTTTCTGCTCGCTGCATACTTCCAAACTAAAAGCCATAAACATTTCTCACGCAGCGAATAAAGCGCTAAAAATCTTGTATCCTCAACAGAAATTGAAAGTAATGTACCTGCGCTAAGTGCCACAAATGCCGTAATTATAACGACATTAATGAATTAATTAAGTCTCCCTTTTGTGGCAAAGCTTTACGAAAATATTTTCCGAGAAACACAAAGGGCGGTGCGCTGATACCGCGTGAAATTATGTCCCATAAAATGAAGTCGAATTTTTTTATTTCGCTTTGACGTTCAAAGTTACCGGATTTAATTCAATTTATTGTCTCTCTTAAAACGAGACTGTGCTGTAATGATATTTATAGGGTTCACCTACGGTTTGTTGACTTGCCCCAAAAAGCGAGTGCAGAAGCGCACCGGCGCGCCTAAGTGATTCGATACACGTTCAATATGTTTCATTAGGGAGCACCGTGTTCACTTATTCAATCATATCAACAGCGCGAGGAGTAGACGAGGAGCTCGACAGCGAGGCAGCCTATCCGCGCACTTTCCTCCATTCTCATATAATCAGTTTTCCTGCTCAAAATGCTATACACAAGCAATTTAAGCGAGAATATCTTATATATTACATTATATTGCGTTTTTCCATGTCTCTCCGTGCCTAAGTGCATTTGGCGGCGAACCGAGCAGCATATCTTTATTTTGTTACAAAAGTTTTCAAACCACATAACACTGTTAATTTAAATCCAATACAATGGGAAATCGTACCGTTTTTATACGTCGGTCGATCGTCGAACGCAGAACGTTTCCGTCGTGTCGCTTCTGAGAAGGAACCACTTCTCCTCGAACGCTGTCTGCGTCCTGTGTAACAGGAAATGGTAATTACCGCCTAATCTCGCCCGAAGCGCAGGCGGGCCGGCGTCCGGATATGAACTTCCGTTATGAACAATTTAGCGCGCGAAATTGGACGACGGTACGTCCTGCATTCACGGGAATCAGATGATGCGAGCACACGTAAGCTTGCACATACACCCTGCACTCGTTTCGCTCCATTGACGGCACCGATTTGCCCTCACGAATAACTTAACTCACCCCTGCTGAATACGAATGGTATGAAACCTTTTAACGGACAGTCTAGGAAATTGCAGCTTTACTCAATTTAAAGAACGGCGAGAAAAAAGTAATCCCAAAACCCATTTCGCTTCAGAAAAAAACTTTAATCATAACTTGAATGGAAAAAGCGATTTACCTACCTCTAAGCTACAACTTCCGGGACAAATTCATAACTAGTTCACTTAGATACATTTTGCTGCTATTTTGTATCGTTACAGGTAATGCTAACCAATTTTAGTTAATATCAAGATTCTTCCGGTTTGTTCTCATAAGAGTATGTCGTTGATTTTCAGTGTCGGCACAAGATACTATTTTCATAAAATGAGTTAAATGTGCTCGTTAACGTTACTGGTATTATGTAAGTGAAGTGTAAACTCCAACTACCTAATTAAAAAATTGTATGAAAGCGATTTTTCACAAAATAATCAGGTTCTGGATCTGGTTTCAATGTAACGTAAGTTAATTTCATCCAGAAATATAGGTAGGTACATAAATTATGTGCTGTGCGCATTTAATAGAATTTGGACAATAATATTGTCTATGTCATTTTGTTCTCATTTCAGAACAATATATTAAATATATTTTATTTACTATTGTTGAACACAAGTTAATCAAAACGCAATTTGCAATTGTTGGGTATATCTATAGGTATAATAAGAGCGTAGAAAACTCGTGTCTGTTTTTTTACAAAATTGACAAAACAAAATATATAGGGTGGTTAAGAAACAGTAGTAGAACATGAATCTAATTTTTTTTTAATTAAAACAAAAATTGTCTGTTTGTCTGTTTGCGCACGCTAATCTCCGGATCGGCTGAACGGATTTTTATGGGACTTTCACTGAAAGATAGCGGAGATTCCTGAGCAACATTTAGGCTATTTTTTTAATCAGGATTCACGCGGAAAAAACTCTAATGCGCGAAGGTGCGGGCTTAAATTTTTATGGAACTTTCACTGGAAGATAGAGGAGGATCTGGAGCAACACATAGGCTACTTTTTATCTCGGAATTCCCGCGGAATCAGGATTCACGTTGGAAAAACTCCCATGCGCCCAGTCGCGAGCTTAGATTTTTATGGGACTATTTCCCAGTCATTCCTATATCTCCCAGTTTTCCGACTTTTCATCCCTCCTACAGGCTACTCTTCATCCTAGAATTCCCGCAGGATCAGGATTCACCCGGGAAAATGTCATATGCGGGAAAAGTCGCGGGTTCAGATGTTTATGGGACTTTCAGTGGGAGGTAGAGGAGGTTATGGAGCATTATATAGGCTACTTTTTGTTCCTGACTTCTCGCAGGGTCGGGATTCACGCAGGAAAAACTTTGTGACACACTGAATTCCACGCGAGCGGAGCCGCGGGCACAGCTAGTTATATAATATTTATCGAATAATAGCAATAATACCTATCAATACAACAACATAAATTATCGCTTCTGGGGATAGCGTTATTTTGATGAAAATAGGTAATTAAATTCTCAGGTATAATTAATAATGTGATGTTAATATAAACACGTCACCATTAATTCGTTATAGATTAATTATCATCCACATCCATCCATCCATTAGCCTTCAAATGTCCATTGTTGGACGTAAGCCTCCCCTATCTGTTGCCACTTAGACCGGTCCTGAGCCCTTTGAATCTAGCGGATGTTCGCCGTTTTCTTCAGGTCGTCAGTCCACCTAGTTGGGGGGGGGGGGGGGGGGCTTATGCTCCTTATTCCAAGATGTGGTCTCCATTCGAAGACCTTTCTGTCCCGACGGTTGTCGGTCCTTCAAATTATATGGCCAGCCTGTTGCCACTTCAGCCGGCCAATTCTCTGAGCTATGTCGGCTATCATAATCAACATATCAGCAGATTAGAAATATTGGAGCAATTACCTTTTTTCAACCTGTAATTATTTAAATTGTAAGGCATGTACGGTAAACAAATAATTTTAATTAACGCTAAGTATTAAAGTTAGATTGTTACGTTTAAAGCTTAAAATTAATCCCACCTGTTCTGAGTAGCCTAATGACTATATCTAAGGTGTAGGATGAGGTGCTGCTTAGATCAATGACCATTGTTTACTTCTCGCTGAGCGTAGGCTGTGCTACGACAAATATTTTTTGTCTACGCCGTAGCCGACCGTAGCCGACCCGTGACGTAACTGAAGAGTCCGTAATCGTGTAGCGTAGCGCTATTTAAAGGACGTGTTTGTTACTAAATTTTAAAACTTGTAAAGTAATAACTTTTAATAAAATAGAACCGACTTTAACGCCGAAAAGTAAAAATCGGTTCAGTTAAACGCGGTTAATATACCTAAATCCTTCTCCTAAGTCTGATAAACACAATTCTGAAAACCGTATCAAAATCGGTTCAGCCAAACAATATACCTAAAACCTTCTCCTAAGTCTGACAAATACTATGCTGAAAACCGCATCTAAATCGATTCAACCAAACGCGAGATAATCGCACACAAACTCCTTTTTGAAGTCGGTTAAAAAGAAAGCATATTATTATACATATCATAATTTTTGTTATTGTGTATTATGACAGAGTGAATAACTGTTTTTTTAATATTCACTAGGTATATTGTCTGTCTTATTTTAATAATCAATTGTAAGTTATAACAATAGCTTAATCATTTTATTATATGTTTATGTGGTGTACTTTTTAGTTTTATGTGTCAGTAGTAAATTTTAAGTAACTTTTTAGTTTAATGTTATACACTAAGAGATCATCCTTACGTGAAAGTGCAGCCATAAAAAATTATTGCGTTTGATGTGCATTTCCCAATATATAATTAAGTTTTTTCGGTTAAATATAAAGTAAATTGCAGAACATTTTCTGTCGGATCAGCTACATATATTTTTCATTATATACAAGCACAATTATTGGTAAAAGTTAAAATAGTGCATGGATGTTTAAATTATTTAAACATGATGATAATTCATTACTCACGGGAAATATTTATCGAGTATTTGATTTTCCGCGTTGTTGCGATACACAAATACGATTTTCTCTTTGGGAAATGAGGCTTTGTTATTTCCGCTTATATAGACGACGTACAATTGTTTGCCTTTATTCAGGTGTATTACATTCAGTTGTTGTTTGTAACGGAATTCATATTAAAGACTTAGGACAACGTTAATGAGTCGTAAATAAGGAGCAGCAAAAGCAGTTTTAATTACTGTGTTAGGAACGTTATCGATGTATTCTATATTTCCATGAGTTTATGACTGACTTATGATACTTTTTGTAATTTAGTTCTGTCAAAAGATTAATTATCACCAAGACAAACAAATTAAATTAAACAAATTAAACAAATTAATTAATTAATTAAATTATTGCCATTAAATCGAATTCCATATCGAAGGCTAGCAAAGTATAGAGGTAAATGAAAAAGAACACGCCGAAGACTATTAAAGTGTAGAGATATTTTGTCTTCAGCCAGTAACAGTAAAATTAATTTTATTTATTTCTAACAAAATTATGTTGTGTGTGCAAATTCAGAATGTTATTTGTTTTAGATTATTTTATGTACGTATAAATATAACCATGAATATATAAGTGTAGTCTTCAGAAGTAGCTACCTAATCACTTCCAATATCATGATAAATATATTTTTTGTTGGTGGACCCGCCCACGCTTCACTTCGGGTGACTTATCTTTACGTTTTCAAATATTAAATGAAGCCTTCAGAAAAGCTGCACCTGTGAAAATAGTAAAAAAGATTTTATTTTTTGTGTGAAGCGCGAACTAAAATACAAACAGGCAAAACAAATCTTAAAATAATAAATATTGATTTTATTGGCCCTCTAAAGGGCCTTAATGCATTTTATTTTATTTTATTTTATTTTATTTTATTTGGGATAACAACAGCTTTTATAACAATACAATTGCAATACAATATTTTACTGAGAAATTGAGCCAATTATAGTTATCCACGTTTTACAAACTCATAACGAAAAAAAATAACAAAATTTCCGAAAAACAATAGTTACCTATGAATATCTATTACAATTCTATTTATACTATAAAATTATGTTAATAAATAAACCACTATGTTTTATAATTACATTGTAGGAATATCATAATATACAAAATGTATTATTATATGGAAAATATAATATTATATTATAGATATATATATAAATAATAATATATATATTTAATAGATATATATTTAGTTAAAATAAAGAATATGATTATATCTTAATGAAGTAGAGAATTGGAGAAGCAGGTTTAAAAAGAAATTGCAAGATATATGATATGGATACGTCTTATGGAAGGGAAATATTTTTTTTTATATTTTGTTTGAACTTTACTTTAGTCCCTAAAAACGGATCTATATTATGAAATTTTTTGTTATAGGTAGTGGCCAGCCTAGTTAAAATACAATTTTTACCATACTGTGAAGAATGTATAGGTATGTGAAATAATGAGTTACTTGTGTGTCTGGTACGTTTAGTGGGTACATTAAATGTTATGCTGTTTAATAGATCAGGACAATCAATACCTCCACGAAGTATATCAAACAGCAATCCCATGTCTAAAAGTTCACGCCTTTCTTCAAGTGTATGAAGATTAAAATGTCTACAATCATCTAAATATGATAAACCATGAGGACGCTTAGATTTATAGTTAAGATGGGAAACAAATTTACGCTGTATTCGTTCTATACTATTTATGTATATATTAAAGAAAGGTGACCATACTTGGCAAGCATATTCTAAAATAGATCTAACATAGGCAAAGTAAACCACTTTTAAACTGAGTAATTCAGTAAAAGGAAGACAGGTCCGGATGACAAATCCAAGATTACGGAAAGCTTTACGACAAATATAATGAATATGGTCACGCATGGTCATACCATCGTCAAAAAGAACACCAAGATCACTCACAATCTTGACCCTCATAATCAAAACGTTATTGAAATGGTAGGAAAATATAATAGGGTTACGTTTCCTTGTAAAAGAGATACACTGACACTTACGAATATTAACATTAATGTTGTTAGAAACATAATAATCAAATAATGAGTTCAGATCATTTTTTACTTAACACGTTGAACGCCAGACTAAAAATCGATGTCTTGCCCAATGGGCCGCGGCGGACAATGTTGTCCGCCAACATGTCTGGTCCAGGGGGCCGCGTCGGACAACGTTGTCCGCGTGCACTCGCTCACTTTGGAAGCCTCTAATCGGCCGACGGACGGCTTTTCTTGTCTTTTTACTAAGGCAATAGACCCGCGCGGCCCCAAGGAACATCCTAGCAACTTGGCCCGAAAAAAACTGCAAAGACTTAGAACTTATGGGCTTTGAAACAAGCGGTTCATAAAAGCGTTGTAGGTATATACTTAAGTGATCAATTAAGTGATGTTTTAGGTAAATATACATTAATTTTTACTCTTTATAAGATACTAGAAAGTCGTTAGAATTATAATTGTTAACCAAGTACGTATTAAGTATAAAATTATGGGTTCAGTAGGTTAAAAATATAAGTAAGAAGCTACTTTACGAAAAGTTTAACGTAAAATACAAAAACACAACTAGATAATCAAGTATTTTAAAGATATTTCTTATGGATAACAACCATAAATAATATAAATAATAAAAATAACTTCTAAATTATGATTCCAATTCATTCCTAGACCAAAAAAATATTGCTGATATCCACGATAGATTTTTATTTTTAAGTATTTCTCTACATACTTTGATGCTGTGCTATAGAATTGGATATTTGAGAAAAGTAGATAATTTTTAACACTTCTACCTACTAACTACCATGCATATTTTTTGGATATTCGATAAATTACATACTTTATTTCAGTAAACTTATTTTGCTAACAATTAAGCCTTTATTGTGAAGTACCTACCTATATATTGCACAGTGACTTGGGATTCTGAATATGGTTATTATATAACCCATTTATCTACTTTTAAATACCCTACAAAATTTTAATAAATTGCATAATTTTGAGACAAGAAATCTTAACGCATCTAGCTAGACCATTAAGCAAAACCTATTACTTAAAAACAGACAGACAGACAGGGTGTTTCAGGACAAAATATGTCACAAATGATGTATACTGTCACCTCCTCCCGGGTCTAGATTGATTTAACCAGTAATCCTATATAATAATGAAAAATAAGCTTCAACAAAAATTACTTTCAGGGTCTCCGATAGGTGTCAAATTTAAAAATGTTTACAATAAACATTTGAATTAAGGTGGGCCAATCCAAAGCTGATTGAGTCAATAGAAAATTTACAAAATCGTCAATTTTGTCCTACGTGTGAAACTTATACGGAATCCTAATTTTTACAAATCACGGCATTCGTCTACGCGAGCGCAAAATCGTAAGGATGACCGACAGTGGGACCCGCGCGGCGTCTGCGGAAGGAAACACGGTTTTTCATTCTCGGAGGCCGCGACGGACAATGGTGTCTGCCATTTGATATCTCGGAAAATAATGGGAACATAGCAGTTTCCATAAGTCGCCCGTTATTTTTAAGTTATTTCCTGACAAAATAAACAAAAAAACATCTCGACGTTTTTGGGCCATTTCTCGAAATATTGGTGTGGCCCCGGGGGAAAGTCTGCTGTCGGACAACATTGTCCGTCATGGCAGTCAACGTGTTAAATATCATCTATTTAGATTTACATACATAGTCAGACAGTTAAAGTTTTATTACAGTCATAAATTGTGTTATGTCATATGGATTATAAATTATTTGTAATAGAAATGTGGAACAAGTCCGTACGTATTATTGTATTATGAGAGGGCACAAAATATTTATAAACACGACTACAGTTCTTAGGTTTTCTTACACACACAGTTTGGCGTGACAATGCTTATTTAGGTACTTACAATTACTAAAAAAAAGCTAAATGCACATTCATTGTTTATAGAATACGTAATCGTGAATACTTCTTTTCTCGAATAACCCCTTACCTTATGGGCATCGGTATTACCTATTAAAGAGGTACTTACTAGTACCTATGTAATTTAGGTCCCATAAAATTAGTAATTAAGTACTGATATCAGATGTACTTTGGTAGTAGATTTTACTGTAGTAATCATAGTGAAATTTCACAATTCTGTAAATGCAAATGCTGGTCACAGTTCGGACAGAGCTAATGACAGCCATTCATCGCAATCTACGCTGATATGGACGTATTACTGGAACTACAACCCTCGTCTTTCATACCAAGCTGTGGCTAAAACGCAAGTGATTACGTACCTACTCAATATGATATGCTGTGCGGATCATTATGGATGTTAGTGTTTGATATTGTATATTATATTTAAAGTGTAACCTACGTAACCCCGTAAATATTTTGAATGCAAGTTTACATAATACATCCGTCGGTTTTGAAGCTAAATCGAAAAAAAAGATCACAAAGAACGCAAAAAGTTTGTAGTCAGATTCTAGCCATATTTATTAAAATGATACTTAATAGAAAATGGTTAGTGCAGTTCGTGCGAACATTTTATATGTACACATAATATAATAAATTTTGAAAAAGAAAAGGACTTTGGACAATGTACTTTTGTCATTTGTTATATACATACAAGATACGTAGAACTCTGATAGAACCAGTGGAGGAGCCAAGCGGCAATACGAGGAAATATCAGAATATGAACAACAAATTACGCACTTCACCGCAACCAGATGAAACTATTCTGTCTACACAAACATTGTTCTAACTTGGTAAGCGTTCATATTGCAGAGTTTTCAGTTTAAAATATGTGATTCCAAGAATGTCAATGAAACTAAAATACATGTTGTACTACGAAAATTAGGAAATCAATGTTTTTCTTCCCAGTAAAAGTTTTATCAAGAGCTTGTAGAAGTTAGTAAGGAACAAAATAAAATGGTACAAAATATACCTATCGGTAAACTGGTCGTCCTAACTATGATGTGTGTAAATATGAAAATTCCACATTTTCCAATATTTGATAGACTCACGAAACATATACTAATGACGCTGTAAATGAAACATAATGAATATGTAGAATGAATAATGTAGAACGGATACATATTCTTTCTAAGACCTTACGATTTTCCGAGCTTCTTTCAGACATTATCTTTGGTATAAATTTCGCTTTAGAGAGTTTAATAAGGTCAGGATTTCAAATAAAAATACCTTCATTCAGCGTTAGAATTTTAAACGTTATCGATTAAATATATGTTAATTGTGAACACATTTAGTTTCTTTTATTTTTTAATGTCAATCTTATCGATTCGCGCGTTTAATTGAGTCTAGTCGTATTGATTTGTTAAAGTGATTTGAAGTTAAAAAATGTCTTTAAAAGTAGTCTTTTAGCGAGATCTAAATAAGTTTTAAAAATAATATGGAATTAATAATAATTTACCGCAAAATCTTTGTATATTAAATAACCATCATTATCTTTAAGTAAGATCTCATGCACAATGATCGTTATTCGTAGCTAGCCTGTTTCGCATGGCACAATCATCACAGTACTAGGAAATCATGCATAGTGGCAGAGTCTCAATATGTCCTGACAATAGACGCCTTACTAAGTCAAGCATAATGGGATACCTAAATGATACGTGATGAACGGTGCGTAATATTTCTTTCTTTCTTTCTTTGTAATAAACGGGCACATGGCAATTCAGCCGATGAATGTAAAGCTGTCATTTGAATTAAGTTGAGTAGCAATTTTTAATCCGGCAAATTCTATCTAGGTATCTTAATAACTAGTTCAGATGGATGCGTGTTGCTGAAGAAAACGAATGGAGACTTTCTGACATTGCTACCAAAACTCGTAAACATTTTGAGGAAAATTTCAGAAGGAGGGTGCTTTATAGCTAAGCGAGTTACATACCAAGCGACCTTAAAGAAATTAAAGAATGAATATTAGGTGTTTATGTTTAGGCAGCGCTTTACTTCCTGCTTGTGTTGCTATAAGGTTGTACATCATGTGGTAATCTTCATCATCGCAAGTATTAAAACCCATCTCATTACTAGGTATAAATCTTTTTTCACAATATAAAGCGGATGATGGTTTTATTGAGCTATATATTTTATATATTTCAAGAATAATTAATTTGTGATTTATCTTCATAATTATCTGTTCATTAATAGTTATCTGCACATACAAAATACAGTCGCTTTTGTATAATATTAAACAAATGATACTATTAAAAAAAATGTATAAAAACGCCAAAAACAATCTGGTCTGTTGTATGAAAGCCTCACTTTAATATTTAATTGTTTTATCGTAGCCACATATTACGCACAACGCCATCTCTTGGACCGAAAGGTAACTAAACTATCGCTGAGACGTCGAAAATTTCAACTGTGTAACTATTACGGTTCATGAGATAAGCCTGGTGACAGTGACAGACGGATGGACGGACGGACAGCGAAGTCTCAGTAATAGGGTCCCGTTTTACCCTTTGGGTACGGAACCCTAAAAATGGTCAATAAATAATTCTATGTTCAGTAATCTTCTTGCAATATACTTGTATAGGCACGACGGTAAATGATAACGATCACAGTTCTGTGGCTTTATTTCTGAAAAGGCATCTGGCGACGAATATTTGTCTTGAGTTATTTTCATGTGACATGGCAAAATTTGGGATTTTTTTCGGACTACGACGAGCGGTCACAACCTCATAGCCATTCAACGAGCCAGGCGAACGATTACGCTTTTTCTATAGAAAATTGAACGTTTCGAGTGTTTTGGCCGCCAAGTGGAATGCGCAGAACGCGTAGGAACGTTTTAAATTCAATATACTTAAATTTATATTGACAAGTGACGACTACGGGTACAAATAGTTCTAAAATGCACAAAGTCAGCGTCATACGACTGAAGGCGTATACGAAGACCATCGCACGCTCGTCACCAAATTTCAAAAATAGAGCCACTGGTGAACCATTCATCGTGATCTGCTTTGATGTAGAGCTATTATAGCTCCACCAACAAGATTAGCTCATCTACCTACGAACGGTTAGTATACGTATTGACGAACGTCAACACATAGCCGTAGTTGTACGCTGTTCAATAGCTGTTTATTCCAGTTCATGTTCCATTCGAATTGTAAACATATAATAGTTATGTAAAACTTTCTTTATTTGTGCAAATATATTATGAATGTTTGCATATACTAAAATCCAGCTGAAATACGCCCAGAATACATTGAGATTACATTTATCATAATAATATGGTATTGTTCTAGAGTTACTTTTCTTCACAAAGACGCATTTAGTGCTGTACTTTAATTTTATTGCAAACTTGTCTAAGGTTTATTTAAATGTTTGCGCCTCGATCAGAATTTACATCCGAGTTTGTGCCAATATTTAACAAATTAAGTAATTATATTTTATTAATTTTTTTAACCAATTTAATTACTTACGCCATCAATCATACAAAAATAATACTTAACATTATTGTAATTAAATTATCTTCATGTCGACAAATTACAGCAAGCGATTAAAATCAGTAATCGAAATAGGTATTAACTGTTGGTCGGAATGCAATGAAATTGAGGAAAAATGATTTTGGTATTCAGGGAGCGAGAAGCGAATGGCCGGCTGGTTATTGTCAGCTCTCATACAGACTCCAAATGGACTGCGCGCGTTCAATTTCGATACTTTCACAACACAATAGGCGAGAGTAAGGCGTGTGCACTCACCTGTCAAATTAAAAAAAATCACTTGCATATTCAAAATAATCTGATAAAGGCTCAGCGCAAAAAGTCAAAAGAGTTAACTGGATTCAATTTACTGAAGTTTCGAGCGGTCTACACGAGCTAAACCTATTTGGTTGTAACACATTTTTAATTAATACGTTGATGTTGAATGGACTTACGTAATATAGTAATAGGTGTCGTAAATACTTACTTTAAGTGGTCAATGTCTACATCATAATTATTAAAAAGAAAATGCTAGACCACATGCAGCTTTTTCAATCATAAATCGGTTTTATATCTAACTACACACTATGAAAGGGAAGATATTAAACTCAATATGAGAACCCATTTTAAAATAATCAGTTAATACCTAATATATTATAACAAGAGTCTCATCTGATGGTAAATTCAAGTTCAATACAGAGTGTGCCAACAGTTTAGTGCCACTTTAAGTCGGGGGCGGTCTCGGTATTTATCGCTAGGCAGCAGTCTTTAAGCCACATCTTCGAACTTCGAATCTAGAGAACTTTCGAAACGCGAATTATCCACTAACCCCTCCCATAATTCGCACTCAGGAAGGTACTCGAGTTAAGACATCGCGCCTCGCAAACCTGCAAATGGCTTGAAGTCATCTATTTAATAATGTTTTGAAATAGACAAAGTGAATGTCCTGAAACGAAGTAAACGTTGACCAATGCTTGTGTGATTTTGAATACTAATAAACATCGCTTCTTTTTTTAATTCTGTCTTTTTACCCGCGTCCCAAACAACTGCTATTCATTCATTTCAGGCGTCGCGGTCACGGCATAACTTAGTTCTGTCAGTTCATATCGGTAAACAAAATATAATTATAATTATCATGAGCATACATTTGTATCAAAATTATTATAAACTAGCCGTTGTCCGCGGCTTCGCCCGCGTATTGATATTCAACTGATTTTCATACAAACTTTGATAGTTTACCCACTTAGGGGTGTAATAAATAACGCTACACAATCATAGCCCTACACTAGGGTTATCTGTGCCATCCAGGGACTGATCAAGAGTTCTGACTGCCCTAGGCTAATTATCAGGACGCGCCCCCTCCATATTAGTGGTGTCTATTGTTTTACATTTGTTATTAATTATGGTGTTTAAGAGCCATATTCAAACTCTCACAACTTCTAAACTACCTGACTTATGGCTTTGATGTAACATTTATTAATAAGGTGATATCCTGTATTATGATAAGACAACAAAACAAACTAGGTCGACGGGTTAGTTAAACGGGTTAGACGGGTGTAAAAGGCACTAAATTTGTATCAAAATTATTATAAACTAGCCGTTGTCCGCGGCTTCGCCCGCGTATTGATATTCAACTGATTTTCATACAAACTTTGATAGTTTACCCACTTAGGGGTGTAATAAATAACGCTACACAATCATAGCCCTACACTAGGGTTATCTGTGCCATCCAGGGACTGATCAAGAGTTCTGACTGCCCTAGGCTAATTATCAGGACGCGCCCCCTCCATATTAGTGGTGTCTATTGTTTTACATTTGTTATTAATTATGGTGTTTAAGAGCCATATTCAAACTCTCACAACTTCTAAACTACCTGACTTATGGCTTTGATGTAACATTTATTAATAAGGTGATATCCTGTATTATGATAAGACAACAAAACAAACTAGGTCGACGGGTTAGTTAAACGGGTTAGACGGGTGTAAAAGGCACTAAACTAAGAAAATTCAATGAAAAAATATTGAATTTTGTTTTTTAAATCCTTTTTTACTCTTTTATGAAAAATATATTAAATAAAATGTATCATAAGTTGATTACCTACACGGTTATCTTTGAAATGAGACATAATTCAGTCTCCTAGGACGTCTACATCGATAGCAATGATTAAAACAGTACAGGCGCCCGTGCTTCGAGGTTGAAAAAACAAAATGGCTGCCATTTTTTCATGGAGGGGGCAAGAGAAAATTTGGATAGTGATTTATCGATAAATAATTAAAAATTTAAAAAAACCCCCGACACAAACATTTAAAAAGTAAAAACTAATATCTTTAAAAATAATACGTCGCGTTGGGGGACCGCTCCATTTACTTCTAACTTTAACACAAAAAAATATTGATAAATGATAACGCAACGCGACGTATTATTTTTAAAGATATTATTTTTTACTTTTTAAATGTTTGTGTCGGGGTTTTTTTATTTTTAATTAAATTTTTTATTTTATACTTTTTATAGGTAAGAACATTCGGGATTAAGTTATTAATATTCTCTTACTGTACGCTTTCATGTGAGACCCCACACGAGTATATTTGCATATATACGGCTATCTTTCACCCCCCACAACTATTAAACGGCTCAACCGATTTCATTTAACATATTTTAAAACATGCGCCCGTAAGTTCCCTTTAATACGAAAAAAACTAAATTGAAATCGCTTCATCCGTTCGGGAGCTATGATGCCACATGGAGACAGAGTGAAAATTCTTCCCCACTTTCAACCCCAACAACTTTTAAACGGCTCAACCGATTCAACCTAATGGTGCGTACAGATTATGCAACATGTTATATAACTTCTGTTTTATAACACGTCCACACTATCTAACATTGTTGTCTAACAATGAAACATGTTACAAGACCGTACACATTAAAACAACATTGTTGTATAACAATGTTATATAACAATTCAATGCGTGTCATTTCTTTAAATATAGCATACTAGAGAACCGCCCGCGCTTCGCTTCGGGACCCGTAGGTAACAGCCGCGTAGGTCCCGCTCCCGTAGGAATTTGGGCTAAAAAGTAGCCTACTACTCGCTCTCTTCACTCCACCCTGTCTGAGGTGTGTGGAGCCCTCGGGACAGTTAGTTCCCCTTTGGGGGTGTCTCTCGCGGCCCTTTAAAACGGGTCGGTTCTTGGGCTGGGCCCTAAGGCCCTTTTTTGTCCATCTGTGGTTAACCAATAGGTCAAGTCCGGTGAGTGGTGGCCTTTTTACAGGCCACAGAGTCTTAAACGGGATGGGGTTCATCTTCGCGCCGCCCAGGCGATCGAAGCCTTACCGGGTGAATCCCGCTGGTGGGAAGCCCAGCAGGAGCCGATCAGCGCCGGGCGACGACTTACGAAGCCCCAGTATCAGTCAGTGCTAGGCCCGTCCCGCGCAACCAGCAAGTCGCGCGGGAAGGCCCAGCGGTCCATTGGACGGATGTGGAGCGGCGCCAGGTACTGCAGATGCGGGAACCGCGACGCGTTGACACGCCCGAACATGTTGCGTGCCAATCTCTCGATGAAGTCGTCCAGGCTCTCGACTCGAAGGTCCCTCTGGTCCGCTGGCACTATCCTGTTGGCTGAGCAACTTGCGGACATCAGTCAACAGGATAGTGCCAGCGGGCGGGTGGTACACTGAATACAGCCGGAGCGGGGAGTTCTCGAGGCAGAGCTAAAGTAGCCTATTACATTTAGGCTTTTTTTTTGACTTAAGTAAATTACATGTAGTATTTGATAGCGTAATTCAGAACTTGCAAATGAATTTTATTACCGCCATCTATTAACAACTCTGAAAATAAATATCTAGCAACGAACAAAACATCGATCTTCCCATGGGAATGGGATGTTTTTCCGCGGTAAAAAGTAGCCTACGTCACTCTCCACCCTCCTAACTATCCCCACACACATAAACCTTACCATATAATAGCTTTGTTGCGACGTGAAAGCGTCACAAACAAACAAACAAACAAACAAACAAACAAACAAACAAACACACTTTCACATTTATAATATTAGTAAGGATAGTAAGGATAACATTGTTGCAAAAACTAATAACATGTTGTATAACTTGTTTTTGTAACACATAGCGTCCACATTTGTAAAAAATGTTATTTAACTATGTTTTATAACATGTTTTGTTACATAGTCTGTACGCACCATAAGGCTGACAAACCATTTTTTTAGCTGACCTTCCGTAACCAAATTGTCCCAAAATCATAACAATTGACTGCAGGCTACATAGTAGAGAACCAAATCCATATCGGATTTGATCACGAGACTTGTATTGGCTTAGTCTCAATAGACAACTTAGTTATTGCAGCCATTGAACATGAACGTGGTCAGAACATGAAAGTTGCTTCGACTTTACTAGTACAAGTTACAAGTGCTGCTTCGCCTGGTTCATGACACGAAGCTTTTTGGAGGCCAATTTGGACTTAGCTTCCAGATGACACCGATACACTGACACTTTTATTAACGGTGAGCGCGGTACCCTGGAATTGAGGCGCCATAACAAGTGGAGTTTTCTTAGCGGAAAACGCGAAAATTTGTGTCTTCGTGGGGTTGAACTCAACTAAATTGAGTCGGCCCCATTCTGAGACTTGATTCAGAAAGCTTTCGACTTCAGACACAAGTTTCATTCTGCTATATAGATGAGTTTGTAGGGCTTGTGTAACATGCATCTCCCGTGCTGTCATCTTCATAGCAATGAATGCAGTTTGCACGCTCCAGCATATCATTAATATGCAGAATGAACAGAGCAGGAGATAGCACAGACCCTTGGGGAACACCAGCGTTTATTGGTCGATATCTGAGCAACAACCGTCAACTACGGCCTTTATATATATGTCGCTCAGATAGAAAGCGTCTCAGGGATATCGTTAGATGGAAACTTCGCGAGAAGAGCGGTCGAAGGCCTTAGCGATATCCAGGCTGACCGCAAATTTCTCATTGCTATCAAGGACCTGAGCCCATCGGTGAGTAAGATATGCTAAAAGATCGCCAGCTGAACGGCCGTAACGAAACCCGTACTGCCGGTCACTGATATTATGTATGTAGTTAGTGCCTAGTAAGTAAGTAAGGTACCTCAGGTCAGAGCCAGGGTAGGGCAAGCGCCCCACCCTGCCCCATCGTGCCTACGCCCATGAGTAGTGCAAGCGAAGACTCGATTTCAGCGCGCCCCCCCCCCGATCCTCGCGCCCTAGGCTGCAGCCTAATTAGCCTAAGGGTTAATCAGGCCCTGGTGCCATCGGTGCCATAGACAACACAAAACGCTTCTAAAGAAATGGATGTAAAGAAGCAAGTGGACGCGGCATATTTTGATTTAAAAAAAGCCTTCGATCGCGTTCACAATGATGTATTGTTAAAAAAGTTTTCGGCCATAGGTTTTACCCCAAAATTACTTAAATTATTCGCGAGCTATTTTTCAAACAGATATCAGTATGTCCAACTTTTAGGCTACCGCTCTGATCCGTACGTCACCAACTCTGGCGTCAGTCAAGGCAGCACACTCGGGCCGACCCAGTTTTTAATTATGATTAATGATTTACCGAACGTAGTTAGATCAGCTGAATGCCTCATGTTCGCTGACGACCTAAAGCTGTTCATGGGAATTGCGAACACTGGCGACTGTGAAGCTCTGCAAAGGGATATCAACAGTGTTGTAAGGTGGAGTGAACAAAACCAGCTGGAGTTCAATACATCAAAATGCAAATGCATCACATTTACTCGCTGCAGTTCGCCCATTATGTCCCCTTACAACATTGATGGGGTTTCCCTTGAACGTGTGACACAAATTCGAGACCTAGGCATGACCATGGACAGGGAATTAACCTTCAATCTGCATATCACGGAGTTATGCTCTCGGGCATACAAGTCGCTCGGATTCGTCATGAGGCAGGCTGCTCAGTTCCGCGAGAGAAGTACAATTATTGCTCTTTATTATGCCTTTGTCCGAAGTAAATTGGAGTATAATGCTATAGTCTGGGACCCCCACGAACATAAATATAAGGAAATGTTGGAGAAGGTACAAAAAAAATTTGGCCGTTACCTTTACAAAAAACTTTACGGGTATTATCCATATCTGTACCCATCCCTATTTGTAGCAGGTATGATAGGAATCGATAGGCTGGAGGTCAGGCGAAAGTGTGCAATAATGCTGCACTATTATAGACTTCTCAATAACAAGGTAGATAGTCCAACAACGCTGTCACAGTGTCAGCTGTACGCGCCCGAGCGGCTGCGGCGCGGCCGCGTGCCGCGCACGCTGGCGGCTGGACCCGCGCGCACGCGCACCGCCGAACATGCGCCCACCGCACAAGCGGTGAAGTTGCTTAATGCAATGATTGCTCAGGAACCAGAAGTGGACATATTTTGTATCTCTGCGTTCCTCAATCATTGCAAAAAATTTATTTGTAAAATTCTATAAATAAGTTCGAATGTTAATTTTAAGTCTTATGTGTAATTTAATTTGTATATTTAATTATAATTTTAATTGTATTAAATTATGACTTGCAGTGCGCTTTGGCACGAGCTGTAAGCACTGCAAGTAATGTAAATAATAAATAAATAAATAAATAAATAAATAAATAAATAAAAGACAAGGACACACACCCAGACCGAGAAAGGAAATTTAAACTCATCATTCCGCTTCGCTGGGAATCGAAACCAGGACTCTTGGAACAGCGATCCGGCGTGTTAACCATTGCGCCATCCGGGTCGTCGCAGACAATCGGTTCTTAGCAGACATGTAATAAATTTAAACTACCTTAATGCCAAATCTCGTCATCTTACGTCAACAGTTTTCGATATTTCGTACCTATTCCATCGTTTATGAAATGTACTTATTTATAGATTATAGATATGTACAAGTTTAATTTAGTCCCAAAACAGAGTGAAGAGGTATTTGTTTTATTTTTTAATCACTATCGAGATTAAACCTGCTGATAATATTTTTTACTGGTGTCATTAATTTCCTGTTCAATCTAAAAATACTTAAATAAATTGTGAAATGTGACTCATAAAACGTATTAAAGAATTACACCATTTTAATTAGACCATTATGTCATAATCACTACAACAACAACAACAACAAAATCCTCTTTATTGTACACCAAAACGTTTTACATGATCATATTATTACACATAGATGAGTACAACAGGCGGCCTTAACACTAAATAGCGATCTCTTCCAGACAACCTATTAAGCTGAATACATAAATAACTTTGGAAACAGGGTAGGGTGTACAATTGAGCTATTACAAAATTCGTTTGTCAGCAGTTAGTCAGTAGGACAGAAGAGTAAGTCTTTTAAAAACAGTAAATACAAGTAAGATAGTATAGAAAAGAGAAGTATAAGTCGAGATTAAGATGAAAGATAGAAATCTTTTACTTTTTTCTTGAAAGTATGAAGTGTCTGCGCTCGTTGGATTGTCATTGGTAAGGTATGTAGAAGGATGAAGTACAAGAAGGAACTGATAGAGAAAGGTTTTCATTGGAGCGAAGAAAGCGATCTTGATGTATTGACAATTTATATTGGAACTGTTGTTTGAGATAGTCAGGCGTATTTGGATTAAACAGTACGCAGTATAAAGCAGAAAGAATATGACTATTCCGGTGAAGACGATTGGGAGCCACTTGAGCTTAGTCCGATACTCAGAGATGTGATCATATTTTCTGACGCCAAATATGAATCTTATATAAATATTTTAAAGGCGCTCTAGTTTATTTAGTTGCTCCTCAGTTAGATCTAGATAGCAAACATCAGCATAGTCAAGGATCGGAAGAAGAAGTGAAGAAGAAAGCGTAATTTTGGTAGCAACTGGAAGGAAATTACGAAGTCTACGGAGAGAACCCATAGCCGCAAATTTTTTTCTACTCACCTCGTTGATTTGAGGACCCCATGACAAATTACTGTCCATATTTATCCCTAAACTTTTAACTTTATCCGCAAAAGATTAATTGAATTGATATAGACAGAGAAAAGGAGAGGAGACAACACGCCACCTTGCGGTACGCTAGTGATAACTTGTACCCAGGATGAATTAACATCATGGACCTATACGTTGTCGGCGCCCATACAAGTAACTTTGAAACCAGTCAGTGACACTTGGAGATATGTTAAGAGAACGTAGAGTAGCAAGCAGAATGTCAAATTCCACCATGTTAAATGCATTGCTAAAGTCGAGCAAGGTTAACACGCTCACTTGTCTTCTATCCATAGCCAGTCTGATATCGTCAGTAATTTTAAGCAATGCAGTAGTCGTACTATGACCAGGGCGGAAACCGGATTGGAAAGGATTTAACATATTATGTGAGCATAAGAAATTGTTGAGCTGTTGATAGATAAGCCCGAAGCCATAAAGGACTTTGGACAAGAACGGGAGTATAGAAATTGGACGAAAATCTGAATAGGAACTTGGATTATGTTTTTTCGGGAGAGGAATTACTTTAACGTCTTTCCAAGCAGTTGGAAATATATTAGTGGACACGGAATGATTGAAGATGTGTGTGATGATAGGAACAATAGTATTAAGGATAGGAGTGATCATATTACGACTAATGCTATCACTACCTACTGCGTTAGAATGTATGGAAAGAATGATTCTCTTAACATCACAAGGGTCAAAAGTTTTAAACGAAAAGGCAGGAAAGTCTGGAGTGGGAGAAGAAGCTAGATAGTTTAAAGTTATTTTAATTACCTTAATTTACTATCAATATAAAAGGAAGAAGTGAAATGCTTATTTAGGCAGTTGAAATTTGTGTTATTGGGTAATGAGTTACTACGTGACTTCCCAACTCCTCAAGACCTCAAGAATTTCCACACCCTGTCCGGGTTTTGGTCTTGGATAGATTTGTGAATATAGCATCGTTGTGCATCTCGACACACTTTATTGCAGTGATTACGTATAGAACGGTATTTAAGCAAGTTGGTTTCGCTAGGATCAGACTTATACCTCGATTTGGCGGAGTTTTTCTTTTATTTTATTGAGTTCTAAGTCGAAAATTAGGTTTTTCTTTAATAGGCAATTTGTGTCACCGCTAGTAGATTTTTATTGACTTCAACTAAGTGGGGGAAATACGAACAAAATGGCAGGGTTTTAGGTTTTGTAAATTTTTTTATTTATTTAACGTGATTATAATCACCGTAATTGGTTTTGTGACTCTTGTTAGGTTCATTGACTATCAGTACACAGCGTTTTTATTAAGTAGGTAGGTTTTATAATAAATTATTTATTTAAAAATAATTGACCAGTCACATATGTAGCGGCGCCATACCTACAGTAATATGAGCGCGCGCCGCACATAATGCTGATCACGCAACCACGAGCGACGAGTGCAGTGAAACAATAGATTACGTCATACGCGTCATACTGAACTGGCCAATCAGAAGACGCATCCTCAACCGCGCTATCAAGATTTCGAGATATACAAACTATATATACAAATGGTCCGGAGTTAACATCGGACCGCGGTCCCCAGGCAGCGACATCGCCTGGCGGGAGATCTCCCCTTTTCCTCCACACATACATTCATTTTTACATATATACATATACCTAGGCACTAAGGAAAAATTACATACAAGTAATGACAAAAAAATTTAAGAACACAATTCACAAGTAAATTGTTTGGTCTTTGGGATATCAGCACATGAAGCTTCCAATCACAGTCTAAAGCATCCAGTCCAAGGAGAACAAATTGTTACACACACACGTTAACTAAAACACACACACGTTAATTAAAACACGTTAACTAAATGATTAATGTTAATTAACGAACCTTGGTAGGTGCCTACCAGTAAGTGCTCATACACACGAACGGCACGATGTCAACGGCAGACAACGGCAGAGACAACTGCACCAGTTGGCGGCGGCCGTCGGCGTGCCGGCGGCGGCCGTAGACATGTCAACATCGAATTGCAATCGTCGACATAGGTTGACGTCTGCCGCCGACACGTCGACGGCCGCCGCCGACACGTCGACGGCCGCCGCCAACCGGTGCAGTTGTCTCTGCCGTTGTCTGCCGTTGACATCGTGCCGTTCTTGTGTATGAGCACTAATAGACCAGAACATGGTATGTCATTTTGTACGTTGTATATGTATGTCATTTTGTCCATATTTAAGCAAAGACCAATAAAATATCAAAATTCCATCAAACAACTATTATTTGCAATAAAGTAAACAAAAAATACTGGATATTGCTATAGTTCAGCAATATTTTAATAGAAATAATAACAAAATAAATAAGTCACTAAAAACAGGAAAATCCATCAGTGACATAAGAATCTGTACGCAGGAAACTCGTTATTTATAGTTTGACCAGGAATAAAAAAAACCTTACCATAATATGGCGGTAAGCTCATGGAACTAATTTGTTTTACTGGCAACGCTTATTTTCTAAACGTCACTCGTAAATTGCTTGTCAGCGACTTGAATGTCATGTTATTGTTTTGTTACTTTGAGTGCTTATTTTGTGCGAAAATGCCAAAAAATATTGTTTTTTTGTGCTTAAATAACTTTTATTCCCTTCAATAACATTTCAATGACTTTGTTGACTCATGACAGGTTTTCTATATTTCTGGTCAAGCAATACATAAATTTTATTCAGAATTATTTTATAAATTTTATATACATACAAAATTAGTTAAGTAACTAGCAAACTGCCCTCGCTCCGCTTCGGGACCCGTAGGTATCAGCTTTGTAGGTCTCGCTCCTGTAGGAATATCGGGATAAAAAGTTTCCTATGTGTTATTCTGGGTTATAAACTATCCGTGTATGAAATTTCATCTAAATCCGTTTTAACGTGATTGAGGACCAAACATATAAACATACAAACTTACACATTTATAATATTAGTAGGATTCAGTTTCATTGACGAAATAGACAACAAATATTTGAAGTAGTTAATTATGTAAATTGTAGCGAACCGGGCGATGATTGCAACGAAAATACACTTATGCGCGTTAAGAAAACTATTTATTACATTTACACACATACAGAAAGCAAACTTTACATTAAAATACTAATTAAAATTAGTTAAATCAGGGAGCGCGCTCGCACTATTAACCCGCATGAAAAACAAATGACGATTTTTCAGTAATTCGATATTGTGTTGTTTTTTAAATTTGAAATAGAATGCGTGAGCGCGCTCTTTGTATGTGGCCTGCCTTAACACCTTATTAATGCGTCGCCTACACACATTTTATCATAAAACAAAATTAAGTTAATATAAGTTTCCAGTCTGCAAGCGAGGTTCTCCGCACATTTTGCAGGTTTCGTCGACAACGAACCAGTTCATTTTTACGGCTCGATTGTCGCGAAACCCGAATTATGTGCGGATTCTTCTTACTTCTCTCTCCTTTCTTCTCTATTCTTCTTCCTGCCTTCTTTCTTCTTTGTTCTTTTCCCTTTCTTCTCTATTCTTTCTTCGGTAGTTGATGTTATTAGATTTACGGATGAAAATCAACATACTAAAACTATAAGTAACGACGGTTACACAGAACAACCTTCGGTCTGCCATTCGGATGCCATTTTAGGCTACCCACGACATTGGGAATGGTAGTGCGTGTGTGTGTATACTATGTTTAATGAATATAAAAAATGGGAAATATTTACCCTCTAACCACTAATTCTAAAACAGTCTTCTACGTCGCATTTAATCTAAAGCCAGTATAAGTAGCAATTTGTGAAGTGATACAGAAAGGGATAATGAACTAAACAATTCGCAATATTTCATAATGATTCACCAAAAGCACACATAACTTAACAGCGAATGTTCGTTCCAATTAGGAAATACGTTTTATCTCAAACTATTTCGCAATACAAAGAGTTTCGCCTTTATCGTTTCTTGTACACGATTAACGCATGCCTAAGCATTTTCTCACTCAACAGATGACCAATTGTTCGCTCTCCCATAACGGCGGCTGCTGAAAGTTTTCCCATTTATTCAGCGCTCGTACGTCAAGTGTGGAAGGTGGGGCGGCGCGCGGCGCGGCGGGCGTCGACGCGTTCCGGCACGATAAGGCGGCGTGCCTATTGTCGCGGCGTCGGCGCACGTTTCCTCTACCGCCGACGAGCCTACCGCTTTGTTCGTCCCGTAATGAACAAACTTATTCTTCGGGCTAATGCTACAAACCCCCCGTTCATGAAATTCGTTCAATTTACAACACTGTCCTTATCGCTGCGAATTGTTGTTTCGACGTAGGTAAACATAGGTAACGTTTAAGCTCTATTCGAGACGTTACAATAGTGAGAACCCATAGGCCTACTTTTGTTTGAATAGTGTACGGGCTACCTGCGGTGTATGTTACCGCGATGTGTCGAAGGGTTATTTGATGAGGGGCCGGCTTCTATTATGTTTGAAACGTGAATAACTATCAGTTAATTCAATATCACGCTTGTTTTAATATGTCAACATTTAAATTGGGTATTATTAACCTTGTTTAATATTGTGTTCCATAGTGTTCTCGAAGTACTTAATGTGTTTTATTATTATTATACACCTTTGCCGTCGTAACAAAAAGGGGCACAACTAACATTTTTTTACAAAATTGAGTTACTTTTAAAAGTTGATTCTTATTCAACTTTCAATTAATAATTTTTTATCACAACTTTACTTACAGTTATAAAGGTTATGAAACGTTCGGAAAATAACAAACTAATTTAAGAGTAAAATAACAAAAAAAATCGAAGTCTGTACTTTAGTACTTTAAAAAAATAATTGATTGTATTGGGGATATTTCTGATCTAAATACGGAACACAATATGTTAGCAGATATACAGAAAATAATAAAAATCTTTAAAACTTATGTTTACTGACATCAAATATTTTCCTTGTCCGTATTAGAATAAAATATTGATTACTGGGCATTACGCTCATTATACAATTAGGATGATTTTATGCTAGAATTTGTGATCAATTTACCTAAGTAATAAAAAAATATTTTAATGTTGAGGGGTTATTGCAAAGTACATAATATTTAAATTATTTCAGTATTTTTATCATGTCACGTAGGTAACCATCAATCAGCAGTGAATCTAAGCAGAGAATTTTCTTCACCGTTCTTTTGTATTCCCCAGACACGAATCTGAAAAAAAGAACATTAATTAAAAAACACTTAAGTACTTCCTTATATACCAATTCTACTGTGTGAGGTGTACCTACAAACCATAGTCAATCATGTTGGCCAAGTGCGAATTGGCATACTGTACATCCCTTTGAGAACATTATTCTAGGTATTATTATAACAAATGATAATTCGATTCTAATACTGACCTATTTTTGGATTATTTTAGATTTGTACGCTCGGTTAAAATTTGTTCGAAATATTGTACATAACGAAAAAGGTCTCTATCTACTGCATGCGTTGACGTGTCTGAATATTTATCATGATAAATACTTGTTTATGTGTCGTCTCAAATTGTTATCCAGTAATTTGTTAGTCCTATACATATACGAAGATACAATTTCCACATGAACCTCGGATTTCCCTACATTTCTGTGGAGCTATAATTTCTCATTCATTGTACTACATTAAAAAATTCCCATGGAACGGGCGTTCCTCTTTCAATAACGAAAAAATTTGAGAAGAGCCGCCAATAACTCTGCAGGGAGCAAATCGTATTTCGATCTAAAAGAGGGCAAATCTTTTATGTAATATCAGATTGTCATCGCGATTATTACAGGCAAATAGAATACGGCGGATCAGTAAGTAGGTTATCTACCCGCTTCCTTTGGTTGGAATCAGTTTATTGGATGTGCGGCGGAACCCACTTGATTTATATTGTGCCTCACTGAGTTTAAAATGACGCTTGTCTACGCAATATTAAGCTTTGCATTTAAAATTATTGCTTAAAGTTTGATTGTTATTAAACAAAAAGAATAAACGAAAACAATAACCGTTTACACATTTGGTACGGGATAAACTAATGATGTTGTGTAGCCGGCGCTATGGGCGATGTAAACAACATATCCTCACCCACGACTGGAGAACAAGCATACCTATATTATATCTGGCACATAAATATCTGCCGGGCCAGGAATCACACCCCCCATTTTGCAGGCATAATTAATGTCATCCACTAATTGTATCTATCATAACATAAAATAAACCAGACCTTTATAAAAATTAATACTCTTCCATCTGATTAATTAATTCGAATGTCTGTTTATTTGTTAATTTATTAACTACTTAGAGTACACGTTTAAGTTAGTTATTCCCATAAGAGTTTACGGGTATCAAAGGCTTAGCGTCAGCCTATCAGAACATGACCTATGAATTCATGTTCTCACGCCTAGGCAAAAGCCACGTCAAAACATCACCTTATACCATCAGGAAACCAATTGATTCGTACTAGACTAGTACTACTAGTTATTAACATAAAAATATAGTCAAGATTAGAAAATCAATTAGGGCGGCATTAGGCGGCTCTACTCCAAGGAGTAGTTTAAACTTAGGGGATGTATATACCATAGACTGAACTTACTGACATAATATTAGGTATATGAATGTATGGTATACTGGTTTTAACATTAGCCTCCTTACGGGCATACTCGCTCGGGTAATAATGTCAGTTCACACAAAAGAATATGAATCAAAACTTTTATCGGATAAGGAGCGACGTCAATTTCGTGTACTTGTTGCGGATGAAATTTCTCCAAAACAAATCTCTATTACGAGTTCACGGGGTCGTTATCTAAGTTTGTAAGAAAACTGTGAATACAGGTGGATATTTTAGTACAATAATTTTTAGCTTTTACAGCAAGTTCTATGATCATGCTTATTATGATTAAATCAATCGTTATTGAAATATTATGCAATAAATATTATCACAATATGTTTAGAAACTTGCAAATATGTGTTCCTAGACTCCAGATGAATATGTTGAAGGAATTAATAACAATTAATAATAAATATTTTTCGTGTCAATCCCTATGCATCCTTTTAATGAGCCAGTATTCATTTCAATAAGTTCAGAGCACAGAATCTTGAATAAGACAGTCCGATAAAATGTTTAGTATGAACTAACATCGTAGATTACCGTCTCAGTGAATATCGGATTTACAAGGAGATAATTTAACGAACTCGTATCTTCACGCTCTGTAAGTAGTTGCCATTGATTGCACCTTATAGACTCGAGAATGTTCTCGCGTAGGGCGCAGATGTGCGGAAAAATCACAGATTATTAGCCGGCACAGACGAGACGCAATGCAACGACATATTCATATTTAAATGTCGCAACGTAAATGCAGCCGGGTGTGTTAACTCATGTGTGCGCTAACGACACGTTCTCCTTGAGCATTGTATCATTTTGGTATTTTAATCCTAAACCGATTGTTCGACTCCCGACTTGCTTTTGAAATTTATTTTTAAGGTAACAATGTTTTTAAATGTATACGGATTTATTTTTCAGGAGTGTGACTAATTGTGTCTGTAATGATAGCAATTAGGTACAGCACTCTTGAGTCGGAGAAGTAGGTAGGTATCTTTAATATCTAACTACGTACAATACGAAGGGATAAAAATGCTCGGTGCAATTTTGCGGAGAGTCAGACTCAATCCCACCGCTCCGGGGAGCTAAACCGAATTTATGGTTCGAAAATTAAAGTTAAATTGGATACACCAAAGTTATTTTTAAGCATTTGCATTTAAAGATTAATTACGCTGTGATGAATTTCATGGTAATTTAATAGACTACGTAAATTTGTTCGCTTGCTTTGCTTTATGAAAAACACTGAACTTTACTTCTCTTTTCCACTTTTCAAGTTCATTTTTATATTTGAATATAAGTAACTTAAGTTCATTTTATAATTTTACATCAATTTGTTCTATTTCAAAAGGTAACTTACATAAAAAGTATTTCAAAATGTTCATAGTTCACAAAAAATATTTCAATTTGATTTTTTAAATATCTTTTAGTACTTATTTATGATTATAAACTTATTAAAAATATTAATAATTTAATGAACTGGAATTCAAGATGGGTTGTCCATTAAGATTTACCTACCTGTGTATTAATTAGGAAGACGAGTAACTATGGTATGGTATGGTCCGTCGCAGTGGCATTATGCTGGATTTGTTGGTAGGTTTAGTATCTGTACAATGAACTAGCCTATTGCCTGCCTGCGTTCTACATAAGTTTATGTCGAGTTCAAAACATTGGAATTTCAAAACCCAAAGAGAACATCAAGCTACCAAAGCTTAGCAAACAAAACGCTGTTAGCACTAAAAAGAAGTATTTTTGCAGATATTTTCGGAGAAATTGATTCGACATCGGCAGATTTTCTAACAAACTTTTATCCCTAATTAACCCAGTTAGGGGGTGATTTTCAAACGGGCTTTCAATCTCCATTTCTTCCTAAGGGCTGAAGTAGTAAAAAAAAAAACTTCCTATCGGGTGTCTGCATTATAAAAGAAATCAAATGTCCCCATTTCATGTTTCTAGTAGTTTAGGCAGGGTGAATCAAATAGTCAGAACATGTCTTGTTCATATTTAGATAGCGTCAGTGTGCTGTCAGTAGGTACCTAAGTTAATCCGAGTGTCAGATATTATTTTTGTAAAACCGTGTTCCACCAACCCGCAGTTGTAAGCTAGTAAAGTACGTATAAACCAGTTACGAACTTCCTCTGTTAGTGTTCCTATGGTGCTATGACATGGGTCCATCAAGAAGCCGTTCCATTGCATCCTTCTTGGCTGGCAATGCGTTAGTAGCGACCTTGGTGCTGTTGACGTCCAAGGACGACGAGGGAGATCACTTACGACGAGGTAACCAGTCTGATCGAGTCCTTACTTTGGACATTAAAATATTTAATGTGAAATCCTTAGCTCGATATATATAAAATGAAATGATAACAGCTGGACCGGTTTGGTTACGGCCTCCCTTTTTGGATTCATGTCGCTTGCGCTACAGAATGTTGGTGTAAGAGTACATTAAGATGCCACATATCGATGTTTATAACGATAGTTACAAAATTTTTGTAAATATTTGTAGATTATATCTAAGTGTCAACATGTAGTGCTTTAGGTTAAGCCTGTAAATTACATGTTTTTATATATAAATAAATAAATAAATAAATTAACGTGTATTTATTATGTTAGGTTTATTTCTATAGCACGTAGTTAGCGCTTAGTGTAATCTTATGCATTGTTATAAACTATGACGTAATATTGCTTATTGGATTACCCTATAGTTCAAGCTAAATAATTAGACACCAAGACAAAGCTAGAGTATTTAACTAATTTTGAAAGGATTGATTAATACATATAAACCTACCTAATATAATATGAAATGCGAGATCTATACCTTATACAAGGTATGCCTACTATGTCATATTATAAATTCGAAAGTCTATCTGCCTGTTATGTGCGCGTCACCATTATACGTAGGAATGGTAACTTAGTAAGAGATGAATGCCTATGAAAAAAATCCAAAAAGTAAGTAAGTGGTAGTTAGGTATCGCGATATTTATATGGGAACAGATGACAAGCAATAGTTTTCAAATAAAAAAGAATTATCAAAATCGGTTAACCCAATAAAAAGTTATAAGGTCACACATATAAAAATAAAGTCGAATTGAGAACACCCTTTTTTTAACCATGAGTCAATGAGTAACTTTAAAAAGTACTTACAACAGAAAAGGTACAATTAGGTTTCATGATATTGCTGCTACTGTCCTACACATCACACGTTAGGCCGCATTGTTTGACGGATTAGTAGTTATATAGACTAATATAATCTAATACACACAGTAATTAACTAATGGTTCATTAAGCGCATTACTTGGCACAATTGAACACAATTGATATAGTAAGATTATTTTAACGCGTTACGTGAATTAATATTTTGTGTTATAAACAAGACAAAAATGTGGATACATATGTACGTCGTAGATCTTTTTATTGCCTACAACTTTGCCATATAACGTTTTTTCATGGGACTTGTACTTTTTCCCAAAAATTGCGATAAAGCAATTTTTACTCTTAACCCCCCCCCCTTAAATTATTATTTTTCGTTCTATTTTTTGTACTTTTGATCGTTAACAATTACTGTATTGGCACTGGTCTATTAAGTACAGTCATTCGGGGTAACTTTGATACATCATCGGCGTATTTTCTTAAAAAACTTTTACTACGTCGCATATGAGATAAAAGTTATGAGTTAATCAGTGCCCTCTTGCTGGTTTTCATACTGTCAAATTGTAAAAAGCCTTTAAAAACGACAAAATATATTAAAAATTTGCAATTTTGTTGTGTGTTAAAGTTACCACCCCTATATGGGTAACTTTGACACCGATGATATTTATCAAAAAATCTTCTAAACTACGTTACTTATAACTTTGATGTAACATTTATTAATAAGGTGAGAGCCTGTTTTATGATAAGACAACAAAAAAAAGTAGTTTGACGGGTTAGTTTTCATGTAAAAGGCACTAAACTAAGAAAATTCAATGAAAAAAAATTGGTTGCCTGTAAAGTCGGTATACGGGCGAAAGTTTTACGTGACAACGACTTTGAGTGGTAAAATAATTTTAATGTGAATATTCATTCGTATAGTAGGAAGAAGGATGAAATAATAGTAACAATTTAAAACATTTATTTATACAAAGAATTATATTTAAAACATTGTAACACCATCCGCCATCTAGCGCTGCTAACCGTTAGACCATTAATCACAATTTACAAATTAGTCACAACTAAGTGAGGTAACAAAGGAGATTACTCTACTTCTCCAGAGATGGCGCTGTACCATTTTCTGAAACACGCCAACGTGTGTACGCCGTAGCTACCATAAGTAATGTTAAGGAGGAAGGGATGCGTGCCTTTCACTTTTTATGTCTGTCTCTCTCGCTCTTAGGCGGGCTAACCATGCCCGAGTGGAAGGGACGCGTGCCTCTCACTCGCTCAAAAATATTGAATTTTGTTTTTCAAATCCTTTTTTGGTCTTCTATGAAAAAGATATTAAATGAAATGTATCATCAATTGATTACCTACATTGTTAGCTTTAAAATGAGACATATTTCGGCTTCCTAGAACGTCTACATCGATAGCAATGATTAAAACAGTACAGGCGCCCGAGCAGCTTCGAGGTTGAAAAAACAAAATGGCTGCAATTTTTTCATTTTATTTCTGGGAAAATAAAGAAGTCCCGGGGGGCCTAGGATGTTTGACTAACACTA
Organism: Hesperia comma; assembly: GCA_905404135.1. Classification (NCBI taxonomy): domain Eukaryota; kingdom Metazoa; phylum Arthropoda; class Insecta; order Lepidoptera; family Hesperiidae; genus Hesperia; species Hesperia comma. Next base: position 7,265,312 of record FR990020.1, read on the forward strand.
AAATTGGTAAATCGCAAAAGTCAGGATACATCTAAGGGATAGGTACATACATTGATACTGTCAAAGTTACCCAGAATTTGTTCAAAATCTGACTTACCGGTATTATTTGTAATTTTAACGAAGATGCAATTGAAAATTAATAAAAATTGTTTATGTATCGAAAGTAGACATGTAAAAGATTGTATTATGTTATAACACACCTTGATAGCATTAAAGTTTTGAGAAATATCTAATAGTACATACATTACGATACGGTGCGTAAAGTTGGCCATTTTTGAACGGCGTGAAGTTAGCGCACGAGCGAAGCGAGTGCGATATACGCCGTTCAAAAATGCAACTTTACGAACGAGTATCGTATAATATTTTATAGCACGAGTGACATAAACCCGCATAATTGTAGTTACAATAGATAATAGTTACCTATGTCATGATTTTCTAATTTAATTTATTAATTTGGATAAAAGTATCTGATTTTGTATGAAAGGAGGTATTGACATAATTATGAGTAACTGGCAGGTTAGCAAGAAAAGAAGAAAAAGATGACATTGGGTAATGGCATGAATGTAAATTATTATAGCGATTGTAATGTTGGGAACACAGGTTGGGAAATAATAAATGTGTAATATGATTAAAGTATAAACAGGTTATTTTCATTATAGTTATGATTTAATACTTTAATTTCATATAGATAACATATATCTTTTTAAGTTGTTACAGAGTTAAAACACTTTTTAAGTTGCGATGATGTTATTGTTGTTTTATGGTGCAAAAGAGAATTATAAAGTGTAACATGAAGAGTCAGATAAAAAAATACGAAAGGAATTATCACGAATTTATTAATATTTAAATTTAAAGTTTTCTACAAGTTCACACAAAATTAGCAGTAAGCGCTAAGTTGGCAACACAGCAATCAGGTGTCAGTGACGTTTCGCTAGTGTCAAATATGGCGACTGCGATTTGACAATTTAACATAACTGGACAATAAGAATTTTGCAGATATATGTTGTCGACTCAAAATCTTTGTTTTTTTATGTTTTATTATTCAGGTAAGAACTGCACGAAATTATGAATATAGATTCATTTTTGCGTGGTGTGAAGTTAGCGTCATTTGCCATGTAATAAGCAGCTACTTACGCCACAGCTAACCGTGGCATAAGTGCGGGTTTAAGTCACGCTGTGCTATAAAAAGTTTTACGTCGGAAAAAAACACGAATAGTTACGCACGTTTTTGAAAGAAAGTTTTTTATATTAATTTTGTTTGAAAACCACTTTTAATTTAAGATTACGTTAACGACGTTCATTATGTACATAAAATGTAATAAATAAATTTTATGCGCCAAATGCTTTTCACGTAAAAAATAAAAAAACTATTTTGGGAGCCGACTGTCAAAGTTACCCTAAAGAACCAAAGTTACCCCGATTGACTGTAATTTTATATATTTTTTATTACACGGCTTAACGACTGCTATCTATCGATAACAACCGGGATCGACGGCTTTACGTGTCCTCCGAAGCACGGAAGCGCTCAAGATATTTTGCCACTAGCGGTCACCCATCCGACTACCGACCGCGCCCGCAGTTGCTTAATTTTGTCGATCACTTGCAAGCCGCCGGGCTATGAGCACTTCACGCAAGCCGCCGGGCTATGAGCGCTTTAGGCTTAGGTATCAATATTAGGTATCAATATATTGGACTGGAACTTGCTCTACATTTTCTGTTTATATTGATTATGAAACATCTTTTTGATCATATATTTCGTCGTTAACTTCATTTTAAATATATTTTTTACGAAAATTACACCCTTTTTAGGGTTCCGTACCCAAAGGTTAAAACGGGACCCTATTACTGAGACTTCGCTGTCCGTCCGTCCGTCCGTCTGTCACCAGGCTGTATATCATGAACCGTAATAGTTACACAGTTGAAATTTTCACAGAAGATGTATTTCTGTTGCCGTTAAAACAACAAATACTAAAAAACAGAATAAAATAAATATTTAAGTGGGCCACCATACTTTCGACGCCTCAGCGATAGTTTAGTTACCTTTCGGTCCAAGGGATAGCGTTGTGGGTAATATGTGGCTACAATAAAATACAAATAAAATAATTAAATATTTAAGTGAGGCTTTCATACAACGGACCAGATTTTTTGGCGTTTTTATAAATAATGGTACGGAACCCTTAGTGCGCGAGTTCGACTCGCACTTGGCCGGTTTTATTTACATACATTTGGCAAAATTAGGTACAACTTATGTGAAAAGTGATTGTAGAAAACAAATATTTAGAATAATCTATTAGAATATATAAGTTATTAGAATATAGAAATTACACGCACGAATCTTAGTTACTATGCACTCTATAAAAAATGTTCCAAATTGATTTTAAACTGTTCTCTAGAGTACACATTATACTTACACGCAATCGTTTTGTAGGTGACGCGACAAATCCCTCCATGCAAACAACTGCGTGAGCGATCTGGTAAAGAAATAGACACAGATTTTATCTAGGCTTTGGATTATAGAAACCTTGACATTGCATATTGTATATAATTAAATTTTGAACTTTAAAGCTATGCTGTCAGTATTTCTACAGGAATGACAATTCTTATTTAAGTAAGAGTAACATTTTAACTACTTTACGTAATTCTTTCATGTTAAGCTGTTTCAGAGACACCTCTCAGATAAACTAAGAAACAGACACCGAAACAAAAAATAAAAATAATTATTAAGGAATACATTTCGTTAGTAAACAATATCAACAGTTTTATTATATATGCCGGTACTAGTAGATGCGTAGATGACGATTTTGTATTTCAGTTGAATTCCCGTTTTACACTAGTATAACCGAGACAAACAAAATTAGGACACCAAATATTTAATTATCCAGCGAATAATACAGTAAAGAGTGGAATACAGAACTCTTTGCTTTACAGGTAGCGTCTGTATCAATTGATCTACAGGGTGATCACATTATAAATATCCTTTACCAAGGATAGGGGACTTTACAGCTAAAATGCCGCTGAACCAACGTTCACCATAAATAGGGCAAATAGGGTGGTGCGAGGTTTACACATATTATAATGTAAAATGTACATCATATATCTCTCAAGATTACACAATAGAGGACACAACTAGTTACTTAATAAAGAGTTATTAGCAGGCGTTAAACCTACTCTATTATTATGGAATGATGAAACTTCGAATGTTCGGATTTATGTAGATTATTTCGATCATCCTTAAGGACTCCAGTCAAAGCTAATGTTATTTCTTTGAATTTGGTTAAATCATCGTTCACTCCTTGCTTGAAGGTGTTTAAACCATTTGCCATCAAGTTCAATATAGTATCTAGGTAAGCATGGTGCAAAATTTCAAGTTTTTGATTGATTGTTTGGGCTGTGCGTTAATATGTCAGTTTAAGTGATCCAGATATCACGTTTCTCAGGCAGTTTTATTTATTTATTTAAGACATACCAACAGCATGTATACAACACATACAATAAAATATTAAACACTGGAATCGTATCAGATATAATGCCAATAATTATAGGTACGTACAGCATTCATTTAAGAATAGTGTGACTACAATTTGAAATAACGAAAGTAAACTAAACCATAAATAAAAATATAACAAAAAAAAAACAAGATAGAATTACAGTTTCCGGGTGATTCAGGGTTAATAACCAAACCATAAACATTCTTTTAAACAGTTCAATTTTAATCCCGTACGGTAATATCTGACATTCATCAACCGTATTTCGTACATTTAACAAGATGTCAATTAACAGGATTGGTTTTCTATAAGTTAGTAGGGTTCTTCAGAAGAAAAATAATTTAACTTGAAGTGTTTAATGTTAGAAAGAGCTCTAAAATCAATTGTGAACATTTTATATGGACGGCAAAATATTTCTTATACAACCTCGGTAAAATTTAGGCATCGCGTCCCTCGGAAAGAAGAAAAGAAAAGGGAAAACTGTTGAGATTACTTTTTGTACAGTGTTGACATTGCAAGCTTTTATCACCCTTTTTGTAGGGGAGAAATCTTTTACACATATTTAAATAGGCAAACAATACAGCCGTGAGAGCAAATAGAAATGGCATTAGATTTGGAATGAGACCGCTTTCTTTTTTACTTGGCTAGTTATCAAAATGTGTTTTCTAAATACTTAATACTTGTACTCTAAATACTCGTATTTGTTGTTACTACTATTTTAAAAGTTTAATGCATTATCTATTTAATAACATAAGCAAAGATAAAATAGATAAAAAAAATGTTTCTCTCTTTGTTAACAGATTATTATTATGTATTCATAATTGTGTAAGGTAGAACCAGAGTGGTCCAAGTGACTTTTTGCATTGACCCCCGATTTTGGCAAAAAGATCTCCAAAACTCAATATTCTTTTATTCCACTTTGTTGCAATTGCCCTAGACAATGTAATTGAATTGCAATTCTGCAACTGAACTGCAATTGGATCAAAGTGGAATAAAAGAATATTGAGTTTAGGAGATCTTTATGCCAAAATCGGGGGTCAATGCAGAAAGTCACTTGGACCACTCTGGTTCTACCTTACACAATTTTGCTTTTGGTCGCAATGTATGTAACTAAATGCTATCAATAACTAAAAAATGAAAAATTTGTTCCGAAACTTTTGGGAATGAAAATATTCAAGCAATTAACTAATAAATACTAATTAATTTGGAATAATTTCTACCTCCGATATCATGGTAGCCATGTGAAAGATCAGGTTATAAGCAAAAGCATGTAATCATCATTCATCATCAGGCATCAGTGACAAGGATGCTTGAAAAAAATATTATAATCCAAGAAACAGTTTGCCATATAATTCGACATAATTTTTAATGTCTTGAGACATACATATTTTATTCTCGTTAACCATAAAAAATATATTCGAAACAGAATCTTAATCAATCAATAGGTACTCGAATGAACCAAAATATCCAACGACTCGGCAGACGTGGTCCTGCAACATTTTTTATTAAGTACCTAGACTCCCTCGAATGACCTCAAAACACTCAATACTGATCTAAAAATTTTGTTAAAAATGTTACTTGGGAATTTCAATAGCTTCACTAATTTTCTTCGTGGCCCAATAAATATTACAAAATAATAAAAGGTGAACGACGTAATTTGATCATCCGAAGCCGCCACAGATCATATATAAAGCTTTGGAAACTGCTAGGTACCTACCGTTGCCGGAATACATCAATATTTTTTGCAACAATCACGGAACAAATCTCGCTGTACAAACGAGTAACCGGATCGGGGGAGATGATATGCCATATTTCAGTATCGGCGGAAAGTCGACTTGAAGACGACACCCGAAACACGTGACAGGTGGAGACCCGACTGTGGCCAGGCTTGCGGTAATATTAATCGGGACGGGTCATCAAACTTTATAACAATATCGGATACCATAAATTATGTCATCGACTTGAAAGTATTTCCAATTTCAAAAGCATTTTTTGGCTTCGGTTCCATTTTCAAAAAAAAAAATATTTCAGTTCATTTGACATGTTAGATTAGATCTAAGAAAGAAAGATGTTGCATTCTGTTTAATTATTGACTCACTGTTTACCTTAATTTAACTTTTAATATTTCCGAACTTAATAAGTTAACTTTTAAGTCGACAGTCCATTATATTCTGTTATTTCCATAGGAACGTTTTAAAATCTCTGCGTAACATTATTAATGACTGTGAGCATTTATGACGTTGATTCATGGATGAGTACCTACCTATTTACAATTGAGGTCCGCTGCAAATTCGCTCCCAGTATGATATAGGAATATTGGCTGTATAGTAGGGCCATTTTAATAAGTCACATTTGACAACTGTTTGTCTTTGCTTCATAGTGAAGGTAACCTGCTGACAAACATCGATTAAATTGAATTTATCGATAAGGACTTCAAACATCTGTAAATTGAATGCGATTGTTATAAAAAGTATTAATAAGCGCACAGTTTCCACAACGACTAAAAAAATCGGCCAAGTGCGTGTTGGACTCGCGCACGAAGGGTTCCGTACCATTATGTATAAAAACGCCACAAAAATCTGGTCTGTTGTATGAAAGCCTCTCTTAAATATTTACTTTATTTTTTTGTAGCCACAAGCAACGCCATCTCTTGGATCGAAAGGTATTTATAAAGGAAATTTATCGCTGAAGCGTTGAAGCCATATTTCGACTTAAATATTTATTTTATTCAGTGTTTTAGTATTTGTAGTTGTAGCGGCTACAGAAATACATCATCTGTGAAAATTTCAAATGTGTAACTATTACGGTTCATGAGATACAGCCTGGTGACAGACGGACGGACGGACGGACAGCGAAGTCTCAGTAATAGGGTCCCGTTTTACCCTTTGGGTACGGAACCCTAAAAACGAGAAAAATAATGCGTTAAATAATCGCGCGAAGTGAAATCATGACTTTTTTGTAACATTTCATGTTTCTGCATACTGGCTTTTAAGCCAGACGTTATAAAATACATGAATGATTACATAATTTTGGCCTAAAATTTAACAAAAATAATTCTGTTCGTATTATAATATATTTTATTTTATAAAGGTGAAATACTTTTTAACGATTAGTTAGACTTCTCGACTTCAACTTATCTACTGATCTGTTTCTTTTGGTACCATCCCTAATTTTTAAAAAGAAAAAGAGTTCACTGACTTGTAAGGACGTCAGTTCTTTACTTTTAAGTGTAAAAAGTTTAACAATATCAAGTAGGGAATATGGGGTGCCTCCCTTACAAGGTTACTTTCTAAAATTTTGACTAACTGTCAAATGTGACCTATTAAAATGGCCCTTACTTAATCCATGACACTTGTATGATACTGTTTAATCTGTGGTACGCGCTGATCTATACCTAGAGTTGATCAGTTATCTGTGGCGAGGGGTTCGCGGGGTAAACTCAAATAAATCATTGAGCTACTACTTTAGTACATAGTAGGTACCTTAATGGGTAAAATTGAGTTTCTAAGATGAAATTTAATGTCGCGTTGATAAAGTTTTTAAATAAAGTTGAATAAAGTGAAACCTGCTTGAGTGAGCACTTCGATCGATATTCTTAGTCAATTGTGGATCAATCCGCAATTGCATGCAAATGGTATTCAGTGATGTACATAGGCTATTCTTTTAATGAAAATATAAAAAAGGAAATCCACGCGGGCGAAGTCGCGGGCGGATAGCTAGTTAAGATAAGTGTGTCAAGAATTTATCTCAAGTGAACTATTCGTCGAAATTTACGTTCCCAGGACCGTGTTATTCATTCCATTGAATTGGCTCATTATAACTTTCTTGTCTATACCTAAATACTTGCTTGAATAGCAAACAACTATCGGAAAGCAATAATTGCTTTTACATAATATTTAATTGGTATTAAGCTGTTAAGTATTTGTGAAACTCTGTCCCACAATATGGTTTTAGTTAGTAACAAACTTAAGTCTGATCCAGGTATTAGGTATGCGGATATTTTGCAGACCGAGAAGATAGCATTATTATTCCTATAGAAGGCTAATACAAGGCTAAGAATATTGTAGGTTCAAGCAGGTATCTACACTTTAACGGAGCATGTTCATTAGGTCCCTGTCTCATAACATAACCGATAAGTCGCAGTCGAATCAAACTGTTGGTTTAAAGTGGTTAGTTGGATTCTACACGTATGTTGTAGATGTTTTTATTGCACAATTTTTATTGGTTTTAAGCAGCGTGGATTTCCTTTTTTGTAAATGTGTAATTTCGGCGACATACGAGTATGATTAAGGTAAGGAAAGTAAAAACTATTGAGGTTCACCACTTTGGCCAACTGCGGATAGGCATATAGAAAAGGCAGATTTCACACATCTTTGGCTTTAATCCGTTTCTTTATGATGTTTTTCTTCAACGAAGTGAGAAATTATTAATATCGAAATATAGTATTTTTTAAGTAGCTATCCAGCAGTACTTCGACTATAGCGATGTGTCTCCAACTATCTACCATTGATCCACCGCTCAGTTTTAAAGTGAAAGAAGGAAAACAAACTAACATAATTTTTCATTGATGAATAATATAAACTGTATAAATTATGGCATATACTGTGCCAATCTCTTCAAAACCTATCTTCCTAGCTTCTTTAATTTACAGACTCCGAAGATTAATAAGTCAGTTAGCCAAGATGAGTATTTTTAAACGTCTAAAAAGCTCAACATTGTTATTAAGGCCGTCATAACATTCTGGCAATTATTTGTGCACACAGATAAATAAACGCCTTCACTAGCGACGTTAAAGTGAAATACGTACCTAAGGTGCAGCTAGGGGCTTGCAATAATGAGAGAGCTTCCATTACGGATAAGAACTTATACATATATCTAAGGATGTGGTCACGGGAATCGCCGCCTGTAATTGTATCCGTCGCCTGCGGTGGTCTAATTCATAGTGGCTCTTTTTACCTATCATCTAACCGGACTATTAGTTAGGAAAACGTTTAGGGAATAATTGCTACCTTGTGTCGTCTGGACTGCAAGCAGGGATTATTGTTGCATTCGTGAAGATTGAAATTTCGGTTTTAAATACAGTTTTACATATCAATGACTGAAGTAATAGTTGTAGCAATTTAATTAAAGTACAGTACTTTAACTATTAAAATATTTTGTTGTTTTAAGTACACTCGTTAAAGCTTCAAATAACAGCGAAACACATTTTTTATGAATATTATTTATCTAACCATAAATACATGTTATGCCATCACACGGAAGAGCCTAAATAAATAGGGCGTTACTTCACATATTCATAGCAAGGGACACGGATATCTATTTTCTGATAGCATATGAAAAGCATAAAATTTATTAAGAAGTTTTCAATATATACCTAATGTATAGTTTAGTAATAGTTTGATGCTTTGTCACTGTTGCCAAAAACAATATGTAACGGAGGATTTTTATGCTAGTCCAGGCATATTAGGGGTTTCACCTCGGAATGAGAGATAGTCGGCTATAAACTTGTATAAACCTTTATTTTAACACCCTAAAACTTGTCTCAAAACCTACTTATCGCAGGGTGTCTGCGACTACAGATATTCCAAGGTCAAAGGGGTCAAAGGTCAAAAAATCGATTTTTTACACATTTATTGCAAATATCTCGTTTCCTATGAGTTTTATGCTATTTGTATTTATTATAAATATTGTAGAGGATTAAATTCTCTACAACTTTTGTTAAAACATTTTTTTCAAATCTTGAACCATTTTCGAGATAGAGGGCAGAGCGCGCGCAGTGTTTATCTATATACGAGTACAGTATCTTTCGAGGTCAACCTGTAGTCCCGATTAAAAACACGCCGTATAAAGTTTTTAAATTATTGATAAATACATAATTATAAATGATTCGCATTTTTTAATAACTATTACATTATCATTAATCATTTTTTTTTTCAATAATTAAGTGTTTATTCAATGACAATGAATCCACCAGCTCCGGAGGAAATGCTTAACACAATATTCTGTAACTGCAAAAATGGTTGAGATTCGCGATGTGGATGCAGGAAAGCAGGGTTGCAGTGCTCTTTATTTTGCGGCCAGTGTAATGGGCAAGCTTGTCTTAATGTTTCATCATATCAAAGTGATTTGAATGAAGACGGTACTTTTGATCCCGAACTCTTGGAAGAACTGGAGACAAATGTCGTTGAAGACGAGAACGCAGAGGAATTTGAAATATTACAGCCATTGGAAGACGATGATGATGAAGAAGAAAAAGAAAATTAAAATTAGAACTTGTAGTTCTTGTTATTATTCTATTTTTTTAAACGTTGATAAATGTATGAAATGGTATTTTTGAATAGAAACATTAATTAAAAATTTAATTCTTTTCTTCTTATTTAGTTGGGAAGTAATTAGTATAAATAAGATTAGAATTAAGAAATAATTAAAGTATTTCACTTAATAATTTTATAATTGCACGTACAGGTAAGTGTTTATAAACACTTAATTATTGAGAAAAAATGATTAATGATAATGTAATAGTTATTTAAAAAATGCGAATCATTTATAATTATGTATTTGACCTCGAAAGATACTTTACTCGTATATAGATAAACACTGCGCGCGCTCTGCCCTCTATCTCGAAAATGGTTCAAGATATGAAAAAAATGTTTAAACAAAAGTTATAGAGAATTTAATCCTCTACAATATTTATAATAAATACAAATAGCATAAAACTCATAGGAAACGAGATATTTGCAATAAATGTGTAAAAAATCGATTTTTTGACCTTTGACCCCTTTGACCTTGGAATATCTGTAGTCGCTGCGATAAGTAGGTTTTGAGACAAGTTTTAGGGTGTTAAAATAAAGGTTTATACAAGTTTATAGCCGACTATCTCTCATTCCGAGATTCTTGCTCTCATATGACTAATATGCCTGGACTATGCCTGTGCTATAACAACTGTGAGGAGCAAAGACTGCGGTGAGGAGTTTTGGCATACTGGTGATGCCAGATGTGGAGTTGGGAGGTGCTATTGAGAGGAGCGGTGCTTTTGAGGAGTGCAGTGTTTTAGTGGAGTGGAGAGGAGAGGAGAGGAGTTAGATCTTTCTTTTCAGGTTTTCTATTAAAATGCTACTGACCAGCGACCTGGCCGGTACCTATTTGAAAATCACATCTTTCAATTGTAACTGAAGTTGTAACACGAGTCGTAACATTTTGCTCTTTTATAAATAACTAGCTTTCCGCCCGCGGCTCCGCCCGCGTGGAACTCAGTATGTCACAAAGTTTTTCCTGCGTGAATCCCGATCCCGCGAGAATTCTAGGATAAATAGTGGCTTATATAACATTCCACAACTTCCACTACCTCCCAGTAAAAGCCCCATTTGAGCTCGCGAGTTCATTCGCTAATAGGAGCTTTTCCCGCGTGAACGTCGATCCCGCGGGAATTCTGGGATAAAAATATATGTTGCTCCATAACCTCCTTTATCTCCCAGTGATAGTCCCATAAATAAAAAAATCTAAGCCCGCGACTTGGCGCGAAGGTGTTTTTCCCGCGTGTATCCTGATCCCGCGGGAATTTCGGGATAAAAAGTAGCCTATAAGTATGTTGGTCCACAATCTCCTCTATCTCCCAGTGAAAGTCCCATAAAAATATAAGCCCGCGATTTGGCGCATAAGAGTTTTTCCCGCGTAAATCCTGATCCCGCGGGAATTTCTGGATAAAAAGTAGCCTATATGTTGCTTCAAAACCTTCCGAATCTCTCAGTAAAAGTTCCATTAAAATCCGTTCAGCCGATCCGGAGATAAGCGTGTACAAAGAGACAAACTTTTTTTATAACTTTTCAACCCCTATTTTACCCATTTAGGGATGATTTTTTAAAAAACTTTGATATAGGTTTTTCATTATTTTTTTTCATAATTCTAAACACCAATTTTCATAACACCTGGTTTACAATTGACGGACTTTCATACAAACTTTGAACCCCTATTAGACCCCCTTAGGGGTGGAATATAAAAAAATCCGTTCTTAGCGGATCCCTTCTAACTATAAACTACTACCCTGCCAAATTTCATCTCAATACGTTCAGCGGTTTCTGAGATTTTGTGATGAGTGAGTCAGTCAGTCAGTGACCTTTCGCTTTTATATATATAGATTAATCCGTAGCACTCGAAAAACCTAAACTCTAATTATACATTCAAAGATGGTTTTCAGAAACTATCTGGCTTAGAAAACTTCTTAGTAGGTACAACGACAACTAAAGATATAGAATGCGGATTATCTTGTAATTGCTAACAAAGCCCTGTCTACTTATGAAAATTGCAATAATAACAGAGTAGGTACGACGACGGTTCGTTAAGTGGCCAATAGAGGAGTCCATTTTCTTAGCGAGTAAGTGGCCTGTGTCTCTGGGATAAAAGTTTCCATTGAGGTGACGTCGCCTTACCGCGACGCCGCCGCAACAGCTGCCTAACTTAGAAGCACTTTAATTAGTATTTGCTGCACTAAATAAGTCACAAGTTGTTTGCAACCGAAGTCCGAGACTTGTCTATGGACAACTTAAATTGAATGGTTCCTAGTTTTTTATGAACAAAAGTTTTACGAAGGGTCGCGAAGAATTTGCCGTTTATTTTAATAAGGGAAGCAATACCAAAATTTTAATTAAATTCCAATTGATGCTCTCTACAACACAGATAATAAATTGTATATCAATGCTTGCCTAAGTAGGTAAGTATATTAAAAAACACGATTTAAACACAGAGCGCAATGCTTTAAATGCAATATGTGCGAGTAAAAATTCTCATAACCAGAACTCGTTCCCGGAATTTAAAGCATTAGTTCGTGTTAGAACCAACTCATATGATAGCATTGCAAGCATAAAGGCGGATGAAAAGTACTGAATTATATTAGCTTTAGTGAGAGTACAACCTATTTGGGATTTCCCTGTAAACCCGCTCTCAATAGATGGCGTGGGCGTGGGGTAATAAGCTCAGCGATGGGCTATTACAGAGCTGAGAGAGAAATTCGTATTGGCGGGAGCCTAAAGGTATCAGTGCAATTTTTATGTTACGGTAGATTGGAGCGTGCACGGTCACAATCGAAATCGATTAGAAATAGCCTAGCTTGTCTGAAAACTATACAACGATTGCTGGCCGCGCCACGCTCGCCAGTAATTTTCGACAGAAATATATCTTTGTTTCAGAAAAGAAATAAAGCATTTTTGATTATAAAAGAAGTTCGCGAGTAATCGCTTACACCAATACAAGTGTTGTGTGATTGACGTATACGTAACCAAGCATTGCAGCTGAATTTCAACGCGATACGAATTTTAAAAATGAAACTTTTTTTTACGAAAAAAATAGATGTTTCAAATCGAATTCTGTCAATCTCTTTTTACTAAAAACTTTATCAAATATTATTTAGTCTTCGTTTGAAAAGTTCAGCATAAAACATTACTTTGTTTTGACATGGAAAATGTCTTTTGGTAGGTAATACCTATATCAATTGTCGTATTTAAACACAATTTTGCAATTTTAGCGAAAAGCAGTTAATTGTATAATATCACATAGTACCTACCTAAAGTGTCTCGGAATTTTGGGAGTTTGAACACGGGGCTAAATGACAGCAGTTTATGCGTAAAGTTAAGGACCTTTGGAGTTAAGAAGTTTACTATAAATACCTAGTTAGGGTTTTTTAACATTTATTTTCTTTCAAAGCTCGAATTACTTAATACGTTGTATCGTAAAAGAAAAACGTACGCCTGTAAGGTTCTCAGACCGTGGTTCTAAACCAACAAACCCCTTTCTTGGTGCGGATGAACGCGACTTATCTTGTGGTGCGATGTTATTTCAAGGTGCAAGCTTGTTGCGATTGCTTTCCACTCTACTTAGTTGGACCTCAGCCGTGTCTAATCTAGCCTTTGTTGTAAGCGACATTTGTATCAGTTCCCTTCATCAAGTAATACCCGGTTATTGTTTCAAATCCAATAGAAGTTTGTAATATTAAATTAGAAGGTGTGGTAAATCGTTGTTGTACCCAAGTTAAAATTAATTTAACTTACCCGTACAATTGGATATAATATCTAAATGTACCTAAATGTATTAGTATAAGTTTTACTTCCTCTTTCTTTTTAATCTGTACCATATGCCACAAGTTGAAGTGAGCCTGGTTTGGTTTTTAAGATAAAATTGGCAATAAGTAAAAAAATTCCAGAGACGAATCAATTTAAAGCATAAGTGCTTAAGTGGGAATATATAAAAATCAGTTCAGGGTTTTTAATACAAAGGTAAGTCTGTAATCACTTTTAGCACGAGGAAAATATTATATTTATAATAAAACGTCCGTTATAATATCGCCAAATTTAATTTAATAGGGTTCGCTTACATTTTATAGCAGCACGAAGCTAAAACCACGGCGTTAATCTTCTAAATCAATTGCCAAAAACTGTATTTTACAAGGCTTCAGATGTTTAACTCCGAGCCTTATGGAAAAGGGATAAGTATTCGTTTTGTACGGTCGGATTACAAAGTAGGAGGCATATCAAACTATATTATTTTGCCGTTTAGGGTCAACCACGAAACTTCGAAATTCGTCCTCATTTTATAGAGGATAAGGAGTCGTACTCGGTCCCCGGAGGGTTTACTTTTCAAAAATTGTTTTAACTGGGAGTTTTTATTGAGAAATTTATAGAGCGCGTTTAAGAGCGTCACCACGCGAGCCTTCCCGCACCGTTGTGAAGACATCTCGCTGTCCCTTTATTGCTTGCTTGAAATTAATGTCTCGACCTCACCGCTAAGGATTTTCTGCTTTGTGGCAGCGTTTATCGGATTTTATTACGTAAATATTTTACGAGGAAATGAACCGAATAGGTAATAATAATCTACGTAATAGTCATCTAGGCGTCTGCCAATTAATTTATGGAGCTTTATTTTTATACTCTATACCTATGGGGCGTTTTTTGTAGAAGAAAGAATTTAAGACGTCCGTCAATATTGACTTTAAATTGGTGTTTTAAATTTCCCTCTCCGCGGTAGAAATTATCAGAACATGTCTGAATATGACGTAGGTATAACATTCATAAAATCACACACGCGCAATCGTCTACAAAGGAATAGGCAGAATTTTATTTAATCTCCGTATTGCCTAAGTAACAACGACAGTACTGCCGTCCTAACGAAGAGTGCAATAACTCGTGTTTTTGAGCAAATTGAGTTAATAACATATCCATAATCAGGAAAATGAGCTCTATATTTTCTTCTTAGACGTCTTTTTTGTATCTTCATTAGTTTTGGTTTTGTTGGTTATCATAACTGCAATATCTAAAGTTACGGTTTTTAAGCAGCAAATCATAACCGAAATATCTTGAGTTATGACTTGGATAGCTTTGATATTTTGTCGTATTACTTAAAATAACGGCAATAAGTCTCAGTTACTGCACTTATGACTAGTACGTTTTATAAATTTTTAATACATTTACTAGTTATAAGCGCAACATTTAAAGAGTTATTGCATTTATCATAAGGAAATTTGTTACGTAAAATGTCTAGCTTACTAAATGTACTACTAGTCTTACTACTTACTAACGGGCCTGGCGAACTTCGTTCCGCCAAACAGTCAATGATAGACCAGATTATACTATTTGAAAAATTTAATACAAATTGATAATGTTAAATCCTTCATTATGAAATAATGAAATTGACAACATCAAACTCTTTTATTTTCGTATATTTCGTATATGTTCGTTTATTCCAACTGATCGTTTTTCCACTCTGAAAAAGACTTTGTAGTCATCATTTGACATGCGCTCCAAAGCAGTCTTGAATATCCTAACCAATGCATGATGTTCATGAAGTCGTTATTGCATGTCTGGAAGAATCGCTTTTTTCATAGTTGTATTAATCTCTAGACGTCAATGATCCAATTCGATGGTGAATTTTCCGTGCATCTACAGAATAAAACGCAAAGTCATTATCCAATCATTTTAATCCCATTTACCTATGAAACAACATGTCAGGAAATTTATTTATTTAAATATGTATTTATGCTATTTTGCTACCTTGCCTGGTGTCATTCTCTACCAATATATAATGTTTTATCTTATTTTCCTTCAGAAATAATTATAAAAGTTACTTCTGATTTGTGCGTAAAAACAAAAATATGTAAATACCTTCAAAATTGGATTAAATCCTGGTTCTTCAATAATTTCTGTCGCAAATGAAATCACTTGGAAATAACTATTGTAGGTTTGGTTGTTGGCTAGAAAATGTCGCGATTCTTTTGGTTTGCCACGAAACAGAAATGCAATGGTTCAGATGGCGGTGTCAATACTGATAATTTCGTTTTGCCACTAAGGCAGCAGAATCCTGGCATTTCTTCGAAAAACTTATTGAATTTGTGGTGAATTGACACCACAATGATCTTCGCAAACAATGTCCCAATACAAACGTAACGTGGATTAGGTATATCTAATTATCTCGATTTTTTAGGGATACATGATTTTACTGTTTTTATATAAGAAAAGAGATAAAAAAAGAAGTTGATTGTTAAAAGCGTTTTTTCTATTGATATGACATGCGAATTACCAACTACAGTTTCTAAGTTGTGATTTTATTAATTGTTGAATGTAGAATGTAAGTAAGAAAACGCTATGTAGTGATTTCATTGATAAAATTTATTTAGACTTTTACAATTTCATATAATTGTACTTTATAAATAAATATTTTCATACCAAATATATTGTTTTAATATATTTTGGTATAAATTATTATGTTCTTACAATTAACCATCTCTGCCTTATATCTAATTAAAATATTTTACTATGGAAAATCTCAATAACTAGGACAGTTATTGCACTTATGGTTGGAAGAAACTGTATTTTGTGCTACATAAAAGAGCAATATGTCAATAATATGTCAGTTTACTAAAAAAAACTGCAATAAGTAGTGTAGTTATTGCAGTTATGATTAGGAATACTGTATCAAAACAATTCATATGTCCCAATGACATATATAAAATTGCGTTTAAAGTATATATATAAAGTTATATACAAATATTATATACTACATAAAATTAAGAATTATTTTATCTGTCGTATAGTAAAAGTTTCAAACCAACAGCTTTTATGGTTACGAAGAGACACACAAAACAAAAATTTAACTTTTAACCGCGATTATCTCGAAAGTAATCAAAACCTAGTTATTGCACTCTTCGTTATGACGGCAGAGTACCTACAGCGATCTTTTCTTGAGCCCGACTTACGTTTATCGTGGAAACGGTCTAATAAACAGGTAATGTTTTCAATATTACGGAGGAATTATAGCTGTTTTCACGAGGAGATAGTAATCCCATACTTTCATACGTTTATTCGTTTTTTTTATAATCTTTAGCACTCTTTTTGAATTTCTCTCTTTCAGGCAGTTACTATTTACATTTAATTGAAATTTACGTCAGTAAAAAGTAGGGAACGATAACAATTTCGATACATTTAAAACAGAGCTGGAGGCTTCGGTTTCAATTAACTGTCAGTGGCAACAAATTGTTGACATTACGCGTATCGTTCTGTTTGTCTTTACACTCTCGTAGTATTTATCGCGGACGAAATAAGTATCGCTAGTGGCGGTAGTAAACAGTGGCCGTTTGTTAACATTAGGGGCAGTTTGCCAGTTTGCCACTCCACTCGCTATGTGGACGCTGGCGAGTTGTGGTCGCTTGTAATTTTCAGATTAGTTTGTTCAGTAGCGAGTTGGGTGCCGCCGCACCGCAAATATGTGGCCGATAATAATGCCGTAGCTACGACGGGAACGCTCCACGCACCGCGATCTGATTAAGCCACGAATTCTTATTCGTTTAGTGTTGAATAACGCTTGCCATTTACTGAGTGCTCTAATTGTTTAACGCGCTGTTTAAGTTTGTTAATGGTTTGCAAATGACATATTGGTGTTAAAATTGTGGAACATGACACGTACATTAATGACACAATAAGTTTAAATCAAAGATTTTTATATAAAATGGTTGCGGAATGTAAGGAGTTCCATCCGTCCTCAAGTCCATACTAGGCTGCATTGCTCATGGTGTTTGGTGAGAGGACACAGGGCTCTGTACCACTCAGCTTAATCCCGATAATAATCACTTTGCGTGGTGGTATGGGGGCTTAACCTCCTTGGTTAGCAATATCTTTCACCCTAAAATCGACCGTGGAACGATTTTCATCACTAGTCAGTCGTAGGTTGTAGCGTCGGTCAAGTTATAAAATAGGCCAATATACATATAAGCTAAGTTAAAAGCGGGTCAAGTATACGTTGAAAAATAAATATCCTTTGAGATTAGTATTGGGATATCATACTTCATTATCTATTCAAAATATTGAAAAATATTCTCTATATCAACATGCTTGAAAATAAATCAGTGCCACCAGATGTTTATTATCAGTTTCGCTCGCAATAAATAAAATCGTATTATATTCTTGAGCGGACGATCTCGACGGTCTATAAATCATTTTTATTGTGCTGTCGAAGGGTCCCGGGTAATAGCGGAGTTCGAGACTAAATTGGGTCGACTTATACAATAAATAGATAATTTTCGCTAATAATTCTTACAGACAACGTACATCTTCCTGTTACAACACGAGGTACATTTCTGTACATGTATGTAATTTAATTCTGAGAATTCGCTGAGATGTCGCAGGGAAATGATAAAAACAGAGATTTGATCAATTTTCTAAGGGAGATGACATTCTCTGAAGAAAATGTTGAATTTTATGTACGAAACGTCTACTTCTCAAGAAGTCTTTACAGTTTTATTCATGTATCCATTTACATAAAATTTGTAGATCTAGACATAAAAACAGATGGAACATAATATCAGCACTAATCATCAATATGATTAATAGTCAAACGGGATGCAGGGCTTAGTGAAAAAAGATTCAATTGAGAATATTTTTATGCAAAAATGAAGCTGTTTATGAGAATAAAACTCCTTTAAAAGTTTAAATTATACACCAACAACAAAATAGTGAATGTTGTTTGTTAATGACATTATGATCGTTGTGTATTGTAGGTAAGTAGTAACGTCCTTACCATCAAGCGTGCGCATGACAATAAATAAATAAATAAATCAAAGAATTTATGGGGAAGGGAAAATACAAAAGTTTTGATATAAATATACAATGTCCAAAAACAAATATTTATTTGTGAAATATTCAAATTATTTCAGATTGCATGGTTCTAGCTACTCTGTTAAACTCGTTTATTTTGAATAAGATGGCGAAGTTACGATTTTCTGGATTTCTGGATAGATATTATCCGGTAAAGAAGGTATAGTTACGAGTGTAACTAAACGTTAGTTTAAGAATACTCAGAAATGCAAAATTCAATTTAAAAGCTGTACAGAGATGTCCTATGTCACAAAAGCGAGCATGTTGTCTACGGTCCATAACTTCCATTCAATTAAAATCAGCACAATGCACGGAAAGAATGTTCATTTAGTTGGTGAAGCGGCGCGCGCGCCGGCGGAAACAATGAAAGCTTTGACATTACTTCCAGTTGTTACGCCGCGCGCTACCCACCACGCCTCATTTCATTCCACTCCTTCACTGCGTGTGGCAACATCTTTGGGGTCGTGTCATACTTTTGACGTTTAAAGATAGTATTTTTGACGTATATAGGTACTTAGATAAAAAAATAATTTTAACATAATTGCCGAAAAATGAGCTGATCATCTGTGGTGTCATTGGCCAAAAAAGCAGGTTAGTGGTTTGGTTATTTAGGAAATTTTCTGTGTTGCATTTACGAACGTACACTTACCAATTATTATGTTTGCATCAGTTTACATTGTGGGTTTCCAAAGAATATTATACTAATCAAGCAAAATTATACCTGATGTGAACTGTTTCAATTTATATTTTTTTAACAGTAAGGCAGTTCGAATGTAATGTCTTTATGTCAGTGCAAATCAGTCAGTGATAAATGAAACAAGTGAACATGGCATTTTACAGGAGAGCGAAAGTAAGTTTAAAAAAATCTAGTTTATCAACTAAGTGGGCTAGGTGTAACAGGAATACCTTGTTTTATAGTTAAAAACATTTACTGCTATCGTACATTTAGTTTTTTTAATAAATATAATTATAAGTTATAGTAATTCATCAAAAACCTGTGTACATGTACATGTATTACATGATAAATGATACTAATAGAGTAAAATAATTTTGCACCTATAAATTGTCTTTGTGTAAACTGATATCACATGAAGAAAAAAAAATTGTATTACTCGTAGTAGGCACATAGTACGCGACAGGTCGAGATGGCTTTCGGGGTATGAAGTGAGACGCGGGGGAATTGACACCCCGCAACCCGCACGTCACCCGCGAGCTCCTTAGTATGTATGTAATGTATACGAGCCCATATCGACTGCGTTTATCGATTTTAATCTCACTCACATTGTGATTGAGATGAATAAAATATTCTTATTCTATAACAACATAGTTGTAAATCATCTTACTAACTCATATCTTATCTACATAAAAATTATTTAAATATTTACTTCTCTGTCTATTAACAATATTAATTTTAGTGTAGTCATAAGTTGTAGTACCACAATAGCTGAAACTGAATAAATCTGATTAATTTGCATTTTACTTTAATAAACCTTATTTTATTAATGCTACTCTTATTTTGTTGCGTTGAAAAATTATCGATATAAACCTAACCTATGTGATGATTGAAAAAAATCGGTTCATGCTGATATAACTCTAAATAAATCAATATACATGAAAAAAATATTGAAAAATAAATGTGAAAATAATATAATCGCAGTAATAGCACGAAGCACAAAAAACAACTTTAGATATCTATATTCACGGTTTTTTGCCAAAATCTGTGCACTTATATCATCAGTTTGCACAAAATTATCTTCAAAACTATAGCAGACAGATTAATGTAAGTTAGATAAAAAATCGTATGTTTTTTCATACTTCTATGTTAAAATCACAAAAAGGGTACAACTCAACTTACTCACTTATCACAGGAGGCACAGCAATATACCTATTTTGAAATAAAAGGCGATTCAGCCAATATCTTCTCTTTGGCGGTGGAACCACCCGATCTTTAAAATACTGTCTCTGTTCATGATATTGTCGCAGTGGCATCAATACCACGCAACAGTATTACAATACCTTTGACATTCTAATATGAAACACGGCGGGCTTTTGAGCTATTGTTTGTTTATGCTCTTCTAGAAAATACAACAGTAGAAACGTAAATCACATTGTTTGGTTTTATTTCATCTAATTATTATATAGTTTATATATCTTTTGTAATGGACGTCTATGCTTCTATTTTTTGTCTAACCTTTTTATATTTTATTTATTTATTTAAAATTTTAATGACCACAAAAACAAATGAGGTACATTATGGCGAGCTTAATGCTTAAAGCATCCTCTACCAGCTAACCATTATTTTCCTGTATGGAGAACGACTAAAATAATACAATATACTTATTCCAAGATCGGCTGACTAATTTTAACTCTTTTAAATAGTCACTCGATATTCAGATGCATAACTTTTATTAACGAACGAGCACGAGCTCAGAGAGTACGATTAAATTTGAAAATAACATTATAACGTTGGGGTAAAAAAATGAGGTAATTGGTAATATTTTTTTTTAATCAATCAATATTTTTATTCACCCTCAATAAGTGTTACTATAGTCGGCACAATCATAAGATTCCGATATGAAGGCTGTCATCACAGTGACAATAGTGAAGTACAACAAAAATCGATGCATTAAATAAACCGATTTATAAATTTAACCGATTATAAGTAATAAGACTTTCTAATCATTTCGTTAATTAAGTTCGGAACGATAATTTATAAACCGACCTCTGATTGTTTTCTTAAAATCAGGTAAAAACAGATGTAGCGTTGAGATTAACACCGAAAGGGATAATAAGACAATTTGACTAGTAAGTTAAGGTGAGGAAATTATATTAGTTATTAAAATGGAAATTTCATTAATCTAGTGAAAATGAAGAAACTATTAAACGGTTAGTAATTATCCAATTTGAGTGGAAAAGGCTTAAAAACGTATATATCGGGAATTTATAATAGCTACGAAAAATCGCAATGCTTTAGACATATTAAGGAATCTATAACTATTTGTATTTTGAGTGTGATATGGTAGCACATACTTTCGATTATAGTAATGTATCGATTATGGTCGATTCATAAATTGTTTCAAGAGGTCACATAACTATAAATCCAGCCTCCTTATAAAACATTGTAGTGACGTCTTAAATATTTGTTCAATTTTACACAATTTATGAAGTAAACTGATTAAAATAAAATAAAATTATTTAAACAATTTATAAATAACACAAATAAAAAACAAGCAGGGATGGTTTACATATTTCGCCAGAATTTCTAGTATTTACTTATGTAAGTACGTATAAGTAAGTAAGTACCTATCTAAATACTCGTAGTAAGTAACCAATATTACTCCAATTCGTTTAACCCGCTAGTTACTTGCGTTTACTAATGCCTAATTAAAATATTTAACAAACTGTGGGCAATTTTATAACATCATGCTACGAGCAATAGAAGCGATGTACCAATAAAATATGTTGCAAAAATGGGAAGAAGTGTTTATTATCTGTAAACATAAAAACAATTTTCCAAAGCGAAGAGGAGGTGGATTCACAAGTACATTATGTACCTACTTATAAAGCTGCATTGATAATAAATATAAACTGTGTACTGTATATGCACAGTAAATAGTGCATTGCATAATTTAACCAAAGTGACCTATCATTCACTACGAAATATCTTCACTTCATAGTATCATTACCAACGGTTCAAATTAAAAAAAAATATTTCCGTAATAAGTAAATTGAAGACGTCCATACAAGGTTAGTTTGTGTTCATAAATGACAGACGTCATATCGGAATCTTATGATTGTGCCGACTATAGGTATGTACATTAAGGCTTAGATTGATACATAAGATCTTACATAGTGAGAGTCTGTTACCTGATGTAGGTTTGTATAAAACCTGAATGGTAATAATTGATGGTTCTGTGAGTAATTGCGACTTTATGGACGAAGTCATTAAATATGGAATGAATTGTATTTTTTATCATTTTTGTCCCAATAAACCTGCCATCAAAACTCTCTCAATGATGACTTCAACTGAACAACCGTTATAAAAATCCTAACTGTACAACCCTTGTTAGTGAGTAAACTTTATCTTGGTAATTATAGCACCGGTTTGGGATACAAGATTTGTATTTCGAACCGAGTTTTAGGTGCTTAAATACAGAATAATATACATTTCAATGATCCCTTCAAGGAATAGTTAAGAGATAGGATCGTCGGGGTTGTGGCATCGATACAAAGGGCAAGGCGACTAGCTCGTTAGAGGCCGAGGGGCGCCAATCAGTACGCCTTCGCCGCTCGGCACAAGGGAACGAAAACCATAAACATTTTCACTAATTTAAAACAATCTTGGTTCACAATTAAAATTTTAATAAGAAAATTTTCTACATTTTAGTACCTATATAAAATTCTGAAGCCTTCGTTTTCGTTTTTTTTCGATGTGTATAAAACTAAAAAATAAAAGCAGTTAATGTTTTCGAAAATTGAAACAATGAAGCATTTAATTTGTCATTTTTATAATACTTCAAAATTCTGTGTTATTGTCATTATCTTCCTTTTCCTAATAAATATATTTCAGTTAAATACTTAAAACTTTCTTAAAAAGTTGTAAATAGAATTATCCTTTAATGTAATATACATTTAATGGGTTTGGAAAAACCAGAAATAAATCTGCGCAATAAAAATTAATATTTATTATAACATTCATAGTTGTAAACCAGAATACGCGGGATCAATGTAAAGATAAAAGCAAATACACATTACCGAAGGCTACAGGCAGGGTACCGTTTATTAAAAACAAACGTGGATAGCTGCCAGTATTTACGATAAAGCAGTAACAATACTGTACGCACGATAACCTTTATCGGGAGGATTAAGCGGGAAACGTGTGCAAGTTCATTTAAACAGGTGAATGCACAACCATTGCGATGGGAATTCTCGAAAAGAGGCAAAGTGTCCGCACACCCGGCACACGCTGCGCTGCATAAGGTTTACAATGTTTTCTCCTATAAAAAATCAAGTGCAGGTTTTTGGGATATTCTTCATTTTATTTGGTAATCATTTTTCGGGTTATTTTATTCAGATGTAGTTGAACAGAATGAGTTAAAGTGTAGGTAAAAAAAATATTTGTATGTCTACGTTAACTAGTTAGTATTTAAGTAAGGAATAGATATTAATTTGTTTTAAAGTGCTATGAAGTTTTTATTTGGACTATGAAGTGATTCAAGTTATAAAGCTGATAATAGTTTCTTCTTGGTATCTAATTCTGCGAGGGAAAGTTTGGTTTGGAACAGCGTTTTTAATATGCCTAAGTTACAACAGTTTTGTCGAAGGAACCCTAACCTGGTCGGAATATTTCCATCTGTAGGTTTTCTTATTAAGCACTGCTAGAAGTAATTGCGGCGAGCTTACAAAGTTAACCGGCCGGCGGTGGTTCCGGCTTCGCGCATAATCGTTATTTTGTCTGTGGACTTACAAGATGTGCTCTTTAGTTCTTATAGCTTGTTTTAACGCTTCTACGCTTATTAAATTTACTCACATTAAACTAATTGACTATCTTCTCAACTTGTTCTTTAAAGCTCATATGACGATATGACTGTAATTGTATGTGATTTTGTCAATAATATTCAGTGGGTATGAAATTTTGTGACTATAGAATAAATTAATGTCGGTATGCAAGAAAATACTATAATGTTTATAATTAAAATGTTTGCAAATTAATCCATTAATACCGTTGGGATATTAAAACGACAGGCTATTTGAAATTTTTTAATGAAAGCTTTTGTTTTTTTATGTAACTAGTAGGAAAAGGAAGACATGGACCATCCGATGTTAAGTGGCCACCGACGCCCATGCACATCAGAAACGCAGCCGACTTCGAGGTTCAGACTTTCCGAATAAAAGGGAGGCCGTCCATAGTTATACAAAATTCATATCTATCTCACTTCAATATCATATTAAAATAATGGTTTTTCTACGCAACCATTGTTTTTATACTTTGATATTGTAACAATCTAACAAGTTACGTTTCACCAGCTGCGTGTTTAAATAAAAATCAGATCACATTTATGAAAAAAAAAAATCAAGTCACTTTTAATATCATTCAATTAAGTAATGTTCCAAAAATCATGCACCAAAATATTAAACGTTTTAATTTAATGAAGCTAATTGAGTATCATTATTTTAGCGACCGCAAGGCTTTCAGTACGCCGGACGTCACAATGGCTGATTGAAATGGATACGCTATTGGTGTTACTCAATATTGGTTATTTGCTATTAACGATAATAACAATATAATGTAGTTTTTTAAATTTCTCAGGCTTCAATCTGTTACTGGCCCACGGTTGGCCACGGTCTTTTGCTCCTTCCAAATTAGATTTTTTTTTATCAATACTTATAGTAAGAGCGTAAAAAAGTTGTGTCTGTACATCTCTTATATTAAAAAAATATATTGAGGGGGGTTAAGAAACAGTTATAGAACATGAATCTAAAAAAAATGAAATGTTTAAAAAAAGTTTGTCTCTTTGTACGCGCTAATCTCCGGACCAGCTGAACGGGATTTTATGGGACTTTCACTAGCATGATTTCTTGGATGTTGCATGTATATATACTAGTATTTAGATGCAAGTATAAAAAGTAAAGGCTTATTTTTTGTAATTGTAAGTAGAAAAAATCCTTGAGACAATCATGGTAATTGTCATCATTATCATCGTTTCTGCTTGTTCTTAATTATTAGTTGAGGCGATTAAAATTTGACTTCATCTAAGTGTTTGTAAAATCCTACTTCGTATTATTTTAATTTAAATATGAATTCATATAAATTAATTATGAAATAACACTGAATATTCAGGGATTAACTGTCGGTTAATAGTAGATTAACTTTATGAGTTGGTTTCCCTTATTTACTGACTGCTTATTTTAACCAAAGTATTAGTATTCCATCCTTAGTAAAATACGCTCATAGCCCAGCGATTTTTATCCTTCCTCAGATACCTATGGAACTTCTTAAGTTTCGCTTCGCAATAAATGTATGTGATGAAGTCTTCAACTCACGAATACGCCACGTACCTACGATATTATGTTAAACAAACGAGTCCACGCAATTGAAATTCGCCCTGATCCCAGTGTGGCTCTGGGCTCAGTGAGTTCGGTTGGTTCGTGCTATTTAAGCAACAAAAAGCAAGGTTAGTATTTGGGTGGTTGGAAATTGGTGGAAAATAATTCTTAAGTGTTTCCATTTTTCGGCACCTTCAAAATCGTCGGTCCTGGTTATTAATGTTAGTTAACGTGGGATTGGTGTGACACTTCCAATACACGGGTTGACCACTACTCCCTCCACCAATACGAACCGAATCAAAGTTGTAGAGTATATTCTAGGTCTTCGCTTTTACCTAAAAGGCCAGTGTAGCACTGGGCCATTAATGGGTTGAAGACATTAGTATTTTAGCAGCATCTATTGTACGGGGACAAAAGCTATGATTCTGGATTTGAAAGGTAATCGCACCTGTACTGCGGA
The DNA here is from genome assembly GCA_905404135.1 of Hesperia comma. Lineage (NCBI taxonomy): Eukaryota > Metazoa > Arthropoda > Insecta > Lepidoptera > Hesperiidae > Hesperia > Hesperia comma. The sequence continues at coordinate 7,291,435 of FR990020.1, forward strand.
CAGGACGAATTGATCAAATCGCCTACGTGCGTGACATTGTGCGGCGCAGAGGCACTAGCTCTTTACACGTCAACGTGTCACGCTGTCACAGTGCGGATAACGTTTGTACGTGAGCACAATGGACGTCTAACGTCATCGACACAAGATATCCTGCACTGGAAATGTAAATGAAAAAGGCATTTGCAATGTGTATGCCGTTTTTATTTTCGTAATTTAAATTTATTTATGTAGGTAAGTATCACTGATACACTTATACACGTTAAATGCGTGTTCTGACGGATTGTGTGAAGACTGTTTGTATTTCGGTATTTAAAAACAGTGTTACTAATATTTAGATGATGAAATTAAAACACAATTTCCGTTGAAAACAAGTAGTGAGGTTTTTTAAGGTCTCGTTTCGGTTAAACTGGTTATTTGATTGTTAGTTTATTATTGATAGCCCTGCCCGAGACGCCATTTGTTTGGGTGTCTGATCAAAATATAATAATATTACCTCAAAATATATGATATATTTTGATGAATATATTTAGAATCTGTAACTCAGTTCAGTAATTTTGAATGATGGAATTTTAAAAACATCAAAATTAAAATGAAATTTCTAGTTCCATGAGTGAAGAATAGTGGCATCGAATTCGAGTTATTCTACGAAAATATGACAAAACCGCAATTTTAATACTTTTTTTTAAATACTTTAATTAAATTATTGGTAGGTATGGTAACTATGTTATTTTTGATATTAAACATTTAAGGTGAGACAAAATACATTCAACTTTTCTAAATTGTCTTTAAAAATTACCTAATAATATCATTTCGCAATATCCTGTTACTTTATAAAACTGCGGGCTAACGGGAAAAAGTTTGATTGGTTTCAAATCACACGAAGTCGTGGAATCGTCAAAACTCATTAAAAAGTAAACAGAAAATTTCGAAACGCGAATCAAATATGACTGAACGCTTCATATCTCTGATGATGTTTGTCTTTGGGATTTCTCAAAAGATATCTGGGTATACTTGAGAGCATTCATTTACTTAATTATTATAATAAGTAATTACTAGATACTTAAATTATTATTATTAGATACAAAGAGCTCGCATGCTCAATGGTGGGCCACGATGGGTTGAGATAATGATTATGGTGACTTGATCAAGCTTTAGATACGAAAAAATTTACGTAAAACAACAATATTTATCTAAATAATTTACTATGCTTTTCTGAGAACAATGTCAAATCCTGTATCTTGTATGTATATGCATATTGACACAGAGATATTATTTTTAGGTAAATAAAATATCCATTTTTTCTGAAAAAATATAAAAATCGGCTTGAATTTTTGTAAGTTTTTTTACAATTTCATTAATTTTGATTTGTATATAGCTATGATTTAGGTACTTTATTAGGATATAGTTCGTTTTTATGGTCGTAGTACCCACATGGTCACCGGTAGGTTAGGTAAGGTTAGGTTAATAATATTCGTGGGCTTAATGTAAATATAAAGGTTATTTGAAATTTTTGCGCTAACAAATCGACAAGCTGTATCGTCTGCATCTGTATCGTAAGTGATGCACGGGGTGATTTATTTTTTTATGTCAATAGCCTTCTATGTAATCCTGTAATATAAAAGACAACACTGAGGCAATTCTAGTTCTAAACTGAAACGGAAAATCCGCTTTCGAACCGGGAAACCGCATGCGTTGCAATGCAACGCACACAAAACACAGTGTTCTCAAGGAACTAAGGTGGGCGCGGTCGCAACTCCCATGGGGAATAGTGGCAAAACTCCTTAATGGAAATTTAGCAAGAGTTATGTTACTTTTGTTTCCTTTTAACTTCGGTTTCTGTCTCAACATTTAAGTAAGTACTTTGAAAATATTCTAATGCCGGTTTTAACTTTTAGTAAGGGGAATTTCTTATTCAAGTAATATTATATAGGTATTTTATTTAATATTTGATGACTTATTTGAGTAAAAAGTAACAATAGGGCATAACAATAAAAATGCAAAACAAATCATAAACATACGGGATGAAATCAAATTACAGTAAACTCAATATAAAAACTATAAATATAAAAGAAAACTAGGTAATGATAGCCATCTGCGTCTGTCCGTAAACAGATGTACACTAGGAAAGGAAAATGAGGGCTTGTTTGTGCGTAATGATTACGGAGTGGCTCTGTATGGCACACGGCTTCATTACGGGATGGCCGGGTAGATGCACAAACAATTCTCTTTGTTACGAATAAAATTGCATTATTTTCGTAATTACATGTGGAATGAGTGTAACGACATCATAAGTGTGTTCTTGTCAGCTCTTTTTTCGCAAAAAATAAAATCGGCATAAAAGATAAAAATATGTATAAATAATGTTACTTGAAACTGTCCTAGAAATAGTAGGTAATAGATAGAGTGAAAGTATCAAATATCCTAATATTTATATAAATGCGGACAAAATAACATCTTTGTAACACCTTGGTGGCCAAGCATCTCAATTCGATTCCCGACCGGTCCCGTCACTTACCTATATGATAAATACACGCTCATAATTATTTACCTACTTGCAGCTTAAAATAAAATATCAATAATATTTCGTGCCCAATAAATAATCCTATTATGAATGATCAACCCAATTCAGTTAAACTCAAGAAATGAATATCAAAACTTTAACTAAATTCATAAGAACTTCCAAATATTCAGTAATGTGTGTCATCCTATAAGGAATAATGTAGAAGGGACGTTCACCTGTAGGTATTCATTCTGCTTGAGATGATAATAAAATCTGAGAATGGGTGTGGATATTGTAAAATAACCTCGTAATATTTGGATCCTATTTTCAATAAAAATAAGTTATATTTTTATACTATGAGGGCTTTTCGTAATAATTAGTCACCACTTCCAAATAAAAATATGAACGCTGCAACGGCATAAACTTTTCAGTTTAGAAAACTTGACAAAAAGCTGAGTGACGTTTTTTAAAATAATGCATCACTTTCGTCAAAAGTACAAATACACATTTTAAAACTTATAAATAAGTACCCACCTTGTTCGGGAACTGCTAATAGATAATTTGTATTTCTTCGCTTTGCATCGACGCGGAAATTAAATTCTATTTTTTGCGGCTTCCAAATTGTAAGTTCTTCATTACGTACCTCGACTCAGGTGAGATTGCTTTTTAATTTAATGAAATTTTCACTTACCCTCGAGGCGGTCGACTCACGGCGACCGACCGAACGCTGAGAGCGCGCATCCGCGCCGCTAAACCTCGCAACCACAACTGATTTTCCAGCGCGAAAACTTCCCTCGAACGCGTCATCACTCACCCCCTTCGGTGCCAACCAATCAGGGTACGTGCACTCCAGCGAAGCCTCCCGGTTCCGCCCGAGCGTTCCCGAGCGCTCGGGGTGGCGATTGGATCTTTTAATCTGAAACGTAAATGCAATACAAAAAGAAAATAAGTGAGCTGTAAGCTTCCGTCTGTGGGATGTAGGCCGCCGAAGCTTGAGCGGCCGCGCAACAGGTAAAGCTATCAGCCTAGTACGTGTTGTATGACTTAGAAAATACGTCTTTACTACCGATTTATACTTCTACTATATAAATAGCCATTGGAAATTTATGCTATTTGTCTAAGCCTCTGAAGAGAGAAGAATACGCAGTGTGGATATTTATGTCAGTCAATGTTTTACCTCAAGGCTGAGTTTACACTCCAATACAATTTCCTCAGTATTATTTATTTCACACTTTTTATTTGGTTAATAAATTCACGCAGGAAGTTACTTGATACACAAAATAAATAAATATTCGTGTAAAATAATAAGAAGAGCGTGGTGAGTTTGTCAAATTGTGAATTACGTAATTTGCAATTCTAATTATTTGTTTATAGAAGTGGGGCTGGATTAACGTGTAAATTTATTCTCGGGAAAGGATTTTTGTTAAATGGCTAAAGGTAGGCTTTTGAATTTCTAAATTGAATATATTGTAACGATAATAACTTTTGACATTTCACTTTTTACATTTATTATAGTGTTTTAGATTCGAATCGAGTTAAGTACATTTACGTATTGACACTGATGAGATATTAAAATTAAAGAAATAAATAAATAAAAAATGTCGGGCTAAAAATAAGATCACAATGCATAGTTTATTAGTTTATAGATGGATCTAGGAGCATTTTGATTTATTATTTAACACGTCCAATTTATGTATTTTTTTAATATATATTTTGTCCACAAGCTTACTGTACTTTTCTTTGTTAATACTTAAATATTGTACCGACATTTATATTCCACAGATTTGCCAGGAAGATCCGCTGGTTGTGTTCGATCAATTTTGTACGTTCAGCAGCGGCATTTTTCGCAGCGATCCTTTGACGAACCGTGATTGTGATGAACGACTTTCACCCACCTCGACGGACAGAAATATGATACCGGCAAAATTTAGTATTCCCCGACTTATTGCTGTTGGAATGTGCTAATTGGCGGTAACAATAGGTAATATTTTATTTCCCACTTGACATATAATAATGATAATATAATTATAAGGATGATGATATTAATACAAGGTACAAGATGACGATAATAAATAAGGCATTTAACAATACGCTTAAGTGTAAAATCCGTCAATATAGACATTTTTATGAGCTGGCATAGGTTATGTATATACATATATACATCCTTTCAAAACGTATAATTTAAAATAGACCATTTGTAGATAGCTTTAGTAAATGTTCCACAAACTCCATAAAATTTTCAGGTATCACGAACCCACTAAAAAGTAGGATGTCATTAATATCACAAAGTGAACTAGAGTTCCACAGTAATAAAAGAAGTAAATTGTATACTAAAACTTATTTCTTTTTCGCTCGGAACTCATTGTGCATCCCACTCTTTAGTCGGAGCGGGTATTTGGGGCTCGCGGGAAACCCGTTTAAACTCAGCGCAAAAAGCATCGAATGGAATGAGCTGACGGTGCCCGATGCCCGCCACCTACATTCTTTAGTTTAATAAAAATCAAAAATGGAACCCTGATGGAAGTTTGTTTATTTAAGACATAAGTTCTGGAATAAAAAATATCCGATATCCATTCCCAAGATCAACTCTATATTTGGTCCAAACATTAAGATCGGTTCAGTGGTTTAGGCGCGGAAGATTTACAGACAGATAGACGGGGTTTTGCATGTCTAATATTAGTAGTAATTTTTATATAATTCACTATTTAATACAAGCTTATTTTTATTTCCAATAATATCTCAGCCACTCACTGGTCAATCTACCTACTATGGGACCTCGTAGTAAAAGTAGTGCTTACTTCACTGCTTTTAATTTGTTTAACTAGCTCGAAATGTTAAATAAATCTTTGAAATGTATGAATTTCAAGAGAACAAGTAAATGAGATGAACATTGTATTTTATAATTTCAATTGGATAAAGAATGAAATGTATAATTTTAGAAATAGGTGCAGTTAAATATTGCGGATAGTGGTACAATCAGATAATTTTAAATGTCTCGTCGAGACATTTAAACGGAGAAATTAATTTTTATTTTAGTTTGTCCCAAAATAATTAAAAAGGAAGGGCATCTAAAAAGCTACGTGCTCAAACATTTAGAAAAATAAAAAAATACAAAAGTACATAAATTTAATCATAAGCTTTAATTAGGCAATTTTAGCGAGTGTTGGTAAAAATCGTTGATTTGTCCAAAAGTCAACCCACCTTAAAAGTTTTATTTGAATAGCAGCAAAATAAATAAATCAAAATTCGGATAATCCCCTTTGATTGCGTGACCGGTAAAACACAAAATGGCGTAGGTAATTGAAATCCCCTCAAATTGATTGTTGGGAGACTGGGGACCGAACGTGTGCACTATTACTTGTTTAATTCTTGACCACGAGCGGCGTCGGTAATCTTAGTTGTAAACTAAATCTTGGGGCCCGTCTCACATATCCCCAGTAAGCCTGGCTCAGTTGCTATTTGAATGCTCCACGACCGACCACGAATTAGTATGCGCGCTTCATTCTACCCAACCGACCGGGTCCCAATGGGCCACAATGCTATTCTATAATTGTACTGATTCAGAGATAAAATGTTTCAATTATATATCTGACTAATATTTATATCTGACGAATAATACATAGTAGGTATATATATTTACGTTGTTTAATTTTGTTTTCTTGTTTAGTCGACTAATTGTGACGGGTTTTAATTTGCTTAGTTAAACTGTATAGGAAATACGAAAATGGATTAAATGAGCGAATTTACGAGGTGTTTTGCCAGAAAACTCTGCATTCAAGGCAATATATTTTATTTAGACGTTTATTTAGGAACTAATATTGCAAATGGATTTCAGTATACGTGAATTTCAATAAACAAAGTGGTTTGTTCTATTGTCTTAGTAGTGCTGTTCTAATGGGATGGTTGCCGGTTGGTAACGGTTGACTTTGGTCTTTGGTGATAGTTGATGGCTATTGTGCACTTTGACTTCAGAGGTTAGAAACTACTCATGGTAAACCAAAAGTTTTCTGTGTAACAGCTGGCACGAAATATCGATCGAGTTTATCTGAAACATACTCGTATGTAGATGTTTACGGGAATCAAAAATCTTTATTTTTCTTGCCCCTCTTCACTTTGTTTTAAGTGGGCTGTGAGCAAGTGTCAGTCTCCGAGATTTATCGAATAATGAGTTTTTTATTGATATAAAAGTTGATAACATAAATTACAACGTAAAAGGCAATATTGTAATATAATAAATAATAAATAAATAACACTTCACACTCAAAGCCTCACACTAGGATTCCCTGTGTCGTGGGTGCCTTGGACAACACACAAGACAAGGACACACACCCAGACCGAGAACGGAAATTTAAATTCATCATTCAAATTTCCGCCTCGCTGGGAATCGAACCCAGGACCCTCGGAACAGCGATCGGCATGTTAACCATTTGCGCCATTCGGGTCGTCAATATAACTTTCGGACATTAATATTCCAACAAGCATGATAATCTGAAGCTACAATAGCGGCATGGGGAAGTGATCCATAATAGGACCCCGAAGCTCAACTTACGCGGGGTCTTGGGATACGTTTATTTTGTGTATTACAGGATTCATTGCGGCGCCAACGTAAATTATGTAAATAATAATTCAAATACTCAAACAGCCTCCAAACAAAATTTTGTTCAAACAAAATATATCATCAATTCAACAAACAAAATATTATGATACACCTGTTGAAGATTATTCATATAGATCAAGGATATTTGTTTATGTACAAATACTTCTTCATTTGTGTAAATTTTTATGTACCTACCTACTTTTATTTTAACCTTAGGTACTTATATAACACAAGGAAAAATAATTCTAAAGTAATAAATACTAATGAGGCTGTTTCTTTTGTATCAGATATTATATTGTTTTTATCCATCTATCATCATCATTTAGAAGTCAGATAATTTCAATCGACGTAAAGGATCTTCAGCGGTAGTTACTATTTTATCTTTAATTTTTACCACATTTCGTCATCAATATACATACATTCAAGTACTTTGTGTGACTGACTAAGAAGCTATGATTGATATATTTTTATTCAAAGAATAACAAAGCTATACATGCGGAGCAGAAATTTTAATTCTACAGGGTACCCGAATTGCCGAGAAAATAAAATTGTCTCTCCCCGTTTAAAACAAATTTATTTATTACCTGTGCTTATAGTTAAATTTAGCTTGTAAGAAAAAATTACTTACGACATTTTAAATTCTCGCAGTCATGCTGTAATGTACCTTAATCACAGGGGCGGAGAGCTGGCATTTGTGTGGGATGAAATTGAAACTAATTCCACATCACTCGAACGCAGTGTAATGGTCATCTACCCAAATACTGATAGCGTCATTAGCGTCACATAGCTCCTTCAAATGCTTTTGAAACAGGTTGTTCAGTTATTAACGCTCAAATTTCCATCCATCCATCCATCAGCCTTTCGATGTCCACTGTTGGACGTAGGCCTCCCCTAATTGGCGCCACTCTAAACGGTCCTGAGCCCGTTGAATCCAGCGGATGCCCGCCGTCTTCGTCAGGTCGTCAGTCCACCTGGTCGGAGGGCGCCCTATGTTCCTTCTTCCAAGACGCGGTCTCCATTCGAGGACCTTTCTTCCCCAACGGTTGTCGGTCCTCCGAACTATATGGCCGGCCCATTGCCACTTCAGCCGGCTAATTCTTTGGGCTATGTCGGTTAACCGTGTTCGTCTACGGGTCTCATCATTTCTGATTCGATCACGCAGAGAAATACCGAGCATAGCCCTCTCCATAGCCCGCTGAGCGACTCTGAGCTTGTGCATCAGACCAATAGTGAAGCACCACGTCTCGGAGCCGTATGTCACTGTTAAGTGTAAAGTAAATAATTAACTTAGAACGCAAACATTATTTCTGTCTTATATAGTGCTCTGTGTTAATTTCCTAATCTGTCATCCGATCTCTATGGTTCTCTCGCTCTCATACTCCTTGCTCTCTTGTAATGTCTTCCTTCCTGTGCCGAACTTGTAATAAATTCGTTGTGCATACAAATCGTTTTTATGTTTAGCAACCTAAATATCATCATGGTAGCAGAGCGTGGTTGCTAAAGGTTGATAAAAGTGATAAAAACGCAGAAAGTTTTATAAAACTCCGGCCGGCGAATTTATCCGACATTTTGAGGTTACCGCATAACCTAACCAGGAGCGGCGTGCTCAGTCACATCGTGATAAAATTTTGTTTGCTGCTCGAAGATGTCCAATACAAGCCACAATCAATTTCATATTGACCGACTCGTTGGCAGAGAAAATTACGCAAGTTGGAAATTCGCTGTGGAAGCGTATCTCAAACTTGAAGACTTATGGACATGCGTCGAAGGAACCAACAAAGATGAGAGAAAGGAAACAAAGGCAAAATCTAAGCTTATTTTACTGCTGGATCCGATCAACTATGTACATGTACAGAGCGCAATTACATGTAAAGAAGTCTGGAACTCTTTGCAACAGGCCTTTGATGACAGCGGGCTATACAGAAGAGTAGCCTTGTTGAGAGATCTCATCACAACTACGTTGGACAATTCACGAAGCGTTGATGACTATGTGAACAAGATTATGTCGACCGCTCATAAGCTGAGAAATATCAACTTCGACATCGACGATGAATGGCTCGGAACGCTGATGTTAGCTGGCTTACCCGAAACGTACAAGCCAATGATTATGGGACTGGAGAGCTCGGGAATCAAAATCAGCGCAGACTCCATTAAAACTAAGCTCCTGCAGGAAGTTCAATGCTCAGAAAGTACAGCATTCTTCACAAGGAAAGCCGCTACTCACAGGAATCACAGCACAAGTAAGCCCCAGAACCATAAAGGGCCCCGATGTTACAATTGTAATAAGCATGGACATTTTGCAAAGAACTGCCGTGCTCCGAGGAAGAATAATATAGAAAAAGTAGAAGGAAATAAGAGTTTTGTTGCAGCTTTTTCAGCATGTTCACTGTCAATGAATCCGGACCTTTGGTATGTGGACTCTGGTGCCACCATGCATATGACTAACAGATGTGACTGGATGTATGATGTGACAAGTCCACCGATACCCACCATAACAGTAGCCAGTAAGACACCGCTACCTGTGGAAAGTATGGGAAAGGTTAATTTATTGATAAACGGTAATGATCAAAATAAAATACAGGTAAGAGACGTTTTATACATACCTAAACTTGCTGCAAATCTCTTATCAGTTAGTGCCATAGTGAAAAATGGCTGTAAAGTAAATTTCAGAGACCAGTGTTGTGAGATTTATGATAAAAATGGTACATTTCTTTGTTCAGCCCGTCTAATAAATAATCTGTACCAGTTAAACACTCACCGAGAAGTCTTTTCAAATCTTACATGTTCAAATGATATAAGCGATGCTGTCCTATGGCATAGGCGCATGGGACACTTGAACTTTTCAGATGTTAGCAAGTTACCGGTGTGTGCAGAGGGAGTCAACCCACTTCCTGTCAAAAGCAAAGATCCTATCACATGTACCACCTGCCTCCAAGGTAAACAAAGCAGACTACCTTTTAATAACATTGGTTCAAGAGCTACGAAGCCCCTGCAACTCATCCATACTGATTTATGTGGACCTATGGAGCAAGCATCACTGGGAGGTATGAAATACTTCATTACCTTTATAGACGACTTTACTAGAAAAGTTTATGTTTATTTTTTGAAAGATAAATTGAGTGTACTGGAAGTGTTTAAAGATTTTAAAAATAAAGTAGAGAATGAGCTAGGTAAAAAGATTAAAATTGTTCGGTCAGATAATGGTAAAGAATACTGTAACAAAGATTTTGATAATTTTTTGAGTAAGCATGGAATTGAACATCAAACAAGCACCCCATACACACCCCAGCAGAATGGCCTCGCAGAGAGGATGAATAGAACCCTGGTGGAAAGGGCCAAGTGCATGTTATTTGATGCTCATCTGTCAAAGCAATTTTGGGCAGAGGCTGTAGCAACAGCAGCCTATATAGTTAATAGATCACCCACACGGTCAATAGATGGCAAAACTCCTATGGAGATGTGGTCAGGTAAGAAACCTAATTTATCAAATATAAAAATTTTTGGTTCAGAAGTTATGACTCAAGTACCTAAAGAAAAACGCCAAAAATTAGATACTAAATCTAGAAAATTGATATTTGTTGGCTATTGTGAGTCTAGTAAAGGTTATAGACTACTTGATCCAAACACCAATAAAATTATTAAGAGCAGAGAAGTAGTATTTTTAGAAAATGTTCAAAAATTTGATAATAACATATACTTACCTTGTTTACCTGATAGTGGACCTGAAATGCAGTTACCTGAGGAGTCCTGCAAGGGAGAATTAGAAGATGACTCCCAACCTTCTTCAAGTGAGGAGTATATGTCTGGTGACAACGATGATTCATCCTACATACCAGAGAGGTCAGTTGATCTCTCAATACCAGCGCGTGAAATAAATCTACGTCCACGCAGGCGAGTACATGAATCACAGAAGGATGACCATGATGTGAGTTACTTTTGTCCAATATTTGATTTCACCGATCCTCAAACTGTAGACGAAGCCCTATCATCTCCACATGCTGAGCAGTGGAAAAAGGCTATGCAGGAGGAATATGACTCCTTAATAAAGAATCAAACTTGGTCACTAATTGATTTGCCATCGGGTAAAAAGGCATTGCCATGTAAATGGGTGTTTAAAAGTAAAACTAATGAGAAGGGTGAGATTGTACGTTATAAAGCAAGATTAGTTATTAAAGGATGTGCTCAAACAAAAGGTAATGATTATAATGAGGTATATGCTCCTGTGGTGAGATACACTTTAGTGAGATATTTGCTTGCCCTAGCTGCCAAATATGACTTAGAAATGTTGCAGATGGATGCAATAAGTGCATTTCTTCAGGGTGATATTGACACAGAAATCTACATGTCACAGCCAGAATGCTACATAAAGAATGACCAGGTATGTCACCTACATAAATCTATATATGGGCTTAAACAAGCTAGCCGTCAGTGGAACCTGAAATTAAATAATATTCTACTTAAAATTGGTTTGGTAAGATCGAAAATAGACCCATGCATTTATTACTCAGTAAGTGATTCTAAAATGATATTTATTGCGGTATGGGTGGATGATTTTTTGATTTTTACACATGACAAGAAGACAGCAATGGATATAAAAGAAAAATTAAAACAGGAATTTTGTATGAAAGATATGGGTGTGATACAACAGTGTATTGGAATAAATATAAATAGGAACAGGGAGGCAGGTATGATAATGATAGATCAAGAGAAATATATTAATCAAGTTTTGGAACGCTTTAACATGTCTGAATGCAAACCAGTGGGCACTCCAATAGAAGTGAATAAGAAATTTTGTAAGACACCGGAGGATGAAAACAGTAATTTCCCATACAGAGAAGCTGTGGGCTGTCTTATATATCTGGCACAAGTCACAAGACCGGATATTACCTATGCAGTCAATAAATTAAGTCAATATTGTAATGATCCAGGCAATGAACATTGGCTTGGAATAAAAAGGATAATGAGATATTTACAGGGAACCAAAGACCTTAAGTTGTGTTATGTCAAAGAAGATTCTAAAGAAATAGTTGGATACTGTGATGCAGACTGGGCTAGTGATCCTCTGGATCGTAGATCATGCACAGGTCATGCTTTTATATTTCAGAATGCATGTATATCGTGGAACTCTTGTAAACAACAGACTGTGGCCCTCTCTACAGCAGAGGCCGAATATATGGCGATGGCTTCGGCGACCCAGGAGGCCCTGTGGCTTCGGCAGCTGCAGGAGGAGCTTGGTGAATGCTCAGACAGTGCATTACTCATATACTGCGATAACCAAAGTGCAATAAAATTATCTTCTATTGATTGTTACAAACCTAAGACTAAACACATAGATATAAAGTTACATTTTATAAGAGACAATGTTGTAAAATCCAAAGTTAAATTTTTGTTTGTAAAGGGTTGTTATATGGTTGCAGATAATCTAACTAAAGGTGTAAACCATGTGAAACATTTATATTGTATAAGAAAAATGGGTTTGCGTTCTGGGGGGAGTGTTAAGTGTAAAGTAAATAATTAACTTAGAACGCAAACATTATTTCTGTCTTATATAGTGCTCTGTGTTAATTTCCTAATCTGTCATCCGATCTCTATGGTTCTCTCGCTCTCATACTCCTTGCTCTCTTGTAATGTCTTCCTTCCTGTGCCGAACTTGTAATAAATTCGTTGTGCATACAAATCGTTTTTATGTTTAGCAACCTAAATATCATCAGTCGTTCACGCTCAAATTTAGTAGTACAAAATATGTAATAAATATTGAATAAAATAGTTAAAGAATATTTTGCAATTCATAGGTCCTTGTGGTGCACAAAAAGCGTTTTTGTACTGGTAACCGACATAAAAAGCTTCGTATGTTTCATTTTTGTGAGTACGGTGACATTCATTTAGCGGCAGCTGGTTGTAATGTATTTTGCTATCTCGTGTATTTCATTGAAAGCCTTTTGTGTTTTTATTTATAAAATTCCTGAATTGAAAAATAATATTTAAAAACAACTTTTCAGCATTTCCACAAACATAGTACTTACCTTATAGAAATATTAAAATTTGACATACCTATCACAAGATACTTTAAAACAACCTAGCAGTATGTTTTTATGATTTGACCTATTAATTTATATATGTTATCGGAAATGTATGAAATCTAGGAACTTTATACAATTCCTAAGCTATTTAGGAAATGTATAAAATATTGTTTAAAAAATATTTAATACATACATATCCTAGGAAATGTATACATTTCCTAGGAATTGTATACAATTCCGATATCGTATTAGGAAATGTATATGTCGTGGCCACATCGTAGATTTGTTCACTTCATATGGTCGCATTTCATGAAATGGGCAACTCAGTTTGGCCAGACCGTTAAATCGTCTACGTTTCACGATTTGGTCATCCACGTTTGGCCAAATCGTAAAAACGCAGAATATAGGGCATAATTTCGAACCGTGACGTCTCCGGCGCTGCGGAAGGTGCAGCCCCTTCGCCCTTGCGTAACAAAGCACAGACACCCACGCTCGCCTGCGCAGCTTCGGGGGCTGCCCTCCCTCCGCGCCTCCGGGTTCTAAAAAACACTATTGGGGTAGGGCATACAAGATTGCGTGGAGTAGGGGTAGGCTAATTCGGTTCTGTAACCAATTCGACCTACCTACACCTTGAAGAATTTGACTGAGTAGTAATGGAAATGAGTATACATTGTTTTACAAAATAATATTTTTTATTAATGTACTCGGTGAGACAATCTGTTAACAATCATACCGTAAAATATAATATCTTCATATTATCTATCCCGCGTACCCATTAAAATCTTAAATGTTTTACATTTCCGATTGCTATTTAGGAAATGTATAGATTTCCTAGGAAATGTGTCCAATATATGTAATTTATTTCACACATTTCCGGGCGATTTTAGGAATTGTATACAATGACGGATTTAACACATTTCCGTTAACATGTATAATCGTCTGCCTTTCAATTTACACCTACTTCTCAGTATCTAATTTAATAAAATTTATTTATTTATTTATTTATTTATTACACTTTATTGTACACCATAGTAATAAATAAGAAGACTACGCTATAATTAGTATTAGTGCACAAAAGGCGATCTTATCGCTCAATAGCGATTTCTATTTAGTTAGGTGTTAAGTTTAATCATAAAGGTGACATAAATTATCAGCCAAGTTAAGAGTTTGTGAGCGCTGTGGCACGTAGGTAAAAGTTTTCATGCTTCGTAGGACACGCAAAACTAAGAATGTAAGATGAGCTTTGGGTCGGCATGAATGAATATAATGCGTGAAAGAATAGTTTGAAAACTTTTACGCTTTTATAATGTTGGGCGAGTTATAAATGTTAAGCAATAAATCTTATCAATGCGACGGTAACCGTTGAGGATCAAGGCTTAAAGTAACTAGAGTCAGAAAAAGAAAATAAAATTATCCCAAGGGATGTTGAAATACATGACATCTTAAACTATCAAATTATCTCCGTACAAAAAAAAAACATTTAAATTGGTTTAGTGAATTTAGTGTGAAAAGGTAGCAGGCCGGCGGACAGAGTTACTTTTGCATTTATAATTGTGGAAATATGGATAAAAACGAAAAATGTAGAACATGGTTATCTTGAAGGAAGCATTGAGCTGTTATCTTGTTAATGGGTATTAATACACTAATTGGGATTGATAGCAATCCAACAGGAAATTAATCTCTACCAAACAGATTTTGTAATTGGTAATCTGATCCGTTTTAAATATAGTCTGCTATGGACATGGATGGTTGTATGAATGGACACCAGTGCTCACCAGAACTTGTATAAAAATTGTGCATCGTATATTTCGAAAACAGATTTTTTTATATTCATATCGGTATACATATAATTATGTATTTTTTATTGCCATCGGTATTCATATGAAAGGTTCAAATATAAATCAACTGAATGTTTAAAATAATTAGGTCACTCTTAGTTTTTATTAATAATTAGGTATGTCGTGACTATTAACATAGTAGAAATTGTGTAGTAAATATCCGTATGAAAGTAAAATTATTTGAGTCGCAAGATGTTCAAGTTGAAATCTCTTTTGTCATTTAAAGAACATAAAGATCTAAAATTTTAATTGTATCTGTAAATCGACCTGATAATTACGAAGCTTTGCTCGACATTTCAATTAATTGGTAACTTGAGCTTTCTTGCTAATGCAGCTAAGTTCACTTAAATAATTCTAGTATTTAGTACGTTTCATACAATACAATTTTCATAGTACTACCTGACCACAATAATTAGGCGCATGTCAGATAGCAGTCACGCGGGCCCCCCACCCCGCTCTAGCCCCGCGCGTCCCCTAGTGAGGCGCAGTCGTGTACAATTGTACATTAAGGTCATTTAGACTAGGCTGATGTGAACTTCGTTTTCCGAGATGTTTGCGCAGGTACAGTAACTGACCAAGTACAGGTGGTAGGGCCTAGAGCTCACCCGGGGAAGTACCACCGCCCGCCACGGTACTTTGTACCATTCCTACCGTGTAATAATTGTTTTAAGAACAATTGTGTTCCGGATAGGAAGGTGTGGTGCCGGTTCCACTTTTTAGAGGCGACCATCTCAGTCCTCAGGGGTAGCAACGCATGTGTGACCGAATTAGAACGAGACTCATTGAGTCTAGTTCTGGGTCGGTCACAGTTGTTATGGGCGGCAGCGGAAGGTGGTGCTGCATGCTCGTTTGCTATCTTAATTCCATAAAAAAAATTGTACCTCCATTAAACATTCACCATGGTACTTTTGGTACTACTGCAGAATGTACTACGTATTCCCATCCCTATTTCCAATGACGTCTTAACTGACATGCGCCTAATTATCGTGGTCGGCTAGTACCTAAAGAATTTTTATAATGAAAGATGACTAGGTAAATTCCTCAAATAACTTGGTTCTGTAGCGGTTGGCTATAACGGTTCATAATGTACTGGTTTTTTAACATTAAAATTTCTATTAAATGTTTAGTACTACCTGACCACAATAATTAGGCGCATGTCAGATAGCAGTCACGCGGGCCCCCCACCCCGCTCTAGCCCCGCGCGTCCCCTAGTGAGGCGCAGTCGTGTACAATTGTACATTAAGGTCATTTAGACTAGGCTGATGTGAACTTCGTTTTCCGAGATGTTTGCGCAGGTACAGTAACTGACCAAGTACAGGTGGTAGGGCCTAGAGCTCACCCGGGGAAGTACCACCGCCCGCCACGGTACTTTGTACCATTCCTACCGTGTAATAATTGTTTTAAGAACAATTGTGTTCCGGATAGGAAGGTGTGGTGCCGGTTACACTTTTTAGAGGCGACCATCTCAGTCCTCAGGGGTAGCAACGCATGTGTGACCGAATTAGAACGAGACTCATTGAGTCTAGTTCTGGGTCGGTCACAGTTGTTATGGGCGGCAGCGGAAGGTGGTGCTGCATGCTCGTTTGCTATCTTAATTCCATAAAAAAAATTGTACCTCCATTAAACATTCACCATGGTACTTTTGGTACTACTACAGAATGTACTACGTATTCCCATCCCTATTTCCAATGACGTCTTAACTGACATGCGCCTAATTATCGTGGTCGGCTAGTAGGAAATGTTCCGAAACGACTGACGTGTGACGTTTCAAAATCGAACTTCGTACGTTGTTCGTAGTTCGGATTTCGTAGTAGCCCTCCTGATGTAGATGACTAAATTTAGGAAGGTGTAATAAGCCTATTAGGAACTTTTTCAAAACGAGAAATAACTATAATTGCTAAAATCACTTTGTCGCGTGGTTATGTCATAATATACATTTCTAATGTTTATACTGATAGGAATAGGCTTTATATTTTACCTAATTTAAATTATAATCAAATAATCTGGTCAAAGTTTAAACAGGTGTAAGTGCATTAGTGGAAGCGGCAATGAGTTGTGCTCGACGTCTGTAGGGCTGGGAGGCAATTTAAAAATTTGTCCCGAAGGCATCGCCTGCGTTGTCTATATTATCCGGGCAAGGTACGTTGTCGCCGCCCGCCCGCGATGTGCTACGATGCTACGAGAAGTGCTACGGATTTAATAAGTCATATTGTATTTATTTTTCTCTGAATGAATTTTCTCTGAAGTAACCTTATATTGTCTGATTATAATTTGTGGACGAATCGAGTAAAATAACAAGGAAATGGAATATGGAATTTATCTAAGACAAATTATTATTAAGTAAATTTGTTTATCTCGCTGTGACCCTTTTACGCCATCACCCACTAAAATAATTTGGATAACATTTGGCATGAAAATAAATTACCCATTAAAATACAACGAATAGATTTACCTGGAAATCATCCGTTAAGGGATAAAATAAGGCACTCGGGTAGAGCATGAACTGGATTTCAACACTTTATTTCTGTTGATGCGTTCTCGGGGGATAAGTTAACGGTATTTTGTGGTTTTTCGCTTTCCATGGAGGCAACTACCACTACACTTTGTTTTGATTTGAGATCAAACAGTGATTTTGTACAACGTTCTCTGGATAAACCCCCACACACCATGGCTCCTTTCAACATTTCTACGGTGTAGTATTTTTTTACTTTTTACTAACGGAGTAACCTTATCAACACCTTATCTTATCAACACCTGCTAACGGGACTAACCGTCCTAGTCTTGATTTGAGTCTTGTCTAGATTGGTCATCGTTGTCATAGGCGGCAGGGGAAGAGTTGTAATTCATGCTTGTTTGCTATCTTAAATTCGTTAAGAAGTCATCAAAATCCATAAACGTTTTTTAGGTTTTCGAAGCCCACAGCAAAAGTTACTACTACTCGTAGTTTCGCTATGCTTGGCATCTTAATAGATGAATATAATTTACCAGAGATATTGGTACATATTTATAACGCCAATAAAAAGGTACCTATTGTATTTTGTATTGGGCTAAACGTCAGATGCCTTTAAGGTACTTAGTATATAAAGCTACAATCTACCTTCTAGAAATTCGCCACTTTTCCCAAAAAAAAATCGGACGAAAAAAGAAAATTATCAAAATATTTATTATGATGAATAGGTATTACCTATAGAGAACTACAAATAAATTCATAATTTCGGTAAAACTTTTTAATATCACTTTAATCCTTAACTTGCTTAATAGAATATTTCAATCAGGACATCCGAGATCAGTTTATTAGTTTTCAGTAACTTTTCGTATCTTAACATTGTTAAATCTGTGGGCCTCACCTAGCGCGGAGGGGCGGGTAGGGGGGCGTGAAGTAGACTTGATTGGAAACCCTATTCCATATTTATTATGGGCCTATTTTGTCATGTTTATTGACGCGCCTGTCGGGATATAAACACAGTTATTAGGTAACTTAAGTAACTGACTTAATACGTCATGTTGCAATATTGAATAAACAATAACAAAATATAATTTACATAATATAAAGTACTAAAGAATATACAACCTAGAGATGCCTGTCCGTTCTAGATGTCGAATTCATAATTCATTATGGAATGTGCAAGAAAGATGTTGTGTGCAAGAGGGTTATTCGAATTCCATTAAACTCGTACCTACTGTAAAAAGCATTGTACTGTACAAAGTTCCAAAAATAAGTAAAGTGCAAGCCTTTTGGTTTATTAAGGTTAATTGTTATTTATCAATAGATTTTTAAGTCATTGCTATCAATTTAAATGATTGACTTTTTTAGCATTTTTCTGTTCAAAAATCCTACTAATAGATATTATAAATGCGAAAGTTTGTAAGGATGTATGTGTGTGTGTTTGTTGCTCTTTCACGCAAAAACTACTGAACGGATTTTCATTAAACTTTGCAGTAATATAGCTTAGACATCGGAATAACATAATTTGTTAAAATTTATAGAGATTTTTGAAGGGACTGGTTCCCCGAAGCGAAGCGAGGGCGGGTTTACGTTAAGTTTCGTGAATCTGAGACCAACAATTGAATGTATTACAAATTTATTATCATGAGACATATTTTCCAGAAGCAAGAAGTTTGCAGAAAACACTTATTGTGAGGTCGGAAGTCTATCAGCGGCCGAGCAGCATGACTCGGAGCGGGTCTACCTTTATGCCTCGTTTACATTTCATCATTCGTCCTTATTATCATGAGTAAATATAATGAAGATATAACAAATGGATGTATACCTAGAATGTATGTCTTGTATATCTAGATTGTACCAAATGAATTCGTTACATTCAAAATCCACAATTAATAGGTATATTACAATTTACACATCACTTCTTAATCCTTGTTTTATCATTAGTTACTTAAGCTAGATTATTTGTACTTAAATTGACATATCTAGTGACTTAAACTGATTATAATAGGCTGGATTAAGAATAGGTACAGTGATATATTATACACTGTACTTATAAGTATTGTGATTGTGAAATATTATAAAGAAGACAATTAATGAATAGTCAAATAGCCGACAAAGGAAATTTTCACGATATCCAATGATTAGAAAAATAATAACTCTTTGAATATTACACACGCAAAAAATTATACAGATGGATAATGTTTACATAGTAGATATAAAACACTTTGTAGAATTAAATCAAATATTAGAATCATATATATATAGTTTGCAATAATATACCAATGATATGGTCAATTTACCACCCAAAGAATTGTATTAAGTCGTTCGGCAGCTGACTTATTTAGGAGCGTGGTAGGGACGGCCTACCACCAAGCAGGGGCCGACGTCTGAAGATACAGTGGTCGGCCTGGATTGATATTAACGGACGATGAACACGGACAGCTACCAGCTGGTTAGCGATACGATACTATGGTATGGTATATACCTACTGGTATGGAACTGTATTTTCAATCACAATATTCGGCATTCGGACATAGTACCACGTCGCTGCCATCTTCTTTTCATAATTTAATTACTCACTTAAAAATCAGCATAATGTGGAATTTACACTAGGAACTAAACATTTATATTTTAGACATACATTCGCTTGCATGACAATCAAATAAAAATTCGATATTGTTATAAAATAACGCAAAATAAATGCAAAGCTAAACTAACAGTTAACTGAAAGTAAAAAACTAGTGCAGTGCTAATAGCAAGCCGAGTGGGGTGGAGCAACGCGGCTCAGTGCGCCCGGAAGCGCCGTTAAAGGCATTATTATCCGGACGGTCGCGCTGCAAATAAATTGTCTGCCGAGCGGCGCTCTTTCGATTATCCTCAAATCTTCATTACACCGACACGTATGCTTTTACACTTCTTATGACGAATAAAATCGGAATTGTTATAGAGCGAAATTGATCGTAAACGTATTTATAGCTGGTAAGAGGGTCTAGAGGCCTAGAGGTCACCCGGGGAAGTACCACCGCCCACCCCAGTACGTAATACGATTTCTATCGCTATAATATTTTTTTAACACCGTTTTCGTTTTGTTTCATGTTGAACACAGTTGTCATGGGCGGCAGTGCAAGGGTGGTGTTGCATGCTTGTTTGCTAACTAAATTCTATAAAAAATCGTTCTTAGCGGACGTCTACTGATTATAAACTACCGCCGTGCCAAATTTCATATTTATTCATCAATCAGTTTTCGATGTCGCGATGAGTGAGTGAGCATTGGCTTTTATACACATATTTAGATTTACTGATTCTTATTATGCTCCAATTAAAGTAGAGGCAAAATGATACAAAAATAAAAATGTATTAAAAGCGTTAAGTACTAATGATGAACAGCGACTTGTTTGAAACTGTGGATCTTTTGAGGGAGTAAGCTTCTCCTTATAATGAAAAAGCAGCTAAGTTCCCGACATGTGAATTGCTGATGTGTAAAACTTATGCGATGTGGAACTATCAACAATGTACAGACGTACATACGACTACATAATATTCAGAACGATGCAATTATATGAACTTGCAAATGAAAGTGCTACATGATTCAGTGATGCGTTTCTTAATTTATCCTTCTAACATTGTAAATCTGGATAATGATAATCGGGATTAATTTATGATACATTTCGTTTAGTATTTTTGTTCTGTTAAAATAGATATTTACAATTATTATTTGAAGTACGTTTTTGTTAGGCCCAGCCCAATAGCTGTTATCCTAAGATCCCGTAACACTTTTATTACATGCATCGAGTATTTGATTAAAATCATTAATTTATGTAGGTACAATTAAGCAACGAACAATATTTGCCTGGTGTGCCTATCGAAAAATGGCCGCTAGTATGTTTAATTAACGAAAAAAAAATACTTTCTGGTGAGAACTTACATGCATCTGTTATTTATATAAAATATACTCCAAGCTCAAGATATACACCTAGAGGTCATGTCATGTCATGTCATGTCATGTCATGTCATGTCATGTCATGTCATGTCATGTCATGTCATGTCATGTCATGTCATGTCATGTCATGTCATGTCATGTCATGTCATGTATTGTATGTATTCAGTGAAATAAAATGAAAGTGATAAGCAGGAATTTAATATTTTAAACATCAAAATAATGATTACTAGTGTTCAATGATATGAGGTCTTTTAATTTTTAAATAAACTTGAAATTAATTAGACCGACTTAATAAATAAATAAACAATTAAAATTTTATTTTATAGCACCACAATTCCTTTTCTACGTTATTATATTCCAATCTATCCGAATATCAACTCATAAGATTTATGATTTCATAATAAAAAAAATGAAAATAAAGTAAAATGATTAGTCCGGTCAACGAATGTCTAAAGAGACGGTCTAGAGTGCGTTAGCGAAACTCTAAGCAATTTCTTTAGAAACATGTTCAGGGTGCTCAGGGTGAAAACATACTAAAAGTCCTGACGTCTAGGGGGTGACCCAACAATAATTGTTGGGAATATTAAAAATTCCCCCATAGAACATTTTTCGCTAAGACGCATCATTTCTGACATCCTACTTATTTGCGAAAAACCAAAAATTTGCACGTTCGTCACTAGAATGGAACGTAGTGTTCAATCGGTTTAATTTGTTGGGAATCCCCGACCATAAGTACCTACTTACAGACATTGTGTCTGTGTTTTTTTATCCAACTAGAAAAGTGAAATTTTATTAGATTTAAATTTTTTTTTTTATGGAATTAAGATAGCAAACGAGCATGCAGCACCACCTTCCGCTGCCGCCCATGACAACTGTGACCGACCCAGAACTAGACTCAATGAGTCTCGTTCTAATTCGGTCACAGATGCGTTGCTACCCCTGAGGACTGAGATGGTCGCCTCTAAAAAAGTGTAACCGGCTCCACACCTTCCTATCCGGAACACAATTGTTCTTAAAACAATTATTACACGGTAGGAATGTTATTAGGTACCTTGGCGGGCGGTGGTACTTCCCCGGGTGAGCTCTAGGCCCTACCACCTATCTAAATAAATGTGTTTTTAATAGATGTTTATTTCATTGTACCCATTGCCTTTTTTCGTATGTAGGTAATTGAATTGCAGTTAGGGGGCGCCGAAGTAATCTCGCCCAGGGCGCTAGAAGTGTAAAACCGGCACTGAAGGTACCTACTATTAAGGTGACTGGCCCGAGATACGAGTTCACTTATTATTCGTATGTACGACGTCACACTCTGATGACCAAGTTGAGGACAAATGTCATTGTGGCTGACGTAACGCACGATGTAATCGACCTTTGTACTCGTATAATATAGTAGGTAACATTATCAACATCGGGTTAGAGATTTTTCTATAAAATACTGGCAATTGAGAAATGGTACACAAATCTATACTAATAATATAAAGTGGAAGAGTTTGTTTGTTTGTTCGTTTGAACGCGCTAATCTCAGGATCTACTGGACCGATTTGAAAAATTCATTATATTTTGAATAGTCAATTTATTGAGGAAAGCTATAGTTTATGTAACATCACGCTACGACCAAAAGGAATGGAGCAACAAGTCTGCCGGGTCCACTAGTGCTAATATAATATGCGGAAAAGAAATCATTTTGGCATCGAAAGCAATTCTGGAGGAATGTTATCGGTTCTTCATCGTCAAGCTATGAGCCTTGATATTTTACGAGCTGAATAATTAGAAAAGTCAGAAATAATATTACACAAAAATGTTGTAGTTTTCGGAAACAATATCCGTTAAATTGAGTTTTTAATAACAAAAAAAAATGTTTTGTGAAAATACTGCAGAATGGATACTGGGAAACAGGGTTTTGTTAAGTGAATTAATAAAAGTGCACAGCTTTTACTACAACATTCAATATATTAAAGTATCATTTGGTTCCAGTAACAGAGAGGTATGATGACAACGGAAATATACGTCAGATGACTCGCAATTCATCGTCACTATTCGACAAACGGGGGATCTTTTGCTAATTTTATTGGCTTTGTATCGAGAAGAGTAAACGGACGCAACAGATTTTAAGAATTCTACTTAATAAGTATACCAGACTTAAATTAATTCCTCTTAAGTTACAAATTAAATACGGGTAAGGTAATAATATACGAGTAGGTATGTCCATTTAGAGTTCATAATAATTATTTTACGACGATTTTTTTCCCTTCGTAACACGGATACATTTTTAAAACAAAACGAATAAATTTTGACAATAACTTTAACTTTAACAATACTATTTGAAGAAAAAATAAAAATCGGCCAAGTGCGAGTTGGACTCGCGCACGAAGGGTTCCGTACCATTATATATAAAAACGCCAAAAAAATCTGGTCTGTTGTATGAAAGCCTCATTTAAATATTTACTTTAGTTTTTTGTAGCCATAAGCAACGCCATCTCTTGGACCGAAAGGTAACTAATTTATCGCTGAAGCGTCGAAGTCATATTTCGACTTAAATATTTATTTTATTCAGTGTTTTAGTATTTGTTGTTGTAGCGGCAACAGAAATACCATCATCTGTGAAAATTTCAACTGTGTAACTATTACGGTTCATGAGATACAGCCTGGTGACAGACGGACGGACGGACGGACAGCGAAGTCTCGGTAATAGGGTCCCGTTTTACCCTTTGGATACGGAACCCTAAAAATTAAACATACAGAGGAATTGAGAACCTCCTTTCTTTGACGTCGGTAAAATAAATGAATACCATCATGAAATAAATAGTTCGACTTTGAGTCTAATGTAATTACTAACACATTTTATTTACTTTACATTTTTTTTATTTCAAATAATTTTATTTATCTAATACTTAAAGTTACGTTAGTAACAAACATTTTAGTATCATAATAATTTATTTTAACAAGTACAGAATACTAAAATCGTCTAGTTGTTACGCTAGATATAGATTTATGCCATCATTATGTTTCAACTTGAGTTACGAGGCAGTTATTACGTTCGAAGCTAACGCGTGTATTTATTACAAGTAGGTAGTTGCAAGAAATCTCATTCGATATTTGGTAGCAGCGCAACCGAACTTCGACTCAAGAACAAACTTTTAATGAAACACCGCTGGTTTGATCGCTTTACGGAAACCTTTCCATTTCGTATTTAACCTTTTAAACTTTCAGTTGTGCAATATCTGTCGCAATTCTATTTTTATTTAAGTACTAGTTGTTGCGGCTTAGCCCGCGTAGAAGTACTTTTGAGTGTTTTTCATACAAAATTTCATCCGTACGTTCATCCCCTTAGAAATATGACAAAATCTTCCTGTCTTTCATATTTATACGTCAAGCAGTGCTCGATATTTTATCATGCGTGATTACTTTTCGCTTTTTATATAGGTATAGATTTGAATTTCCAACTTAAAAATTCTCAATTCTCAAATTCTCTGTTTATGCTCAAGAGTTTAACCTGATGCCAAGTGGCGAAGAAGTCATTGGTATTAAACGCAACTAAAAAATAGTTTAACCTATCGTAATGGTGCAATGGAAATTTGTCATGATGAACAGACTGAGGTTTTTATGACTGACATTGGTATCGATATTTTATCTTACACCACCAAACACAGGATTACCTGGGGACGCATACGATAGTCGACTAAACTACTAAACTAAGAACGAGTAGAACTTAGTAGAAGTAGTAGTAGGTAGTAGTAGACGAAATAGTCATTCAGATGTTTATGGGCTACGATCTTTCATTCATTTTGTAGTTTGCTACGTTGGCTTGGATTAAAGAAAGAATGAGAGGCCTCGTAAAGCTCATCGATAAATGAATGAATCAGTCTTTTGTATTAGTAAATAACTAAAAACGACTGCAAAATAATTTAGTTTAATTGACGTTTAATTAATTATTGTAAAATCCGTCGTAGGTGAATTTGGTAGGAATAGCAAGAATACAAGAGCAGATCTATGATAGTGCGTAGAAAATACTTGCGCTAACTGCACTGCTCGCGAACATTTGTAAATTGTACGAATTGTCACAAGGTTGACAGCTGGCAAACTGCGAATGTGTCAAAAACTGCACATAATCATTTGCGAAGGTGCATCCTACACTTGTGTGATCGTGCATGCGCGTGATTGTGAGTGAGTAATTTAAGGATATAAATATTACAACATATCGTTAAGCATGAACTCTGTTTTCATAAACGAAAGAGGTCGGGCGAGTATAAGAGGCTTTGCTTACTAGCGCGACTGTTTACACTAAATGCGGCGGTTGGCAAAGTTTTGTTCGAGCATCAACGAGAGGCTGTCACGGCGTCCACCGGATATTGATTTACAGAGGCCAATGGAGGTCGGTTCCGGTGCAGCCTTCGATACAACACATGAGCTTTGTGTGTGCGTTCGGGCTAATTAATTTTCACGAGCCACCGATATTCTCGCACTAAACAATATAGCTCAGGTCATTACGGCAATTACATTCAAACTTCCTCTTCACTACATTATAATATGTACGTCCGCGAAAATTGCAACTGAATGTACGATAATTTAATATTGTGTTACATGAAAATGGAGTTGGTCACAGTTTGTCCCGAATTGACTCCATTACGGGGTACACTTATGATGAATAGGTAATTGCATGTCCACTTTATTTTAAGTGCTTGCTGGCTTTGAGCTAATTAATTGGGAATTTTGTTATTCAGTGTAATTGTTTAACTTTATCATATTTTGGTTTATGTATAATGGATGCGTGCTTGTGGTTACATTTAACGGCCCTCAATATACTCGTACCTATTTGACAGTGCACCTGCTAGCGAGTAGAGGGCGTCCGAATTCGATTCCCGGCATTTTATTAGTTCCAAAAACAATTAAAAAGATGCTAATAACAGCTATCTAGTTGCGTAAGCCATAAATAATAAGCAATAAAGAACTTATGTAGGTATTAAAGCATTAACATTTTTGTGGTATAATGAAGTGTAACGGACGTGACGTAAGCTGATGCACCGCCAGCTAAATTGTGCCTAAAGGAGCCGCCTGCCAACGCATCACGTAGCCTTAGCCTTAGTTAGAGCCAAAGCCACCGCCCGCCATATTGATGATTCCCTCCAGCCCCAGCCAGGCAGCCGTCACAGCCAGACGGTGGAGCGGAAGGTGTCAATATAAGCCAAAGCCATAACCTTAGCCTTATCTGTAGCCATCGACGATACTTTTTGCATGAACTGATGTTATTTGAAAAAGAAAGATGTGACGTTGACGAATTTGATTTGGTATTCTATTCGATGTATTGTCATTGAGCAGAAAATTATAAAATCGTAACGTAAAAATAGTCGTATTATTTCCCTTCTTTTACATTCAGAAGTGGGATAATAATATTAAAAAACAATATACCTACGTCCTGATACTGGAGAGAATTAAAATCAATGGTCGAAATTGAAAGCGATAAAAGTATTAAAGGAGGGGAGACTTGGACGTGTACTTAAGTGTACTTGTAATGCTTTGGATGTGGATCAGCGCTTCTGGACATTAGGTGACCTCTGTATTGTTTTTACTTTAATGTTTAGCAGATAAGGTATTACGAGAACCTAAAAATGGGACTTGAATGATTTCTTCTGCATATCTAAAAGGGATGTGGTTAAGACAGAATAAATTATCAACTGGAGAAATAATATCAGTAGTTACATGGCTTCGAGATTAAAATTTCATTGAATTCAAGATTTGAAAGTTCGTTGAGATTTTGATAGTTTGAACTAAATATGAATCGGGTCGGACGGAGATGATATTTTGAGAATGCCGTCGTGATTTTGGAAACAAACATTGATAAAGTTGGGCAGAGACAGGATTTCTTTTTGGAAATGTCTCATGGTAGGTCTGGAAGGGTCGATCGTGGAGAGATACTCGCGTTTGTATTTTGTTGTTATAGGTGATGTTCAATTCCAAGTGCGTATTGCCGCTAGTAGAGAAATGTTGAAGATGGATCTCGTGGAACAGCTGAACATAGTTAAATTTTATGCCAATGACGAACTGATAAGTATACTTACTACGATATGGAAAATAGTTTTCAAGATGCAATGCCATATTTACTTGAAAAGGAAAAACTGTCAAATCTGTCAGATAAAATTTGGGAAAGCCCTCAATAAGAATCCATAATCAGTCTAAATGAAGAGAAGAGCCTTGTCAAAATGTAAAGAGAAATCAGTGAATGCTTATCAGTTTTATAAAAATGATCATTACGTGGAGGAGTATATCTGAGCATAAAAGGTGATGTATGCCATTTCATGTCGCTGTCATCATGCTGTGCAAGTACAAGTACAAGTTGTTGCTGATTTTGTTAAATTAATAACCCTTTGTGTGCGTTCCAATTGCGGGACGCAATTGTTGCAGGATGGCCGATTGTAACGGACGTGACGTAAGCTGGTGCACCGCCAGCTAAATTGTGCCTAAAGGAGACGCCTGCCAACGCATCACGTAGCCTTAGCCTTAGTTAGAGCCAAAGCCAAGCCAAAGCCACCGCCCGCCATATTGATGATTCCCTCCAGCCACAGCCAGGCAGCCGTCACAGCCAGACGGTGGAGCGGAAGGTGTCAATATAAGCCAAAGCCATAACCTTAGCCTTATCTGTAGCCATCGACGATACTTTTTGCATGAACTGATGTTATTTGAAAAAGAAAGATGTGACGTTGACGAAATTGATTTGGTATCTATTCTATTCGATGTATTATCATTGAGCAGAAAATTATAAAATCCTAACGTAAAAATAGTCGTATTATTTCCCTTCTTTTACAGAAGATTATAATTTTACACGATAACAAACTAACGATCCATAAGCTTTACTTATCTATTTTTTATTTATTGAAGGTTTTATATTTATATTACTTATCTAATAGGGTCTTTTGGGGTCTTTAAATTGATAAAAACATAACACCTGCTATGATGTACTTTATTAGTTTTGTGTATTTATGCCTGTGTGTCTGTAAGAAGCATCAGTAAGTATATAAGGAGAGGGAAATGTATATTGCTTATAAATCCATAATTAATTAAATGTTATATGTTATGGAAGTATAACTGAGAGGAATTTATTGGGCTCGAGTTTTCTATTTAAAACTTTGCTACTCCTATACTACAGTTAGGTAGCATAGCTTTTACGTTACAAACATGAGTAAGTTTTTTGCTGATGAAAGCTAATGGAGCTCAAAAATAATGAATGAAATCCTTATTTTATCTCACTCCACGTGTCACATCGAATGGTTCAACTTTTATTCATAAAATTTTCTCAGCTGTAACTTTCGTATAGTATATAAGTATATTATAGTATCTGATGAAGTGGAGTATCTGCAGAAGAAGACGAAGTACTGCTTGAAAAGTTAGACTCGCGCAACGCAGTTAACTTCAGCTTGTTTGTTGTGCGTGTTCCAACTGAGCACCTGCAGATGTTACTAAAGGAGGAGCTGTGGCCGAAGGGGGTCGTCTTCAGGAAGTTCCGTGGACGTCGACGACCACCGGGAGTCACCGAAAGCGCGTCTCACTTCGCGTCTAAGTGAATTAGTGTTTAAGTTTATATTGATGTATGTATGTTAGTCTTTAAGGTATATATTTTATGGGTCTTTGTTACCTGATTTAAATAAATAAATAAATAAAAATAAAATAAATTACTTCACAATAAGCAGAAACTACAATGGAGAGATATTGTATTTATACCGTATTTATAATAGAGATAGATTTCAAATTCAGAGGATTATTAAATTTAGTTTAAAATGGTGACTTGAATGAACGAGTGAACTTGGAAAGGATGGTTTATACAGATTTCTTGCACTCCATTTTTTATTTAATTCAGTGACAGCATAGTTAGAACATTAGTTTCTGACACACGGTCCAAGTTTGAATCCTTACAATGTTTGTCACTTATTTAATTATATTTGTTTCTGTAGGTACAAGTAATCGTGAGAAAACGTGAGTTTTTTAATGTTCCACAGATACCAAATTCAGGCGTAGTATCTTATGACATATTTTGCCGAACATCTTTTCTCTCATAGGGACAATTAGGAATCCCTTCAGTATTTCCTTTCTTAAAAGTTTCCTAAGTTGGTTCTGTCTGAGAGTATAATGTACAGAGTAAGCTCTTTATAACCCAATCTGATATGAAGAGCCGACAGAAGCCCGACACGTGCATTCAATTTTAGACTTTGTATACATGTATCATCGGACGCCGCCTGAGCCGGCCGAGGATTTAAAGCAAATGCCTTGCGTGCTAGTAATCACACTGAGCCGCATCGCTTGTGGGTCACCCTTCAAATTGGAATGTGTCCTTTGGTTTATTGGTGAGATATAAGGCTGCAGTGAAATCATTTTGTTACGTACCTACTATATTGTTATGTGCAGAGGTGCAGGCATGACTTGTGTTGATTTTTTTTATAAGTTGTTTTTTCCAAAAGGCAAACCAGTGACCTGATCATCGTCTCCTATGAACATCCGTAAGCCCAAAGTCACAACTATGCATTGTCACTAAAAGACAAAATAAAAATAAAGTATCTAATCGTACTTATACATAATTGCTATATATTTTAACCACAGCTATTTTCCAGTGCATCTTATTAGTGCTGCTGAAATGAGCAATTAGCCATGTGTAACAGGTATATTCCGACGCGAATCACAGCTCTCTAAACGTTTGATATGGACGACATCAGAGGGGCGTCACATATTATGGATGAGTCGCGCGGGATACAGCAAATGAATCTACGACGACTGAAACAGTCATTTGGATTCGTTTAAATGGATAGGACTACTTCGTTTTAAATTATTATCTATCTTAGTCTAATAAGTAATTGCAGGCTACAAGTTCCGTACTAAATAGTTGCAATTTCTTTTGCTAATATACGATATCTACCTATAGAATCACGAATTTTTGACCATTTTTTAAAATAATAACTATATCGCTTACCGATACAGTCACACATTGCTTATAGAGCAACTAATACTAGAATTAATTAAAATACGTGTCTAAAGGTTAATAAAGCTGACGACACTGTCTGGAATTAAGTATTTTCTTGTATTTTTAAACTATTGCGGTACCTATTTCTAATTTCACTTAGGGATTTCTTTGGTTCTACTATTTCGGCATTTTTAGATGGTATTTTAATTATCATGCTAAAATACCAGAGCGATTTTGAGGCAAGCTACATTGTCGGAAGAGCTATTAATCAACGTCACAATGCGTCACTTCAAAATCGATTGTATAGTGCTGAACTAAGCTTGATCTCTTCATTGTACTCGTTCTTATACAATAGGGAGATCCTGTTGAACGGGTAAACCCCTTTTACGTGGACGGTTATAGTATATGCAGCACCTGTTCTATGATATATGTATAGTGTATACGTATGATATATATAATACGTATACGTATACTTATACATATATGTATACGAATGATAGGTATGACATATAGGGTAAGTCCGGGGTAGATGGCCATACGGAAGAGTTGGCCAATCGAAAAAAAACATGGAATCCTTCACTTAATGTAGCTAGTAAGAGCTCAGTTCGCTTTGCGTCGTGCTTAAGAGCTAAGATATAACGAAAATTTTACCGAAAAAAAATCAAAAAGTAAGGAAAAAACACGTTTATTGTTTTGTGTAGTGCAAATATTTCTTAGATGGTTCATGTTTTACATGAGTATGATGTGAGTTTCTTAGAATAATGGTGATTTTTGTTTTGGTTGATAAGTATACCAATGACGCTTTATTCTAACCCCAAAATTACTAGAGTTTTGTTCTTACTTGTTTGCATTTTATACATGATCATCTCTCCCGGAAGAAAAGGAGAGATGGCCAATTGTAGTCGGTATGTGATGGCCATATAGCTAACATATACTCACGGCCTATAATGTCTGTGCGTGCTATTGCTATTCAGTATCAAATACCAAGATAAACCTTAAAGAGAACAATAAAGAAGAATAATTACAAAAAAGGGCCCATGGTGCAAATATCATTATTTAGAAAAGAAAATTACAAGTAATTGATTGCTCATACCCATTCTAGGCAAGCTAAACACTTGTAAATGAGCAAATAGAGGTAAGAACACTTTTGATTTCGGAAGAATATAAAATAAATGGTAGATGACATAAAGCAGAGAAAAGAATGAAGAAGAAGAAAACAATAAAAGTCTAAAAAAAGAAATGGAAAAAAGAATTAAGCCAAGAAAAGGTGTACTAAGTCTGTCTGATAGTAGTGACGGAGTGCGAGTAATGTTGATGAAGGTAAGGAATATGAAAACGATGATAAAAGGAAAAATATTGTCGCGGGTGTGATGAAAATTATTATACAACAATTCAGGTAGAAGATTGAATTCAATGCAACATATTGTGCATTTTCATTTCATGAAAATTGTATTGAATTTGAAGATATGTGCCCGTGAAAATATCGCCAATTGAAAAAGAGGCTGATTAAGCATAGACTAACACCAAACCTATTTTAAAGCTAGTTTTAAGTAATGGCCCTCTAACCTCTAATACTATGGCCATCACACCCAGACACCTCGGGTGAGATGGTCAATTGCGATTTTTTTTTAAATGAATATTTTAGGGTCATCTCGTTAGAATTTGTTTATTTTGAGTTCAAAAACTTAAAGCTAAATCTCCAAAGTTTAATTGCAAATAAAATTTTATATCGTAATCTGTAAGGTTTTTTTATAACAACGCTTTAAAAAAACTATGGCCAACTACCCCGGACTTACCCTATTATGTATTAACAAATACTGAGACACCTGTTCACTTTGAGTTGGGTGTTGCGTTGCAAATGATTATCTACAATATTTTTCAGAATAAAAAAATTAGGTATATCTGCTTGAGACGGGAATCAAACAGGAGACCTCTTGTTCGGTGGACAAGATCACTGCGAAGTTTGCTACAGGGTTATTGATGATCGAATTATTATATAAAAATTTTACAATGATGTAAAAAATATGTAGGTAATGGTATGATTTATAGTGAAATAGTGCTTAAAATAAAAAAATGAATCCACATTATTTATAACCGCAACATTATTAGTCCAGGGCCGTAATAGGATTAATTTTATAGAAGCATGATTATCAGCTAGAATCGGGTCGGGCGGGCTAGGCAGAGGGCGGGCGCGATTCTCACACTCGAGAGATCACCTGAAAGTGTACCACTTAATAACTCACATCCTCTCTCGGCTCACTGGGCACCGTTGGATCGTCACATATCTCTAAATAAGACCGCTCGAGCGTGCCGCGCGCGGCTCCACCACTCGTTGATCGAGCGCAAGCCCCCGCCCTACGACATGCGGCCGGTCGTCACAGCTCAATAGAAATAGTTCATTTCGATGCATGGATAACATAGCATAGTTTTTTACGTCTTTTTTCATTTAAATACTTCATCTACACTATGCGTTCATGCTTTTTGTTGTGCTCCGTTATGGTGCGTACAGACTATATAACAAAACATGTTATAAAACACAGTTATATATGGATGGATGGATGTGTCTTGTTATAATGTTTCATTGTTAGACAACAATTTTAGATAGTGTGGACGTGTTATAAAACAGAAGTTATATAACGTGTTACATAATCTGTACGCACCCTTACAAATTTTTATAATTTCCTTCAATCGCAATCATCGCTGTCAAGTTTATAATTATACGCAAGAGTGGTTATTTGCCGTGTACCTGCGAACAAGATCTCGTGATAGCGAGGTTTAGTTAGTTAGTTAAGTAGTTTAGTTTAGTAATACACTTATTTTGCTCGTGCTTTCTATCTTTTTGTTGGAATTCCTACTTAGATTATATTAGTCACTTCAAGTGTATATCGTAGCTTAGAATCATTATAATTACTAGATACCAGTTCCTAGGATCTTGCTTATAGGAACATATTTCCCTGATTATTTTTGTTATGTAGGCTAGTCCGCACGCGTAATAATTTTCCTTCACTCAGTTTTTGGTAACGAGTGTATGTATGTATAAGCGAATAAGGTCAATAATTGCTGTAGGTACTGCATTCTCACTAAATTAATTCTTACTTTAGTTAACGTTTAGTTTATTTTGCTATATTTAATGGTCGTAATTAAAATTTATAGCGATGTAAAATATGATTTTATTGCCCATCACGATTATCCCTTTATCAAATAATAATACTATGAAGTTTGTCCAACCGGGTAACTCATGACACTACTTTTTTACCGGGTCATAATATAGAAGCCTATCTTTTTCGTTAATTTTGATTATGAATTAATAAATAACACCTTGTTTGTGATCAGCGATAATATTTAATTATAAATTTTGCCATAATTTTTAACTTTGGATTTTGTAATCGACAGATAGGTATAATTAAAATTTTCAAATGTTAGAATAGCAAAAGAATGTCAAAAATGGCAGTCAACAACTTACAATCATCATAATAATAACTTTGTTTAACTAAACAAAATGTGTATCTATTTATAACGCTGAACTTTATAATAAAGTGTTGTCGGGAATATTGTCCCGAACGTCACAAGAGTATCATAATATTGTGCAAGGTTTACTTAACGAGAATAAAGTACATGGAACTATTGAAGAGTTTAATAATATTCATTGGGTTCGGGCAATTTTCCGGGCGAGCGGCGGCGCGTCTTTGATCAGCTTCGACTAGCCCGAGAAGTCAAATTGACGGAGCAACTATAGCTTAACAAGTCCTTAAAGCTACACAATAATTAGATTTGTTTAAATAACATCTCTTTAGATAATCTTTAGAGATAGCTGAGCGATATTTATAAAATTTAATACACTACGGAGCCAAATTGCGGTAAGTTGTTCGGAACCGCACAGAGAGATCTATAAGCATCACTAAAAGCATTTTCCGAAGTACTTGTTTTCAAAGGTAATTCAATTTTACACCCCAAATACGTTACCCAACACGTGTAGGCTGATAATCCTGGCGTTTGTCTTCCCGCGACTGCGTGTCATAGGGATGCGAACACCACCAGGCGAGGGTTGGAAGGGTAACGACGCGTCTTGAAGGCGAGCGCCTTTTAAACATTATTGCCGGTTTGAATGGTAATTATGTTTAGCACAATGATCACAATAGACACCGCTTACTCAAAACTGCTCACATGTAGTTCAGTGGGTTTCACTGAAGCATGACGAACAACAAAATTTGCAAATATACATCCGATGTGTTCTCGAATTTTGCCTGTATTCAGGTATTACTCGAAATACGAAATTAAAACAAACTCAATTTTCAGAAATTTGTCATTCATAAATTTTATCACTTAATAATTGAATTGATATGTAGCTGTTTGAACCTTGTTTATTTGTATTGTGGATATTTATTTTTGATTTAAAATTACGAATGTCAAATTATTGAGTGGAAACATTCCAGTTTATTCATATTTTGTTTTAATTGGTTTTTTTTCTGACGATTACAGAGTAAATACCTGCAACTTCCGCTTGTATAACAACGTTGTTTCGCAGCGATATTATGTTCGAACAGTCAGAAGGGAACTAAACAAGTAAACCACTTACCTTTCAAGTGTTGCAAAGTGGTCCAATTGGCTTTCCACGTCAATCGCCCGAGGTGACGCGAGGGCCCTCCACTCCACCACTACTAGTGAGAACATTGAACGAAATAACTTGTCTCTATCGATTACTTGTACGAAAACAGGACCATTTTGTATCCTCTCATACAATTTTACGTGCGATAATCACAGTATTTTTCGGTAAAAATATGTCAAAAAGACACGTAATTTATTGAATATAAATCAAATTAAAACTCAAATATAGAAGCGAACAGAACAATAGTTTTGTTAAGTCACACAGAGATAAATAGCGAGAGAGATGATAATGCCTTTAATATTAGCGATTCTTTTTTTTAAATAATCCACATTTTAAATTTAAGAATGTATTCAAGTCCGTCGCGTGTGCTATATGGGAGAAACGGAACGCGAGTGCGATCAGGTCACGGGTTGGGGACATCCGGTGATGTCGCGCCCTTCCGGTGCGCACGCGCTGCGGACCGTGACCACATCTACCATGCTCTGATAAGTGAATATAAAACCTACTTGTGTGGTTGCCAGCTACACAAATTTATTGAATGGGTAACCCTGACGTTGAATATTGTCATGGAAACCATTTAGTAGGCTTTAATCATCGGCTTAACCTAACAGCGGAGTCACCAGTTTGGTCACGTATTACGTATACGTCTTGTATCGGACTCTATAACCCAGCTTTAGTACAAAATGGAAGTA
Source organism: Hesperia comma (assembly GCA_905404135.1). Taxonomy (NCBI): domain Eukaryota; kingdom Metazoa; phylum Arthropoda; class Insecta; order Lepidoptera; family Hesperiidae; genus Hesperia; species Hesperia comma. The sequence continues at coordinate 7,327,018 of FR990020.1, forward strand.
TTTTATAGCTTCAAGACCGTTGATAAGCCTTAATGATTGCTACTCGTTGTGGAATAAATAGGGTTCGATGCCATAACGTAGGTACCTTTTGAAGTCCTTTCACATTCAAGACATTTTGGTATTAGCAGTAAGATTATAAATTATGTTTGTTTATTTTGCACTTATGAAAAAACATATATGAAGAAATCATATAAATATTTACCTTACGCCAAAAGATTTTTAAAACATAGTATCTCAATGATTTTCATTGTCATCGTGAGTACTAATTTGAGTAAATTTCAGGTCACGTGAGCGAGATGGATGACAAGTTTTGTGAAGCGTTGCACCCGTATTCTACTACTATTGTTTAGTAAATAAGACAGAAACGTCGAAATATGAAACGTCTTGGCACGGGGGCACTACCGGTCCCCCAGTACTGAAATAAGAGCGTAGTCGCATTGATTGGCTAACAATAATTAGTAGAGTAACAACAGTCTGAGAAGACGTTCTGGAAGATAAAGAAGGTTGATAGCAACATATAGGCTACTCTTTATTCCGGAGTTCTCGCGGGATCGGGATTCACGCGAGAAAAACTCCTATGCACGAACGACGTCGCGACGCGGCGCAGCTAGTCATGTTTAAACTTTGCCCATCTCTGGTCAACATGACGCTACAGTCATATTACACTTATACATTCATACACTGCGTCACTGACGCGCTATCTTCTTTAGATTATGCTTAGATATTCTAGACGGTACGCGTCCTGTTCTTTCTGTGATTAACGTCTACGTAAATAAAGAAGGAGGGGGGTGGGGAGAGTTGTGAGGTGATAATAATCGTAAGGTACTTAATTTGGAACAGTTAACCTTCAAAAGTTGAATCAAGTCTTCCAGGAAAAGTCATCGAAGACGTAGGTATAGTATTTACGATAATTAACCTAGAATATTAAACAGCAGATTCCCATTGTAACATACATTACAGGGGGCCTCTAATGCAGTTGATGCTTATTAGCGATGTCTTGAGCACGTGCCGGTATTAATGCAGCGTCTTGCCTGAGCAGCTGAGAACCGGCTAATTAGTACTGCCCTCTGATGCAATTACCGAATATTAGGTTACGTGCCGTCGGATGCACTTAGCGGGCAAGATACAAACTAGTTACTGACCTCTCGGCCAGCCTCTTAGGTCACAGTTTAAGTATGTATTTTATCTTCGTTGTTTCCTGTTTACACAATGTTTATAATTATGTTAGCGGTATTTAGTCTTGGTGGATAAAACAGTTAAATATCGCGATGGTTTGTTGACAACCTTTAGTATTGTTTAACGCCATCTCTTACCACCATCGAAAACTAAGACAAGAACTGGTGATCAGGTGATGTTGGGAGGGGACAGTACCCTCTAGTTCTGGCTATAAAATAGTGTGACAACTATAGTCGAGAGCATTCCACTCAGTGGCAAGTCGAGATAGTCAAGTAATCTAGTAATGACTTACTATTGTACCCCGTGCTATAGAACGTATTGTTATTATGGTATATTAAGGTTTAAGGTGTTGCTTACAATTATGGTTTTTTACTTCTTCTGCTTATCTCTGCACTATGTTGCTCGTTTTTACTGGTTTATTACGTAAGTTATTAAAAGTTATATTGTTTTGAACAGTTACATGCTTAGGTTACCTGCTTATAAACATGCAGTCAAACATAAGCTTTTTTAAAATATTATGATTTTTTCTGATTCAGTAGTAGGTTCGTCATTGTATTCCTGGATCTACATACCTATACATTATCATATTGAATGCAATAGATGTTGAATAGGCGTGTTACTTTAAAATGGCTGAGATAGAATCATAAGAAATCATACAATTCACTCCAATTAATACTAGCAAACTTAAGGATTTTTTTTCAACAGATATGACCAAAGAGAGTGAAGGTACATAAAATCCGAACAAGCTAAAAATCAGTAAAATTGTTCAAAACATAATTATAAATAATATTTAAAAGTTCCCCGTCATTCTCTTGTATGGAATTTTTTTTATTCAATCTCAAAGGCCATAAAAGGAGTTTTCGCGATTTTCAGCAAAACGGTAAGTTTTATCATATCAGACAAAAATTGTAGATCATAAAATTATCTATAAAAAATGTATCAATACTTTTTTCTCACGAGCTACAGTTTCTGAGATATATGTAGGTAACGATTCAAAAAGTTATAAAAGTTGTTATCGTCATAATATGCTAACGTTTCCACGTTTCCTATGAGGTAGTGTAGGTACTTTGCGCGTATTTTTAACGTGGTTTCCCCAGTAGGCCTACTCTACGGGTCAGTTGTGATTCTGTTTAATGTGAAATTATTGCAAAATAACGGAAATTTTCAAAGATTGGAAAAGATAAAAGCCATGTAAATTTAAAAAAAGACGTGTGGCACTCGGAGACTGCCGCGGTAAAGCTATTGCATAGCATTATATATAAATTAACAAAACAAAAAATAATACTGCATTTGTGATAATAATAATAAAATGAATGTATATAGAGTAATAACTCGTTTTCTTTCACATTTTTTTCGTGACTTTCTTCATTAATAAATGCACTTTGTTTATTCATATTTAAAACACTTTGTACACAAATTATACGAGTACAGATATTCACTGTTTTACAGTGGGCCAAGAAAGTGGTGTACAAGTTTTCATTTAGTTGCCTAGTTATCAAAAGTTACATCAAAGTTCATAGGCAATATCACTGAAAGAGACGCATAATAATGACGTAAGCCTAATTGTTAAGAATACGTACATCATAACGACACATTATAGGTGCAAGACATTTTAATCTTTATTAGAAACGGATAATGCATTAATTTGTGCAAAGAAGATTTAAATATTCTGAACAAAAGCATAAGAACTATTTCAGTTGACAAAATAATTATTTTTAAAAAGAAAATTGACATTTGACATTTAAGTCCTACAACGATCTTTTGGCGCGTGAATGACGTGTGGGTGACAGAGACAGTGCCTTACAGTTTGCCTTGCCTGTATGGCACTGTCTCTATCACCCTCAAGTCATTATAGTGTCATTATTTTATGTCATGTCTATGTTATTTTGCATGTTTTAAATCTAAATACGCGATAATTCGACTATTATGAATACATGTTGTCGATTCCAACGCCTTATTTAATCCAGATCTACATGTAATTATTCTTAAAACACCGAACCGACGGGGCGAAAATCAAATGTTTGACAGGTACTAAGATTTGTATGGGAAATTAAAATTTTAATTTTTAGTATTTTCCTCGCAATTTTTCATATTTTCTCATCGCTGCAACCTTCCCTGAACTTCCACGAATATTTCAAGACTAAAATTAGCCAAATCGTTTTAGCCGTTATAAAGTAAAAGTTAACTCAGTTAAAAGTTCTGGTATTTATCGATGTGTGGGTGCACAGACATAGTAACTATGTCTGTGTGTGGGTGATGGGGGTGTAATAAATTTTCGTTACGAAATTTTTGCATTCGGTCCCCGCGCCCAAGGCCCGCGATAAAAGCTATGCAATAGCTTAAAAAGGTGGTGAAGTTCATTCGCCAGATTCGTAAGTTAATGTAGGTGATAATTTTTTTTTGCGATATCTGTCAAAATCTTAAAGCAAAAATATGATTGGTGACAGAAGCAGTAGGGTAGTGTGCACGGATATGCGCTCGGCTGACCAATGCCACTGTTGCCTAATTGCTTCCGATCTCCTCCGAATAACTGTCGCGTTCAATTGACGAAATTTGAACACGTGAATGGCTGATAAAAGGCATTCCCCTATTTCGGCTATATGTCGAAATTTTACCATAAATGTTACACTCTGTGAAATGTATCGCAGAATTTAACCCAGAAATTGTTATATTAAATCGTGCCTCAGTATGCAACACGAGCGTCGTAACTGAATTAATATCAAGTTCCTTTTAAAGTTTACCTTTAATGGCTGTAATAGGCTTCGTATGCGACGTAATGAATTTACTGTCGCAGACCGGAACACTCGTCGCTACTGTGATTAAACGATATTGTGTTGTATATTATTTTTCCGCAGAGAACGGAACTAAGTGGAGTCAAATTTATGCCAGCAAATGTGAATAAAATTGTATTATTGTTGTACACAGAATGTGCGTATTGCAAAATTGTATTGATTAGGTCATTAATTAGACATAGTAGACGGAGTTAATATGGATATGAAATGTGGTGAAACGAGGTAAGGTTTGGTGAGCTGGTGTAGAGTGTGGAGGTGCTGTAGAGGTCCTATACATAAGAGAGGTGCTTTTGTAGACAGGAAAGGAGAGATGTGATGAGGAGGAAGATTTTAGGTTTCAGGTTTTCTACCAAAATATTACTGGCTAGGAAGCAAGACATCTGCGAGAATAGGCAGATGAAAAATAAAAGCAAAGGAGGAGGAGGCTTTGAAGTTGTCAGTTTCGAAATATACAACTTTCGAATAGAGGTAGATACGCCTGGTACTATAAAATGCGTAGTTTTTGTTCATTTGTTACATAAATAAACAGATTAAAACCATAAATAGTTTGTCTTTATATTTAATTCATAGACACAGCCTCTTTACATTTATAATATTAAGCAGTATTTTGTCCATTTAAACAGTTCAAAGATCTCTATGCATCAAAATAAATCAATAAATCTATCAACATCTGGAAAATGGAACAATTATTATTATTATGTTATGTAGTATAATTTGTTCGTAAATACCAAATAATGAGGTGCTTGCTAATGTACCATATTAATTAAGATTAAGATTTTTTATAAACTTCAATTTAAACAGTTTTTTTAAACCTTTAGGTTTCAAAATAGGTACATCAAAATAGGAGCGTTTGACAGCGACATTTTTTTAAACCAGATCTATGTTTATTTTTAATAAAAACTTATTTTTTCTTTTCTTTCAGACTTGACTACCTACATGTGATTTAAACTAATTGTAAATTTTGTTATATTAATCTACCTACTACTAAACTACTTATGTACATTTATCACAACCTATACCACATTTAATATAAATAATTATAGATACGCTTATCCCTAATGACTTGACCCAGGTTTATACGCATAATCCCATATATCAGCGAAGCATACACTTGAGTGGAATCTGTAGAACATCATGAGGGGTAAACTGATGTGGCCAAGGATGGACCATACAACTTTGCCGTAGAACGCATATCTCTCGTCCAAGCTCTCTGGCGACTTGAAGGAGAACGTGTAGAAGAGCCACATGCCAACGTTGGCGATGATGAGGAACATGAGTACTTCCCGAGCCGGCTTCTGACGACGATGCTTCTTGTTGTTGCTGCAGCGTCGTAACCCAACAATGATCAGCGTGCTTTGTACTACTACTTGGATCACCTGTAAGAGAATAGAGGACGTAGGTAAAATATGAGTTTTGACGTTGTTTGCAATGTTGTCAGAAAATAAAAAAGTTATTGCATTAAGCTAATTATAGTCAACGTGATGGTCGCTACAACTTAGGTGATGAAATTGTATAGCAGAAATATACATATATTGTACCGTAACGAATAAAAATACTCATAACAAAATAAACAAATCTTACCATCACTATAATATCGATGGACCTGACAATGTTGACGATGCTGACGGTGGCCACTATACTGAACACAGTTTCCATGAAGAAGGCCGGCTTGCAGATGAACAGGAGAACGTCGTCGAGGAGCGACATCTGGTGTTCATTGACGTCCAGTTTGATGATCTGTTTGAATGCTAAGATTGCAGCGCACAGCATCAACGTGTGCATTGCTAGACTCGTGCAATTGTTCAAGAGAGTACCCAGCTCAAGCATGAAAGTTCTGAAATGATAAGTATATAGACATTAACTACATATAAGTAAAGGTGTTTTAATCAAATAAATAATAATTATTATAGAGGCCATGCCATAGTTATGCTTCTCGCTCATAAAACTTTAAACATAGATAATATTTTCGATCCATCATCCAAAAACAATATTCACTCAGGATATAATGCCTCAGAAGAGTTTTGTAAACATAAATATACATGAGCAACATGCGTGGTTAGAAGTAGAAACGTAGGTAGAGTACTTACTCTCCAACACTGCTAAAGACAAACCCAACGATGAGTTGTCCCGCCACTATGACCATCAGAACGAGGCCCAGGAACAATCCTTTGTTTGAGGCGTGGCAGTCTGCGTAGATCACCATGTTACTTGTGAAATCATTCTCTTCGTTGGCAGTTGGAATCCTAAAATTACATGTTTTTAGTAACATTTTGCAATACCTTTTTATTGAAGTCAAAGTACCTACCAAAGCAGCATGACAACAATTAGTACAAACCAACACCTAACCTTAAACACCTGATCTAAAACAAGATACAAATGGGGACTAGATGATTAGTCCAGTTGGCAGATTTTGTTATAAAATTTGTTTGTTAGTAAGTATTCTGGGGTATACTGGGGTAGGGACTGTAAGTGATCATTTAGACATGTCAGTTGTTGTTAGTATTTAATACTCGTAGCCCAGTTAGTACGTAAGCGTCATTTTAATTCCGTCGCAGCTATCCTTATCGTCTGACTCAGGCATTTGCATCGTATGAGACGATGTTAACGATAATAATATTACATTATTATTTATACGGCATGAGTCGCGGTGGTGGATACCAATAACCGTCTTCGTTAAGCCTTGAAGATTACCAAGTGCTCCCAGGAACATAGTAAGTGGATATTTTGACTCTGTACGCTGTGGACGCTGAATTGTAGATGAAACGTGTCACGTGGTAAAGGTAAATCTATTCCAAAAATAACTTACTTGCATACGGTCGTATTGTCTTCCAAGCTAGATGATTCGTCCGAGTTCATATTGTCTTCGTTGTCGCATTGCCCAATGTGACTCCATATTATGTAGTAGAAAGCAACTGGAGAAATTAAACAGTATTTACTTTTGGTGATACAAAAATTAAAACATGTTTTGTTTGTTTGTGTAACTACAAAATCCCCATTATACTACAGTTGCAGAATGTTTCGCTAATAAACTAAGAGGCTTAATAGATTTGCACTTCTTGTATTAGAAAGAATGTAATTATTCCTCTAATTACGCAAAATCTCGAAATTATTGTAATAAATAATCGCTAAAAGTTTAAGATAGATGACGTAAGATAAGTGAGGTCGTCATATACACAGTCATATCCCCTCAATAGGATGTCCTGTGTCGCGGGTGGCATGGACACCACAAATAACACATGACTGACACCCCCACACACAGTCAGCACAAAAATTTATCTATCACATAATGAATCTATTGAAACTATGAAATTAATTAATTACCAATAAGTATGTTGAATTCTACACTGAACGGATACAGATAAGGCGAAAAATCTTCCAAAATGGACTTTATTGTTGCTGATCCTTGGCAGTTTTCATTAAAGAGGTCTTTTACATCAAAAAATCGTTCATTTTTCAACTCAACGTCTTCTGAAATTGAAATTTTAAACATTAAGGTTGTCAGTGTTAGTAGCAGACAGACAGACAGATAGCAGCTGCAGAAAATAAATTATCAAATCCTCACGTTTGATTCCTTTCATAGCTAGGTATTACCATTAAGTAACGTTAAGAAAGAAAGCAATTCTTTCTCCGCAACTTAATTTTCTTCTTACTACAATTCTTACTTGAAAAGCTCACAAAAGTTACTAATGTAATCAAAGTTAACATTCATCTTATATTTTTATTTATGTGTTATCGATTGAATACCTGGCCATGATCCACTAAATTGATCTAATCAAAATCTACCATCCATCCGATATGAATCAACTTTAAAATCATACTACATATTATACGTCTATTGATAGGATATTCAGAGTCAGTTTTGTTCTGAACTTTATCATATTTCCAAATTATCGCATTGAAACAAAAACGTCGGAAATAGGGAAGTTCTAGTTCTATATGAACATATAAATTTTTAAGTACGAGTAAATAGATACCTGAAAAGTACGTTACGTCAGTCACGTTGACTTCAGTTCGGTTGTTTCCATATATGGAGTTGGCGTAGATAGTCAACGCAAGAATAGTTTCACGTACAATGGTGGACACCCAGAAACAGAGACTGCTACCAATCATGTGCATGAAGCCAAAGTGAGCCAGCCTCTGGAAAACAATATGATCTATTAACATTACAAGAATCCATAATTGATGGCAGAGGCTATAGAATAACCTATTCTAATAAGCAGGTACCTCCATGGTAACATTTCTACCGGATAGAAAGGTGACGATCCGGTTAAACTTTTTTAGAGGTAACCATCTTAATTCTCAATGATAGCAACACATCTGGAGCTGAATTATAAAGAACTCTCAGTCCTCATACGTTGACTTGAGGATTATGCTTAATTATTGTGGGTAAGCAGAATAATCAGAAAGACAACTTTTAAGAACATTAAGCATGCATATACTAAGGGTGCGTACAGATTATGTAACATGTTATATAACTTCTGTTTTATAACACGTCCACACTATTTAACATTGTTGTCTAACAATGAAACATGTCACAAGACCGTACACATTAAAATAAAATTGTAATATAACAGTGTTGTATAACAATTCAATGCGTGTCATTTCTTAAAATATAGCATATAATATTGTTGCACAAACTAATAACATGTTATATAACTTGTTTTTGTAACACATATTATCATCCACATTAAAAAAAACATGTTATTTAACTATTTTTTATAACATGTTTTGTTATATAGTCTGTACGCACCATTGTCAAAAGCTAACACAAGAACCTTTGAATCAATCATGTCATGTAAGAAACCTACATGTAAGAGAACTACAGTAACCCCGGTAGTGGGCCTTAAATAGGTAAAATAATTTACTTAATTGTTCTTACCTTAGCACGGAGAACTATGACGTTAGAATATTTAAAAATGAAGTAGAGTTGTATAAAGCAGTATATAGGATTCATGACGTCATGAACGACTTGGGGCAGTACGATGCATTCATCGTTCTCAATCTTTTCGTCTAAGTAGTAACTTATTTGCACCGTGATCATCAACACTGAATGAATAAGATGGCCTAGAGCGAAACCTGAAACCAATTTTAAGACAATTTAATTTATATAATTACAAATTATTATGCTACCAATAAATTAAACTATAATCATCTCTACCATATCGGCTAACATTTACTTGATTTTTTTTAAACAAATGTTTTTTTTATGGAATTAAGATAGCAAACGAGCATGCAGCACCACCTTCCGCTGCCGCCCATGACAACTGTGACCGACCCAGAACTAGGCTCAATGAGTCTCGTTCTAATTCGGTCATAGATGCGTTGCTACCCCTGAGGACTGAGATGGTCGCCTCTAAAAAAGTGTAACCGGCTCCACACCTTCCTATCCGGAACACAATTGTTCTTGAAAGCAATTTTTACACGGTAGGAATGGTACTAAGTACCGTGGCGGGCGGTGGTACTTCCCCGGGTGAGCTCTAGGCCCTACCTACCACCTGGTTTTTATATTAAATGGCTCACGAGTTTAAATATTTCTAGTTTTTGTCCACGGTTTCGCACGTGTAAAGACAAATAACGTTAAAATATCCGTGAAAATTTTACGCGCCATTGTGCTAAATATCAATTAAAAATATAAGTTGAGGTGAGAGTACCGAGTACTCACCCGAAGCGCCTAGTTTGAGGTAGAAACTACCCGAATGTCTTCCATGAGTGAAGCAGTAGTCGTGAGTCAATGGAGTGAGTAGGGCCGGCGGAACACCGGGCGCTTTATACATCTCTGGTGTTCGTTCGCCAGATACATTGGTTGACATTTCTTCCTAAAATAAAACTTACAATTAAGTCTTATTATCTTCACTATTACGTAGGTATACAACTAACGTCGGGAGTGGGAATGGATGCGGGTTCGACTCCCGGCCAGAATAATTTTATACGTTAGATAAAATATGCAAGTTTACGGTGGGCGTATTACGTATCTATGTTCATGTAATGCATGTCAGAGAGCATCCTAGGATGGTTATAAGTTAATAAAAGTGAATATTATTTCAGAAAACATAATGAATATTTACTTACCTCCTGCTTTCTAAAATATTCTGAAATATTTTCTTCGTGCAATCCTCTTAATTTTTGATTTTTCAGCGCTGTCGATTTGTACCGGGTTAGATCGATGACCAAAAATATTTGATAAATCAATCCAATAACAGTAAGTGCAATATTGTATATCTGCAAAATAAAAACCATGTAAAGTATGAGCGTTATAAGTCATAATTCTGTAAAAGAACTTCATTTGAAGAAACAATCGTATTGTTCGTACCGGAGCTATGGCGGGTTCCACCAATGAATCTGCGAGGTAAATGATCACACCAACAGTGACTATAAGTACTGCATACATTATGCTCAACACTATCGTGAGATGTTGCCTGAAATAATAAAAGGAACTGTCAAAACCATGGAATTTCGGCCAAAGTATACAAATAATAATTACAATACAACACTAAGTGTATTGTCAGAAAACAAAAGAATAAAGTTGTTGTTTTCCAGCTAAAAATAATTATCAAGGATTTCGTTCAACAAAAATTTTAATGATTTTGAGCACTGTGACAAAATTATCTGTAATATGCAAATTCACTTGAGTTAAGGCCGTTTTATACCTATACCTAATAAAAAGAACTAATTTCATATTTTGCTAGTCGTATAATTGATTAGATTATGAACACCGACTTATATTCTCCGAACGTACACCCTTACTTAGGTGAAACTATGTGAAATGTTGCACTGATGCTATCATTTAAAAGTTGTGAAGATATCAGAGAATTAGTGGTCTTCTCAGTTGGAAGTTTAGTTCAGTTTTAGTTCTCTCTTTAGTTGCAAGGAAGGAAAATAAAAAAAGTCGCATTACTTATGCAAGAAGTTTGTTTTACTATTTTTTGTTATGAGTTACGATATAAATGAATACCTATCTCCAGACTTGGGGCACTGTGATATTTTACAACTTATCCTATTAGGTAGTATAAACGTTTAAATGAGGGAATAAATAATTATTCTCTCCCACTCTGGGTTTAAGTTCCTGTGTGTACCTTTTGCTTTTTGACCAACGTGTGTATTATGAATTATTACAAGAATTTGCTACGGTGTAGGATGTCATCATCTGTATACGTACAAGTTCTCTATTCTATTGTTAAATGCATGTGAAATCTATAATTTCATCCGCAAGATACGTAATAGCTTGCCTCGACAAACACATTGTCAAACAAGTCCTTCTGTAGATTCATCATGGTTGTTAGTAATAGGTAATATTAATTTATTACCAGTTGAGTTAAATGAGTAATAAGTACCTCTACACATTCATAGCCCATACTAGGATTCCCTATGTCGTGGGTGCTATGTACATATAACCTAAAACGGAAATTAAAACTCATTCAAATTTCCGCCTCGCTGGGAATCGAACCCAGGACCCATGGACGCAGCGATCTGGCGTGTAATTTGGGTCGTCGAAAGTGAGAATGTTCATAATAGAAGTTTATGCCCCCCGTTGTTGACATACAGTTGTTGTGAACCTCATCATCGTAAATCCATCGCATAGAGATAGGAATATACTTAGATAGAGACGCCCTAATCCTTAACCTCATATGAAATTAGCTGGTTGACGTTGTAGCAGGCCGGCCATTTAATGTACATGACATCTTGTGTCAAAAAAAATAGTAAATAAACCCAAAACTATAAAATAATTATATTAAAATAGGCATTGATAGGAGGTGTTGTGGTGTCTTTTAAGCAAAACAAAAACATTAAAACATAATGAGGTGTGGTATACTACAATGCGGAGCCAGGAAAAATAAATTACACCCAAAATTAACTTTACACAAGTGAGTATCAGTTTTCGTTGTTTGTTGAATATCTGAATGATATTTATATATTGTTTTTGCTACATGAAGATCTGTGCGAGGATTACGTAGGCCTGTTAATGTTTTGTTGGGTTTTTACATCATTATTTTATATATTTGAGTAGCCTGAAGGTAGCCTGTTTGTTTACATTTCAATGACACTTAGGGTAGAAAGTGTTAAAATATCGATATTCGATATATCGATAATTTAAAATGACGCTGAAGAAAGTTGAAATAATAATTGTTTTTATTCAATAGATTACCTTCAAATAAATCGTTAAAAAAGAAGTGGCTAGAAATAATTGGGCCAGAAAACATAAACCCTGGCCTTAAAAATTTGTTTGTGTGCTCATTACATTTTGTTGAAGCAAGTTTCAACAGAACTCTTAATGTGGTAAGGTTACACGACGGCGCTGTTCCTTCTATTTTGGTGAGCTTTTCTCACTTTTTATAGAACAAGAGAGTCTAACACAAGTTTAAAATTAGGTCTGTATGTTATTTAATTGAACTAAATTAATAGAGTAGAAGAACCCTAAACTGAGGGGTAGTTGGCCACCGCGGCATCGTTTAATAATTGAACACTTGAAATTTCAATGTTAAAAGCTTATCTCAAAGAATTCGCTAGTTAGCGATACGATCGATTTTTGTGCCCAATTAATAAATATGCTGTAATACTTTTATTTGTATTTTTGTAATTATGCTGTACATTATAATAATATAGCCTTTTCTGTACATGGCAAATATATTTAAGAACCCAAAGAAACACAAAAGAATGTTTTTTTTTAATTTTGTCTGTTTATCTATAATAATAATAATAATTCTTTATTAATTTAAAACTGTTTTACAATTTTATTTTGTGAATCCTCTGGCCCTTAAACAAATAAATTAAAATTTGTGTACATAGATACATGTTTTTTATTTACATTTCGGTCCCATTTACACAATATTAATGCACTAAGGGTTATAACACAATCATGGGTGATCAGAAGAAAATTGTCAGTCATATCACACAGCAGTACTATCTTCACTCTTATCTTTTATTGAATAAACTCTAAAATTAAGTTCATCGTAGTGCTATATAGTAGTATATGACTTATTTATTTATGTTAGTATGTATCGCGATTTTTCTGGATTCAGCGGGTACATTCAGAATCAGTAAAAGTGGCATTGTTTAGGAGTAGGCGGACTGGTTAATGGAAGGATTGATTTTTATATTGGATATAAAACTTAACATAACTTCAAGCCTGTATATACCTAGTTATATACAATACAGCCAAAAAGAGATATAAGTATTTTACTGTTGATGGTTAAACTTCGGTTATGGAACTTTATTTTGATAATTTTACATTATGCATATAATAAATAAAGGCCTTAACTACCTAAAGTTCCTCACTGGAACAAGACAAATAGTTTGGCGGCTGTGTTAAGCAAGAGAGTGGTACCTAATTAACTGGCAGAGTTTAAAATACTATCGCTGAGATCGTCTAAAAAGGGGGATCAGTCGTTGTGTCCTCGTTTGTTGTTCAGCAGATCATCATGATAGCTGGTTTTTACAAAATATTTTTGGTTGACATGACATGACAAGTTCATCGCAGTAGGTATCAAAATTAATATTGCTGAGAACACGAACGAAATGTATTATTGTTGTTATATCGTAAGTCATTAAACAAAATATCGATAGTGTTTCCGTCCACGTAGTGCGCACAACACTAGTAGAATCGGCCATATCTTGTTTCGCTAAAATTTTGACAGGCATTGTCAGGCTCGCTATTTTTGCTTTAGTGTCTAATCCATAGTCCTTATATCAATCAATGATCCATCGTCACTCACGTACGTCAAAGATTCTCTTTGACATCAGTGATGTATGTACAGTCCGCCCAACTTAACTCTGAAATGGCAAAAATTGGAACTAACGAAAAGTCATTCATAAGTATAGTAAACCCAACTTAAGACTGAAACGAAAGAGGCGCTGTCGGACGCATTTGACATTCATTTGACCAATCATTGCACACTAGTAACGGACAGATGAATGAACACAACGTACTTATGAATGACTTTTCATTAGTTCCAATTTTTGCCATTTCAGAGTTAAGTTGGGCGGACTGTACGTTGTGTTCATTCATCTGTCAGTTACTAGTGTGCAATGATTGGTCAAATGAATGTCAAATGCGTCCGACAGCGCCTCTTTCGTTTCAGTTGGGTTTACTATAAGTACCTACGAATGACTGACGTCGGTTCTCAGTGCATTCAGCACTTGAATTGTGTACTAGTCTTTTGTAGGTAAACCCGCGAAAGTGAATGGTTGGGTTACCAATAGGCATTTCTGCTTTTAAAATTAGATATCTACTGAATTATTTTTTCTGACGTAAGTGCGCAAGTGATAGCATAATATTTTTTTTACTGTAGGCTGCTAATCGTATAAAAATTGTGTCAGCGGGACAACCGTCGCGGCGTTGTTTGTGATTTTATAGATATAACGCAGTAAAACGATGTATAAAAAGTAATAAATGACACAGCTACATATTTATTATTTATTTAACGCTTTATTGCTTGTACACCAAAAACAAAATACACATTCAAAAGTACACGAAAGAAACACAAACAATGGGCGGCCTTATCGCTTTAAAGCGATTTCTTCCAGGCAACCCAAAAGAGGATCAGGACACCATTAAAAGTAAACAGGTATAGGCGTACATGATGTATATAAAAACGAAGTATAATCAAATAACAAACATACACACACACAATTGACACAGAAAATCAGACGATCAAAAGACGAGCGAAGGAAAGGAAGGAAAAAGTAACAGAGGTAAGTTAGGAAAGAAGATAGTGATTCTTAAGGGATTTTTTAAAGGAAAATAGGTTGTCGGCTATTCTTACAGCTTGTGGGAGCGCATTCCAAAGGCGAATGGCAGTCAGCGTGAAGGATTTATGATAGAAAGAGGAAGTGTGAGAAGGAGTGAGTAGAGTAAGAGTGTTTGAGGAGCGAAGTAAATGATTGTGGGATAAATAACAGAATTCAAAGTTATTACGAAGATACGAAGGAGCTGACGGATTAAACAGCACCGAGTACAGAGCAGAAAGAATATGAACATTCCGGCGAAGGCGGATAGGGAGCCACTTGAGTTTAGAGCGAAATTCGGAAACATGATCATATTTACGAAGTCCAAATATGAATCTGATACATACATTTTGGAGACGCTCAAGTTTATTAAGTTGCTCCTCATTTAGGTCGAGATAACAGATATCGGCATAGTCAAGAATCGGGAGGAGTAAGGAAGTAGCAAGAGTAATTCTAGTGGCCATAGGAAGAAAATTTCTGAGCCTAAGCTGCCAATCGCAGCAAACAACTTCCTACTGACGTCATTAATTTGTGGCGTCCAAGATAAACTAGAGTCCATAAGAATTCCCAGGTTTTTTACAACTTTGGAGTAAGGAATTTGGACTCCACCAAAAAATATCGATGGCAGTACTGACCAATCGATTTTCGAGATAAGTCGCGAACTACCTATGACAATTGCTTGCGTTTTTTTAGGGTTTATCTTGAGACCGAAAGATTGAGCCCACAAAGCAATTTTATCGAGATTAGAGTTCAAATCTGAAACCGCCTTAGATAGATCCTCAAGTGATCCTTGTGTATAGATTTGTAAATCGTCTGCATATAAGTGGAAGGACGAAGTAAGTATAGAACAAATCGAATTGATGAAAATGGCAAAGAGAAGAGGAGACAACACGCCACCTTGCGGTACGCCGGCAGACAATGTAGACCATGTGGAAGATACATCTTGAACCATAACACGTTGTCGGCGTCCATGCAAGTAACTATGAAACCAATCAATAGCGGTCGGAGATATGTTAAGAGACCGCAGTATCCCCACAAGAATATCGTGGTTAACACAATTGAAGGCATTGCTAAAGTCTAGCAATGCCAGCACAGTGAGTTGTTGATTTTCCATGCCATATCGAATGTCGTCGGTAACTTTAAGTAAAGCAGTTGTTGTGCTGTGACCTCGCCGAAAGCCTGATTGAAAAGGATTCAGTAGGTTGTGGAAATGTAGGAAGGAAGTTAATTGTATTTGGACAAGGCGTTCTAGGATTTTAGACAAGAAAGGAAGTATGGATATTGGGCGGTAGTCAGAAGGAGAGGATGGTTTAGAACTTTTAGGTAAAGGAATAATTTGGGCTTCTTTCCAAGAGGAGGGGAATGAACCAGAGGAGATGGAAAAATTAAGAATTATAATAATAATAATAATAATAACGTTTATTTTGCTCTCAAGAAGGTCTTATGTACTAGGCTATTACTAGGCTTATTTACTAGAATAATACAGTAACCTTAGTGAGAGCCTGGTGCCTGTTGTAGGCTTTTTCAAGCCTGTGATACAAGTCACCAGTGCCCTCCCACGGACAGATTATAATTGTGTTATAAGTACCTAGAGTTTAGTCCAATGCAACATAGACAAATGAGCTAATCTTATTCTATTCTAACTTATTTCGATTACATCTATTTAATACAAACAAATAAATTTGTTGTTAACAAAATTAAATGTATTAGGTATGAATGTGATTTTATGTATGTTGCTTGTTTACAAGTGTATGCGTGTGTGCATTTATGTATGGCTTTTACGTGGATGTTTCGTGTGTAATTGTTTACGTGTTTGTTTGTGTTTGTGTACGCGTGTTATTATGTGTGTGCGTAAGTGTGTTAGTGCGTTACTGTGTGTGCGTCTTATTATAGCAGAAAGGTTAATTAGGAAAATTCAGTGTTAATAACTAAGGAAATCATTTAAGGATTAGAAGAAGGTTCTCTGTTTCTATGTAGGTGAGGGTTTTTAGGTAGTTTAAAACCTTAATTTTGCATGAGCGTTTGTTAAGGGGATAAATGTTTAGGTTTTTATTTATTTTGTTATATAGGTAGTTGCCTAAGTGATCAAAGAATTTATGAGAAAGCGATATGTTATATGATTTTATATTGCATATAGTTTTGTTCCTTCTCTTGTGGCTAATGAGAGCAGGGTCGTATCGAAGTTGGGAATGTTTTCTGAGAATAACCTGGAGGATGAAGGATTGCCGTACAGTGAGCACTTCCCATCGCTTGTACAGGTCTGTAGTGGGATGGCGAAAGGCGAGTCCAGCTCCTACTTTTAGAACAGCCCGTTGAGCTCGTTCTAGTACGAGTAGATATGACTTCGAGCAATGAGGTAATAGTGGACATACATCCCTATTAAACTTTTTCAATGCATTTAATTATAATTCTCTACTACATCTTTATCTATGTATTCACCAACGTGATAATAAAACGCAGAAAATACTAAGAAATAGTGATACATGAGAAAGATAGGTACAATGTTCTTGTTTATTGAGTGTAGATAGATATAATTATTTTTATTGAAATTTTCCTAGAAATATTCACAATTATGTCATGACTAACGTACTCTAGATGATTTTCGTTCATACATAAAAAGACCCTATAACATAATTTACTTACCAAGTTAATCGAACATTGTCTTCAGGGCTGGTAGGCGGCGGGGCTTGGGTCTCAATTGAACGGAAAGATTGGGCATCCACTGTGGCCTCTGATCGTTTGCGAGGAGTTCCACTCCGGAGATCACTATAAGATGCGTATTTGCCTGTAAATTAAAATATGGTTGACAGGTGATGGTAAAATTTCTATATGTACGCTCTAGGCTCACTGCCTATAATATACTCGTATTATCTAATACGTTATTAATGAGGTGAAACAAACCAACAATGATAACATCTGCAGACTTTTGCAATCATCATTCTTATTAACATCGTCTACTGCAATTAAAAATTGGATAATATTGGACAATTTGAAAGCATGTTTCATTTTATGATAATACTTAATTTTCTTTACGATTACGTGAAGAGATCTCAAAGAAAGATAAGATAACAATTGGACAATCAGATCTGATAATCCTTGCATATTGTTTATTTATTAATATTTTGGTGATTTTAAAGTAAAATATTTTGAATCAAATAATGGGGCGTTTGAATTTATACATGGTAGAGATAATTTCATATTGAAAATTCAGTTCAAAATATTAATCAGTTTATTATTTTATTAACACAAGCATTGTTATCGTTGACTGACAATTTAACGATTAGGAAACGTGAAACTCCTAATGAACAACGCATAGTATATAATAATAATAATAACGCTACACACTCATAGCCCCACACTAGGATTCCCTGTGTCGTGGGTGCCATGAACAACACACAAGACAAGGACACACACCCAGGCCGAGAACGGAAATTTAAATCCATCATTCAAATTTCCGCCTCGCTGGGAATCGAACCCAGGATCCTCGGAAGAGCGATCCGGCGTGTTAACCATTGCGCCATCCGGGTCGTCAAATATACGAGTACATGCGTATGCATTATTATGCATGGTCGTCAAGTATGCATAGATACTAATAAAATTTAATGGAATTGTTTCCAATAATATTATCTTTTGATAAAAGTCACTCACTTGGTGATTTGATATCTCCATTTCTGGGATTTCCGTTGTAGAACAGTGGGCTGGGGCTAGCTGTTTGAGAATAAATGTGTAATAATATTTGTTTACATCTTTCTTGATAAATATGAATAAATATTAAATACATAACACTACATACTCTTAACCCTACACTAGGATTTCTTGTGTCGTGGGTGCCATGGACAACACTCAGACACATCCTGACAAAGAACGGAAATTTAAGCTAATCATTCAAAATTCCGCCTCGCTGGGAATGGAACTCAGGACCCTTCCAACGGTGATCTGGCGTGGTAACCATTGTGCCACACGGTAGGTACATATAATGTATCTATATTCATTATAAGAATACTAAATAAAATCAAATTATCATTCGAAAACAAACAAATTATTAAATAGTTACTTACTTAGTGATTTAACATCTCCATTTCTGGGGTTTCCGTTATAGAAAAACGGACTGGGGGTACCTATGAGTCAATAAAAGTATATAAATTAGTATGTATTTATAAGTAGGTATATTTTACATATCTTCTTAAATAAAATGACATTCTCAAAGTAGCAAACTCTACTTGGTACCTACCTACCTGGTATTCTAATATCTCCGTTTCTGACATTTCCGTTATAATACGGTGGACTGGGGCTACCTGTTTAACAATTTATTGATAATTATTATATATTAAAAAAATCATTATAAATGAACACTTTTACATTGTGTTAGGCGCATTATACAATACCTATTGTTGCTAGTGACAAGTACATCTTTGCATTGATCATAATATAAATATTGTTTATACTTCAAAATAATGTACTATAGTAGATTGTATAACAAGGGTGCAAAGTAACGTCGCCCGAGCCAAAAATATACTTGCACCCGAGTGATACACTCTACTTTTCATCACCCACTATGAGAAAATAATATATATATGTATATAATATTAAATAATAGAAAATAATACGTAAAAATGCACGATAACTTAATTTTAATTTGAAAACGAAATCTTAATTTGATTTCTTTTTTATTATTCAGCTGGCGGGGCCCTCGCGTCGTACCAGACATTCTTTATTCAAACAATATTTGCGTTCGATTTCTTTAGCGCAAAATACTAAAATGTTCTAAATTCAAAATAGGACGGAAAAGATCTAGCCGGCAGGAAAAGTTGTATGAAAATTCATTCCCGCCCGCTGAATAGAAAACAGCAACTTTGGAACCCCGTAAGTCCGAATCAAGTCGTCTTTTTCGAATAGGTGTGATGAAAAATACATTATTGCATAATCCAAATAGCATTACTTTTTTATTTTATCTGTTTTTGCTTAAAATTTGGGTGCTTCTAAAAGTTAAAACATAATTACCAAAAACACTGGACGGAGAAAAATCATCATCTCTATTGATTGCCAATTTCGAGAGCCGGTCTGTGGGATCCTGAAAAGTAAAAAAATCTTCATTTCACACAAATTTTGATTGCGCACAATTTAAGGCCGTTGACCGCTTTTGCAGTTATGTGGCGAAAACAAAGATAAAAGTTCGGTGGGACATCCCGCGCCGTATGAAACCGGATTAATAACTTCATTAGTTGTTTGTTTCTCTCGATCGACACCAACTGTATTTCACAATAATCCCATTAAAGGACTTGTGTTCCATTCCAACGAATTTTTGAACCGCAGATTTTAGCCAGTCATAGAATATGTGACTTGCGCTATGAAGTGCTTTTGATTGTCATTTTTAACCACCGCGGCACCGATGCAAAAAGACGCGTGTTACAAGTTGGAAGTGGTTGGGTCTTTGTGTGTCTGTCTGTAGCATCGTAGTTTCTAAACGAATGGGCCAATTATGACGCGAATTTTTTATGAGGGAAGCTGAAATGATCCAGATGGTTCATAGCTATAATTTATTCAAATCTGTCCAGGAGTTTGATGATCAACAGGTCATAAAAATTTGGTTAGTCGGATAATTTTAAATCTTAAATTTATTAATTATACCACCTCCTCGTCATATTAAATAAGTAAGTAGTGATAAATATGAACCTAATATATTTTAACTAAAATGTCTGTTAGGATAAGTATACATAGTATTTTGTTTTTGTTTTGGAACTAACTTTTATTGATACGACTTTTCCTTCGTTATCCTCAAAAAAGCAATGATTAGGATAGGTATACTCTATTAGGATAGGTATACACTACTGTATACCCCGTAGTCTTTCTTTCAAACGAAGCTAAGAACCACTGGGGGTTAAAAATCTGGCCAAGTGCCACCTGCGGACTACTGTAGTTGACACGATAATTATCATCCTTGGTCGATTTTATCTTATTTTAGCTTTTAGTTTTGTTTTTAAGTTCTTCATTGTTACCTAATATTTTCTACAATTCAGTGTTAGTATTATCTGTTCTTGCAATACCGTTATGATTTATTTAACTTATCCTTATTTTACAATTTTAGCTATTATGCCCAAATTATAATACATGTTGCAAAAACAAATAAATGTGACTAACAATTGATGGGCACACGTAATCAAATTAAAGTGTCATAAACATTCACATGATCATAATTTGATTAATGTTACCTATCGCTATTTATGCAGGTAATATTTTATATATTAAGTATAAGTCTTTGGATGAAATGCCATACTGAAATGTTTTTCTTAGCCAAAATATTTTTTAACTAGAGAACCGCCCGCGCTTCGCTTCGGGACCCGTAGGTAACACCCGCGTAGGTCCCGCTCCCGTAGGAATTTAGGCTAAAAAGTAGCCTACTACTCGCTCTCTTCACTCCACCCTGTCTGAGGTGTGTGGAGCCCTCGGGACAGTTAGTTCCCCTTTGGGCATGTCTCTCGCGTCCCGTTAAAACGGGCCAGTCCTTGGGTTGGGCCCTAAGGCCCTTGGTTGTCCATCTGTGGTTAACCAATAGGTCAAGTCCGGTGAGTGGTGACCTTTTTACAGGCCACAGAGTCTTAAACGGGATGGGGTTCATCTTCGCGCCGCCCAGGCGATCGAGCCCCTACCGGGTGAATCCCGCTGGTGGGAAGCCCAGCAGGAGCCGATCAGCGTCGGGCGACGACTTACGAAGCCCCAGTATCAGTAGTCAGTGCTAGGCCCGTCCCGCGCAACCAGCAAGTCGCGCGGGAAGGCCCAGCGGTCCGGTGGACGGGTGTGGAGCGGCGCCAGGTCCTGCAGATGCGGGAACCGCGACGCGTCGACACGCCCGAACATGTTGCGTGCCAATCGCTCGATGAAGTCGTCCAGGCTCTCGACTCGAAGGTCCCTCTGGATGACGGCGTTCCTGACGTACCTCGGCGCACCAGTCAGCCGGCGGAGCGCAATCGCCTGAACTGCGCGCATCCTCTTGCGCTGCGGTTCGCTGGCGAGCGCGTACCACGCCGTTGCCGCGTACGTGAGGCGGGGTCTGATGTAGGTCTTGTAGACCCCGAGCTTCAGTCCGAGAGGGAGGCTCGAGGAGAGCACTGGTTTCTGCCATCGCACTTCTGGAATTCGCGACGGCTTTCGTAACCTGTGGCTTCATCGAGAGTCTTCCGTCGATTTTGCCCAAGTATTTGGGCTGTGGGGCCCATTGGATATCTTGTCCATGAAGCTCCAGAGTAGGGTCCCGCCTGTTGAGGTATCCTCTTATGTTCACAGCCGGCGTCTTCCCGACATTCACCGACAGTCTCCACGCGGCGAGCCATTCGGGGAGGGCATCAAGCGCACGCTGCATCTTGACAATGGCGTGGGTTCTATTCAGCGACGTGGTGATGTACGCCACGTCATCGGCATACAGGGCAAGCGACGCCCCCCTGCCGCCGGGATGTCGTCGGTGTAGCAGGCGTAGCAGACCGGGGACAGGCAACTCCCTTGCGGGACGCCGGCTGCGATCGGACGCTCGGTGGATTCGGCGTCTTCAACCACTACTCTGAAGCTTCTATTTTCGAGGAAACTGAAGATCATCTTAACGGCACTCCGGGGCGCCGACGGCTGCGAGATCTTGTAGAGAAAGCCGTCGTGCCAAACACGGTCGAACGCCTTTTCCATGTCGAGGAATACTGCACACACGCGTTCTCTCTTATTCAGAGCCGCGGTAACGGTGTGCAACACACTCGACAGTGTAGCCGTGCGTTCAGCGGCATCAAAAAGTAGCCTTCCACTTCTGTTGGCAGCTAGGCTATTCCACCCCGGATGCTTGCAGTTCCAGTCGCCCGCGCCCACCACCGGTGTCGGCGAGTCCAGCAACTTGCGGACATCAGCCAACAGGATAGTGCCAGCGGGCGGGCGGTACACTGAACACAGCCGGAGCGGGGAGTTCTCGAGGCAGAGCTAAAGTAGCCTATTACTTTTGCCTATGACTTAAGTAAATTACATGTAGTATTTGATAGCGTAATTCAGAACTTGCAAATGAATTTTGTTAACGCCATCTATTGGCAACTCCGAAAATAAATATCTAGTAACTAACAAAACATCGATCTTCCCATGGGAATGGGATGTTTTTCCGCGGTAAAAAGTAGCCTACGTCACTCTCCACCCTCCTAACTATCCCCACACACATAAACCTTACCATATAATAGCTTTGTTGCGACGTGAAAGCGTCACAAACAAACAAACAAACAAACAAACAAACAAACATACTTTCACATTTATAATATTAGTAAGGATTAATGTAGTCCACAAATTATGACTGTTGTTATGTGGTTGGACATTGACATTGATAACATCAAAGGTATAACATCAAAGGTAGCACCTTTGATGATATAATGTCTAGATTGCGCGTCGCCCTACAATGAAAACAAAAAAAACAAGGCAACATTATCAAGCATGTGTGCGTGCAGGCGATGTTTTACACGTTCGTCTATTGTCTATGTGTGCGTGATCAATGATATATTTGCGCGGATTCGATGTTCCATCTAGACATTAGATCATCAAAGGGTATCACCGATGCCGTAGCATTCAAACAAATAAGAAGAAACCAAAATCATCGAATAGATCACAATGATACAAAAGTTGGTTCGTTTAATATGTAGGCACAACCAAAAACTATAGAGATAATAATAACAATAGCAGAAAATCTTTGATACACTAAGTAAAAAACACTACGTTCGCATTAGAAATAATTTCATTTTTTGCACGCCACACAAATGCCAGCTTTTCACCCTGGTGATTAAGGTACATTGCAGATTGATTGCGAAAATTTAAAACGCCGTAAGTTATTTTGCTTACAAGCTAAGTTAAATTGGGAACACAGGTACTTACCTAATTTTGTTTTAGCGGGGAGCCGCAATTCCATATTCTTGGCTACTCAGGTATGTAGGTATTAAAAAAGATGTCTAGCAACCGTAACAATTTTAAATACTGGAAACCAAAATAGGTTGGAATAATATCATACATAAAATGATTTTGTAAGTGCGAAAGAAGAGTTAACTATTGATAGTAATCATGAACCAAACTTATTTATGTATCTATAATAATATAAAGCGGAAGAGTTTGTTTGTTTGAACATGCTAATCTCAGGAACCATTGGTTCGAATTAAAAATATATTTTAGTGTTAAATAATCCATTTATTGGAGCAACAAAATTCCTGAAGCGAAGCGAGGGTATCTACTTAATAATATATTTTGCAGGACGACGTCTGCGGGGACAGCTAGTTAATATATATTTTTCTTTATTTTCATAAAAGAAAGAACTTGATTAGGCCACATACTACGAGTAAAAAAATCTATTAAATAATCAAACCATCAATTCAAAAGTGGTGGTCGCATACTAGTCAGAATATAAAAAATAAAGAGATTTTCATTAGGTGAGGCATTGGGGCGGCACGTTATGTCCGCAGACGATATTTACAGGGTGTTGGGGGTGCGGTGAGAGGGTGGGAGGGGTGTGGAGGCTCGCGGGCGGCGAGGCTCAAAAGCTTTACAGTCGGTTGCGCGAGAGTGACCCGCCTCACAAACACGGCCGGTGTGATGGAAGTGTGCCCTTTACAAAGTTTTTTTTCACAACACATCTCTTGATCGCTTTATCAATATGAAATACCTTTTTTAAGCGATTGACTCGACATTACTGTTGTGGTTTAATTGGCTTCATCGATTCTCTTACTAATTGGATGTTATGACGTCCGGCGCGGTGTAGAAAAAGGCAAAATGCATAATCTGAATGTAAAAATATTATTATTAATCTATGGCAACTTTGAAAGGACATTAAAACTTGATTGATTAAAAATTTTAAATTTTACTTAAATACAGGTAATTCCATTGCTGGCACATTAATGGGCCACTAATATACACTGGTTTATCCTGATAACTGAGGAGGATCTACCTTTACCACCACGCTGCTCCAGTGCGGATTAGTAGAGATTGACCAACTAAGCTAAACGTAAATATTAATAACAGCTTATAATACATAATAAGGGTAGTCAATACAGAAAGATAATAAATTCACGTGATTTTATCACATTGTCCTGACTTGCTTCAAATTTTTGCGTCAGATATAATAAAATCAATCAATCATATTAATATTAATACGCGATTAAATTCAAAGAAGATAATAATAAGTGATGAAAGTATATTGATAATACTTTGTATCAACAATTTATAAACATTAGTTGGTACGATGCTTGATTCAATTTTATTGAAGTTTAAAACCTTAATCTAAAGTTTTTAAAAACTTTTGACTTACCTAAGTGCAAAACAAATATTAATAAAACATTTCAATGAATGTTTTTCTTGGTTGTTTTTCTTTACATACTTATACTTTATCATGTTAAACTTGCGAACAACTTTTGGTTGTCTCCTTATTTTTTAATACTCTACTTAAGAAAGAAAAACATTCGTAATGACAATAATTTTAAATTACAGTGCATGAAAAAATCGTAGTTTTTGCGTTGGTTCTAATTCAAATTCTGTAGCTGATATAAATTAATTCACCTACTGTGTGAGTAAACTGGAATTATTTATTTATTTGTATAGAAGTGTTCTGTTTATAGGTTTATCCATGTAACGCTCTCGGAAAAATCATTACAACTCACTGAGCCCATGTACCTACACGAATTGGTTGTTTAAACTACGGACGCCGCTTAAAATAAATTTGCCTTCAAAGCAACGCAAAATATATTTTCGTATATTTTACTGAAAAATAAAATTTGTTTGTTTTTATTCACACATAATATTAATTTTTACCGGACACATAAATTGATTACAATTTAATTAAGTATATCGAGGAAATCTTTTTTACAGCATGTTGAAGCATTTTTTTATTACGAAAATCAAAATAGTCCCGTAGAACAATACAACACAGATCTGTCATTAGAATAACTTCCTCTTGCTGAGTCCCGGAACGTATAGACATGGTTTACAAGATGGTCTA
This sequence comes from Hesperia comma, assembly GCA_905404135.1. Taxonomy (NCBI): domain Eukaryota; kingdom Metazoa; phylum Arthropoda; class Insecta; order Lepidoptera; family Hesperiidae; genus Hesperia; species Hesperia comma. Next base: position 7,352,698 of record FR990020.1, read on the forward strand.
TATTCCCTCTCTACACTCTTGACTGGTTGGCAACAAGCCGCTCTTTACGTATGAAACTTTATAAGAGGTTCATATTGCACTATTTTAACCCTGCTTATACCTGTTTATCATAATTTTATGATGATACATCTATCATATTTTGAAACGTAAATAATACATTAAAATCAATGTTCTAGGAATTTGTTTTCAGGGATCAACGTAGATTATGCTGATAACTAATCATAATTAATTAAAATTTAAGATTAAAATATGACATCAAACTTAATTATGTATTTATTATCTGTTCAAGAAATAAACAGGACATGCAATACAAGATCACGTGAATATTCATACACAAAGAAATATGAACACCTTATCGAAATACTTCGTTACTGTTAATTAATTTATAACTTCACAACTAACCAGTGAAGCAATATATAAAAACCCTAACAATGTGTTGAATAAGTTTTTAAAACTAAATGAAAATATTCAATGCATCAAATACATCATTTTAAAAATGTTAAGGTATATTTTTACCAGTTTCCTTAGATAAGGATATTATGCTTGTACCCGTAAATGGGGGAGTGACCTGTAATCCTTCCGCTAATGCTTGGTATTTAAAACTATTGCGGACATACTATATAATATATAATTATAATCATAAGCCAATCATGTCAATGTCTTTAATCCTATAATCCTGATAAGCGTTAAACGAATAAATCAGTTAGTTATGTTATCCTTAATATTTTCCAATAGCAATAAACATTCATATTAATCCTTCCATACTAGAAAATACTAAGTTGGGTATTAAAATTTAACAAGTAAAATCTCAGTTTGGATAAAAGGTTTTTGAGATAAGATTATTGCAATTTAAATTAAACATTTTTAAATCCATCCGAGTTGTACCTAGTTATTGAATATTTTCAGTACTTACCTACCTACGCGTTAACGGTCAGAGATTACAGTTGCATTAATGTACCTACCTACCCTTAACATTGTTGATTTATGCGGAGCAATTATTTTATAGAAAATCAAACTGAAAATGTTTAATGAGTAGGTGTTTACATTCTTCATAATTAAATTTTTAGCGAGCATACGAGCGACCGCAGTTGTAAGAGTCGCCCACAGATGTTAGGATCATTCAAGGCATTATCATTGTGATGTCATTGCCACCCAAGACTAAACAGAGAGGAAAGAAAAGTATCAGAATCTAATATAGAAAAACCTTGTTTTTGTAATGTGTAATCTTTATGACCAACATACCAACGAAACGTTCACTGGAATCTGACTTTAAATCATCTGGCCCTGTGTTATGATTTTGTCGACATCATCGACACACGTATTGTCTGTTTTAAAAATTCCACAAACGGATATTCCTGTTATTAATACTTAAATCATTGCGTTTGTGATGGCTTGGAAATAGCCAAAACTTTCAGTTTGTGTGTATAGTTAGTAGAGTTTTGATGTAAGATATACAAGTTAAGAAATACCATAACCAATACCGTATTAGTAGACATTTTAAATTTTATTAGCGCGAAGTACAGTACTTTTTTATGTAATTAAGGTAGCATACACTGTAACAGCAGCAGCACCAACTTTCCGCTGTCGCCCATAACAACTGTTAACAACCCAGTTAACAACCCTGTTAACAACCATAACAACCCAGAACAAGCCTCAATTGAGAGAATAGGATAGTTACCTACCCCAGTCACTCATTACTCTCCTAAAAGAGACTCTTTCTTTTTTGGTCACAGGCATTGGTACCCTTGAAGAAACATAGTCGCCTCTAAAAAAGTTTAACCAGCTCCACACATTTCCATCCAAAACACAATTGCTGTTAAAGCATTTTAACACATACTTACATTTCTATCAACGTTGGCTGCATACATGACGCTCCGCGGCGGGCGGCGGCGGGCGGCGCGGGTGGCGGTCGCAGTGGTCAGGCTGCCCGATGCTGGGCCGGGCTGGGACACCGTGCGCCGCCGTTCCGGGTAGTCGTCGACACTGGCATCTTGTAAAGACACGTTTAGCACCTAGTGACAACATATTGTTTATTTTTATCAACTTATTTATTTTAAACTACAGTTATGGGTTGCAATGATGATGATAGCTCTGATGACAAATAGAATAACGGGGTGTCCTACGTGAGCGACGAATACGACGCGAAGCTACGAAATACGACGCGATGCCACACGCGACAACGACAACGTCGCGTGTTGTCGCAAACTGTCACATAGGACGGAAGAAGGGATACCATTGATTTGATCGCGATCGTCGCGTTCGCAACGTCGCGTCGCGTCATTTTCGTCGCTCACGTAGGACACCGCCCTAATACAGGAAACTAACAAAAGCGACAAAAAAGGGAACGTCTACTGAAAATACTTAGGTATGTTTGGCTGCATCCTCCTCTTTATTTGTATCATTTTTGTCTCAGTTTGTTGTGAGGAAACGAGTTAATTCAGTATGTCATATTTGTATTTCAGTATTTGTGGGGAAGGAGGCTTGAGATGAACGATTTTTTTTAAGTTAGCTACTTGTATGGTACTTTTTGGGATCAAACTGTAATAGCGACCATAGTAACGCATATTCTGTGAAAGTTTCAGGTGTGTATCTTCTTCCGTTTAAGAAATAGAGCCCTGTGAAAATCAGACGGACGAACAGGCAGACAGACATACATAACACCACAAGAAGAAGAGAATAGAAAAAAGAAGAGGAAAAGAAATATATGACTGCCCGTCAGTTGGAACCCGGAAAGTCAATGCGAAGCGAGGATCGCGGAATATTATGGTTTAGGCATAACATAATACCATTAATCTTTATCACTGTCTAGACATTGATATGAGGCATAATTATTGGAAATCCCAGACACATCCAATAAACTTTATAAAAAGATATTTAGATTTTGTTGATAACAATAACTAAATTCGTCGATTACTAATTTCAATAAAATTTAATTTTGTTTTGGGATTTCCCCTTCCGTGACGTCATGCGACGACGGTGCATTGATAAGGTACGCTACCACCACCGCTACTAATTGAAATAATCGGAAACACCGATGCCATTACGTAAACATAACAAAATTTTAAGTTCATTGAAAAAACCGTTTATAATTATCGTTGAATAAAATTATTGACAACATAAGTGATCATATTTTGTACTTTTAGTTACGTCACTTATTATCAATATTTAAAAAATCCTTTTAAATACCGTGGTTTAGTTATAGCATATATTTGCTTGTGACATTAAGATAAAAATTCAAAACATTATAAGTGCAGTCATAAATTTACGATTTGCCGCAGTCAAATAACCGTGATCGGGGATAATGCTAATGTTACAAGTGGATAATTAATGTCGTTATAATCATTAATATCGTTATAATAATCCTCATTTAATATTGGTTAATTTATGACTACGCTTAGGCACCTTCATTGTTTTGAAATTTTTTCTTAAGATATTGCTAAACTACATACCAATAGCAAAGTTTTAATTACTTAAGAGATAATAAAATTACACAATTCATCGGAACTACAAAATTGAAGCGAAAACCGTAAGCTATTTTTGTATTCATTGTTTCCAAGTTACTTTAAGAAATTAGGTAATAACGATAAAAGTAGCGCTACATACTGATAGTGCCACTCTACATAAAAACACTCAGACTGAGAACAAAAATTTAAACTCATCTTTCAAATTTCTGATTCGTTAGGAATCAAACCGTGCATGCATGGCGATCTCGACATTTGACCTATTGCGCCATCAACATAAATTCCATTTTTTGTACTTAGAGCTGGTATTTAATACAGGGTTGTAGCGACATCTGTTGTCGAAGTTCGAAGAGAGAATATCAATGAAGTCAAATTTTATTATAAAGTTGTTTAATTGTCATTATTTTGTTCCACATAGTATGTTATTATTTATTTTGATTATTTGATTACGAGTATTAATCGGAATACATGGATGTGGATGTTAAGAATACATTTTCAATGTATGATACGATGAATAGGTCATTTTTAACTTAGTTTCCCCAGATTGCTTGGAAATTCTGTTAACAGTGAATTCTAAGGTTTGATTGAACCGATGAAATTGATTTTTATATAAGCCAGGGGTGAGTCTGCCTACGACTACGACTATTTTGATGTTAGGGCATGAATTTTCAGTAATACTTTGTAAACTTTGTTAACCCTTGTTATAAACATGCTAACTGATTCAAGCTGTGCATAGCTTGATTTTCCGTTTACTGATAAACGGAACGCGTTATACTCATACTTACGTCTTCTTTGATACAGATATAAAATGATGGTAAATTCACTTTGAGAAATACATATATGTCAATTAGGACTCTCTTAAACAAATGCAGACAAGTGAAGCTAATCTAAAACCCCTAAAAATTTACGATCTAGTAGACCGTCATATTGTTTGTCTATACAAACGCTCTCTGAAGAGCACAGACGAGTGCTGAAGAGTGACAAATGTAACAAGACATTAGTTTATATTTTCTAACGTCACTTCGGTATTTTTAAATCTTTAATGAAACCTGAGCTTTTTAATTAATGTAGTAAGCTAATAAGATTAATTTGCTTACATACACTCTTGTAGGTATATCTATATATATAGGTATATATGTAGCTTTATCTTGTATATATGTAGCTATATCTATAGATTTAAGTAAATCAAATTACATCGTAGTGACCTCTTAAAATATGCCTCGTCAAGATTTTATATAATTATTATATCACACCATTATCACACAAACATCATGAAAATAAAGTCATCTTGAGCGCTATCTTTGATATACACGAGCGCTATTTAGATTTTTAATCTACAGAAAACAAAAATGGCCAATACCATTAGTACTTATTTTTCAATTTTCCTTTAGAGGACTAGAGCAGGGAGTCTGGGACTATTAGCGAGAAATGCGAGAATGTAATATCATGTATAAATCCCCTAATAATTAGAGTTAAGTCGATAGCATTAAATTGCTTAAATGCTTTGTTTTGGGAAGGTCGTTACCAATATAGTTTTTGCAATAAATTAAAATTGTTAATTATGTAACTATTACGTTTTGCTATAACATTTTATATTTAAATATTGTTATTATGTTCATAACTTGATGTTTCGTCCATCTGTAAGTTCTACTTGATGTTACATTTATTATTGACTAAATTTATTTATTATTTAGTCACATTGATAAACTAGTTCTTGAAATGTAAACAAATTAACTGAAACTGTACTTACAGATTAACAATAAACGATTACTAAAATATTAATTAAAGTCTTAATGTACCTTGTACCTACAGTTTCCAAAGCACAAATGCACACAAAATTGGCAAGACGGAAAAAAAAATGCAAACAAAACATAAAGAATAGGTAAATAAACATTAACGTGTAACAAAGACAAACATACATACATAGTTATGTACCTACCTAAATTAAACATTTTTCCTGTTATGTTTTTACTTCTCCGCGGTTGTTTACCCATTTTTTATCATTTATCAGAAATAATTATTGAGCAACAATAGTTATAAAAATTATGACACGAAATTGAATAGATACATGAAAAATACTTATAAAATTACTTTTTAAAAACAATATTCACAGTTACTTACCCCTGGATCTCTATTAGAGTCTGATGCACTAGCTTCTTCATCTTCACCAAATTGCTGCAACGAACTCTCGGAGTGATATTTTTTATCACCCATGTTTCGGTTTCTTATTTCTTCAATAAGTTCCTGTCGAGGATCTTTAACTTCAGTCATTTTATATTTTTACTACGCTATACAACGCGAAGAACTTCTCGAATCGGATTAGAAATAAAACAAATCACTAAATCAGTGACTTGTTAGCACTGCGGTTTGTGCGATTTAGATTGCAAATGTAAAAATTAATTCTCATATTTATCTTTTATCACTTGGGTCATATCTACATAAACGTTGTAAGTACCTAATTATCGTATCAACAAGTATTCATGTAACTTCCTTGACATTGTATTAATTTGTCATCAACTAGTGTATCGAGAACTACTGAAAATAAACTAGTATATTTATATAATTGTATTAGTTACTTATTTTAATTATTATTTGGTTAAGATATTTTACAAAGAAACCAAGGCTGCAGTTTTGTCGAAGATCTGCTTACAGTACCTATACCTAATGGTGATGGTGACCTAAAAGTTTATCACGTTAATTATTTATGTAAGTATTCTTAAGTAGTAATTGGTAAAAATATTACTACTACAATGATGAATCCTTATTGATTAAATAATTGACTCATATATGAGTATAGGTATATATACCTATTATATAAAGATGTAAACTATTTCACTTGAGACTTGTTTTAATCGAAAAGGAAGTGGAAGAATCTAAGAAAATGATTTGCAAATAGAAATGCCGCGCATGCGATTGGGAAGATTATATGCTGTTGTATTGCGCAACCAAATAATGAAATAATCAACAAAAGTAATTAACCATGATAAACAAGGAATAATAATTATTGAACTTTACGTGAAATATGAAATGATCATATGAATTATCATCCAGTGTTCCATTATGCGTTTTTGGTTTTACTGGATACTTTTTTCATTGCGTTTATGTAAGTTTTTTGAACGAAATATTTTCTAAGATTTAGGGTCTCCGCAAATTGGCCACCGGCATTGAAAATCTGGCCAATGCCCGGTGAATTGGACGGAGAAGACCTTTAAATGCGCTGTTTATTTTGTGTTTATCAATTCACATTTTTATATGTTGTTCTTTTCCGACGACAATAAAAATTTATAACTTGCTAACAATAGAACTACTGAGTATCATAAAAAATGAAAATTTTATTACGTGATATTATCACCGAGTAGTCGGAATATTTGATATAATTTTATTACTTTCATAATTCCGAAAAAATGTAGTTTAGGGTTTTTTCATGAGATAAAAAACTGTATGTATAATACAGTTAATATCACACGTTTGTCTTGATCGTTTATCATGGTTTATCACAGTAATTTGTTCTATCACTGTACGGAATAAGGTAAATATTTTTACAAACGAATATTTTTATTTCTATACGTAATTTTCTGTTCTTAGTGTACAATAAAGAATTAAATAATACCTAATAACAATTCCCCAGTGTCCCTTACATATTACCCCTTAGTCCCCTTAGTCCCTTACACACCAAAAAAACGCAAGTTTTTCCTCTCCTTAACCATTTTGAAAATAACTTCTATTTTTAGTCTCACTGAGTATGGGAACTATTTCTCGTTTAAAATAGAATCAAGGTCCCCACACGCGTTGATAATAATGTTGACATGGAAAGTAATTCAGATTTTTACGGCTTGTTATCGTCTAATTTACTTCGTAAATGGACATTTTACTGATAAAATAACAAAAGAGCACGAAAAGTCCATGAATGTAATTCATGGAAGATAACCAATATGTATAAAAATATTATTCAGGTTATCATTAATCAATAAAACAATAAAACTCATCATTAGCAACATTCCCATTTATGGCATTTTAAAACATGCTGCGATAACTAAAGTCGTCTTAGATGACCTTCGATGATGAGCGTGAATGATCTATCCCGTAAATGCTAATAGGACTATGTTTGAAATAAGAGGACTTATGCAGGTGTGGAAAAACAATCATATGTACGATAAGTTTTTAAAAATTAAAAGAGTCATCAAAATCAGTTCACCCCATACAAAGTTATAAGGGAACACACATAAAAATATAGTCGAACTAAGAACCTCCTCCTTATGAAGTCGGTGAAAAATATTAATGCGTCATGGATGTAACATATATCATTTATTAAAATAAACTTTAAAATCAATTAAAATAAAAATTACAACCGTTCTAAAAGCTGCAAACGTTATTCATTCATGAGCTTGCTAAGAACTTCCTTTAGTTCTAATGAGAACTGGGACACAGGTAGCGCTAGGTCCTGTGTGGAGGACGAAGCGCTCTTATCCTTGACTACGTAGTCTGACGGGACTACGAACAGTTGTTTCTTGTCCCCAGTGTCCTCCAATGACTTCAGGTAGGGAGGCATCGGCAAGTGAGGCCGTTGTTGAAGCCATTGATGGAAGGACTTCGTCGACCTGCAGAATTAAAATTATAAAGACGCTAAAAGAGGGTTATTATAAGTTTGACGTGTTGTATCATAATTATGTCTGTCTGTGACGCCGAACCTCCTAAGCAAGTGAATCGATTATGATTTGATGTTTTATTAGAAACCTGAGATGGTTTTTAGATACAATAGCAGATTGTTTATCAATGTGAAAATGTCCGTTAGTAGCGAAATCCGTTAGTAGTTCCTTAGTGAGTCTAAGCCATATAAAATAAAATACGGCAAATTTATCACTATCAAACTGCTATCGTGATGTAATAAAATGGTTTTAAAATTTACATTCATATTACGTCTGTAGATACATTAACTTTAGTGTAAGGATTTCCCGCTGATCAGTCCATAGCCTGATTGATAAAGCTATGTAAAATTATTTGACGGTGTGTCTGTTTATATACTGCATTGATAATTCCCAAAAACCTACTGAAATTACATACTTATTTTAGTAATTGTCCAATATGTTAAAATACTTACGTCAGATGTTGCACGTCGCCCCAAACGCAAGCCATTGATCGCAAATCCTCGGGTATTTCGACGCAATGCCACAACTTCTTCGTATTGTTTTGGGGTGGCAGATGCTTCATCTTCTGAGGAAGACATGTACCAAACGCCATCGTGTGAGCAGGGCTAATCTCTGCGTGGATGTCAGCCGCTATTTGCCGTTTGAGCGCCGCGGGACAGGATAACTGAGAAAATAAATTATCTTGGAATTGAGTCAATAAAAGTACCCTAAGACGTATGTAGGTAGCTGTGCTTTAGGTAATAAAAAATAGAAAACTGGCATATACGTCTGTACATCAGAGACATTTGTGGTAAAATGTATGAACGGTTTTCATAGGGCCACTAGAAGCCTAAAATATTATTTTTAATATTTTTTCTGTCTATATGTTTGTTCGCGCATCACGCAAATGAAAATTGATACGGTTGTATTACTATAGGTGTAACTTAAAAAGCTGGTATATATGTATATCTAATAGGTAGATCATCTTAGTACGCCAATTAAAACCTGATATATAAACAAAATATGTTGCAGGATAACGATTGCCAGGTGAGCCAGTTACAATAATAAAATTCTGACCAAAATAAACAACATAATAATAATAATAATAACGCTACACACTCATAGCCCCACATTAGGGTGTCGTGGGTGTCATGCCAATACACAAGACAAGGACACACACCCAGTTCGAGAACAGTAATTTAAACTCATCATTCAAATTACCGCCTCGCTGGGAATCGAACCCAGGACCCTCGGAACAGCGATCCGGTGTTAACCATTGCGCCATCCGGGTCGTCAAATCTATAAATAAATTGTATATTTTACCTTCGGTACACCGACATAGGTTGCAATGCTTTGCAACACACAAGGCAGTATTTTGGGATCCAACACCAGACCTCGAGATGCATGTTCGTCAAACCAAACCTAAAATGAATGATTTACTTTAACTATAACTATTTACAACCTAGATACTTTTCAGTTGTGAAAAAACTGTATCTTGATCTGTACCGTGGCTAAAAATAAAAAAAACATCATAATTATCATTACGCAAAAGGGTATTTAATACGACCACGTTTCGAGTTTGTAAGACTTCAATAAAGTTTTTAAAAGTAAGCACGTCTCTCGTCTAGAATGCACATATCGCTAGAATCCACATAAATCGAGATACATTACTTTGTATTGTATTCTAAATCTGACGTTATGTTAAAATATGGTCAGGCCCAGATTCTGCTAATATACAAATGCTTCAATTGCATTTTTTTAATTGTTTAAAATACATATTTTTGCCAATTTCTGAATACAAAATATATCAAACTATTCAAACGAAACTTAATTGAAGCATTTATAAATTAGCAAAATCGAGGCTCGGGCTCTATGCAGTTGTTCAGACAAAAAATAATAACACTTTACTTGGAATAGGCTCTCAACGTCTTCGGGTCTTTTGATTTCGCTCTTGAACTCAACATTTCCTAATCCAACCCACCATTCATAAAATTCCTTAGCGATCTACGGTGATAAAAGAATAATTTTAGTAAAATAATAAAGAAACAGCATATGAAATCATTCAGACAGTAATGAACTTTATTAATAATATAATCACAATCGCAGACATAGATATTTACAACGTGTTGCCTATCAAGAATATATAATATTATGTTATAAATACCTTCTTAGCCAAAATTTCTGCCTTCTTACTAAACTCGTCCGAAGCTGATACTTCAAAAGTCTTCTGTTTATACTTTGAGTTCCATTTAATCATATCAGTTTCTGACTTATTGCAGAAAAGCATCTCATAGTGTGGATTCCTCAACCTTCTTCGAGAAGGCTTTACTCTTTAAGAATTTTAGTTATTATATTATTCGAATTATTCGTAGATGACAAAATATCGGAAAACATTAAACGTGCCAGTGTGCAAAATAATCGAATTTTCGACTAAAGGTGTTGTTTATTTATATTCTATGTTCCTTTCCACGAACAATTCTATGTTTACGCGTGAAAGCCGAACAGACAGACATAATAACTTCTGCATTTAAGTATAATATTAGCATAGATGAAATAATTGACGACCCGAATGGCGCAATGGTTAATATGCCGATCGCTGTTCCGAGGGTCCTGGGTTCGATTCCCAGCGAGGCGGCAATTTTAATGATGAATTTGAATTTCCGTTCTCGGTCTGGGTGTATGTCCTTGTCTTGTGTGTTGTCCAAGGCACCCACGACACAGGGAATCCTAATGTGGGGATTTGAGTGTGTAGCGTTATTATTATTATAATTAAAAAAAAAAAAATTAAGAAACGTAATTTCGTAGTTGTTTATGACGAGTTTCACATTCCAACCTCACCACAATACGAGCAATATAAATTTCGATAGATTCTTCGGTCCTTAAGCCTTAACAGATTCAAATAGAAACGGAGTTTGGCTACTAACCCTGAAAAACTTACAGACTACATTAACTGGAATAAAAAATAGTAAAAATGTCTTTGTTTTTGATTACGCTTTTAACGTAAAAATTACAGATAACTCAAAAACTATATGCCAGGTGCCGCTCAAATTTTTATGGGACCAAAAGACAACGCCGGGTTTCGAATAAAAACGGATTATAAAAAATCAGAACACTCAGATAAATGTAACGAAGCAATACAAAAAAAAATACAGTCGAATTAAGAATTTCCTCATGTCATATTTTAAAAATGTAATGGAAGTATCGCTTGCCTATATAATGTTTATCTATTAATAAAGTTGCTTAAAAATGAGGATTTTTAGGGAATACGGATTTAAATTATTTCAAACATATATGACAGTAAAAACTCACCGTCCCACCCTGCTAAGAGGATGCACAATTAAATCATCAAGAGTGGAAGCTTCTTCTTCCACTGTCGATATATCCGAAACGATTTTTGATCGAGTCGAAAACGAGCGACTGATGCCCTTTGACATCACTCTCGAAATTGATTTTGAAAATGATTTCGACATTGCTTTAGAAAATGATTTAGAGACCATGAATGATTTCGACTTTGCTACTGATTTTGAATATGACGGCTTCTTCAGTTCTGACTCAGTCTCTGAAGACTCATCCCATGCACTTTCTTCCTCTGCTTCTTCCTCTTCGCTCATATCTTCGAAATCGCTAATTGAATAAGAAGGCCGTGTTTGTGGCTGAAATATTTAAATGAAAACAAACAACACAAGCTGTAAGTTTTATAAGTTCATATAATTTCATTGTAATATAAATATGAAATATCCATTATTTAATTATTTTTAATGCCAACAGCGAGCATACTGACCACTTTCTACCTATACGTACCAAGCAACCATGTACCTAGATGTTTCCATTGTGCGCAATGGCAATTTGGTGCGCCAAAGGCATCACTGGCTAACAGATCGACGTTTTTTAACGCAAAAAAATCCACAATCACAACCATTATTGGATCTTTATTTGTTTGGATGTGCGTTAACTTCCGTTAATTCCAAAAACTATTTACCTAATGGTTTTTAATGCCGCTTTTATGGTCACATGAAGTGTTTGGTTTACTTTATTCGGTTCACAATAATTAAAAACCAAATATATCAATTCTTCCATTTACCTAACTAAACATTTTTAACGAGTATTAGATAGGTACTAAAGAAATCCGATTGTAGAGGCAGATGATAATTTTTGTAAATAATAAGTTAAATAGTTTATGTTATACTGTCACCCAAAAGTATTTGCATAAAAGTCTGTTGTTTCACCTGGATGGTAGATCTGGCTTGGTAAAACTTATCGGATGGTTGTATCGATGACACTTCTGAAGGTGGTGAGTACTTTGTATCATCTTCTTTTAAGTTAAAAATCCTTATAATTCTCTTGAAAATAACAGGCCCAACTAGTTCTTGAACAGTAGTCCTGTTAGATTCCCAGAACTAAAACAATAATGTTTTTGTAATCGATAATTCATCGGAACTAAATAGATAGTCAAATGATAAGTATCGTTTGTCTATGTTTATCTATTAATAAGTATCTAATGGATGTTCAAGGAAACCAGAGTAATTATACATTTTTGTAATCATTAGGTTTGATAGAAGTTGTATCAAGATTACACCAGTTGCTATTAGTTTAATTTGTTTATGATATGAATCATTGTTTATTATGATTCTGTAGTAGTTTATTAAAAATACTGAAGATAAAGTTGTTTTATGTATTTGAACAACCAACGATAGCTAGATAGATGATGTACTTATGTACAACGAGTAGACTTCTACTATATAGGTAGTAGGATAAAATGAGTCTTAGGAATTTTTTACTAGTACCTATAAAATAATTAATAAAACATAAAATAATTTTGCATTAGGACCACGAGGAAACAGCCAATTTATTAAAGGGTTACCCTTGTTTCGTAAAAAACTTTTGATATAATTTTAATAAATCGAACAACGTTTAAGATAATAATCAGTTTGTATAATATCATTTGACATAATTTTCATTTGATCGAATATTCATTTTGTGTAATATTGATTGACATAATATTCATTTGATCGAATATTCATTTTGTGTAATATTGATTGACATAATATTCATTTGATCGAATATTATTTTATACAATGTTCATTTCATGAAATGTTCAGGTTATAAACGCCCTAAAGTCGGTTCTGGCACTCGCCGGCCGCTGCCGCGGCACGCTCGCTTCGCTCGCTCGGCTCGTGCGATGGTTCCTGTTAACCTAACACGCTCGTCGCTTCGCTCCTCGCTAACCTAATTACTTTAATTAAAATTAGCGCATTTGAATATTCGATAAAAAGATATTATTCGAAACAAATGATGATAAGAAATAAAATTATGGCAATCAAATATTCGATCAAATGAATAATTATGTGAAATGACTTTATTCCAACCATGGACGTATAAAGAGATCCAACTAAAATTAGTCGAAGCGATTTTCGACGAAAAAATGTTATACCAAACAAGAGGCACCCTTTATTAAACGCATAGGTGTAACAGGAATAATTAATTTATTTATTTACCTGGAGCTTGATGTTCTTTCAACAACTCTTAATTGAAAAAATCAAAACTGGGTAACTAAGTATTACTGGAACTGACTGATGTAGGAATCGCTTGTATGGAGAATATACAAGAAGGACTTTTTTATAAGTTGTATAAATACCTGATCATCTTTATAGGATAACTCTAAATTTTTAATAACGTTTTTCCAATGGACTTTCACAGAGGCTTCATTTTGCTCATAACGGGACGGTGTTATAACCCTGATGTTTCTTGGCTTGTCCCAGGTTTTAATGAGGGGACGCTTCCCGCAGGGCATTGCTCACATATGCTAATATACCTTGTTTTTATGTGCTTAGTAGCAGATGTTTTCTGAAATACAAAATTGTAAAACTCCCAGTCAGAAATATTAAGTGACAAATATTTTGTCACAATATAAACGTGACATGGCATGACCATAGAGATATTACACGGCATGACATGAAATTGGCTTTCAAGAAAAGTGTAAAAAGAGTTCTCTTTCAGAGTCGGCGTTGCACTGGCGATTCCCCTGTCGAAAGGCGACGATGATCACTTACCGTGGCTCGCTTGCTTTAGTGCGTTTCCGTCAGCTCTTCAGACTATAAAAAACAAATGACATTTGCGCGTTTTCCGCTAAGAAAACCCCTTGTCATGGCGCCTCAATTCCAGGGTACCGCGCTCACCGTTGGTAAAAGTGTTGGGATTCTGGGCGTTGACATTTCGAGCGACGTGCAGTATCGGAGTCATCTGGAAGCTAAGGCCAAATTGGCCTCCAAAAAGCTTGGTGTCCTAAATCGGGCGAAGCAGTACTTCACTGCGAGGGACCTACTGATGCTTTATAAAGCACAGGTCAGGCCTCACATGGAGTACTGCTCTCATCTCTGAGCAGGGGCGCCACTATACCAGCTTAGTCCACGCTGACTCCTCTGTCTGGTGTTGCTCGTGTCTATAGGCGACGTTGACCACTTACCATCAGGTGGCTCGTCTGCTTTTACGTAAGCCCTTTAGGCAATAAAAAAGACATGTTAAGTGTGGACTAATATGGTTATCGCCTTTTTTATACACGGTATCATAAAAAGATGCCAAATTAAAAACTCAAGTTCCTAGTAGGTACTCATACTTTTCCCATGTTATAGGTATTACCTACACTGATTTCTTTTCAGTGATAATAACATAAGACGTATGCGCAAAAAAATACTAGATGCAGAGATGTAAAAAGTAATACTAAGTGTAAATAACTTTGAATAACTTACTTTTGTCGACAGCCTTGGTCGACAGTATTTACTCGTACTTATTATCTAATTTGCTGTATCAAAGGACAGCTTATAGTTAAATAGCAAATTAATTGTACATTTTTCTCATATAATTACACTATTGGCATGTTGCAATAGCAACGTAGGTATATCACTACAAAGTATAAAACAAAATCGCCCTCCGCCTATGTCTGTAGTTCTGTTGTCCTCAGCGAAGCGAGGGCGGGTCGGTAGTTTACATTACAATTCACACCATCCACTGCCCTCTATTGGTTAAGGTAAGCAAACTAAAACGTTTGTTTCCGACTTAGCATATAACGCCATCTAGGTTCTCTTACTAAAACCACTTTGTGAGGTTACGTTTATTTCTGACATGTAGGAGTCTTAGTACTGAGAGACGACAAAAGAGACCACCATATTGCACATAGGGATAGGAATATACTGCACGAACCATAAAAATTGCTATATGAAATATCAGTTTTTAGCGAATTCAAAGTAAATAGAATAGGGTTTATGTTTTAAGTCTGTTCAGCATTTAGTCTGTTGTTGGTGAATCTACTTTTATTTTCCAAGAGCGTAGGTAAGTACTTCTTTCTGGTTACGTGGCCTCCAAGTCAGGATCAAACGATGGAATCCCAGTGAAATTGAGATTCGAAGGTGGAGATCGAGAATTTGAAATAGCTGACTTCTAATGTGGTCCCATTGCTATCAAGTCAGGGTTCCATTAATGGAAACTCAGGAATTTCGAGGGAAACTTTAAAAATTTTATAGCACTTTCTTATTATGTTTAATATAAATAAACCTATTATTCGGCAATTTTACAGCCAGTTTCCTTTGGAGGAGGAATTCGTGTGTAAAAAGTTTGTTCCCTTAACTTTGGACTAAGTGAATCGATTTTTGATACTTCTTTTTATACGTATTCGAAAGCTTCAAAAGCTTTACGTCTTGCCATATGTAAAATGCTAAAGACGAAAAGATTTAAGTTATCTATGTACTTACCTATAAGTATCAATTTTGAAGTCGGTTATTTTTTGTAAAAAGTTACTTGTTTTGTTCAAAATAAATAAGTACTTTGGTTAAAATTACGTTGAACTCCTGACTTTTATACCTACATGTGGCGTTCTATTTTTCTAGTTAGGATTAGATAAAGAAAATAATTATTGTAGACTAGTAAATCCGCCCTCGCTTCGCTTCGGGAAACCAGTCCCGTCAAAAATCTCTATAAATTTTAACAAATTATGTTATTCCGATGTCTAAGCTATATTACTGCAAAGTTTCATGAAAATCCGTTCAGTAGTTTTTGCGTGAAAGAGCAACAAACACACACACACACACACTCACTCACTCACATACATCCTTACAAACTTTCACATTTATAATATTAGTAGGATTATGTTAAATTATCACTGAAATAGTGGACATTTTCCATTACACTTTATTGGATTAAAGGAAAAGTTAAATAAGCATATTGGATATTTAAATTAAACTACTATAAAGTTGGTATAAATATATAATATATAAATTAAATATATTTTAAAACAAAATTTACTTTCCTAATTGTTCAGCATCTTCAATTGTATCAGGTACTTTCAGTCCCCTCGTTTCTGGCTGCGTGAGGACCAACAGAGCTGCTATCATCGACATTATACCAAACATCATCGACGGTATACCACTCCAGTACACCATGAGTGGTGGAGTGAGTGGCGCCACTACCGATCCTATTCTACCCAGCATGGACGAAAACCCCAAAAACGAATGACGATGCCTCGTAGGATATAGTTCTGACGTATACAAATACAACGAGGTCATAATAACGCCAGTACAAAATTTCCCGGCCAGATACAAAAATAACGACAGTCCATATAAATTATTCGGCGTGAAAGCAAATGCTATGCAACAGCACGCACATATAAAGTAACTTGTAAACAACGTTATTTTTCGACCCACTCTGTCTAAAAGCAAAACTGCTGTCCAGAATCCAGGTATTTCAATTAAAGCAATTGTAATATAATTAAGGTAAATATTGCCAGATAACGAAACAGAATTGATTGATAAGCCATAATAAATGAATGTTGTCGTTATCCAAAACACAGGCGTCGTACAACATCTCCGTAATAGAACAGGTGAATTTATCACTCTTGTTATCAAATAAATTTTATTTTTTCCGATATCTTCAGTTTCTGGAGGGATTGCATTTAAAAGATAGTCCATAGTTGTACTTGTTATCTTTTTCTTATTCAGTAAAGCAGCATGTTCTAATACTTTTTTCGCTTCCACGCTTTTATTTTTGCTGAGTAACCATCGATGGCTCTCTGTGACTAACCAATAGTAACTCACCAAGAGAAATATCGGTGTAAACAAAGTTAAGGTTAGTTTACGCCATTCGTACACTCCCCACGCGATCACACCTAACAGCGCTTGTCCCAATGCAAAACTGGATGACATTGTCGCAGTCGTTGGTACACGAAATTTAGGACCGACTATTTCTGCAGCCAATATATAAGCAGCGCTGTAAAGACCGCCACCGATAGCTGTATGCATGAATTGCAAAATAACATACATTGTATAGTTCACGGAGAACGCACGAACAAAACCAACAAGGGCACAATTAAAAGCAAAAAACACTATTGAAACTCGACGTCCTAGAATGTCAGAGATGTACCCTGCCAGAGGTAGAGCTATCATAGCACCGAGACTGTTCATCGTGCCGGCGAGAACCCGAAGCCACTCCTGACACTCTAAATTGAAGTCATAAACAACAGAATTAGTCCGCTCGTAGACGAAACTGTCACACTCTAAAACTATATTCTGGTTAAACATAGACGCGGGGCACTCTTCATTATGCAGTTCATCGTTTGTCAAATTAGCGTAACGAGAGCAGTCCGCGAAGCCGGTCGAAGTCGCCGGTACAGCATTAAATATCCATTCTGGTGAATATTCCGGTGTAGGCCCATCACACTGCGGTACAGCACATCTATGAGGAAGTCTTGCGGCGGTGAATATGTAATCCCCGGCCATAAATCCGGAGCCGATGGCGGGAAAAATTAAAAGAAACAGGTATAACGCTTGATACTTTCCGAACTGTCCTATTTGATTGTTTAGTACGTCTTCGAAATGCATTTCACATTCACTATCACTGCCTAATTTTTTCATTTTGATCAGTCTTTGTTACGATATTGTGCCGATTCTTTTAATGAGTATATCGATTTTTAAATTTACGATAACTTGATGGCCCGCTGAGATGTGCGCGGTATCTGCACACTGATCTCGTATTGACGGTCGTTTGCCAGACGTTTACTGACTAGATATACTTAAGTATATTAGCTCAATAAAATCTATCTTATCTTTGATATACAGACAGAAGTTGGTAGGTAACAACGTTATAATTTTAATCCGCACACTTTGTTATTGTATCTACTTACAGTAACCATTTTGGTAACTTTTTATTTAAACAATTTATAATAATGCTAAGTAATTTGACAATAAACAGGGATTATGCTCTGAACTTGTTTGTTCTTGTTATATGAATGAACTACAATGTAATGTTACCTAACAGATTACGAGAATCTAATGTATATCGCGATAAATTTAGATAACTATTTATAACAGTAGTGCGTTAATGCTCTACTTCTGTTAAATAGAGCGGTCAACAGAAATAGTAAATATTATTCGTGGCGTCACAGAAAATCATTACTGAATCTGTCTAGTACATTTACAATGACTTTAATATTTAAACATTAGGTAGGTATATTTGTATTGTCAACATATTATATCAAGTTAGTAACAGTTCATAGTTCTATACTATAATTCGATGGGTAATGCTGTGGTTCAATTAGCTGTGAAACAAATCTAAATTCTGTGTATATTAATTACAAAGGACTAACAAACGTTGAGTTAAAAAATGAGTGCTAGAAGGTGAGATTAATAATTTTACGTGTAGTAAAGAATGTTCAAATGAAACGAGCTTTAATAGCGTATTTTTTTAATCTCCAGCTAATTGAAAAAAATGATTTAGTAGGTACCCTAAATCCGTTTTAATATATAAATTTATTTTTATAATTATTTCTTGTAAGTTTGTAATATTAGTATGAATTACATTACAATACACATGATTTTTTATTCCATTTAAATAGCCACAAATCTACATAAAGATTTAGGTCATTAGAAATTAATTAAAATAACGATTATTTATTATAATACCTTTGATGTTTTAAATATCTAGATTGAGCGTCACCCTACTTATTGTCTTACTTACTTATTGTATACCTATTGTCTATGTGTGCGTAATGATATAAAAATTGTGGCTAACAGTTAGCCACAATTTTTTGACACGTTTGCGCGGATTCGATGTTCCATCTAGACATTTAAAACATCAAAGTATAATACGATATTAATTAGGCTCAGCAACTTCAGAAAGTCTTCTTCGTATTTGCTCGATAGGCGCAGGAGTCTTGTCTGACGTTACTGGTGGCGAGAGAGCTCCCTCGTGTAATTCAAACGTAAGTCGCGCCTTCAGAACAGCTGGGTCGAACATGCCCAGGCTGTTGAGATAGGGCGCTCGACGGTACTCAGGGTGGTCAATCATCCATCGACAATATTCTTTGACACTCCTGAAAAAAAAAAATTGACGAGTACTTACAACGATAGCACATTGCATAAAACTCTTACTTTGCTAACATCAATGTTTGCTAATTAAAGAAACAGACTTCGAACTCTTCGACTTCATCGAAGTCAATTTAATACACAATATTATGGATAACTCAAAAAAACCCGCCAGTTTTCGCTCAAATTTAAAAGGGACAACAAGTCAAGCATCAGTTTTCGAATACGAAAGTAATCATCAAAATCGGTTCTCACCGAGGTAAAGAACATAAAAATTATAAAAGGAGAAGGTACTTAATTCGTCCTCATAACCTCTGACGGTTAGTTATTGAGTGATCTCTACTTAATGATTTTGAAGTAGGCTACTTTTTTGTTATTAAGCTATTATCTTGTTGGTTAATTTTACTTTGTAGACAGCAAAAAACAAGAAGCAGAATCACACAGTAGTTGGCATTGACAGCCGTGGACATCTTAACAATAACGACATAACGAGTGTGTTCATTACTTCAGGGAACTAAGTTCAAAAGTCTCACTCAGTTATAACTGTTCATACTGGCAGGAAATGTAGCAACATCGTTAAAAGTTTTAATATTCATATTCTCACTCATAATTGGATAAAAGTAAGTGTCCACCACTGACGGGATTATATAAATTAATTATTGGTACTTCTTTTTTTGTAAAAAGTTAAAAAAAACGAAAATGAAGATGCTTACTAATACTTTTTCTGAATGAAACAAATAAATAAATAAAAACAGAAGTCGACAACATATAGTTTAATCATATCCATCTTAAAGATGAAGTATGATCACCTCAGATTCGTAATGCCATCCCACACAGTTTTCAGGGTAACAAGTTCCTTGGGGACATATCGTGCAGATCTCCACTTGTCTTTGGTGTTATTCCGAGGAGCCCTCCGCTGCTCACGTCGGGGGAGCTGTCGGCCAAAGGCTGTGATGTGATCTGGTCTTCGTTCGGCCTTGATATCTTTTGTGATTTCCCGTTCCAGAGCTGCATAGCGAGATTTCTAGAAACATTAATGAAACACTCGAGCATCAACAATTTAGGTGGGTACTATTATAAATACACAAATACTTACAACAAAGTTTTACCTGCACATGATAACTATTTGGATCGCGTAGAGGACAAACATACAAACATTATTTTTTGTTATTTATTTTTGATTATGTAATTGAATAATTACCTACATTAGTTGGTGCAATTTTCAGCAAACGTATTATTTCTAAATCATACCTACGACTGTACTGCATGGCTGTATTTTTAAGATAACGATAGGTATATTATAGGCTTATCCTATTTTAAAATCGGAGGAAACTGAAAACACCTTAATTATAAAGTATATTTTGTCAATACGACTAACTCTCGTGACTTAACCAAAGCTGGTGCAAGAACAACTCGACTCAGAATATGAAAAGTTAGCGCGGCCGTAGCTTATTTGCTTTTAAAGTGTGGCGCTTTGCAGGACTAACCTTAATGTTTAATAACTTTTTTGCATCGAGCCAAGCTATAATAATTTCATTACTACGAAGTTTAATTAACGTCTAACTTTTAATTTTTTCTCTCTTTTTATTTCTCTATTCAACTCATCACTTGACACAATCATTAGATGATCCTGACCAGGTAAGGTCATCTCAGGCCAGATCCACCAACCATTGTCAATGTTCAATAAAAAGAAATCAAAAGCGTAAAAAATCCAAAATAACCCAAATTTCACAATTTGAAATGCGTGCAGATTCTAAACCAAACCAACTTGTGTGGAGAATGGACGTCCAAACCATAATACAAGTATTGCACACGAACTTGTTCATTTCCAGTGATATTAGCTATTCTTTCTTCAATTGTCGGCAGCTCTTTGGGCACAACTTTAAGACTTCGAGCGACGTGGGTATCGAATTCGATCTAAAATATAAGGTAAGGTAAAATTTAATATTTTAAATTTAAGGTAAAAGCTTTTGCATTAAGTACTACCTACTTAGTAAATTTTGAAGTCCGTTCTGTTTTTTATTAAAATGATTTATAGAACTATTCATAATGTATTTAATGTCTAATCAATCTGGAGAATACATTCAACAAAACATTAACAAAACAACATTTCAATGACATAATTTAATTAATTTTCATACTACTATGTCTTCAACTGCAAGCACACTCATAGTTTTAAACTGCTTGAATTGTCAGAGTTGAGATATACGGACTTACTTGAAAAAGTTCCTTAATGGCTTTGGGAGTGAACAACTGAGAGTGCTGGTCACCACCCAGTTGCTTCATATATTCGCAGAACTCCTGACAGATCTGAAAAGTAATAAGGTAATTTGGGTAACTGTCTTGAAATAGTAATTATGTTATTATTTGACGATCCTTTAGATTACAAATGGTTCAAGGGCTAAAGTCCTCATTAAGACATTTTTATTTGTGACGTGTTAATGATAACTTATGATGAAATTCTCAAAGCTCGGTGACTTGTGCCGATCAAGTATTCGACGTAAACCAAGTATCCGTGTGACCCACGGCACTCGACATCTTAATGCGGATGCGTCCGTACATTTATTATGTAGTTTATTAGTAGGTAAGTACTGACATTAAAACTACAGTGCTTGAAGAAATTAGATTCGAATTGATATTTTCAATAACGTTTATGATATGAATTGTTCTTCTTATGACAGATGACCTCACTGCACTGCCATTTTGAATTGCAAAGTTAAATACATGGGATGATTTCTCCGGAGGCGAGGCGAGATCAGTTTAGTAGTGTTAAACAAACCAAGTTATCTAAACCCAGTCTATGAATCTGGCAGTAAATTGAATTTGCATACCGGTGTTGCGGTAAATGCTGTCGGCTTCCGTCACATTTATTTTTGTTATGGAACATAAATATTTATTTTTATTGTTTTGGGTTTTAGATAACTGTGTTTGAAAACAGACGTTCGTATCCTTGCTTATTTCCTTTCAGTTTTGGTCTAGTTTTTCACAAAAGTTTTTACACACTGTATGTTTCCGAGTGTGTAGCGTTAAAAAAAAGTCTTTTTTTTCGAATATCAATCGTGAAGAAAATTGGTTTTTCAAAGTATTAGGACCGTAGAACTTCAGAATTATAATGACGTTAAACAAAAATATTATGTTCTGGAAACAACATGAATGAAACTTCCTTTAAAACCATTAATGACCGTCTATCAAAATTGATTTAATTTGCATTTTACCTAACTACTGGAACCTACAGAAGAATTCCTTTATTCAATACTAGTAAACTCGTCCTCGCTTCGCTTCGGGGAACCAGCCCCTTATATAGTAGAAAATAACTCTCGGAAGGCTAATTTTTTCCGACTTACTTGACAGTTATTTTTATATTATGATCAAATTATAAAAATATCTCTATTTTTATTCCGATATCTAAGCTATACCTGTTTACTGCAAAGTGTCCTGAAAATCCGTTCAGTACTTTTTGCGTGAAAGAGTAACAAACACAAACAGATCCTAACAAATTTTCGTATTTATAATATTAGTAGGGAGTAGGATTCGTTCGTACAAAATTGCAATCTTTATTAGTTTAAACTTATTTACTATACAAAACATATAAATAAAATCAGGTGTAAGTATTATCGTGTTGACATGCAAGTGTTTATGAAATAACAATAATATTTAACCCTATCAGTGAGGTCATTAGCTTTCTTCACGAGGCTTTTCTCGTCTTCCCTCTCGGGCTGCAAGTATCTGGTTGCCCAAGTTATCTGTTCTCGTTCGGGTTTTCTCAGAAATTCTCTATGGATATTACGTGTGTCAGCTTCTGTTTCACTGCCACTGAAATCATGAACAATAAATATTTTTCATTATTGTAGGTTGATGGTGAGAAATTTCGTAACATTAGGAACTTGTAAATGATTCTGCAATTTTCTTTCAGGCCTCAAAGTAAAATATTGACTTTTTTTTAAATTATTTGACAATGATGATGAAAATCTTCGTTATTAGAGTTTAGAACCACGAGTAGGTTAAGAGTGGAGAACCAAAATTAATGTGGAGTAACCTCAAATGGCTTTAATGTATTCATGGTTCCCCTTTAGAAACTACCATGCGAGCAGTCTAGTGTTTATTGCCATAAATTTTTTATATTTTAGCTTTTCAAACAATAATCTAATTGAATTGTTTTATTTTTATGTTTATATTTATAAATTGCATAATTTGTTAGAATTCTAAGTATTAAGTAATCTATCATAACAAAGGAGAACCACAATAACATTTATCAGTAAAAAACAGAGAAAAACGTAAAAGATAAGATCTAATATCTGATAAAATGACGGTTGCTATGTTGCTCGTGATTTTGAAATAAACGGTGATTAGTGTGTGAATTTGTATTAGTAGTATTGTATTTGTATCTTAGCCTATTCTAGTGTAAATTGTACAGTGAGACAGTTTTTATTTCAGCGTTTTTATCAATATGACAGTTATGCTGATTACGGTAACCATATTGTCTAGTCTAGCTTGTATGAAATTATTTATTTATTTATACTTTATTGACCACAATAAAATATTACAGCACAAATGGCGAGCTTAATGCTTAAATGCATTCTCTACCAGCTAACCAATGGCATTGGACCGAACAGAAATGCGCGAAGAGCGGTTATATGATATTAATAAAGTATAAGTTATAGATATACATACTAACAAACTATTTACACCCTGTATATACAGGGTGTAAATTACCTACATCTCACCTTGAAATTACCTCTACGTCAGTATCCGATTCCAACTCTCTATCTATGAGTAACGATTTTCTGTATGATAATAACGGCTGTTTAATTAATTTACGGCACTTTCGATCTGCAATTAACAGGATTTTGCATATTAATGTAATAAATCTTCTGTTATGATTGACTGTGTGACTAACAGACAATGCATAACTGAAACTACTGAACACAAGAAGCTAAAATTTGTCATGCTTGTTATTTATAGTGTAGAGGAGTTTCACACTAATAAATAATTTGGACCCCCTTCCCCCCAAACGGATAAAAAGGGGGATAAACTGAAACAAAACAATTACACGGCGATGCCTTGAAGGGTAGCTAGTATTTTTATATTTTAAGTTGATACTATTAGCTGTAATAGCTTGAAGATTCGTGTCGATCATAATTAAGCAGCGTAGGTATCGAACTGACAACAGCGACCACGATCAGTAATTCGATGAATGATCGATCCTGTCTTAATTGCTTAAGCAATTCTATTGGCTTAGGTTCCGATAGTTCAATTGTTAAGTCCTAATGAGACCTTTTAATTTTAAGACAAAAGAACACAAAAATAAATTACTCCCATTTTACTTTTTATGGTTATTCCTAACCCCATAAAACACTCAACAACTTATTTATATGAAGAGGCATCGAAACGTAGATGTAGATCCACACTCGTAAAAGTATGGAGAATAATTAATAAAGGTACAGCTAATAGGATAAAGTCAATATTTTTAGGTAAGCTCATCACATAGGTATTTAGGTTTTACTTATTACTATCGAGTAACTAAGTAAATAAAGTGATAACTTTCGGACTCGAGCTTACCTGCTGAGACTATAAGTTAACTTCCCTTCAGGAATATAATTTCAAGATTTGCCTAGCGTATAAATAGCCAACAACTATGGTACTGAATGCTCATCGATATAAATCAGTAACACATATATAATCAGTAAGGTTGATTGGTAATATCATCATATCACCAATTAACCTTACTAAAATGTACACTAAACGTACTCCGCAAACATTTTAGAGTTGGTTTATTAAAAGGATGATGATCCTACCATGGGACACAAATAAAATCGAGAAGATTGTATAAAAAATCGATATAGAAATATCGAAAGAGCTCCCTTACACGCCTAAATAGTGTGTCTTCCTCGGCCTGATATTAAAGACATAATAAAAGGTTAAGCATAAAAAGATATTCTTTAAAATTAAATATGCCTTTTAAACAAGGAATATCCTCACCTTTAATGTCACGGGATTCCCGAGATGTCTCAATCTTTTTTTCAATACTCAAAATATTGCAAACTTTCTGGAACAGGTCATTGGGAAGTACTTCGGACAGATATGTAATTTCCTTTTCCTCCAACTAGGTAAAATAATATGTACAAGCAAATACAAGTAATATAAAATATTGTATAATATTTTTAAATAACATTATATTAACAGAAACATAATGTTGCCTATCAAGTATCTCACACGTACTACACAACAAAAAAACGTGTAACTACGACGACGGACAAAAGTACAAATAGTAGCATAGTTTTGATCACATCGATTACGAGTGTGACCGTTACTGGTAGTAGGACCAACCCTACCCCCAACCCTGGCACCAATTTTTGGTAGGTATTTGAGGCAAGCTGAAAACTAGCACATAGCTCTCCTATCATACCCCAACACAGTAGTGCAGACCTGGCTGATCAGTAGCGGGGCTTTAGCCGGCCAGAATTTTTTTTCATAAAAATGTATTTCAGGCAACATGAGATCTTTATATTATGTTGTCGTGGAAACTGAGTAAAAAAATAGAAATAATAGAAATGCACGCGGATTTTAGCCGACATCAAAAAAACAGCATGTTCTCAAAGGAATTATCAAAATCAGCTCACGCAGTACTTACAAAGTTAAGAGATAACATAAATATATACAGTCGAATTAAGAACCTCTTTTTTTGAAGTCGGTTAAAAAACTTGGAAGTCTTTATTCGTTCAGTAATATTTACATGACGAGTCAGAAGGTCGAGCTGGTCGTTCTTTACCATGATTTTCGTACTATTTTACTCTGTGTGATGTGTAACTTCCTTCCAAGTAGGTACTCTTGTCAAACTATGCAATGTGGGCTTCTTTCGTCAGGACTTCAACTCAGGATATCAAATGAAACACAGGATTGAGCCATCACGTAACCAACTGCTTTATTCAATGATCTCTTGGCTCAACACGAATACTCGGTATTGGTTTGCTTTGGTATTGATTGGATTTACTTCGCGATATTACGATATTGATTTATCGATCGAATCCACTCGCACTCGCGGTCACACATTATTAATCCACAACTTTCGAGATTCACGGTATTACAATTAAGAAGGAATCTTTACAATAACAAGATACCGGCGCGATATCAATATTCCATTATTTTCTCTAATGCTATGACAGCTCCCGCGCGCCATAGAGTATCGATTCCGCGCATACCACAGACTAAATAGCATCAAACAGTTTACTATCTCCGACACGGCCATCGCTGACATGTCACCCGTCCCTGGGTGATGCTCCATTCCGTTATCATCGCCATCGTATTTACTCGATCCGCAATTTTCAATTACTTCAAACCAAAACAAAACTCAAAATCTTTAACATCAAAAATGACTACTGCTGCTACTGCTGCGAGTGGATTTCAAAAACTTTGTGTTGCATTTTTTAACCCTAACTACCGTTTTTACCACTGCTTCCTAAGTGTCTTCGCTATGGAGAAGAAGCAAGCGGAACAAACTCCATAACATAACACTTGTTTAGAACTAAATTACCAATTCATTATTTGCGCTATTAGTTTTAACTTTTACTCGGTACGTCGTCACCGTATACCTCTAATCGCTACGTCACCGCTATAAAACCGTATTCGTTTCAGCATCTTCCCGTGATCCATCCTCAAGCACGCTCTACCAGCGGCAACACGTATTAAGCTTTGAGGATTACCTGTAACAACCAAATACACACGCGAGTATCTCTTCACGCTCGGCCCTTCCTGACCTACCATAAAGTCATTCTCAAAAATTCCGAATTTCGTCTTTATGTAACTTCATCAATGTCAATTTCCAAAAACAATAATCGCATTCCTAAAAATCTCGTCTCTGTCCGACTTGGTTCGTAGTTAGTTTCCAACCCTGTCAACATGTCCATCTCATGTGACTAACCAGTATTCCAAAACAATGAGATATCGTCAAACCAGTATTTACACCACTTTACAGCTTTAATCCAACCAGTATTACACAAATTGTCAGTTCACCCATGAACACAAATGGCTGAAGGTCATTAACTCAACATCATCATCAGATAACTTTTCAAGTCTCAAACGTCATCACTTTGCTTGGTACACTCTGTTATTAACGCCTATGTCGAGCGTGGACGTCAAACCTGTGCCTAAATCGAGCACGGACGTCAAACCTGTGCCTATGTCGAGCACGGACGTCAAACCTGTGCCTATGTCGAGCACGGACGTCAAACCTGTGCCTATGTCGAGCACGGACGTCAAACCTGTGCCTATGTCGAGCACGGACGTCAAACCTGTGCCTATGTCGAGCACGTGTCTCCAACGCCTAAATCGAGCGTGGACATCAGAACCTGTGCCTATGTCGAGCACGTGTCTCCAATGCCAAAATCGAGCGTGGACATCAGAATCCTGTGCCTATGTCGAGCACATACCTTCAACGCCTAAATCGAGCGTATACACCACAAGCTGTGCCTATGTCGAGCACATCGCTTCAACGCCTAAATCGAGCGTATACACCACAAGCTGTGCCTATGTCGAGCACATCGCTTCAACGCCTAAATCGAGCGTATACACTACAAGCTGTGCCTATGTCGAGCACATCGCTTCAACGCCTAAATCGAGCGTATACACCACAAGCTGTGCCTATGTCGAGCACATCGCTTCAACGCCTAAATCGAGCGTATACACTATAAGCTGTGCCTATGTCGAGCACATCGCTTCAACGCCTAAATCGAGCGTATACACCACAAGCTGTGCCTATGTCGAGCACATCGCTTCAACGCCTAAATCGAGCGTACACACTACAAGCTGTGCCTATGTCGAGCACAACATCAAGCATCGTGTTGACCAAAACTAGGCCAGATGGGCCTAAACTTCCTCATTACTGATTGTCACTTCAAATTCATCAACTTGACCTTCAGGCACTTTCATCGCAATGTCATGGTTATCAAAAACCACCATTAAATCGTACCAGGTTATGAACAACGATAATGTCAAACAAACATACTGGTTAAACAATATCTCCCATATCAAATTAACTAGTGGACTTTCTCATGACTTAACCTCATAGCTTTTACTTTTCAGTAACTCAAAACATAACAGCTTGTACTCAAAATAAATTAACTGGTCACTTTATATTCCCCAAAAACAACGTTCCTTACAAAATTTAGTTTTTATCAAGTTAATCAGTTTTTCTCAAAGCAATTGAATTTTTCTCAAAGAGTTGCCATTTCTCAAACAAGTTGACTTATCGAACGGTACTCAAGTACAATCATGTACTTCTCCCAAAATAACAACCCGTATACATAGCTCTCATGCAAAACCGTTCATTGGCACCCACCAACAACCGGACAGAACACCTCTCTCCAGTGCTCATATAAAGGCTATGCATTTTTCAAAGTAACAAAACCGTTCCAATACAATTTCAAAAGTTCCGTTCGACAAGTTGACTGAAATTTAATAAAACTCAAAAAAAAATAAAGAAGTCCTATTAGTTAACTACTATGTCACTATAATGCTGTCTATACTGTCAACTGACATCAATTATCCAGTGCATAAAAGTAAACCAGTCATTTAAGCCATTAATCAAGAATTCAAAAGTGAATATTTAATACGGAGTCAATTTCTACTGAAAACTTTTTACATGAAGTTTCTATCAAATCTATTTCAATGAGTCATTATCAAAGAGTCCAAATAACTGCCTAGTCCATATCATGACTACTGCAATCCATTTTTTTTGCAAATTGTATTAACTAAGAAATTTATTCTGTGGCCGTCTCACTGTAACTTAAATCTGCAAAATATATCATGAAATACCTCATGAGATAATACCACAGATAGTTAATTGTTACATACCTAGTAACTTATTACTTTAAAAACTACTTTGATGATAATCAAAACAAATAATAACTTTCTCATTTTAATACTTAGAACTCAATATTGATAATTTAGTATCATTCTGACATACCTAATTCTCATTAGATTAACTTAGATTTTGTTATTATCTCAAAATCAATACTACAAATAACTTGTAAACTGATAGGGAACACTATCACCATTCAACAAAGTAATAGTAAACAGATTCATCTCATTATTAAATTAAGGGAAATTCACTACTTTGTTTAATAACACAAAATCTCTTTTATGTTCCATTAATGGGTCTTTTACCTTTAAAAACCATTAGATAACTCTAGTAATAACTAATGAAGTACTTTTAGTTGTAATTCTATCATGTGTTATTAACAAACTTTTAAAAACTTTAATTCAATTAATTTATTGTCCCGGAGACTTTAATTGTGATATTCTTTCTTATTTAAAATAGCTCCCAACTATTATGTAACAACCAAACCTTATTAAAGGTCCCCCAATCTCCCAATAAAAACAATGCAGAGATACCTGACATCCAGTAGCGCAGCACATCAATGCTCAAAGCATTACACCTCCATGTCCGACTCCAGCAGCACTTTTGCAGGGCAGCACTGCAGGCTCATGATGCAGATCCTTTGACCTCATGCAGCATCCACACAACAACAATTGCATACCACTTTTCAAATAGTCCTTTCCGGGTTCCATAATAGGTTATTTGATAACTTCACAATATGACACAGACTTCTTGGATTGTCATTTATTCTCTTAGAACACACGTTTACCAGCATGGGTCGTTACTCATAATTGCCTTGAATGATTTCATATCGTTTATCATCGAAATATTTCTCGTAAACTTAGGTTATGTTTCCATGAACCTGCTAATTGTCATTCATGACTTA
Source organism: Hesperia comma (assembly GCA_905404135.1). NCBI lineage: Eukaryota > Metazoa > Arthropoda > Insecta > Lepidoptera > Hesperiidae > Hesperia > Hesperia comma. Next base: position 7,382,892 of record FR990020.1, read on the forward strand.
TTAACATCTAGTTCTTCAGGATTCTTTATCTCACTTCTGATGACGAGTCAGAAGGTCGAGCTGGTCGTTCTTTACCATGATTTTCGTACTATTTTACTCTGTGTGATGTGTAACTTCCTTCCAAGTAGGTACTCTTGTCAAACTATGCAATGTGGGCTTCTTTCGTCAGGACTTCAACTCAGGATATCAAATGAAACACAGGATTGAGCCATCGCGTAACCAACTGCTTTATTCAATGATCTCTTGGCTCAACACGAATACTCGGTATTGGTTTGCTTTGGTATTGATTGGATTTACTTCGCGATATTACGATATTGATTTATCGATCGAATCCACTCGCACTCGCGGTCACACATTATTAATCCACAACTTTCGAGATTCACGGTATTACAATTAAGAAGGAATCTTTACAATAACAAGATACCGGCGCGATATCAATATTCCATTATTTTCTCTAATGCTATGACAGCTCCCGCGCGCCATAGAGTATCGATTCCGCGCATACCACAGACTAAATAGCATCAAACAGTTTACTATCTCCGACATACATATCTTTTTTTTTAAACGCTAACATACTCACACCCCCGCAGTAGATTACTAGGTACCTATGTCGCGGGTGGCAAGGACTACATATATAATACATTACAATAACACCCATGACCCGAGTACAAATATTTATCTGTCACATAAATATCTGCCCCGGCCGGGAATCGAACCCGAGACCCCTCGCGTCGCAGGCAGGGTCGCTACGCTACAGGGTCGTCAAAAATATCTAAATATCGACTATCGGATATAAATCATTTATTTTAAGAGATTTGAAATTTCCTACAGTAAACGCTAATGAGTACCACCAAATAACGATGCGTTGATATACTGCATGCATATAAAATAGAATTGGTGCAAACTAATTTAATCTTCTTACTATTGTAGAAGTAGATCTTAACAACTGAACTAGAGACAGCGCACCAAATGAACACACTATTCCAAACTTATAATTAAGCGAAATGTGCTAAGAACATGACAAAACTATTGTGTGAAATCGTGTTTCGAAGAAATCCCGTCCAATTTACACAATATTCGCCTTTGTAATGTAGTTTGCCAAACAAAACTAATCAGCTTGTTGAAGTTTATATTAAATTACGACCATTTATTGAAAATTATACTCAATGTAATGCATAATTTTAGTTCAAAATTAAATAACTCCGAAATCGGTGACAAAAATAAAATCGTAGATTAATATGAGGTCGCATTATTTATTCAACGAGAACATGAAGCATTTAAAAAGTCATAGAAAGGCTTATATATCAGCGAAATATATCAGCCGTAAAAGAGTATTTAAAATTTTCGTAATTACTCACCGGTCCCTGGCAACCAACGTCTAATGACTGAAACGCGCTTTTCCAGTATTTCTTGTTTGTGTGCACTGCCTCTGAACTTTCATATTTGCAAGGCTTTATGGCGATTATTTTTAAAGGTTCCCTCGGTTTTTCATGGACTTTTGTATGAACAGACATAATATGGAATTCGAAATTTCCAGCTTGTAAACATTACTGCATGGCCTTATAGATTTTTTTTTGTATACACGTGTGCGTGTCTGCTAGGATTACGGACAAAATGGAGCATTGTCGATGGTACGACCTGGAACGATTGCTAACTTTAGGTTGATGGCCCAGTGAATCTAAGTTTATCAAATGTGTAGAATTGTCAATCGTAACCTGGATTAAGTAACTGAGTAATACGGTACAGAATTTTGAAATCTAAAAATGTTATGGTATTATTATTGACGTGATATTGTATTCAAATGGGACAAAAAACACAAAATTTCTACTATGATGTACGGACGTGCGAGTCACGATGTTCCATTGATCATACGTACCTATGTAAACACTTATTCAATTTTATGCATTATCTAAAAATTTCAAACCACCTCTCGTCAGTCAACATGTCCTTGAAATTTTTATTTATTTCGCAAAGCAGCTAAAAGGTGTAAATTGTTATTTTGGTTTAGATTCATTTTAATATAACATTAAATCACAGTCACTGTATGTTTATAAAATAAAATAATATAGCATAAGTCAATAATATCGTTCCAAAATAACTCCCCTTTCGTAATGTTATGAACTCTATAAAAACTTTACACGTTTCCATGCCGACAATCATAGATTTACCTTATTATAAAAATATGTTAAATGTTAAATATAATGCAAATAATTATAATTAAATAATCTATTTTGAGTACTTTTTTGAAATATACACGAATAAAGTACGAAAATAACGAATAGTAGGTATCTTCTCAGTAAAAAGAGATTGCTTGTTAGATCGATATAGAGTCGCTGCGCTATGAGAATATAACTTTGTTACAAACAATTAGTATAAATTTTGCTAACAATGAAACCTGAATTCTAAATCGTGTTCGTCTGCTCATTTCTTCATAAAACCATCATCTTATCATATTCATAGGTATGTGTAGAGATATTTAAGTACAAAGACGAACCTGTGAAATAATAGCCGAACCAACACAAAGAGAAGCGAAATCAATACAGATAAAGAGATTGAACCAGGCAAGCGATACATGTGAACACGATTTTTAATACAGGATTAATAAGGCAAAGGCGGAACTAAATCCAAGTCTATGTGTTGTTAAATCTGTGTACATTTATACAAATTATACCTCGGAAAGATAACATTATTTCAATTTCAGTATCGCGGGGCGAGTTAAAGTGAAGTTAAACAGCGTTATGCCATCTTGACGTCGCGCCGTTCCATAATATTTTGTTAAGCGCTATTTCCGTGAAATCTGACACAACTGCACAGTCTGGATAAACTTGGAAACTGGTTTTTTATTTTTATGCCACTTAACTGTTGTGAAATTTGTCATTTGTAAAGAATACACATAGCGCGTAAATTTATTCTATTTTTTAAATTTATTCTTTTTATTTTCCTTTTTTATAATGAATCATTCTTGTGGTTCTATTAGTCTTGCCTTTTGAATGACGGGTTCAGGGTGTTAATTCTAAGCCGAAGCAAACGTATATTAATTACTTTTTTGATGATCTTGTTAAATGTTTACCTGTCAAGGTGTATGAGGTCATCGATGTTTATAATTTTTTGAAATTACCCCTATCGCGTACTTCCACTATCACTCTTGCTTGCTTGGTTCTATTGGCAACTATGACAAGTTTCTTTTTCTGAAGCTCAAGTCCTACAAAACAATTTTTATGGCTCTCTCAAGATGTCCATATCCTAAACACACCCAAGCATTGCTTTCTTTTGTGAGGTTTCGCAGGGTTTATTACAGCCTTGTTATTGAACGTAGGTGTACTTGTATATTATTCTTTACATGTGTGTTAAATGCCAAAAGCAAAGTTTTTTTACATAGACAAAATATTTGCACACATCCATTTATGCGAAAAAGAACTAGGTATATAGTGCGCCTAATTATCTCTGAAATGGCAAAAATTGGAACTTATGCTGCCATGTCAAAAACTCATTCATAAGTACGTTGTGGTCATTCATCTGTCAGTTACTAGTGCAATGGTGCGTGCGTGTGATGATTGCGTGAATGCGTCCGACAGCGCCTCTCTTCATTTCAAGGTTAAGTCATTGAGATAGTATGTTATCATAGTACCTCAATGGGTTAAGTTGGGTTTACTATACAACACAATTGGCACTTGTGAAATATGAAATTTTTGGTTCCAGTCAGCGAACTAAAGTTCCAGTCATGTTCTAGTTTAATAAATTCGGACATACTTTATCTATACATCAAATTGGGCGAATTAATAGTGATGGTATAAAACTAAAAAAAAATATTTGAACGACACAACGCGTTCGCAAACACGATAAGACCTCATGGTTTTGTTGACGAAAACAAGGATTAGGTACTCTAGTATTTCCATTACACAGATCACATACAACAACATAAATAATTTAAAGCAGTTGCGGTAGTTCATACATACATAGGAATATTATTAACATGTATGAGACAATATTTAAACACGTCAAACAGAATACCCATTTAGTATTAACAAGTGAACCGGCTAATGATCACAAATTGGGATAACATTGTTGAAATAACTTAGCAAATATTACTAATCGCAGTCAATGTCCCATTCCGGAACCTTATAAATAACAGCTATAATTACCGTTCCGAATTGTTCGAAAGTTTGTGTTTGCCAAGTTCAGGTAGATGATCACAGAAATATATACTCGTATTATTCGTGAGATTGTGCTTGGGAAGAGCAGACGGACGCAGGTACATATTATCAGTTGGCAGTATTAGGTCGGCCTAGAAACGAAGTCGCGGGCAATAGCTAGTCTATACTATAATAAAACTGTAGGACCACGTGTTCTGTACATTGAATATTTTTTTGAAATTCCGACTAAGGGGCACTTACATATCGAGATAGAACTCAAAAATATATTTTTTTAATTTATTGTCTGTCTGTCTGTCTGTCTGTCTGTCTGTCTGTCTGTCTGTCTGTCTGTCTGTCTGTCTGTCTGTCTGACCGATCATCACGCGTAAACCACTGGACGGATTTCATTGAAACTTGGTAAAGTTATTACCTATGTACTGGTGTCTATTATAGGGTACATTTTTTTTCGAATAATATTAAGGTTCCCTAGGGATAGGTGATTAAAGTTTGTATGGAATTTTTTTATAACGTCGTCCGATTTACTTCAAATTTGCAACAGAGGGTTATCACTTAAATTAATGGAATACGTGTTTCTCAGTTTTTCGATATTTTGTAAGAAAAAGAAAAAAAACACAAATGAATGCGGAAATTTGTAATTTTTTAAGGTAACATTCTGACTAAACTGAAAATTATTTTAACCCCATGTTTAAAAATCATTATAGTTAAATAAGTAATTTTCAATGTAAAATCAGTATTTAAAAAATAGCCAGCGAAGGGCGCAAAAATGGGGATAAAGTTGGTACAATTAGAGGTGCAGTGTTTTATAGGACTTTCACTGGGAGATAGAGGCAGTTTTGGAGCAATATACAGGCTACTTTTTATCCCGGAATACACGGGAAAAACTCCCTCCACTTAACTGCTTTGTAGAAGTTGTCAAAAAATTCATTAACATTTTCGCGTGCCAAAAATACTCGCACAATGCGAATTCTGTGGCATCCTACTAATATTATAAATGTGCAAATTTGTATATTTGGTCCTCAATCACGCAAAAACGGATGAATGGATTTGGATGAAATTTGGTGCACGAATAGTTTATAAACCAGAATAACACATAGGACACTTTTTATCCCGAAAATCCCGCGGGATCTGATTTTATGCGGGAAAAACTTCTACGAGTATGGTTATAGCTTCATAACAAACATATTAATATAAAAGTAACAAGTCTGTCTTTCCGAAAATCCCGCGGGATCGGGAGTTTATCCCGAAATTCCTACGGGAGCGGGACCTACGCGGCTGATACTTACGAGTCCCGAAGCGAAGCGAGGGCGGTTCGCTAGTAATAAAATAAAATCAGGTAAACTTATCTTTAACCTGTATTTTTAATCTATATAGTAATTATTAAGTATATTATTATTATGCTCTCTTCGCTTGCTATTCGTGCTGCTTTGATTTTGAAATGGAAATTGCATGGCTTCGAGGCTCTGAAAGAAGCTTGCAGACTCTATAAAAGTTATTTTTCAATTAACTTTAATACCTCGTTTTGTTGACAGCTTCTTTTAGTACGATAAAACTATCCTTACTAATATTATAAATGTGAAAGTGTGTTTGTTTGTTTGTTTGTTTGTTTGTGACGCTTTCACGTCGCAACAAAGCTATTATATGGTAAGGTTTATGTGTGTGGGGATAGTTAGGAGGGTGGAGAGTGACGTAGGCTACTTTTTACCGCGGAAAAACATCCCATTCCCATGGGAAGATCGATGTTTTGTTAGTTACTAGATATTTATTTTCGGAGTTGCCAATAGATGGCGTTAACAAAATTCATTTGCAAGTTCTGAATTACGCTATCAAATACTACATGTAATTTACTTAAGTCATAGGCAAATGTAATAGGCTACTTTAGCTCTGCCTCGAGAACTCCCCGCTCCGGCTGTGTTCAGTGTACCGCCCGCCCGCTGGCACTATCCTGTTGGCTGATGTCCGCAAGTTGCTGGACTCGCCGACACCGGTGGTGGGCGCGGGCGACTGGAACTGCAAGCATCCGGGGTGGAATAGCCTAGCTGCCAACAGAAGTGGAAGGCTACTTTTTGATGCCGCTGAACAGCACGGCTACACTGTCGAGTGTGTTGCACACCGTTACCGCGGCTCTGAATAAGAGAGAACGCGTGTGTGCAGTATTCCTCGACATGGAAAAGGCGTTCGACCGTGTTTGGCACGACGGCTTTCTCTACAAGATCTCGCAGCCGTCGGCGCCCCGGAGTGCCGTTAAGATGATCTCCAGTTTCCTCGAAAATAGAAGCTTCAGAGTAGTGGTTGAAGACGCCGAATCCACCGAGCGTCCGATCGCAGCCGGCGTCCCGCAAGGGAGTTGCCTGTCCCCGGTCTGCTACGCCTGCTACACCGACGACATCCCGGCGGCAGGGGGGGCGTCGCTTGCCCTGTATGCCGATGACGTGGCGTACATCACCACGTCGCTGAATAGAACCCACGCCATTGTCAAGATGCAGCGTACGCTTGATGCCCTCCCCGAATGGCTCGCCGCGTGGAGACTGTCGGTGAATGTCGGGAAGACGCCGGCTGTGAACATAGGAGGATACCTCAACAGGCGGGACCCTACTCTGGAGCTTCATGGACAAGATATCCAATGGGCCCCACAGCCCAAATACTTGGGCAAAATCGACGGAAGACTCTCGATGAAGCCACAGGTTACGAAAGCCGTCGCGAATTCCAGAAGTGCGATGGCAGAAACCAGTGCTCTCCTCGAGCCTCCCTCTCGGACTGAAGCTCGGGGTCTACAAGACCTACATCAGACCCCGCCTCACGTACGCGGCAACGGCGTGGTACGCGCTCGCCAGCGAACCGCACCGCAAGAGGATGCGCGCAGTTCAGGCGATTGCGCTCCGCCGGCTGACTGGTGCGCCGAGGTACGTCAGGAACGCCGTCATCCAGAGGGACCTTCGAGTCGAGAGCCTGGACGACTTCATCGAGCGATTGGCACGCAACATGTTCGGGCGTGTCGACGCGTCGCGGTTCCCGCATCTGCAGGACCTGGCGCCGCTCCACACCCGTCCACCGGACCGCTGGGCCTTCCCGCGCGACTTGCTGGTTGCGCGGGACGGGCCTAGCACTGACTGATACTGGGGCTTCGTAAGTCGTCGCCCGACGCTGATCGGCTCCTGCTGGGCTTCCCACCAGCGGGATTCACCCGGTAGGGGCTCGATCGCCTGGGCGGCGCGAAGATGAACGCCATCCCGTTTAAAGACTCTGTGGCCTGTAAAAAGGTAACCACTCACCGGACTTGACCTATTGGTTAACCACAGATGGACAACCAAGGTCCTTAGGGCCCAACCCAAGGACTGGCCCGTTTTAACGGGCCGCGAGAGACATCCCCAAAGGGGAACTAACTGTCCCGAGGGCTCCACACACCTCAGACAGGGTGGAGTGAAGAGAGCGAGTAGTAGGCTACTTTTTAGCCTAAATTCCTACGGGAGCGGGACCTACGCGGGTGTTACCTACGGGTCCCGAAGCGAAGCGCGGGCGGTTCTCTAGTATTTTATATACTAACGCTAAATTTGTGCTATAAAAAAAAACAAAAAAAAAATAATAAATAACTATGTCCGTGGCTTGTTTAGTAGTGACCATGCCTGTGAAGCGAGGGGTCCCGGGTTTAATTCTCGGCCGGGATAGGTAAATGTTTTTTATCGGCTCATGGGTGTTAGTGATGTTTTATTAGTCTTGTACATGACCCCACGGTACGGAATCCTATTGTGGCGGTATGAGTATGTAAGCATTTTTTTTATATGCAAGCCATATGCAAGCTATGTAGGTAATCTATTTCCATTCATAAATACTTTTTTGTCTGTACTTCTCTACGTTTGTTTGCTCGTTTGTCACTAGTAACATAAAATACTTCTACTAATTATTGGTACCTACCAATATGGGCTGCTTTTTAATTTTTGGAAATGCGATTTTATCTGTACTATATAGGTACCGCTTACTTATGCAGTGAGCTGGATAGCAAACAGGTTCTCCGACTCTGGACAAATTGAGGATTTCAATTCCAGTCTTTACTAAATTTAAAGCAATAAACGAAGTAATATCGCATTAACATAATGTTTCAACAAGATGCGTAGCTGCGTAGCTCACTCTCGCTGTATAGTATAGTATTCGGCGCTTCAGGAATGTCATAAGGCTCAACATTACACGTGTGTGATGAGTTAATAAGTCGGGTTGTTACCGACTTGTGCAAATTTACTTTAACGCTCAATATACTCACAGCGCTCCGTATTATTCTTAGGTAAGTACTATTTATGTCGTCGCATAGTAAAGTAGCATAGTATTATTTGTTTGAAAGAAGAGATATAATATGTATGTAGATTCTTGCAAAGTGATTTAGCGAAAGCTTTAGCTCACAGTAACAAAAATTAATTGGGTTATTAGTTAAACTATACCTCACATGTTTAATGAAGTGAATAAATTGAACGCAGTTTTATATACAGATTTGAGATAGACGATATAGATAGGTAAATCCGTAATATTATAAAACCCTTAATCCAATCCCAAAAATCTACTATAAACTACTACCTATATTTAGTTATCAATTAAATGTTTTATCTGACTTTTCCGGTGTACTATCACGAAACTATCGTAAACAAATGCAATGTAGCAAACAAGAATTAAATGAATATATGTAGGTAAGCGGGACCACACGGGCTCTACCATCAATTTGTGATGTTCGTATCCCCTGCGTTACCTTGCTAAATTGGATATAGATATCTAAATCACTGTTACATTACCGTGACAGCGATATATGTATAGATAGTGAGGTAGATAAGGCATCTAATTATGTTTACCCTAAACTCATTGCTTGTGACCGTCTGCTGTTTATATCGTTTTCGTCTAAATATATATAACTCAAAGGTGACTGACTGACTGACATAGTGATCTATCAACGCACAGCCCAAACCACTGGACGGATCGGGCTGAACTTTGGCATGCAGATAGCCACTATAATGTAGACATCCACTAAGAAAGGATTTTCAAAAATTCATCCCCTAAGTGGGTGAAATAGGGGGAGGAGGGGGGGGGGTGAAGTTTAAACGAATTTCACGCGGACGAAGCCGTGGGTGGAAGCTAGTTTAATATAAAAGCGAAAGGTCACTCACTCATCGCGAAATCTTAACTTTTAAATTATTAACGTATTTAGTTTTTAGTTAGTTACTATAAGAACGGATTTTGTCATATTCCTTCCCTATGTGCTTCAAAATGGGGGTTGAAAGGTTGTATGAAAATCACTCAACAAAGCCTTGGACAACACTAGTATCGTGACAAACTAATTAATGGTCGTTTTTAATATCCAATCAAAATTATACTCGTAATCCCTTCTCTTATTACAAGGAAGATGAAATCAATTGTCAAATAAAACGTCAAGTTACTTTTAGAGCTATAAACGACCACCAAAATATTCCACGAATTTAAGATCCGTTACAATTTACTAGACAACAATACAATCATAGTTAACAAGTTAAATGTTATAAAGAATAATTTTATTTAACTGTTATGTATTTGCGTCCAAAACGTAGTATTTTTACTGAAAGTAACAATACCTTATCATAAATACCTTCTGCACGTGGTGAGTGTCATAGATAGCAATTAACGATTTTAAAAGATCATTTCTGGCAAATCCATTTCTTTATCAGGTGAATGCACGCTTGTTTTTGCTTATGATGTGAAGGTTACCCTAATCTGCACTGTTTTAAATTAAATTAAATCAACCTGGCTCACTTATCAACACACAACCAAATCCTTAAAGCTTAAATTATTTGAAATTTCAAAAGTTTGGAAATACCGAAATATACGAGTAATAGATTTTGTTATTTTGATTTCATTGAAAATAGTGAATTTATAAGGTCAACCACTCCAACAATAACATTGTTTGAATTGGTTCGAAAATATTAATAAGTATTTTTAAATTGTCAAATCGTCATTATTGTCACAAAACAACACCTATACCTACCTACTTGAGTCGCGGAGGATATGGAATTACCACTCGTTGCTAAAAAAATGTATTATGTGTTCTCACAGTTCAATTTAGCTTAAAGTTTAAACTCTCACCGTTGATCTACAATGAACCTTAATCACAAAGGGGTGTGGGGTGGTGTGGGGTATCATTAGAACCATAAGTACTTATGATTATAATTGTGACTGTTGCTAGAAAAGAAAATACTCTTAGAGAAGGTCTCGCTGCTTTATCTTCCAGGATTATTCACCATTAAGATTTCTGGAAGTATTGGGAAGTTTTGCGCGTTTCTAAAAACCAATTTCGAATAATTTTCCGTTTAATTTATGTAATTACCTCACAATGTTCGTCTCAGAGTTTTTGAAATGTAGAAATTATAAAAATATCATACCGGTCTTTTGTCTATTACAAAGATTATCATCATGTTATAATATAAAATCAAAATTTTCATCAGTAAATATTTTTAGTAAATTGGGATTCTCATCTAACATTCGTTTCATTGATGCTCTTCGTTTCTTTATCGCTTCAGTGACAATTTGGCTAGTGGTTTCTTTAACTTTTTCCAAAGATTTGAATTTTTCAACTTTTTGTTCATTGACACATGTACAGTCGATGTCGGATATTCTAATTTCTTGTTCTGAATATTGTGTTTCAGCATGACGATACTTTTCCTTAGTTTCAATGGAAATTTAGTTTAAATGGTATTTCGTCACAAGCAATGTTTTTTACATTAATGAGTTCTGGTGATTTGACTTTTGGTGGAGGTTTTCCAATTATGGCTTTTACTCGTTCAAAATTTTCCTCCGTGAAATCTAAATAGGATGGTAGGTATGGAAATAAGTTTCTTTCTGTCCAATAACCACATGTTCTTGCAGGGCATTCATCCATTCGAATAATATCATCAAACAACATAGTTTCATTAGATGATGTACTTTTGGTTGAAGTACTTGCACATGGAATTTGCACTATTGGGCTTGAAAAATGTGAGTCTGAATAGGTTGGTGATGGCTGTTGTGCGCATTGACATTTCTGCGATTTCAAAAACTTCTTTATGTCTTCATATCCATGACACTTTGCATAAATGTACTGCCGATTAAGCCTAATAAAAGGAAGATCTACATCTGAAGGTAATGTTTCTGTACTCCCATAACGTGGTGGAATAGGATCTGATAAGTCACCTATCAAAACGAATGGCTTATGATCACATACACTTTTTTCGACTTCTGGCGGTTCGAATTCAAAAATATTTAATAACGAAGTTTCATCAATTAAAATATTGGGGTGAAGGTTTGGCTGTTTTTGCATTTCATTTATTTGAAGAACTACCATTTTCTGAAAGTCAAGGAGAAAATTAGATTGTTCTGGTAACAGTTTTAAAGAGAAACTGATGAATTTTAAAAATATCTCAAGTATTTTTTTCATCTTATCCTCCCATTGCTTATTTATATCTGATACTTTTTTCTCTCTCTGCTTAAACGTTTCTATCATATCTTGTCTTTCTTTTATCTTTGTCATTTTTTCTGTTAATTCAGAATTTTGTAATTTTTCTAGAAACAATCTTTTGATTTTACACTTTTTTCTTTCTAGACTCATAACATACATAGAAGCAGTAAGTCTTTCCGCATCAATTTGTTTACAAAAAGCTTGCAATGCTTCGTTTCTTTCATTTAATGCATAATTTATAAGTGTATTATATTTTGTTAACTCATTGTTAAATAAAATATTGTAATACATATCAATCTTTTTTACTTCTTCTTTGTATTTATTTTTCAGTACATTTTCTAATTTATTTTTTTCTTTTTTAAGCTTGCATGGAATTTCATTATTTAAGGCGCTGATCATATTTGCGTGTACACTACGTAGTACATTTTGAACTTCCGATCGTAAATGTATTTCTAGTTCTTTAAGGGTTTTTTCATAAAATTTCAATATTTCCTCATTCATAATTTTACTTTTCTGTTCAAATATGTTTTGATAGATTTGTTGCACTTTTTTGATCACAAGACTTTTCTCACATAATAACATATCATACCAAGATTCATCGCTTTCCCGTAGCATGCCAGTTAACGTTGCCAAAAAACGTCTATGCTCCCTTTGTAGAACTTCATTTCCGATAGCAAGAATACCTTCATGTGTTTTACCTCTAGTTATTTTTGAAGTAAATGGGGGTTTCAATTCAATTTTACCTATTAGTAAATCACTAGGTGAAATCCAATCACTAAGTGTATCATCAAGCGCCTCTGTTTCATGTGTTACATTATCTTGACTCAATGTTATATTACTTTTACAATAATTATCATCAAAATAAATGTCAGCATAAGTGCTCGTTACCCGCTCTTGATCTAACAACGTATTTATAATATTATTTTCCATTTGTATAACGTGTTGAATAAACTTCAAAACATAAATAAATAGTAGATCAAATAATAAATCGCTTTTGACTTGTATGACATTTTTTAGTGAAATACCATAGATAATATATTTGAAATCACGACATCAAAGAGGTATGTATATAAATATCAAATTGACATTTACATAATACATGTACAAAGAATCAATAATAAAAGCTTTTCTATTCCGATATTTCCGATACCGTTGCTTGACCAGGAATATAAAAAACCTCGTCATATTGCGGTAAACTCATGGAACTAATTTCTTATACTGGCAATGCTTAGTTTCTAAACGTCAATCCTAAATTGCTTGTCAGTGAGTTTGAATGTCACAGTATGTCTCATGTTTGTCTTTTTACTTTTAGTGTCTATTTTGTGCTTAAATGAGAAAAACTGTTCATAATCGTGGAAGAAAAGTGGTTTTCTATGTGCTAAAATAACATTTCGTATAAAATAACATTTATTTCCCTAAATGACATTTCCGACATAGTTGTCGAAATGACAATAATAACATGACCGTTACTAGAGTTACTGTTGTCTGTGCTGTTGCCATAAAAAAGGAAACTTTAGCGCCCTCATGACAGGTTTTCTATTTTTCTGGTCAAGCAAAACATTACTGTTTAAGCGGTCTGGATTCGAATCCCAGGGCATACATACACTTGTGAATTTTATGATTTATTTGTTTTTTTTTATGAATTTAAGTATTACTTGCTCTAATGCCTAGTTATTAACGGTTATTTATTTGTTAACGGTCATGGAAAATATCATGAGGATACCTGCATGCCGAAATTTTCGCAAATTCAAGGGTGTATGATGTCTGCCAATCCGCATTTGGCCAGCGTGGTTGACTATGGCCTAATCTTCTCATTCTGTGAGCTCAATGATGATGATATTAATGTTCTGCATTATCTACCTAACCATTATTTATGTACTTCAGTGACTAAAAGGAAATAAACGAAGTTAAAAGTAGGAAACTTTTACTAGAATAATTCATGCCATCCGCGATACATTATCCGCAATGTGCTTGAATATGTGTGCTTTTCTTATTTATATTTATTCGAAGTATTGTTTTCTTATTTATATTTATTCAAAGTATTTATATTTATTCGAAGTATTGTTGTAAAAATATATATTATATTTTTACAATAAATATAACCGTACCTAAATAATAATATACGTCGTTTGACGTATCAGCAAATTTCCAAAAATAATTAGTAAGGGTGACTAAATACAGAGTACATTTAGCAGCACGTACGTTATCAAAATAAATGAACGTGTCGGCAGCACACCGGTGATTATCAACGGTGATGTAAGGTACCCCTCAGTTACGTTTAATTAAATACTTCCTTGCGCCACCCATCTACTATTTCACCTCATGTTGTACCCGGCCTTATCTCTCGCCACCGCTGAAACACGCAGTAAATATTCCTAATGCTGGCCACAAGTAACGATATTGCACATTTGATATCCGCCACTAAACGTGTCTGGTTTCTGATATTTGTGGCAAAAAACAGACAATCTCTTGCTTGGAAACGTTCCGAACGCGAGCATGTGATAATAAATTACCGACATATCTCGACTCCATTCTCATTACGGATGCGGCAATGTCCGTCGGAGTTTTGTCATAACTCAGTCTCGGTTAAAATTATTTCCGTTGGGTCTGATGAGAAAACTAGAGGTGGAGAACTGGAAATGTAAGTATTCGCGCAACAAGCCGTGGAATAACGACGGGACATATTTCATTCTTAACGAAGTTAAATTTCCGGAAAGGTCCTGTAAGAGCGTGCGTAACTCAGATAAAAGGCTACCCGGCCACTACATAGACTCTGTTTGTATGACATTTTGATGACGTTAATGTTTTTTTGACTGAGCTTATTTTCTATTACCTTCTTGAGACAGTGTTGTAAGTAAAGTGAATTGATATACCTAGGTTTTTACATGGGTTTCATGATAGGTGATTCAAATTATAGATAACATACAATGTAGGTTTATAAAAGTTTATCATTTGGGTACCTACATCTTGGGTATATCTATTTTCCTCATGTTAATGTTTCCTCATGTGATGAGTTTATGATGGGGAATAAATCTACTTAACAGGATGACCATATTTCGCACGTGTTACTTTATTATGAGTCGCACAATGACATTCATGGCAATCATGATCCGTAACACACGAGTAACATAAAACACCATGGTAATGATCTCGAATTTCGAACATTATTTATTTTAAAATATTCAGAACTAGAATGAAATATTATTCCTGTAGGGACCGTACCAGAACAAGTAAAAAAGTATTAACTTGTCCAAACTTTACTGAACATTTGACGTATTCCCCGTAAAACAAGAGCCGTATTTCAGAAACTGGCAACAACTTGGATTGTTTTCTAACACATCATATCGACAAATAAATCTTTTGGCCGGTATCTGGCGTTAAAGTTAATTCCTATGCATAATTCATTGCGTCGATTTCGTGTGAAGAGGAAAACTTCTCAAACTCTGAAGTAAGCGTTTACAACTGACACCCGTCGATTAGTCGATGAAAGTTCCGACACCGACCATAAAGAAAAACAATGTTATATACTACACTTTAGGAGAGCCGTAAAAATTGAGTTCCATAAAGTACCTAATACTTCCTGTCGAATAGACTACAGTGCGCCCAACATATCTCTGAAATGGCAAAAATTGGAACTAACGAAAAGTCATTCATAAGTACGTTGTGTTCATTCATCTGTCAGTTACTAGTGTGCAATGATTGGTCAAATGAATGTCAAATGCGTCCGACAGCGCCTCTGTCGTTTCAATCTTTAGTTGGGTTTACTATAACTTGTATTGTAAAACTTGATTGCCGTTGAGATTATTGAAGACTTGTGTCATGCGATTGTAATTAATGCCATTAGATTTGATTAACACAAAACAAACCTCATGAAGAGAGATCATTATTATCTCATTTACATAGTAAGTCACTACAAAGTTTAGTTAAAAATGTAGTAGCAACATGGCGGTTTACAGCTTCTATATTTACGGGCAAACAGGGAGATTGGCCACATTTGTATGAGACGAGACCAAGACTGTAGTCGAAGTTTTGTCATGAAAACAAAACCTAAATAGGTAGACTAACTTATTCACTTTGAAAACGGGACGTAGTGTGGCTTTAAATACAAACATCAAAATCTTCACTAATAAGTATCCATACTAATAATGTAAAGCATAACTGTTTGTTTATTTGAACGCGCTAATCTCACGAACTACTGGTCCGATTTTAAAAATCTTTTTATTTTGAAGAGTCCATTTATCGAGGATGGCATTGATTGGCTATGGAACATCATGATATGATGAGGGCGTTTACTTAACACTATACGTTGCAGGACGACGTTTGCCGGGTCGGCTAGTATTTTATAACGCTTTAGGTGCAGAAGTGTGCAGCACGTAGCAATGACTTAGAATATCCGTAGGTTTTTTTCTACTTTTATTTAGGCTAATCTCAGAAACAGAAGCCCTGTGTATCTATACTAAGTAAAAATGAAAAAAAAAACAAGATTTCCGTTGCAAACTAAGGTTTACCTACTTATAATTCCTAAAAATACTGTAGGTAACAACACAAACTTCACAAAGTTCATGCTTATTATTTCAACTTGGTTTCAAAAATTTACATTGTCCTGATTTACAACTTTGCAAGGATAACCATTTATATTGTGCACCAGTAAAATATCAGCTTAATAGAGAAAAATGTACAGTTTACACTGTACAACAAGCTGTACATTTTCAGTGTCTGGTTTTTTTTATCCACAGAGCATTTCGTTTCTTTTGAATTAAACTTGCTTGAATTTTAGATCTTACATAGATGTGAAATCTAATGAATATGTAGAACGGATATCAATAACGTTTGGTATGAAAATATGCGGGAACTTGGTTTAGACGAAGTTGTGTGTGCATCAAAGCGTTACTTGCAGCATAAAGTAAGTTGATCGTAGAAACATTCCAATAACCTATGCGAGGTTAAAACGAGCAATGCGTACCCGAGAAAGAAAGTTTTTTTTTGCTGAGGGACGTAGTAGATGGTTCCATTAATATTCAAACTACGACCTACTCGCTTGGCTTTGAGAAATCTTTACTTTAGTACCCACAATCGACATAATATTTAGACAGAATTCGTTGAATTGGCATATTGTTGAACATATTTCTAAACAGATTGATATAAAACAAACACTAAATGTTATCCCGAGCTTGACTACTACAACATAATATATATTATCTACCTAAGTTCTTAATTTTTAAACGAACACACATACAATATGTTTAATCTAAATACATATAGATAAAGCTTACGTAAGTTTAGAAATATATGTTTAACATGAACACCACAGAAAATACTGTTAAAAACGTGAAATGTACCTACGCTATAATAGTCTTCGTCATTCTCTCCTCAAAACTCCTTCTATATCACAGAGACAAAGAAAAAATATTCCTCATTTAAAATGATAGCCAGCAGAAACAAAAATATCAAAGTATAAGTGAACAATAACAAAATATCGTTACCAGCTTTAAACGCCGTTTCCTTGTCCCCATTGTCTATTGTTTCGCTTTATTAAGTTACTTATATTTCAGTAGCCGTTTGTATTTCAACAAACGTTTAGTTTATGAATGTCATGTATAAGTAAATTAGTTTATTTCCTCCGGGCGACAATTTAGCTCACGCTCTTGTCACAAATTGTCGGCGAGGGTAAATGCAGACTATTAAGGAAATACAGCAATCCGAGCAGCCCTTACCCCGCATTACGGCGCAATCTTACAGCGGCTAAATTATAAGCAACACCTTCTTATGTCGTGTTCGGGGGCAGTAACACGTACCCTGTTTAGTTTGGTAGCTGTGCGCGTCTTACATTTTCAAAGCATTCAAACGGTAAGTACATTGCTCAGCTATCTATTCAAATAGGATATCAACGTTCTAATTATAAAATTTTATTACGTTCGTATTAATTAAATACTAGGTAGATATACGTTTAGTTTCTGGAAGCTTTAATTTTATGTTAACTTTTTATATTAAGATATGTAGGTACCTACCTACTTACTACTACTAAAACTTTTATGTCGTTGGTTATATTTTATCCGGGATTTATGTTGTTTAAAAAAGCCGATGCTCTTTATAAGTATAAACGTATATAACAAAATTTTAAATTAAATTCTCACACGACCACGTACCACTTGGCATTAGATATATCACGAGATATATCTTAGTAATATATCTTCCATTATAGGTCTGTAGAAAATGACATTTAGCTCAGAATAGTACCTACTGAACTCGGCTATTGACCCCGGCGTTAAGAAACCGACGAATAAATTTACAATTCTGTGTGTGAGTTCAGCTGCACCGGACAAATGCTAAAACTCTTTCCCGTAAGTTGCTGTACTGAATTTCAATGTCGTAAACAAACAACAAGCACGGCTATATATTTGTGTACACATGTACGGATGTCCCAAACTATTTGCAAGGCTTTGTTTACCATGCAGTTTTTGCTTGCATAGCACCTTGCGTTGTTTAATTCTATTTAAAATTTGAATTGGACTCCGAGTTGCCAATAAATAATTAGCTATTAGCTAATATGTAATATTTTGTGGATTGTGAACACATCTTTGTCTGAATTAGAAGGCGATTAATACTAACGATTACTATCTTGACTATACTACCCACCTTCAGTTTCAATCCTACCTGCTAACGAACTGATCAAGTAACTTTCTTAATAACACTGCCTGCTAACTGAACTAACCCTTGTAGTCCCGGTTTATACTTCTTCTAGGTCGGTCTTACTTGTCTTGGGTGGCAGCGGAAGGGTGGTGCTTGCCTGCTCGTTACCTTAATTCCGTAAAAAAAGGTTGGAACAATGAAATACAAATACTATACCAGTTTATTGAACCTAAAATTTTACAGAAGCAGCCGACGAAATATAAAACAAATAGCAATTTTACGGTTTGGCAGCAAAAGAATAACAACGCGCCGCTCACGTCAGGTGCTACACGAAATTGATTTGCGCAGCGTCAATCTCACTCCCATGCCGATTGATAACTGGATCCTGGTAAGTTTACTGTAAACTAAATCTATGTTTCTTTGCATGTTACTCGACCACCTTTGAATATGCTATTTTATAGTCATTTAAAACCCACTTTTACATGCCACTTTTGAATTTAGGAAGGAGCTTCTAAGTATGTAGGTAAGAAATCCTACTACCGAAAAAGTGCTCTCTATACTTATTCGCGGTTAATATGTACCTAAGTCAAGTATAATTGAACTGATTGCAAATAGCATTTGGTAGTCAGGAGTTCCTTATTCATAATTTAATGAATATTCTCAAATAAAGGATTCGGTCAATTATATTTAAAAATGCTTAATTTATGTACCTAATTGTAGAAGTCATCGACTTTAGTAAGTCCTTATTTATGACAGGAAACAATGTATCACATTTTCACGAAATCTCTCTGTGACTGAAACTGATACGTGTAGTTAAAAAGCGATTTCGACGAGTTCTTTATCAACGGGTAGCACACCCAGTTGCTGCCTTAGCTAAGTTGGTTTATGTAAGCATGAAATATCGTACGTACCAACTTAGTCGTCGGGCTCCGTACGAGGTGGCAATGACCTGCACGTATTCTCGGTTTAGGCTCATCTTGTTGACAGTAATTTCTTGTGACAAAGCTTTGTAACATCATCCTACTTCATGACATCATACTAATGTTGATGCCTGCTATAATATTTTGTAAATATTATTAATATTATAGTGAGCCGACCAACGAATAGATAAGCAAACTGATCGTATCGTTGCCACACTAAGCCTACCCAATACTTATTTATATTAACAATAAAAATATTTGTTTAACAACCATATTATGTAAGTATTTAATGTATTTATTTAGCTCTGTAAGAAGGTACTTGTGCACAAGAAATCTACATTAAAAACATAAAAAATAGAAGACTTTATCCATTCTAATATTATAAATGTGAAAGTCTGTCTGTCAGCGATGCTTTTATAGCTAAATCGGTGCGGTGGCTTGATTTTTTGTAATAAAAATAGGTGAAGATCTAGGGGCACACATAGGCTATTTTTCTCAAAAATCAACTCCTAAAGGTTTGAAATAGGGGATCAAAGTTTATATGAAAAATATAAACCTCTGGACCGTTTTCGATGAACACAGGAAGATAGTTGATGACACAAGGTCAAATATGGCTACTTATTTTAATCAACCCCTAAGGACTGAAATAGGGGATAAAAATGAAAGACACGAATTTCACGCGGGCGAAGCCGTGATAATATAATTAGGTACACTAAGGTACTTATTATAATGAATTAATCATAGCACTATCGATGGTAATACTTTAAAAAAAGACATATTTTAGTCTATTTTCTCGGTGATCTAGGTAGGTACCTACTTGTGTTTGAAATTGACTTGAATTTACAATGATTGAAATTACATAATGTGTATGAATGGATATAAAAACATATTGCTTTTCCTGACTAATTTATTTTTCGAAAAATTGATACGTCGAAAAATTTGAAAATAAATTTACGCAAACTGTCAATTATTTTAAAGTGAAGGTTAATCCTGAATATTGTCCTTTCCTGAAATGATTTTGTAGTAATTGGGCATGGATTGTCTTCGTTAATACCAGAGATTTAAACGAGAGGAATAATGATTGCCAAATATACCTACCTCAAATATTCATTTCCACGTAGGCGTAGGTAGGTATAATAAGCTAAGTTCATAGATTTAACAGCAGTGTATACTAAATATATGTAGGTACTAAGTAAATGTAACAAAATATACCAACAACAGACAAAAAATCAATAAGTTTGTGGTTATACTTCTTTCAACATTACCAGCCAGCCAGCAGGATAGCTTTGTCAATCTTTCTATATCTAATTAAATATCTTCAAGTTCCTAACTAATAACTTGTGTTTAATAAATATAATAAAAAAGAGAAATAATTTGAAAGTAAATTATTCATTTTTTATGATGCTATGATAAACACACAAGTACCGTTTTAGCTCTGCAGGATTTTCCCGTTTATTTCGAATGCACTTCTACAAAAACGGTGTAGTATTTCTGATTTTCTTCAAAACAATGACATTAATTTACAAACTTTCGTATAAACATTGGAAGTTCATATTAATATTAAATAGATACCTACATAATAAATGATGTTTTGAAGCGATGCAATTTCCTTTAAACTCTACGATTTTTATAACACGTAAAAATAACGATGAAATTAAGTGGCATTGCAAGAAAAACCAGGTGAAATATGGCTCTCCTCCCGACGAGCCGGCACGTATTGCGTCTTAAATCCTATTTAGCAGACAATTGCAGTCGCTAAGGCATTTTAATAATGAATTTTTTAAACTCTCACGTAGTTCATATTGTCTTTGGGATTGGAATTAAAACCCATACTGTTGTCTCGTTTCACGTCGTATTATGTAAACTTTAATTGCCTGTGTATATGTCCACAACTCAAAACTTTTTTTAAATTTATAAATATTGGTCCCAATTAAGTCTTTAACCGACTTCAAAAAAGGAGGAGGTGTTCAGTTCAGCCGTATTTTTCGTTACATACATACGAGTATAATCCATACTAATATTATAAATGCGAAAGTCTGTCTGTCTGTCTGTGTGTCTGTGACGTTTTCTCGGCTAAACCACCGGTCCGATTTGGATGAAATTCGGAATGAAAATAGTTGAAGACCCAGAGTCACACATAGGCTACTTTTTTTTCAAAAATCAACCCCTAAAGGCTTGAAATAGGGGGTGAAAGTTTGTATGAAAAATCTAAACCGCCTGACCGATTTCGATGAATTTTCCCAGGAAGATAGTTGATGATACCTTCTTATTGATACCTTCTTCCCCACTTCCCCGGTTCGCGATATAAACGAATTCCACGCGGGCGAAGCCGCGGGCAAAAGCTAGTATGTATATATACTCACAGTAACATAAGCGTGATGAAAAGAACTAAATCTGTCGATTCTACTTACGACACCTTTTGATGCAGAATCAACAATGTGATATGTAAATAATTCTCTGGTTTACAGCTGTAATAATAATATTAATGAAGTGTGTCATAAAACTTGTCGTTTTAGAGTCGAGTCTGTCTGGAACCTATTTTCCAAAGGT
The DNA here is from genome assembly GCA_905404135.1 of Hesperia comma. NCBI lineage: Eukaryota > Metazoa > Arthropoda > Insecta > Lepidoptera > Hesperiidae > Hesperia > Hesperia comma. The sequence continues at coordinate 7,404,584 of FR990020.1, forward strand.
TAAGTTGAGCGCTAACACTGTCGTCGCTTTACAGCCACGTATAAAGTTGATCTTACGTCGCCCGATTCACAAGACTGCTAAGTCTCGAAGCGTTGGTGTAAATCGACTTAAATATTGAATAATAATATTGGGTGAAGCATCTGTTGTTCAAGTCATATTATTATTGATTATGAATAAAATACGGTGTACCAGTAGAATCATATTACATTAATAAAATCACGAATCGTATTTAAATCAATAATCTACGTAAAACGTCAAAAATGTACAGTAAAAAACTTCTTTAGTACAATCAAAAATATAAAGTGTCAAGCTGAACAGTTAAATTTGAAGTATGTTTATGGAAAGACAGTGTATGAGAAGTCCGGTAAGTATGTGTCAGAATGTTGTTCACACATAACAAGCTCGCAAGGTTCTGTGTCCGCAAACGATAAAGGCATCATCTAAAGTCTCGTCGCCGGCGTTGACGTGTAGACAGTTGTGACCTCGCTGGATTACGTTGGCTAGGTTGGGTAGGTACGATGTAACGTATACCACATGTATAGCTCTATTTACATGAGCTTAGAATTCAAGATATTTTGAATGAGAAACAATGTGACGTATCAGGAGCACTCCGTTTTATTTTATGACAGAATCTAAGCTCGTTTTATTTGCAATTGCTGAATTGCTTCAAAAATTTCACTTTGACATCACGAATACTTAGTAAACTTAACAGGAAAATTGGTTACTTCTAACATTTTGTCATAAAAATAAAAAATTAAGCACCTATCTAATGAAACGCTTTATTTAAGTATAGTACGCCACGCAGGCTAAGTGTGGATTAGCATACTTCACATACCTTTAAGACAAACTTTCAGACACAGGTTCCTCAAGATGTTTTCCTTTAAGTGCAAGTGCAAGGTCAAATGCAAGCAAATATTAGTAGTCGAACCCGGCGTTCAACGTTCAAACCATTGGCTATCACTACTCAATTGTCCTAAATACTTAGGTACCGTAAAGTGTATTGGATAAAATAAACGTTTCTAACCGAGACGTTTCAAACACCGTTTCAAAAAAAGGGGGAGGTTCTCAATGACACTATTTTTTTGTGTTTTACCTCATAACTTTGCACTGTGTGAGCCGATTTTTATTATTCTTTTTGTATTCGAAAGATAGAAAAGTATTGTGATCACAAAGAAATTTAAGCGACATCTGCCGGGTATTTTTTTATCTCCACTTATAAATTTTTTATTTGGTTATTTTTGTGTCAAAAGTTAGTTGCATCTATTTTGGTTTCAATTAGACACTACCCAATCGTAACAATTTGGTCACGGTAGTATTTTTTGTAGAGCCGTACATAAAGGGACACTTTATTACGAAATGTTTTCGTATAATTAACGTCATTCATATTTTTGTCTTAAATACTATCAACGGCAGTTACAAAACGTGAAAGTTACTTACGGGGTTCTGTAATTCAATTGTGGGCTGCGGAGTGTACCGTCTTCAAGCTGACCTACGTCACGCGTCAGTGCGTCAGAGCAACTGTCACGCAACCAATGAAGTTAACACAATACCGTCAACCAAAACAAACGGTCGTATCTACCTATGACAACATGTTCAGTTTCGTATAATATATTTAATGCTCATTTTAATGTACAAACAAACTGTCAACTCAAAGGTTGTCAGTGTTAATTCTTACTGTTATTTTGTAAGAACAATATTGTTGTTGTTAAGCTTTTACGTACTGGACGTACGGATTTTTGTTTCACATTTTAATACCTACATATACCTACGTACTATAATGTGTGTAGTTTAATACGTACCTATTAAATATTTTAAGGTTATTTTGTTTATAATGCTCTTGCTTTAATTCATTAGAATATCATTATGTTTAGATGTATAATATGTAACTGTAAAGGCCCGAACCACGATGAATCCTAAGATTCACCAACATGAGTTGGTAAATATACGAAATAAAAATTTTTGGGCTTATACCCCGTGCTTATACCGCATTCATTTGGTAAATCTCAATTTACCACTTGAATCTTTTAATAAACGTAGTTGCGTGTATGATTAGAATATAACGGACATTTAGGTGTTACCCAATATTACCTACTGCAATACAGAATCAAGCAAGAATTCTGAAAGCAAATGTACGCTCATAACATTTTTGCTGGCAGCCCTAGCTGACGAAACTATACAGGTGGATCATTTAAGCAGTCGGAATGCAAGCAGTGCCTAATGTAATGCAATTTGACTGTGAGTATCGGGCGCCGCGCCGGTACAGAGCTGGATTCCTAACGGGCATTTAGCCGGCTACATCGCGCTATATCGACGTGACTATTGAGACGTTGTTAGCTTAGCTTGGTTTCATGCTTCAGTTACATGACCCCAACAGTTGAAATTCTTTCTAGAGTATTCAAAATTAGTACAAAAATTTTAAGATGATATTAAATTTTCTATACTACTACCTACCAAACAAAGTCAAAGCTATTTTTTGGATAGATACTTTTTCAAACTTCTATTAAAATGGGGATGAAGAACTTAGATACGTACATAATTAAATAGGGAGAAGGAAACTTTTTTGTTACTGTCTGTCGGTCGAGTATGTCGGGCTCATGAATACCTTAAAATTTGTAATACCCCTAGAAGCCATACAATAGTTGTTAGAGCTTTATATATTATACATATAATTATATTCCTGATTCTAAGAAATAAAACGCCAATCGCTAATAGCATTCTTCTTATGATGAAAAATTCAACAAATGAGCAAATGTATCACCGTTGTGTTGTGGGGAAAAAAAGACAGAAAAGGAAAAAAGAAATACTTACTCTCTCAATGGTTTCCATTGCACTTTCAAATATTATCATAAACATAATGTATATGCCAATTAGAATAGCATATTCCGGTAGCTCCAAAAATTTACGTAAACATCAGCGTGGTAACTTAATCTAGTTTTCATGCAAATTTTATGGAACTGGACATTAGATGTAGTAGGTATAACCTGTCTTTATTTATATGGGACAAGCTTTCAACTGAAAAATTAAATGTTCAAAATTGGTTCACCGGTATTGGTAATTGCACATTTTACTATAGATGTATAGAATTAAAAAGATATAGATACATAAACAAAGCTGTTGTATTTGCCATCTCTTACCAGTCTATGTGTAAGACTTTGTAAGAATGAACATGAAACACTCGTGTTTAAGTTCGTCCAGATAGGTAATCCAATCGGGCGAAGGCGAGCGTCGTAATCGGAGCGAGCCACGCTCCAGCTCCGTCAAATCGAGCGATGACCCGGTATCAAGCGCCGGCGGTTCGAACCCGTTCTCTCGCCTCAATTTGAATTTACTAAATAAGATAATTATTTGGATTTATAATGCAATAAAAGATGCATTCTGATAAGGAGGAGATATTATTCAAATTCAAATTCTGTATTTGCGTGTTATATGTTTAGTCTCACAATAGAATGCACTAGGTTTCTCACGAATGCGTTTTATTTTTCATATCCCGCTACAAAACGGGTTGTTATAGTTTATGGAGGCTATAAGGCGTATTGTCCGACTTTGATTTCTAGTCGGGGTAATAGAAGATTTTCAGTTTTCTAGGTTAGTAATCTATCTATCATCTTCTATACAATTATATAATAAAATTGTAACTATTCGCTGTCTGTACATGGCAAATATATGAAAAAACATTTATTATGGGGCTCTATACGCAAGAGAACCCAAAACAATTTTTTTTAAATTTTGTCTGTTTGCCTATTATATCTGTATGTCTGTGTGTTTTTGCACGCTAATCTCAGAAACGGCTGAACCTATTTTTATGGAATTTTCACTGGGAAATAGAGGAGGTTGTGGAGCAAAAAATATAGGCTACTTTTTATCCCGGAGTTCGTGCGGGATCGGGATTCACGCGGGAAAATCTCCTATGCACGAATATGTTTGTATTTAAGTTTTCTAAGCTCCTGAGGGTACCTGAGACAATCTTTCAGAAGACGTCTGTCTAGTTAACGCGCTAGCATGGGCACTGGTGCCTTAATAAACTGGTTTTCTGTACTTGCTTAATTTTTTCATAATGAAAGAGCTTACCTACAACTAAATAGACGTCCGTCCTAGTTACTAGCGTCTGTTTGTAGTATTTCGCGACTGTTAATATAATATGTAGGTATATAGGTGTAGGAAAACTTATACTTATACGTTACTATCTATAAGACTAGATTCTATACCTACCTATAGTTGTCATAAATTAAGCTGTGTATTTTTTTACAAGAAAACAAATTGTACCACCTTAGACCATTCTCTCGTACCTACGTTGTTTAGCAAGGTGCACCATTAGCAAAGAAGATTGTTTTGATTTCTAGGGGGAAGAAGCCCCTTACATCGTAAATCATGCGCAAGCCTACTTTGACAGAGAGAATATTATAAAGTCGAAACAGGATTATTTGTATACTTAAATACAATTCAAATGCCTTTTTAACCCCCGACGTAAAAAGAAGGGTGTAATAAGTTTCATCTGTCTATCTTTGTTACCGTAGTTCTTGAATGAAAGTAAGTACCTACCAGTTTATTTAAATCAAAAGCCAGTTTACGCAGTGGTGTTTAGCTATTTTAGTGGAAAATTAGAAATCGATCCAGCAGTTTTACGATTAGGTAACAGCTGTTTTCCAAAATGATGAAAGGCATTTTTGGCATAAAATTGAATTATATTATATTATGAATATCTTCTATTCGCACATTTGATGATCATGAGTTCGTCGGAAGACTTTCTTAGTCATTTTATTTATTTATTTATGTACACTTTATTGACCACAATATAAAAATATTGAAGAACAAATGGCGAGCTTAATGCTAATGCATTCTCTACCAGCTAACCATTAGGCCAAATAGAGAAAACACGATGAGCGGTATAATACAAATATATGTATGCCTATATAAATACCCATATAATAAATGCATAAAATAGGTACTATATAAAATTAATATATACAAACAACATATTATAGTATATAATATATACAATATAATATAATAAATATATAACATAATATAATATATATAAATAAGTATCTTACTTAAGATAAATATAAGTACAGGAGAAATGATGACTGTGTTACGAGCGACGTTCTAGAAGGAAAGCCTGTAGTTTTTTTTTAAACGTGAGTTTATTAGCGGGCCCTCTAATTTCCCTAGGAAGAGCATTCCAGAAGCGAATTGCCCGCACTGCAAAGGAATTGGAAATAAAACCAGATCGGAGGAGTGGAGGAAAGGATAAAAGATGGGATTCAGAGGAACGGAGTTGACGGTCGTGGGAGGAACATAGGAACTGGAATTTTGACTTTAAATAGTCGGGCACAAGGGGGTCGAAGAGGATGGAGGAGAGTGAGCAGAGGGCTCTTAGGTACCGACGTTCGCGAATCGAAAGCCATTTAAGCTTAGAACGATAGTTGGAAATGTGATCATACTTACGTACGCAGAAAACAAAACGAACGGCACTGTTTATTAGTCGGTCCAGCTTGTTCATCATCAGCTTGGTCATGGGTAAATTTACGGTTATTTAGCCAAAACGAAGATTACAACGTGTCATTAGTGTCAGTGAATAAAATACAATATTTATTTGGTAGGCCGCACCAAGGCACGGATAATATCACAAACACACCGGCACAAACTTTCTGGGGATGCTACGTGTACAAACTTGGCAATGATCTTAGGAAATAAAATCGTATACGACTACAAAGCAATTGAAACTTCGCTAACAAGTTCTTCGTTATGTATGTATTTGTAATGTTTAGAGAGCCGCAAACCGTAAACTTTTATCTTATTTTATACTTAATATTTTAGGTCCTATTTAGGATATTGGAACGGGCTCCAATATTAGCCCTAATTCTATGTTTGCAGACCAGGATATCGTAAGAAACGACAGAAGCCGAGCATTGCTTGGTAAAGCTGAAGTCTGACTTACAATCTACCATTCTTTTGCTTCAGTCTGCAGAAAGTAAATAAATAAATAACTTGTTGGGTTCCGGATGAATGTTATAATGTCTCTTTCGTATTCCTCCTTTCTAGACTGGCAACGTATAGGACGTAACGGACATCTTGCCATAAGGTGATTCACTTGCTATGTTTAAACCGACTTAAAAAAAAATCTTCAAAAAATCTGTATTTCTGTTAATATTTTTGATAAACTTTTTGTTATCCATTCGAAAGTCGGTGTTTGTGTTTGGTGTTTGTGTTGTTTGGTCCCATATTAATTTTAGGCATGTCTGACGGGAAGTTTTTGAGTTATCCTTAATAATGTATATTTAATTTATGATCGGTAGCTCATTACTTTTATACAGATTGCCGATTTTTATGTTTCTTTTTTATTCGCAAACTGATGGTTGTCGTGTGGTAAATAATAATTATGGTAAAAAGTTATTCGTATCTATATGCAAATGAAAAGTTTAAAAAAAAAGCCAGAAATTAAATAGCATATAAAATTACCTATTTATATGAAATCTTAACAACATTCTCTTGAGGACTATTATATCTTTAATGATATATATGATCTTTAATGATAGATGATTATAGATGAATTTTATTATGCATAAAAATGAGTTTTTTTACTTCAAGCCAACGTCTTATTTAGGTATCTCAGACCGTTTGAACTCATATAGCTAAACAATGTGTGCCCGAACTGCCCGAGCGTTGTCAAAGTTGGACCTAAAAATTTTGTCATAAGTATATTAACATGTCATAAAAAATTTGAAGCCAACGTAAAGCCTCACGTTTTAATTATGATAGCCTGTTAGAAAATGGTTCTGTATGGACAATTATGTCATCCAGACGTTTTTATGCCTTGTAAGAATACATAAAATGAAAAACCAAAATGCCTTTTTTTCTTTTGGTTTAAGTAGGTACGTGATCTCTAATTTTCATAGTTTTATGTCTATGTGTCACGATATAACATTGAATTCACAGGACAAAGTTAGTTTAACTTATGAAACAACTTTTACTGTGTCTAAAACACAACAGCGACGTTAAACTAAAATAGCAAAAACTACATAAATGTACGAACTAAGTAGAATTACGACTTTGTTTTGTACCATTCCCAGACTGTTTTAAACAAAGATTTAAAAACAAAAGATGTGATCATACCATACTTTATTCGCACGAGAATGGGTAAAGGTGGGGTATATGAATCACACACATCAAGTGTTAGTCTTTTGTAGGCAGCAGCAAATAGTGTTCATTACTTACTTTTCATTGATTTTAGTGATTTGCGGAAGTAAGTAAAAGTATGAAATATGGCTTTCTGTGCCTTCAAAAGTGTTCAAATAAAAATAAAAAACACAAATAAAGTCCAAATAAATCACATTTCATATTATGTAAATATTGGATTATATTTTTTTCAGTATTTCTAAAACAACCAATTAATTATGGAACTAATCACATAATATACTCGTATTATGATGCATTGAAAAAGAGACCTTAAATATGGGTATGCATAATTTAAATCAAGTAAACAATCGATTTCCTAAGATTGATTTGAATCCACGCATTTCGCTTCCATGTGCAATATGCCTAAGGCCCTGATACTGGTACCTACGCCTGTACTGATTGACAATCATCACGAACATTAAATAGCTAGCCTAGCCAAAAATGCCTTTTCATTTCCCTCTTATTTATTGTGTTGTATTATTTAAATTATTATTTTTTATTTAAAGTAGAATTTGCCCAAATGTTGTATAAGATTTGTAACTTTTTATTTACCCTGTTTCTTAGCGTGTCTAATGAGAAGAAATTTTGTAAAAATTTTCGGGTTTTTGAACCGAGTGAAATATAATTTAATACGGACACATTTCGATTATATTCCGTCGCGAACAGCGAACATATGACGATAACGACATTGCCTCTCACGGGCAACACATTTCACTGCATAAATCATAACTTGATTTCCTCTCGCTCTCTGGTTGCAGGCTTGAGAAACGAGGTGTCTTTGAAACGGCTTTAAGAGTTCTGAGGTTTGCCACGACAAAGGATTGTGAAATTAAATTAGGTGTGGACGGAACGCCGCTTCGTTGACAATATTTCTAAGTGTGCAATTTAATTTAGCGAGACTACTGATTATATTTTCCAATAGACTCGTAATTTATTTCGTTGGTAATTTTATATTAACTTTAAAAATCTAAAAATAATAAAACCTAGTAACCCAATAGGAGCGAAGTAGTCGAAGATCAATCTATCAGTTAGTCTCTAATCCAATCAATTTGTCTACTGAAGTTTTTGTTCTCGTGGAAAAATTCTTAACCATGTCTAAACAGATTTTCCGTATTAATCCCGATAAGTAATATCCTATCATGGTTAAAGCCTTGAACTGGCTATCATCACAATCCAGTAACTACAAATTGAAAATTTTAAAAACCATTCGATTTAGATCAATTTTATGCCAAAAACGCCTTACATCATTTTGGAAAAGATTTGATACTGTTCAAACTGCTGGACCGATTTCTACCTAATAGGTATTGCTAACAATGACTGTGATGAACAAGGTCAACAAAATATTTGCTGTCTTTACGTGTGAAATTCAGCAGATACCCAAATCAAACAAGTCCAGAATCGGGCTCCATATCCTCATACCTCATTCAGCAAAGTTACTGCACGTACCACAGGTAACTCTCAGGCATTTTAAAATGACATTTGTATGACAAACAACCTGCGTCGACGAATAGGAGTATAATTTTATAATCTGGTACATAAGGTGCTTGTTTCAGTAATGAGGAGTTAAAGATATTACCCCCTATAAGGTCGATGAAACGTTCCGGAAGAATTATTACTTTGAAGGAATCTTACCCGTCGTTTTAAAGGTAAAAAAACTTAGATTAGATGGGAAAAATATGAATATTCCTTGTTTTTTTTGTTCTACACGAATTACGACGAAGCACTATTGCTTCGCAGTAAACAATAGCCATGAAGCTAAATAATTATATTAATTATTAACTAAAATCTTAAACATTAGCACATAAATTTCACTGCAAAAAAATTACTGACTTCGTGTATTTAATCCTATTCTAACCCTCTGCAACTGAGGTGAAATAGTAGTAGAGATTCGACTGAGGTGGAGTCTGTCAGACGTCAGTTTTAAAATGAAAATACTGTGGAAATATTTGTTAATATTAAGTTATTTGTATTTTAAAAATGTTTTATGTTTTATATAATACTTTATTATAAGAATCTGTTAGGAATAAAATTGAGTCTATAAAATATATCACGTATTCTATTGAGATCAAAATTTCATACTTACTGTAACTAACTAAACAAATACAAGATTTTTTTTCTAAAACATAAAAAAATTCAAAAACATAATTTTTTTTCTGCTTATTTATATTATGATAAACTATTATAAAAAAAAATCATTGAGATCGTATGAAACATTTCGGCACAAAACAGTTTTAAAGTTAGGCATATTTTTATAATATAATATCAAAGGAAATCTGCCAAATCCCATACAAAATTAACCCAGGCCCGGCGCCAAAGCAACGTATCTCAGTTTTAGAGTTAATATAGTAAAAATATTGAATATTTTCGGTTTTGCTAAATTCAAATGCAAAATTTTTTTTTGTCCGTTGAATTTTCATAGGCGCTCTATGTTAAAATTACATTTTAAGAGATACGTCATTTTTTATTGTACATGAACATTTTAATAAGTGATTATGGCATATAAGCATGTCTTTTAATATTTTTCATTTCATGTTCTAGCAGGTAGCAAGTAAGCTGAGCGGCATATTATCTGCATCATCTTCGCTCTCACTCGCTTTTTCTTCGCTCTCACTCGCTTCTTCTTCGCTCTCACTCGCTTCTTCTTGCGCTTTAGATTCTTCTGGACGCGGATTTTCTATTTCAAAGTCAAGATTGTCAACCCAATCGTCTACATCGCTAAACTCGTGTTCTTCTTCTAATTCTTCAAGCCACTGTTCTATTTGAACATATTTTTTTTGGAGTTCCGTTGAAACCCCGCTTAATAGGTTCTCTATGAGATTTTCTTATATTTGACATCTAAAACTAAAACAAAATTGAGATTAAAATCTGTTCAATAAATATACTATGGTTACATCTGACAGACACTATATAAATATGCACTGAGGTTATATATACGGGACACTAAGGAAATCATTGATCTATAAGGACTATATTCCTATCTCTATGAAGGAAATATAAATATTTTTGTGAGGTGACGTCTGTCAGAATCAATACTTACAACTTACGTCTGTCAGACACCAATCACTCGTACCACCCATAGAGATAGGAATATAGTCCTTATAGATCAATGGTACCACCACACCTGTGCACTGTGTCACCGGGGCCGCACTACTGTCAGCTACCTTCAACCGTTCGCGGAAGGTACTGAGCGGGACAGAGCCACAGCACGCCACATTACGGAATGACAACCTCTCATTTGTTTTCGGTGTCTGAGAGACTACCACCTCAGTTGCAGAGGGTAATTATACCTACCTACTCGTACAAGTCTACGAGGTATGATAATATTTAAAACGTTTACTCACGCCTGTAAATTATTATCTTATTATTAAAATACCAATTTCTTTGCATTATCTGCTTACCATTTAAATTTAATGATTTAAAACAATGGAAGCATAAATGCGATGTTGTAATGAACGTGCATTATTGTTACATATTACTTTAATGACGCGCTCATGGTAAGGGAGTGAGCCTCTGTATGAGACGATACAACGTTCTTCCTGCCAATTAGTGTAGAAATAGCGCGCCTCAAACAAAAGGAGTAGAAGGCTCATGAATTTATTGTTAGGTTACTGGCTTAAGTTATTTAAGTGTTCGCGGAACGGACGTTATTCACGTGCGAGACGTGGCGCAGAATGCAGCTTGGTGCGACAATTTATCATGAATCTTTAATTAAACTTTAGCAGTGACTGCTCAGAGACTCATTGTGTCTTGCAATATCCCCGCCTTATTGACTGTCTTGTTGCTCACCGGCGCCGGCGTTCGCTGCGTATTATAAAATTCGTGAGTTATGTTCAGTCTTTGTAGTTTGCTTTCATTCTATTGTTTATTGTTCAACATTCAATCTGTAACGGAGGTGAATTATTTGTTTGCGGTTAGTACCTTAATATTACTATTTGGTGATCGAGTTAAATTATCTTTAATTTTCTCAAAATTAACAAATCTTTCATGAAGTAGAATTTATGTACTAAACGTGCATACTGAAATGCTAGTTAGTCTGTCAATTAGCTCAAAGTATTTAAAGGAACATCCTTTAAACCCAAATTAAATGATAAAGTTTTGAAGTTATTCTGTGTTCGTTTGTAATGCAATTAAGTGCTCGTGGTGGTTCGCGGATAAAATTGAATCAAGACATTTTGTGGAGATTTTAAACTTGCAAGACGAATGACTGTTCAAGAAATTTACTACCATAAACTAAGTATTACCTATCAATGATTTTCGTTAAATAATTTATTTGTTTCTAATGTATATAATTACAACTTGAACGAAAACACTAATCCGATTCTTTTACATAAGCGTATCGTTGAACTTAAATGTATATTACAAAAAAAAAACAATTATCTTTTAATATATTTTTATAATATACTTGTATTTTTGTATATTTACAATAATATCAACAAGGTTTGCTAAGATCGACATTTATTAACTAATACATTGTATTACATTATTTAACCAAGAGACAAGATACATTTTCTACAAGATTTTTGTTGGGGGTAATTACATTAATATTTTTATTTCTTTCCAAAACAACACTAACAAGTGTTACTAAAATTATGTACATAATATTAATATAACCTTGTTTCAAACATTAATGCTTTAATTTTTTCTGCACAAAATATTTTACTCGTTTCTCTATAAATCGGAAGTTAATTCTATACATACAATAAGCCTTTTTTATCCTCATTATTCATTCTACTGCAATATGATTCATATCTATACAACGTTTACAAAATGTTTTTGTTGGTAGATACCTATATTTTACAAGCGACGATAGATTACACAGAGATCGACACTAAATCGTTTTTTAATTCTACATTTTAATATTTTACTTGTGTCCACATTTTAAATAAGTAAACAGTTTTTGTACAATGTCGTACGAAACATTAATTTAGACCTTTACATATAACAAGAGATCCTACAGTGAATAAAAATCGTTTAGAATTTAAACGATAGTCGTTAAATGATCAGCTGTAATTAAAAAAAAATGTAAATACTTCAAAGTATGCAAAATTTATTAATGGTATATTTATATACGTAAATAATATATAAATAAAACATATTAAATCAAAGCATTGGTCCTTTTGAAAATGTTAGGTTTTACAAATTTTGAGTAATATAGATAGAGTAAGAGTATATAGATCCCCGAAATGAAAAACTTATATTCTTAAATTTTATTTAATAAAGATTCTTGTTTCGATTTCAGTTTTAACAAAATATTTATATGAAGATAATATTAACATATGCAATTATGACATTTTTAACCGTTTAAAAGAATAAATCGAAAATCTATTAAATACTTTTGGCTCTTTAGGCGATTCCTATTAATATTTTTAATTCTTTCACATTTGCGGAACAACACGAAACTATAGGGAACTTTAGCTAATCAAAATATACCTAACCAAAACTGAATTTTGAACCTTAAACAACATCTAAAACAATCTTTAATAATTGTTTTACATACATTTACCTAAAATTCGGACTAAATATTCTATAAACTATCACAACAATGCATACATTATGTCTATCTCTAAATTCTTTTTAACAACATTTTCTGTGCAGGCAAAACGCATCGGGTAAAATCTATCCTTCAACCAACCACTAACCTAAACGCGACTTTAAAAGGCACTAGTTATTATAAATAATGTATTTTGATACGTCTGTAAAGTCGTTGTATTGTAACAATTCAAATAAGCCCATTTCATATTACAATTTAATTACTTTACAAGATACAATTTCCATCAATCGTAATACCAATTACAAATAAATAAAGCTACGTGGTCGTTAAGATATCTTCGTAGTTTAAAAATTTACCAACTATTCATAATCGTTAGCAAATGAAAGAGAAGTAAGCTTATCATTTTCAATTATATCAACACTTAAATATTAATATATCAACAATAATAATTCGTTTCTTTATATCATCGACAGATTAGACTTTCCTCTCTGGCAGCGCATGCGCCGTGTGGGGGCGCTAAAAACAGTTTTCCGTTTGCGCAGGCGCACAGCTGGTAAATGTTTTGATGGTGCGGGTCGTGCGTGTGAGGCGTTGACGGTGGAAGGGGCAACGCTGACTTTAGCTTCGGCATGTATATGCTAGGTGCGTCTAAACGTATCTGTAAGAATAATAATGAAAAATAACAGAAATCAAGTCATTGCTGAAACTATGAAAATAAATAGTTATAGGTTGTGAAAACTTTAAATGTTTAAGAAAATGTTGTACAAAACCAAATTTCAAAAGAGTAGGAAACATAGTAAGTATTATTATTCTGAGTGCATGCTATCGAATTGATTGAATGTGAAACAATTTTTTGGTACTTTGTATAATTAACCATAAGTTTTCATTTTCTGTCAAATACCAAAGGATTAAATTATATTATTAAACAGGTGACCAATTCATGGCTTTTATAAATTTAAAAAGAAATTAACGTGCACACTAATTGATGTGTGCTTGTGTAAGCATTCTTTCTGCGTGTGTTGTGTTTGTATCGATATTCAACAGTTGTATAAATCAGGATGATAAACATTTATAATATTACATGAGTGTATTGAAATCCGAAGGAATTTTAGCGTGGCGTTGGTAAGCCCTTTCGTACACAAGGCGACGCAAATCAAATTACAAATATGGGTGACGCGACAATCAATGGATTTGTATGGCGGTAGTAGCTTGAAGAGTAATACCGTTGAGTATCAAAGATTTGCGTAGCCTTGTGTACGAAGGGCCTTATCGTCACTTACCGCACCGGCGACAGACCGCAGTCGGAAGGTGGTGAGACAGCTCGCGGTGATGTCGCCAGCGCGCGACTCCAGGGCTATGCTCTGAGCGGCGTGCATCTCTAACGAGCGCGTCGGAGATTCCAGCCTGAAAATATAATGTCAAAGTAAACGTGTAAGTACACCCTTTCGTATGTGTCCACATTGCTGAACGTGGTCAGTATTTTTTGTTCTTGAAAGTTTCTTTAATCGATACTGTAATTGATTGACTTTTTTTCAAATTCATTAACATTTTGTACCATATTATTGAAATAGTTAATAATTACATTAACAGGTAGGTGGTACAGGGTGTTAGACATTTTCCTTATAGATAGGTGGTATAGATGCTTCCTATTTGTGAAAAATGCATTTTTAAATTCATATTTATTAAATATGCGGTTCTAAACGACATTTATAATTTTAAAAGTCTCAATGCATTGTATCTACATTGAACCATGTCACTAGATTAGGACAGTCGACTAAATGCTTATTCTAGACGTAATAAAGTTAGCTATAATGTAGCTTAATCCATTTATTTACACCACTAATTTACTCGTAAATGACGACACTGATAGGTATACATAATTTTCTCGTCTTCAAAGTACTTCCGCGAAGACATATCTTCGCTGCAGTGTTCTAACACTCGCTGACGACTCATAAAGTTGTATAAATCGCAGGTATGTGTATCTCCCGACATGTATGTAGGTATCATTATTATCCGTAGTCGTCTGTTGTGTTCACTGCCTGCCTGTAATGACGCCCTTTGCTTGTTATAATCAACGTACTAGCTTTATATGTTCAGAAAAGATTCAGATGTAACGTTTACCTTACAAAGAAGGCGGTTGTAAAATATACCTATATTAATGCTCATTGTGAAAAATTCTGATCTTGAAGTTGCTATTTGAGAAATCTATTTATAGCCATTTAGTATTCTGGGTATTTAAAAATGCATTAATGTCCTTAATTATCCTCCACGATATTCCATTGATAATTCCATTGATATAACAAGCAGTCCATTTTGAATAAAAAAGAATTATCACATCACGACGTTCTACATCGGATACACTTGTAATTTGCTACCTTAATTCTGTAAACAAGGTAACACACAGAAAAAGGACAATTTGAGGACCCACCCCATTTTTGAAGTCGATTAAAAAAACAGAATGTACTTTAAAGACCTACTACTTTTTTAAGTTGATTAGAAATACTGAAAAAATCTACTCACACGGTAAATACATAAATATTACTCACACTAGTTGCTTCGAAGGCGGCGCCCTCACCAGGGGTGTTTGCACAGCCGTGTGGAACGTAGCTCCGGCGGGGCTGGCCACCACGAGGTTCTCCGCGCCCATCGTCACCGCGTCCTCTGATGCTCCCAGTATCAGGACCCCTCGAGCGTCCCTCACTTCTAGTCGGGCTACGTTTAGTTCTAGACGATCGTGACCTGGGTAACAAATGGATTACTGTTAAATTCAAATTAAAAATTCAATCTGATGGAGGGGTTGGACAAAAGAAATGATTAGTAAAAGAAAAGGTCAAGATGTGTAGTCTTAAATTATAAACCAAATATGTAATTAAAATACGCCGTCGTTAAAAAAGTATCCCGATTATAACCCAAAAAAAATGTAAATGAATAAAAACGTTCACTGACAAAACAATTTACGTTCATTTTCTACTTAAAAATACATGAAAATCTTCCTCAGGAAAGTTAGCTAACAAACGGCGAACATCGCAACAAAATTTGTTCAGCGGATTTTAAGATTATCTCGGAAAACAAACGCCTACAAGTGCGCTAGGAAATTCACTGCTACAATGTTCTGGTTTAGTTATTTCAGTAATACTTATACAAGCGAATTAGAATTCCAATGAATAAAAGAGATTTTGTTACTTACCTAAAAATAATCTACTTTGAAGTAAGCCATGATAATCCCGAGTCAGTACTGTGAAGTTTCTTGAAGACTCGATGGAAATGGGTTGCCCTCGGCGTGATTTGATGCTGGATGCGAATAGTGAGTCCAACATCAAAGCTTGTCCTAGTAGCTGAAGTCCACCCGGAACTATGCGTAATTGACCCATCCCCTCCTAAGAATACAAAATAACATTAACACACATCGATGAGTTACGTAAAATATTCAAACGTATTGTTAAACAGACATTTTTCATTTCATAGCAGGATTTGTTACTGTAATGTATAATGTGTATCTATTATAATTTTATTAATAAGAATGTGAACTGTCGACGAATAAACAGACGAAAAACGTAGTAGTAGTAAGTAGGTGGTTACAACGTACGGATTTTTTAAATTTTAATGTCGAATGCAGTTACCGACACAAATTATTTCAAGTACAGAGTTTATGGACATATCAGGTGTCCAATTACAAACCATTTGTACCTACCAAAAAGGTTGCAAGTTCTTTATATTATTAAGTCCTAAGAATATTGCAATGAAAAATCGCTTACCGAATTGAAATCCAAAACTTTGAGAACCCAAAGCGTGAGCGCAAGATTGATAACCATCATGAACATAAGCGCCATCACCAAAATGTAGAGACATTTCTTCCGCCAGCCGTAAATACCAACTTTGAATTGGCTATTATAACTGTTTCTGATCGAGTCCGCTTTTATATCGCGACTCGCATTGTTGTTTAGAATTGGTTCTGGAGTGATTTTGTCAGCGTATGGGATCCTGCAACAAATACCACATTTAATAAATATTATGAAATTGACAGTTCCAATAACTCTGCTCGTCGTCCTTTACAATGTTACATTTTTCACTGTTTCATTTTAAAATCTCAAAACGTGGCTAGTGTAGTTAGTTAAATACTAATTTGTGATCCTTGAAAAAGTGTGCAGATAGTTTTTATGGTTAAGGTATCTTTAAAATTTTAAGGACGCTTTCCGCGGCAATTCTCAACTTTTGTTACTTTTGTTTTGATACTTTTGTTAGCTGACAAATTAAAAACAAAAATAAGGAATAGGTAAATTCTTTGAATGGCGTACCGGCATGATTACCACTAAGGACATAAGGGTAAAAAATTTTAATCTTAATTTTAATCTTAAAATATAATAAAACTGTAACTAGGTTATGTCTGTATAAATATAGGAGACATTTGAGAAAAATATTTATGTGACTTCTTAGGGCCAATAGGAGCCAAAAATATTAATAATTTTTTTGTCTGTATGTTGTTTGTGTGTAAAAAATAGTGTTAGATTAATCTTGATACACCATTTAGAATCTGAGATATAAATACCATAGGTATGTTGCAAGACAACGTCTGTATGTCCGCTAGTAAATAATATGTATAATATCTATCATTCTTATACATTATAGGGATTTTACATGTAACATCTATTTGCAAACCGCTTGAGTTTAGTAATTGACATCGACCGCTCTGGTTATATTATGGAATCTACCTACTGGCAACATTAAATTACATTGAATCTAAACCACAATGAGTGAGTTAAATGGTAATTATATTTTCAAGCATCATTAGCTGCAAAATAGTGTGAATTTAGTAACCATTTAAATTCACTACATATTAAATATCGTGTATTTATCAGATAAAACGTTTTATTATCACTTTAATTAATCGACTGCGTCATCTGTAAAAATAATGTAATAATGGATAGGAAATTTGTTGAAAAGTTTAATAGAAAACTTAGATGTTTTCGACAAACGTGGTCCACAATATTATTATAAAAAGATAGTCTTGACATAGTAAAATTTTTCGCTACAACAGCGAGTGCTTATACCGACAGCGTTGTTTGAAACACATTTCACTTACATAAATCATAACTTTATTTCCTCTAGCCCTACGGATCGCGCCGAATCCAGCTTTATGTCGCATACAAGACTCTTGTATTCATCTTACGGAGATATTACTATTCAAATGTATTTACGATAGTCAAAACTACGTCTTATATTTTTACGAGTGTTTTGTCCCCAAGGTTTAAAAACATTATGATTTTCTCTTTTTCTATTTTTGCATCCATATCCTTCTCAGTAGTCATTTAACTACCTCAGCTGACATTGATTTTGTGTTTTCAAACTGAGGGAATGCGACATGGCTTAACGATTGTTACTCAATAACAGGGACCAATGACTTCACGCACATTCCGAAGTTCCGAACGCTTAAAACATTTAGGCCACTAGTCATCACACACCTACCTAACGACCGCGCCCACTGTCGCTTAACTCATTTCATTACTTAGGATCGATGCAAGTCGACGAGCTATGAGCAAATCCCGGCTAGCTAGCTACAATTATATTGCTTGAGTTAGCTACTGAACGATTTGTCATGTCTTCGCTGAGAAAGACAACCGGTATTTTCTCTAATTTTTCATGGTTAAGGAAGCACGGGTAATGTCTGAGGTATTAGTGAAGACCACCATCAGATGCCTCGTCTGCCCAACTGTCAAGCAGACGACCCTACTATGTGTTAATTCCCACGAGATTTCAGTAACATCAATGCCTCGCGAACGTTGTCGACCAAGGATAATAAAATAGAGTTCACCCAGGATAGTACCTACCATCGCACGCCACGATACTTAGCACCGTTTCTTAACATGTGGTAATTGTTATGACAGTTTTTGAGTTCTTTTTACACTTTTTCAGTTCATCTTAGTCCTCACGGGTAGGAACGCATTTGCGACCGAGTAAGAACATCTCTAATATTGTAACGTCATCTGCTAACTAAACTTGTTATCGGGCGGCGGTCATAGTTCTTATGGGCAATTTCTGAATGGCGGTTCTGCTCCCTCCCTTATCTCCATAATAATTGCTTTTTACAAAAAAAAATAACCGACTTCAATCTTGATAAGCAGAGATAACTCAAAAACTACTCGCCAGATGGCGCTCAATCCAACATGTAAGTGTAAAGTTCTCGTCACTACAAATTAATCAAGCCCAAACACTAGATAACTGCAGTAAATCGTTGAGGAGTTCCCTCGACTGTCTTTCGGCTTCATCAGATCGACTCCAGATTTTCATGAAATGGTAGCACTTTAATGTACTTATGATAACATGAACAAACACACTAGTTGTCCATACAATTTTCGAAAGTTCCCCTCGATTTCTCTGAGATGCCATCATCAGATCCTGGTATCCTTATCAGGGGACCCCACTGCGTATATCTACTTTACAACAAAAAAAAAATTATCAAAATCGGCCCATAAACGACGAAATAATCGCTGAACGTACATAAAAAAAAAGCATATATACGGTCGAATTGAGAACCTCCTTCTTTTTTGAAGTCGGTTAACAAAAGCCTGTCAATCAAAACTAAAATGCCACGTAATTTTTTTTAAACAGCAGGTACTTCAAAGGAATTATAAAGCCAGTTGGATTCGAACCCCTTCTCCAAACGGGAAACCAACGTTCAGACCGGGCTATTACCGCTTTTATCATTATATGTTGCAGTCATAAAATAGGCGACCTACTATATTATGCAAGTCTAAGTCGGACTAGTAGTAAAGTTGTATTCGTGCAGCTTTATTTTTTACATTTGAAATTTACTTTTGCAGGTCGGCCGCCGGGCGCTCGCTCGCGACTAGCAGTCCCGTGCGTATTAACGACTGTAAAATGCTATGTTTTACTTCGAAAACTGCACTTTGGTATTTATATACCGGCTCCTTTTTTGTGATGTCCCAATTTAATGCCTTTTGTTTTACATATATTTCGTGGTACGAAAAATACAAAAACGAGACCTAGAGGTGACTTCTCATACCTATAACTGTAGATCTATACGGTATTTGTTTTGTTCAGCTTGAGAGACATTTGATTACGAGTATAGCTGATAATGGATAATATTTTTTAGTTAGTGGTGCGTAGATAGAGGCGTTCTATGTTATTAAAGAATGATGCGTCTTCGAATTTTGTGCTTTATAAAATTTTTGCGGGTTGTACCAACGATGTTAATAGGATATCAATGAAACAGTTTGGTACATTAAAGCGCATCTAGAATATGCATTCTTTGGTAGACATACGGGTAGACGTCACAGATCGTTAAATGTATTCTATCACACAACGCATTATTAATAAAATCTACTCATATTCACTCGGCTGAGCTAGTAACCACATATTGCATTTTTAAAAGTAATATTGTATCTAAAAATTCGATATGACACACGAAGAAAGGACCATTACAGTATTTCTAAACTGGGCATCGTGAGAGCGAGGGTCATAAATTTACAAGGATTCGCATGGGACAGCACCGTTGCACACTGAAAAATTCCACGCGGTCTAGCTACGAGTAAGGACGCTATTTGGCGCATTTGCATTTATACCTCACTCTACATCACAGGTATCTGTTACGCAAATGTTTGCAAAGCTGTTATAGATTTTGTTGGGATTGAGAATATCCCACTATTTAGCGATTGTCTGCATGTTGTAGAAGTTCTATATTTTCGTACTCGGTGAAAATATTTGAGTAGGTAGCTACTCAACCAAAATGATAGGTTGCAAAAACGATATGTAAGTAAGATAGTTTTATCATGAAAGTTTTTGTTTTAGAGTTACTGTTTCTGCTTTTTTACCTTTGTTATCAAAATTTAATGAAAGGTAAATTAGTCATTTTTGACTGCCGACGTGTTAGAAAAACTTTTTTTTTTGTGTATAGCAATGACCAATTACTATGTAGGAAATTTGCTGGAAAGTGAAAAATAATCAAGTCCGAGACGGATTAATCCTACTTCCTACTAATATTATAAATGCGAAAGTTTGTAAGGATGTGAGTGAGTGTGTGAGTGTATGTGTGGGTTTGTTACTCTTGCACGCAAAAACTACTGAACGGATTTTCATGAAACTTTGCAGTAAAATAGCTTAGACATCGAAATAACATAATTTGTTAAAATTTATAGAGATTTTTGAAGGGACTGGTTTCCCGAAGCGATACGAGGGCGGGTTTACTAGTTTAAGATAAATTAAATTTATGTTCAACAATATTTTCCACAGTAGCATACCCTTAATCTGTTATTTCTATATTTAAGACTGCTTTACTCTTAGATATAAAGAGAAATAACAATAAGATTTCAAACATTGTTTTAACAATATTTTTATGGCCAAAATATTCCATGACATGACCTTCCATTCGATCCGTCACAAGATGCACATAACATAATTTTCTTCTTTTCCCCTTTTTTATTGGTTCATGTTTTTCTCTTTTAATCATAATTATCAGTGATAAATTAAAATCCATATGTATTGTAAATATATTCACTTTATCATTTAGTATTTGACAAGCATTTGAATAATCCTATGATGTACAAAATTTTTACGACGGACTCCGAAAAAGCAAAATATACATTTACATCAAAAAAAGCACATGACAAGTTTAACAATAGCCCTTGATTTCTATTACAAGCACATATTATTTCCATGGTGGTAAATTTATAGATTTTTGTTCATAAATTGGAGGACAAAACTTGTTGGAGTTTCAAAATAAAAGCTGAGGATTTTGGGGAATTTAGGGGCATCAAAATTCTTTACATCTGAATACGTGAAACACACCTTATAGACGTTTCAAAGACAATTTCTATTGATGCTTCACAAGTAGGTATATATTATTGTTACAATTATTCAAGAAAAGTACAACAATAACCGCTGTTTATTCATTAGCTGATTCTTAGCATATACTCGTAATGTTAAATTCCAATACCGACATCCACATTTTTAAAGGCGAACCTTTCTTTGGCTCCTATATTTATAACTAGTAAACCCGCCCTAGCTTTGAGGAACCAATCCCTTCAAAAATCTCTATAACTTTTAACAAATTATGTACCTATGTTATTCCGATGTCTAAGTTATATTACTGCAAAGTAACAAACCCACACACACACACACACACACACACTCACATCTTACAAACTTTCGCATTTATACTATTAGAAGAAAGTAGGATAGTATTGTAACATGTTTATTTATTTATTTATTTATTTTTTTATTTTTTTAATAAGTTACATTTACAGCTTTAAATTCATACATTATACAACATAATATATATTTATTACTTGCACTTAAGCCAGATTTAATGTAATTACTTTACTACTCAATCTTATGCGTGTGTTTGTGAGGGTATCTATGAGTGCTTGTGTGGGTGTGGATGGTCGTGTTGATGGGTAGGTGTGTATACGTGTATAAATGTAAGTGTGCATGCATGAAGTTGCGTGTACGTGCAGCTGCAGTTGTGAGGTTGGTTTACATGGCGTGAGATTGATTTTAAGAAGGTGAAACAAATTATCTTACCTGACACATATTAAAATGTTAAATGTAGGTAGTGTAAATAATTATTATAAATCGTTCAGTTTTAACGCTCAATTATTATTGGTTCCAAAAAGTAATATTAGGTATATTTTTTTATAAACATTATAATTTTAGTGATTATTATTGACATGTATTATTTCTCAATTACTTTGTATTTATGTGTTTTTATTTTATCTCAATTATGTAATTATAAGATTTAATAAGTTTGTTCAGTTCTAAAGTAAATAATAATTAACGTTGATGTTAACGCATAAAATGGCAGTTATGTACATGAATTCAGAAGCTTTCTTACTTTGATTTTAAAGATTGCTTTAGATGTGCTAAATGGATCTACGTTGGAAAAATGTTCATTATACGTTTTAGGAAGTGTAATATTATTATATTAAATCATCTTGAAAGCATTTATTGAAAAACACATTCAACTGAAACATCAAAGTACGCTTTTTATATTTCTAATTTTAGCTTAAACAAATTCAATACAAAAGTGCAGAATGAACTGAAACTGAAAAATGTAAAATATAATATTACATCAAATTATGTATACAAAAGTTTTCAATACATTACAGAATATGTTTTGTATAAATTTACATTAGGCGGGTCCCACAACTTTGACTTGTATTATACTTGAAGTTTTATTTCCGTATTATAATTGCTACGCAGAGAACTTGTATTATTACAGTCTGGCTGTACAAAGTACAGTCAGGAACTTCTCATAAATTATACAGTTTCAATAGAGTTCACAATAAAATAAATATTGTCCGTCCTTTTACGCTAAAAAGAAAACGAAGCACTCTACAGAACTGTACGAAGTCCGTGCACTTTATCTCCCAGGGCAGTCCTCCAACACGTTTGGGAGGTTTATGTGGCATTAGAAACCAATTACAACAATAACATTGGGCTTTTAGAAGCTTTTTAACAGAATCAAACAATAAAAGATTTGATTAAGTGTTCCCCCGGATTCAATACTTGATACTTTGAGATAACAATTCTACTTTAAGTTTAATTAATTCGTTCGTAAAATTGTAACCATCACATCAAACAGTATGGGACGTATTTTCACCAAACACGCCACTGAACCGATGAGACGACATTAAATACATAATGGAGATAAAAGGTATAAATGGGGTGGGATCTAATAAATTCTCCGTGCGGAAGCGTAAACGATGTACGTCGGGCACGTAGCGTTTCGTAGCAGCGTGTAGCGGAGCCCGTAGCCGCTCTACGGAGAGGGCGCGTGCCGCAAATGAGCCATATTAATCATCTCCATCACGGCAAACCGACTTCTGAGCGTCTTCCGTTACCAGATACGCTTTAATAAGACAACCTATTATTTTTAAGAAAATGTTTTCGGATAGATCTTTCTGTTGAAAATCTGTTCATTCATCACGTTATTAATAGTAGTCTTCTTTGAAGCATTAACGCTTGATTCGCCGACGTAAAACCTCTTTTCAAAACACTTAGAGGTTGAATTCGTCGAAAACACTTTCAAGCCATCTTTCGCTTTACCAATGAATGTTGCTGTACTATATTACTCGTATAGGGTGATGTGATTACTGACGTTTTATATGAAAATCGAGGTAGAATAGTAGAGTAGCGAGCAGTGTGTGTGCTAATTGAGCGTTTCACCACGCCGCCGCCGGAATGCGCGGCCGCTGCACATTCGTTAGCAATATTCCACTAACGAACCAAACTAATAGCCATTAAGTTGAATAACGTAGCACTTTGCGCTTCGAAAACCATACACACTAGTGACACATGATTCCTGATTTGTACATAATATTGCAACCTCACGACCTACTCTCGTGCACTCGCGTCGACAAGTGTAATGTGTGAAGCGCTCTGCATGATTCAATCGTAATTAGCAACGGCTGAGCACGCGTATTCTGTCAAACCACTTTTGCCTTCGATTATACTTAGATACGTTACGTGCAATGAGGGTCGTCGTTTTTGTACTCACCAGTTGGCGTCACCGGCGAGTGAGGTCCTGCTGTCAAAGCCCGCCCATACATAAACAGTGACAAGTGATATTCAGACAAGTGAGAAGCGACAGTGCCACAAACTTATCTGACCCGATGGTCAAAATTGGAACTAATGCAAATGTTATACTGTTGTCAGACAAAGACAAAGACAATAGCGCCCTTCTTACCGGGTCAGATAAGTTTGTGGTGCTGACAGCCAGACCTCACTCAACATTAGCGCCTCTAGCGGCGAATTCACACGCCTTTACCCTCATTAATAAGAAACCAGTAACTTTAAATAGTATAAGGCGCTTACGCCGTCACGCCATATAGGCTGTGCTGATCGTAGGATTTTCATCCTATCCAATATAGTCGCATATTGTGTAAACAATTAGATGTACGAGTAGACTCATAATATTTTGACACAAACAAATATTCCACTACAAGATTCACAAGACTCGTATTATCAGCAGATCTTCGCTTACCTTTGCTTCGAGTTTGGCTTACTCCCACCGTTTAAATTTCAAATTTGCTTTTAACAGGACATCTTTGATAAACTATTATCTGACATAAGAATTAAACGTAAATAATATTATATTATTATTAATGAATGTTGTATATACCTATTGCAGCGTAAAATTATTCAGAGTTGGAATAAATAAATATGAAACGAGCCTATGTTAGATGCAGTGATTGCATGCCACAAATGCAACGCAGCGGCCATTACATAGCGCATAAATCAAGTGCATTGAAACCTCCTTCCTCTTTCGTGTCGACGAACCATCGCACAGCGACGGATATTTGAGCCGTATTCCGGCAAACTGCGCTAGTCTACACTATAAAAGTACTTTGAAATGTTTTATTGTTTTGGTAAGCTCTCGTACAACGATGACCAAATATCAAGGCATGCTGTCAGATTTGTAGTGTAAGTGTCTTTCAATAAGTGTCGTTGTTATTCAACATAAGAACAGTAAGACGTTACGTAAGGACGTAAGACCACAGAGAGTCTTAGTTAGAAATTTAATTCAACCTCATCTAGCCTAACCTTAGGTACCTACTTATCATATTTAAGTAGCTTGAGTTAATTTTATTGAGCCAATAATTATAAAGAAATTATTAGGTTCAAAGATACAAGGAAATTCAAAGTTTAATATTTCCCGAAATTATACGAGTATGTATGTATACAACGTGTCCCAAAATTCAACGATAAGCGGGAACTGGAGGATGCACTTGCTCATGACTACCACAGGAAAAATAAGAAAAAAAAATCCAGCCCTTATTGTTTTCATAAAAAAATAAATTTTCGAAAATTTACACCCTTCGTGTTATTTTGAGCTACCACGACCACAGTTTTTCAAATATTTCAGATTTGTTTTTTGTATTGGCAACCTAAGAAGTCCTACTATTTATCACAATTCTTAAAAATCCCAGAAAGCCTGCAGTTTTTCCACAAAACTCAAACAAACACCAAAATTCCCTTAAAATTTTGCAAGATTTTTACTTTCAATATACTTTGACTCATCATTGTGTAAAAAAAAGTATGAACACTACTGCGGCCAGTTGTTTTAAAAGTTGGCGCATCTAACCAAGATTACAAAATGGTATTATACTTTATGAAATGTAGCCACAAAAAAAATCGTACCATTTTTAAACAAGACCAAAATTTCTTAATTGTTCAAGTTCAAAGTAATCACTTGGCTTTTCAAAGGGACAGGACATGCTATTTTGTTTACTGTGCACCTTATCGTTTTCAATTTTATTGACGTGGCCCTCGTATTGACGACTTTTGGCTTCGCCTTTTTGCACTGGATTAATTGATCTACAAACTACTGACTTGGCATATCTTTAGACTGTGATTGTGTTTTGTGAATTGTACTTTTGGTGTTTTTGGACTGTTTGGGCGTTTATTATAAAGTATATTCTCTTCAGTGAACTTTTCAGAACAAGCCTGCACCAAGGATACTTTTACAGGCACAAACAGTCACTCGTCCCATATATAACAATATAACTGTTAATGCGTTTTTATTGTTCGACATGTATATGAAACCGAAAAGGTGTACCAAAATAAACATTTTCCATACAAATTTTATCAAATACAAAATTTATGTACAAATATTCAGGGAAAATTTGTGCTAAAATTGGCCGAATGGATTTTGCATGTTGCATTTCGTTTTGATGCTTCCAGCCAACGCAGAGTCACTCAGTATTTTCCTTTACTTGTACACGTTATAATTGTCGCTACTGTTTATATTTATATGTTTATATGTTTAATCAGAAGACTTTTCGTTGCGTAATCATACCTAATTTTAATGAGTAAAATAAAAACAATTAAATTATTTAATTCATTCAGCTAATCATGAAAAGGAAGGCTGAATCTAAACTTTTTATAACGTTGCGATAAGATTTTTCGTTGCATCGAGCGATCTACAAGATGATGCCATTATCAAGATGGCTGATATTATTGACATCGTTGTTTTTTTTTTGCTTTATAACATTACTGGATGGAAGATACATTGAAAGCACGAATAAAAAATATACAGAGTAATCTCCGAATCTCCAGAAATTAGCTCGCATCTTCTTAGTCGTTACATTTTTAGCATTGTGGTTGTAATCATCAATAGCGGGTTGTGTAAAAAATCAAAATAATTCCTATAAATTCGGTGATGTTCAACGTTAAAAATAAAAAATAGGACGATTGAGAAACTTGAAAGACTTCAAGAATACTTGATGTCGGCGAGAATCAAATTATAAGAATGCATTACATTCTTTCCTACGTAAATAGATGAACTTACTACACTAGGTATGTATATATTTACCATTGATCTATAAGGACTAAGTATATTCCTATCTCTATGATATTTACCTACAATGCAAAACTGAAACACGATCAGAAATTATTGACATACAAAATGACGTGAAAAGTCAGTTTTAATAGCTTAATATTGTATCTAATGGCAGAAGATCCTAAAGACTAATGAATTTTGTTTTATGGCTTTGCAATGGAAATGTGACTCATTAGTTGCTAATTAAAATGTAAAAGTGTAATTAAATAAAGTTGTGCTATACAGTAATATTCAGTTTATGTTAGAGATAACTCGTGTGTCAAGACAGGGCTGTATAGAGAGGAGAGATATGATATGGTGCAACGAATAGGCGCAGGGCGTCATGTTCGGGTTAATACCTTGCCTGAGAGACACGTCGGCCGGCTCAGCGAAACGTCAAAGGCAAATTGAAAATTAATTTATGCTTGCAAAATTTCATATGAAGCCCCCATACATTGTCAATGTGCGACACGCACTTCATGTTCAAAGGATATGGTAATACAAACCGCAAATTAAAATGTTTCATGCATCTGATCAAATCAAATTAGTTTTTATTAAAATGTCTAATTAGCTTGAACTGCGGTGTCTGATGCCCCTAATAAATAAACCACAACTTAGTTTTTAAATTAGAAAATTGCGAATTGTGTTTTTTGATACGTTTAATTGGACCATGTTGCGACCTACTGGGATTATACTTAATTAAATTAGGAAAATGGTCACATCCTCGTGTATGAACGTGTGTAACTTATCACAATAGTTCCAGCAATGATTTTTATTTTTTGATTTGATATTTATGAAAAACTTTAAAACTTTAAAATGAATGAATTGTGTTTATTTTACTATAAACTTTGGTTTAATAATAACATACACCCTTTATTCTCCATATTATTATTATTTGAATATATAATAAACAACAATTCACTTTTTATTTTATGCATAACATTAAAACCTGTCGTTAAGTTCGGTTCAGAATATACACTGCAGGATAGAAACAAGTTGTTATAATAATCTTAAACGGGTTTATTTAGTAAAAAATAATTATATAAAAATTACATAAATGTTACAACATTTAAATTCTACAGTCTCCGCTGATAAAATTACACACGGTAGCATCAGGTAATGTTCGAGAAAAAAACTTGAAACAAATAAGGCATACGACGGGCTTTACATAAGATGCTCTAATTGACCGATGAGCATTGCATTATATCTAAGTGGACATACAAAGAAGATGAATCATTAATCTTTCTTCGCAAAACCATTAGTGCACATACAAGATGCATCATTATTAATTTTCTCCACTCCATGATGTGGATCATTTATAAATTCAATGGATTTTTAGTAAGTTCATAAACTAAGCAAATATACAAATGAAATACTTCCAAGTCTTCATCAATGCACTATCAATAACAACAACAATAACTCTACAGCAACTACATACGTACCATATTGGAAAAACAATTATTCATTGAACATTTAATTATTACTATTGCGTGCTAGCCACACGCGTTACCTTAAACTACTTAGTATCCATAGAATAAACACACCATAACAACAAATGAACGTTAGGTAACGTGCGTCGGTAGCTAATCACTTCGGTCTCGGAACATAATACCTCAAAGACGAGTTTCGTAGTGCGAGAATGTTAATTCACGTATGGTCGTTGCTTGGAGTATTATACATTTAAATATTCATTCACAGTTCCTAAAGTATAATTATGAATGGAACCTTTAAGTCATAGGTGCTTTTATTTCATTCATTTAAAAAATACCATTGTAAGTATTTTGACACAGTAAAAGCACACTTTTATCATACCATGCTATTTTTTATTACGAAGAGTAGTAATAGCCAATTGTATTGAACGTTGTAGGTACTCTCGAACAGCAGGGCCTGATTTCTAATCTTGGGCGCGCCTTTATTTTTCAAAAATTTGTACGTATTTGAAATTCATTTGTACTTGCTTCGGTGAAGAAAACTCTCATCTTCGAGATCTTACCATCATGTTCTTATATGTGTTGAGAAATCGGTACATGGACAGCGTGGTAACATTACACTTTGGCTTACATTACATTACATTACGTGGCGTGGTTATTTTACTTACATTGTTAGAGTAGGCCTGAGCCCAGCAATCGAATAGTTTTTTATGGGTTTGCGATTATGATAATGATCATAGAAATAGTCCGACTTCATCATCAGTGATATCATTTAAATCCAAAGTACTTCTCAAGACAATTCAAACTCAGCGGAGTCGTAAGATTAGATCATGTTTCCTTATTTTTAACCCCTGACGCAAAAAGAGGGGTGATTTAACTTGACCTGTCTGTCTGTGTATCTGTTTGTCTCGTGGCATTTGGAATTTCAATGCCATCTAGATGGCGTGCAATGAACAATAATCATCGATGGAAGATAGCAAAGTAACATTAATGAAAATGTAATATGATTTTATTTTATTTCTCTCTTAGTATATGGGGCTGTTAAAACGTCATGTCGGGGGATTTAAGTTTTTTTTAATTTACAGTTATTTAATTAATAATAACTTTAAAAAATTTAACATTATTTTTGTTACGTTAAGAATATGTCAAAAGCAGATAGAAAAATCTTTTAAATTATCCAATCATACATACCTATTACATTAGTCTGACAAGTTATCAGTATAGAAGCAGTACAATAAATACATGGTGCCGATGGAACACGTGAGAGCTGTTCAGTTGGGTATTAGTTTCCAATTCTGGTACAATGTAACTGCAGATGCGCTCTGCCAAAAACTTTAATGATGAGGAGAGTTTGTTTTAAATTCTCTTGTATGTAGATCATACAATGTAACTATTTCATTTGAACTGAAGACAATGTCCACACTTATAAAACAACCTGAAAATATTCAATGGTGAATGTAAGGGAACACTAGGATAGGATTTTTGGAAATTATCAACCCTGGAGTGCCACTGACTTAATTGAGTAAAATCTCAGTAATTTATCGCACTGTATTTAATTACTTCATTCCTTACTATATAATTTAATAATGGCTGTAATGAAACAATATTACCTAAAATCGTAAGCCCCAATGCTCGCTCCATGCTCGCTCAGTAACGAATGGGATTCCTTGGTGTTAAGGGCATCAGAGCTGAACGCACTCGAGAGGGTTTGCAGAAAGAGTCGTAAATACTGACGATGCCGCTCACTTATAAATTAGGATCATAAAGCAGTTGGCGGAGTTTGTTGGCGGCACGACGACCGTAAAACAACGCGCCCAGAGGGGATACGCCTTCGAACCAGCTTCTACCCGTTGTGATCTTTCAATTTAACCGCATTGCTGTAATGACAAGTTATTACATTATAACCCTACTTTTATAAAACGCAGCATTTCTCTAGCTGTCTATTCAGTCACGATATTTCTTGTCGTTACAGTTGAAATAAAAATTGTAAGATGTTTTACGGAAGAGATGATAGAAAAGCTGTAAGTATGTTTACTGAATAATGTAAAGAATTATTTACTACGCATACGTTCAAGTAAGGCAATCGATAGGACTAAGTTTGTACATTTATTATTGTACTAAAATTAATGCTAATAGCAACAAGTAATAAAGAAAAAAACAAGAAAAAAAACGTCGTGATAAGTTACAACTGTTCTTGTTAATTTTCATATTAATAGCAATTTACGACATACATGAGTAATTCCATCAAATTAGTCACCCTCGTTCGTTATGAAAATAATATTATTTAACACTAGAAAGACCAATGCCGTCAATTTGACGGTATCGCAATTTCTTTCTTAAATATTTTACAAACTATGGTTTTGTTCCTTTTCATATTTGATTACTTTTCCTTATTTGGTACTGTTAGCTTAAATCCTTATACAAAAGTATTTATTTATATGCGGTATATGAGATTCCTTTACAAATACCTACTAAGACCGCTCACCGTCAATTTGACTGCAGGGATAAGAATTATAAACAAAGTGTTCTATGAGCTAATAAGGGCCCTTTTGTTTTATTTTGAATTTGAATTATGTGTAAGTCGTTGTTGCCTGGCCTGTTTGGCCTGTTTAGTAGACGTTGGTATCGCTCAGTGTGCAGTTGTGATTTGTAATAAAAATGCGTCGCAGTCTCACTACTTCCCAAATAGAGCAAGAACTGTTGCGATATCGAGATATACCTACAACAAGATGTGTCAGGTGATGAAAGCGGTGACGATTTATCAGATAGTATGAGTGAAAACCGTGATGCAGAATTTCAGCTGGAGCAGGTCACTTCTTCATCTGACGACTCCGAAGCAGATTCCCATGCAACGGATAATATTGTTATGAATTCACACAGAGGACACGGAGTTTCCCATGGATCAATTAGCGGTCGATGAACAAGGCGCGGTGGACGTTCAGCTAGGACATCTTCGGGCCGGAAGTCGGAATGTTACAGGTAGCAAGTGACGGTACAGAGTGGACTTGTATTCCTGCAAACGCTTGTGGAGTAGGACGTCGCAGCCAGCAAAATATGCTTAGGGAAACCTCTGGGCCTACTCCTTACACCAAACGATATGTTGATAATATAATAACAGACCAATTTCTGCTTGGAGGCTATTCATTCATGAGTACATACATACTTCGACTCGACATGCTTTTATCCTTCAACTAGTGAACGATCTACGCTACGTGCAGATTATGTGAAAAAAAAAAGAACTTCTTCAGTTGTAACTGAAAGACAACAAATTAATTTTGAGACAGATGAACAGTCTACTACAACCAATAAGAGGCGGCAATGTCAGGTTAATTATAATTGTAAAAAATAGAACGTGTGAAAACTGCACAATGTGTAAAAAAGCTGTGTGTGGAAAATGTATAAAATATTTAAAAAAATATATTTGTTACAAATGTTACGCAGTTTAAGTGCCATAATTGTTATATTGTTATATATTAATAAAAAATAACGTTTAAATGTTTTTTGTTTCATTTTAAAGCGAAATACACAATAATTTAATGAGTATTCTGATTGGATCTCTAGTACCGTCAAATTGACGGCTTCGGTCTTTAAAGGTATAGTATGAAGAACGAACCTTCTAGTGTTAAGAGCATAATGGTAAAACATTAATTCAGTTTCGACGATGAAATATGTTGTTCACACATTGGCCTCCGCAAAAATTACTAACCGATGATGCCAATTAATTCATGTAAAATGTTTGCGCAAATACTAACGGTATAGCCACCTAAATTATACCCGGTAATTATACTTCGCTGTATCGCATAACGTTATACACATCCGCTTTATTATATCACAGTTTTTGTCGTAAATGTTCGCTTTAATTCGTTTACTTATTAGGATGTTTACGCTATTCCACTATACATTGTTTATTATTAGAACCATTTGAACTTGATTTGGTTTTCGATTCGGTCTCGCATTTGATGTGTATTAGATATTAATAGCTTTTGAGGCCATTTTAAACGTATCTGAAATATGATTGTCATGTTTCAATAATAATTTAAGCGTTTAAAAGTCACTTGCTACAAACGGTGAAGGAAAACATCGCGAGGAAAACTGCATGCCGGAGAGTTCGCAAATCTCAAAGGTGTGTGAAGTCCGCCAATCCGCACTTGGCCAGTGGTGAATTATGGCCTTAACCTTCTCATTGTGTGAAGAGACCCGTGCTCAAAAGTGGGTCATGATGGGTTGAGATGATGTTATTCTAATAATATACCTGCTTACCCTTTTCATAATTTACTTGGGTAATAAAATGTTTGGTCGAACTTAGTTTATACTCTTAACTTTATTGTTTCGCTATCTTCGATATTGCACCGATTGGCATATTATGTGTATAATCAATCTTCCTCGTTTGAAGTTCAGGGTATTATAAGTTCTTATTTTGTTAAATATGAATAATATTTACTACTTACTTAATTTCAGTAATCCTACATATAAATATTTTTTATTTATTTAAAGATATCTTTATCCAGACTCGGTTTCAATCAGTATAAGAAAAGCTAGATTGTGATCAACCAAGTGGTATTTATTTTTAAGAAAATTAAGTAGCGGTGACCGACCTACAACAAGACTCAATTTAGGGACTATATATAATTAATCTATTAGTGATAGTTAGTCCTGTTAGTTGATAATTGATATAAGTCCAGTTAGGTAAGTCTGGGGTAGATGGCCATACGGGAGAGTTGGCCAATCGAAAATAAACATCGAATCCTTCACATGATGTAGCTAGTAAGAGCTCAGTTCACTTTGCGTCGTGCTTAAGAGCTAAGATATAACGAAAATTTTACCGAAAAAAATGAAAAAGTAAGGAAAAACCACGTTTATTTTTATATGTAGTGCAAATATTTCTTAGATGGTTCATGTTTTAATGATGAGTATGATGTGAGTTTCTTAGAATAATGGTGATTTTTGTTTTTGTTGATAAGTTTACCAATGACGCTCTATTCTAACCTCAAAATTACTAGAGTTTTGTTCTGACTTGTTTGCATTTTATGCATGGTCATCTCTCCCGGAAGAAAAGGAGAGATGGCCAATTGTAGTCGGTATGTGATGGCCATATAGCTAACATATACTCACGGCGTATAATGTCTGTGCGTGCTATCGCTATTCAATATCAAATACAAAGAAAAACCTTAAAGAGAACAATAAAGAAGAATAATTACAAAAAAAGGTCCATGGGGCAAACATCATTAATTGGGAAAGAAAATTACAAGAAATTGTTTCTCATATCCATTCTATGCAAGCTAAACATTTGTAAATGAGCAAATAGAGGTAAGAACACTTTTGACTTCGGAAGAATAAAAAAAAATGGAAGATGATATAAAGCAGAGAAAAGAATGAAGAAGAAGAAAACCATAGAAGTCTAAAAAGAAGAAATGGAAAAAACAATTAAGCAAAGAAAGATGAAGTTTAGAAATATTAAAACGATGATAAAAGGAAAAATATCGTCGCGGGTGTGACGAAAATGATTACAGAACAATTCGAGTAGAAGATTGAATTCAATGCAACATGTGCATTTTCATTTCATTAAAATTGTATTGAATTTGAAGATATTATGTGCCCGTGAAAATTTCGCCAATTGAAAAAGAGGCTGATTAAGCATAGACTAACACCAAACCTATTTTAAAGCTAGTTTTAAGTAATGGCCCTCTAACCTCTAATACTATGGCCATCACACCCAGACACCTTGGGTGAGATGGCCAATTGCGTTTTTTTTAATGAATATTTTAAGGTCATCTCATTAGAATTTGTTAATTTTGAGTTCAATAACTTAAAGCTAAATCCTCATAGTTTAATTGCAAATAAAATTTTATATCGTAATCTGTAAGGTTTTTTTATAACAACGCGGCAACGCTTTAAAAAAACTATGGCCAACTACCCCGGACTTACCCTAAATGTTAGTATGAGTCTCGTTCTAATTCGATCACGGATGCGTTGCTACCCCATTGGCTGAGATGGTCGCCTCAAAAAAAGAGTAAAACCGGCTTTACACTACCTATATAAAATCCTAACCATGAAATATAGCAAGCTAATTGGAAAACAATACGTAAAAATTCGTCGATGTGTCAAAAGTACAGAACACATAATTAAATGCGAATTTCATTAAATTGCCACTGACATTTGCACAAGGCCAATACATAATAGCATTACGAATTAATGAGACGTGTTTAAACTTCTCTCCGTATTCCATTAATGAACGACTCGCAAATTTGAAATGCGAATTTGTTAAAAACGCCACAATATCTTTAGAAAAAATATTTAATCTTTCCACAGCTTTCTTACTTAATCATATTTTTATTAAAAACCATTCAACGATAACGTTACGAGTACCTACGAATAACGAAGGAAATTGATTCAATAAAATAAGAATATTTCAATACCAAGACCAAACGGTGGTACCATGATGGTTGCCCCCCAAAAAAATGCTGCTGCTTGAATCGAAGACGTAACTCTTAGCTACGGGTAAATTTTACATTTTTTTTAGAGTGTAAATTTAATGCTTGAATATAATTCTAGCCAATGGTAGATAAGCAGCGATGTACACTTCTCATGAATGGTAAAGCGCATATCCTGGGGTCAAAAGTAACATAAATGTACCTATTGTATATTGTAATAATTATCTACGCATTGTATAGTTACACTTGTGTCCGTGTTACCTTCTATAGAGGGATTCTTGAAAATGGCTGATGAGTGGTGTGTAAGCGATCACTTGTGTACGCGACTTTGTTGTCGTAATTCATTTTTGAATGTATAATTATGCATGATAATAAACGCTTTTGTCGCATGCTTTGCGATTCGCAACGTTGCATTGCGAATTATACCAAAAGCTCGGGCTTCCCCGTCATCGCTTGGTTTTAATAAAACTTAGTCCGGAGTCAGTCAAGGTGAAACAAAATGCAAATGAACACCTAGAGCTAATTCATATTTTTGAAATAATTAACTTATATTCTACGCAATTTGGTACAGAAAAAAAAAGAATTCATAAAGAGAGGCAAGAATTTAGTGTTTCTTCCTACGAACTCTTAAGTACGAGATGTCCTAGCTGCTTGTATTTTGTAGGAGTTAGTTCATACGTTCACCACTAGTTATGGTTGTCAACAATACCAAACCCAAAACAAACTATGACAAAATAGTTGCAAAACTAACAGACCGGTGAATTAGAATCCCAAGTCAAATAAAAGCCCGCCGATTCCGAAGTGGTAAATGCAAAAAAAAACTTTTAAAAAGCTGGCATACAAAATGAATGTTAAATTTATTTTCTCTCGCATGTGATTGATCGAAAAGCTTTTAGTGTCCCCGATGTTATTATGTTTTAGTACGTAATAATTATTTATTACCTATTTATTTTTAATCATGGGTCGAGTGGACGATAGCTTTAAAAAAAATATTAAGTATTTACCTACATTTATTTCCATTACATTTGTTTTCAGTCAAACCATCGTAACTTTCATTCTACCCACAGACATAGACATACATAATATAGACCTGCCTTGCACGTTCGAATGTGTGTCAAGTTGTAACAATCCAATTTTGAATTGAATCGGTTTGTGCGTGAAGTTGGCGCAATGGAAATTTGTTACTATATTTGAAAACGAACAGATTACATAGTGATATCTCGCTTCCGCGTTTGGAAGTTTTAGTCGTGCTGTCTCTGTCACTCTTACATAATTATGTCACGCGCCATTTTACTAAAGTTATTATTTTAGAAATAGTGAAAATAATTTACAATTCAATGTTTACATAATGAAATGTGATTCCTTTGGACTTTATTTGTGTTTCTTGAATTGTTAGAATATTTTTGAAAGCACAGGAAGCCATATTTTCTACATTTGCGGACGTAATTACTGAAATCAATTTTGCGTAAGGAAGATGTGTAACTCGCTGCTGTCTACAACAGACTGACTTGATCAATCACTCAATCACACAACCTAATGTTGACCACTCGTCGTGCGCCTTATGTATGTTACGGGCGCATCTTTACTTTCTACATCCATGACCACAGACTTATAAAACAACCAGACCTAACATGCTTTTCAGCACTACCAAACGCTTGTAAGCAATAGTTTCATCTCTTTCTCTCCCATGACACGTAAAAAGTCTATCTCGTTTTATTCTTGTTGTTGCAACACTCACGCACACATAGACAAAATGGGGTTGAAGCACTTTCGCCATTTTGATAAGCTACAAGAAGCTCACTTTTTGTATGAGAACCAACAACAATAGACCATGAACAGTAGACCATGAATGTTGTCTATGTCGTTGTTGTCTAAGCGTGTCTATGTAGTTGTAACTGGCACGCTTTTTTCTCCCATATGTTAGGTCTGCTTATTTTTTTATAAGTCTGTGATTCCACCTGAATATGGAAGGGTTTGTAAACTAACGGAATAGTATGAAACTATAATGGGATAAAAAATATATAATTGTTTTCTGAGATTGCCCGCAATGGTCGTAACACTCGTAACGCCAAACCCTTATTTCAAAAAAATATAACTTTCATTAATCATCAATCAGTAAGCAAGTCTTTTAAAAAACAAGACAATTTTTGGCATAATATTTAATTATTTAGTTAAAATTTAATGCTTATTTATATTTTAAAAAGTTTTTTTCAGGCGTTTCATGATCATCAGCTCATTAGAGGATGTTCTTAGTCGATTTTCTTACTTTAAAATTGACAGTTATATCATATATTGAAGCCAAAGTCATAAATGATTAGTGTCGCAAATCGCAAACGAAGTCATAAATTAGTAGAAGTTATTCATAGAGCCCAGTTTTTCGTATCCGTATGCTGGCGGCGCACAAAGTTTGAGCAGTCTTCCCTAGCGAGTTCCACTCATAAAGTTGCTAATGTCAACTCTCCGCTTTAAGTGCCAGATAGAACATGATTTCGTGGATAACATGACAATTGGAACTTAGAGACTAGGTAGTTTAAATGGACAAAAATCCAGTGTTTAAACAATTTGTATGCTACGAGTACAATAATGCGATTGCCTGTTACAAAATTCAGACGCACTGTAAGTAAGTGATGTACAGTAATCACTGCTAGTAAATGTACTACTGTTAATGTATTTTTTTACGTAATTAACCTAATCTAGAAAACAGTTATAACAATATGAGCGAGCAATAGGTTTTCAGCATTTAAGACAATCAAGCCTCGCATAATTTAACATTGTAAAAATATATTTAACGCTATTTAAAATAAATGCTGTTAAGGATTTTTTTACCTTTTCCGGAACGATTGCCGATACGCGGGTGGTAGGTACAATCGTAGGAACAGGAAGGTATGTGTAAATTATTCAGTCGATACGACTCTTGCTCCCGCGGGCTTTGAACAGAATACCAACATCTGATCCATGATTGCGCACGATAAATCTTTATATCAATCCCTATATATCCATTCGCAATAAATTTAAGTTGCTTCCCTGCGATTTGAAATTTCTCTTAACATTTTTACTAATATTATTTTAAAAAAGAACATAATAACTACCCCAGCAAGATGGTATCATTGGTTGAATTAATATATTGAAAAACCTATCAAATTACCTGTATTGTGGATTAATTTCAAAATTATTAAAAACCTGCAGAAAACAACATTACTGACAAGAACTGCACACTGAGACAGTCCCTTAACCCAACAAAGTCCAAACCGAGTATAAAAAACATACTTAATAATATGTATAATTATCGAAGCACTAGCACGAGTAGTTAATTAATCTCAGTAATTTCGGGTGATACGCAACATAAAATAAGGTACAACAAAAACTAAACCGTATATTGTAAATATAATAATAAAATTTTCTAATAGGTATATAAATATGTACAAGAAGTTTTTAGATCAATAATTGCATTTAAATATTCTAGTGTTTTAGAAATATAAAAAACGTTTAAAACTTTAACCACTTCCGCGGCTGTAATCTTGACCCATAAACACAAATGAGGAGTAATTGAAATCTAAGTTACTAAAGGTAATTTTACACGTAGTACACGGTACATTTTAAATTGATATATATCCTCGTCCTATCATCATTATAAAGCTGACAACAAAAGAAGAAGGAAAAAAGTAACTTGTACTTAAATATGTCAATTTTACGTGATTTCTATCTCTTTACCTATTTAACTTTATCTATATATACGACGGCCGCCGCCAACCGGTGCAGTTGTCTCTGACGTTGACATCGTGCCGTTCGTGTATATGAGCCCTTACTCTATTTCTAACCTTTGATATTAAGAACTTCTAAATAAGGCCATAACAACATACTACGGCCATTAAATTCGGTATATATAAATAATCGATGGCAATTAAAACCTGTAATAAAAACTACCCCCACTAGGTGTTAAGCCTGAAAACAGTCATTATGCACACTTGTGTAAGTTCAGCTGGGTTTGGTACTCCATTAAAAAGCCAAACAGTCCTTTGGATATTCATTGGAAATTCATCTATTGATTCATATCCGAAGACATGGAAATACTGATACAGGATTTCTCCATTAGGGCAAGAATAAAAAATGTTTTTATCGCGACATTAAACAGACTGGTAATAACGGAACTAATCATGTTATATTGTTGCTTTCGACGCTCATAATACAATTGTAGAGTATCGCAGGCAAATAATGAGTCGTGGTGGCCGTGTATAATGATATATACAGTCAAATGCAGGAAATAGTTCGAAGATTAAAAAGTTGATTTTCTTCTCTTTCCAGTATGTCTCCTACAAAGTAATGTAACTTTTTGTTTATTTATACCTATGTAATACCCTCATGTATTATTAAAGAAAATTGTGTACAAAATACAAACAGACAAATCAGGGACCAACCATTTACGACAGTCTTATACGTTATAATGATGCGAATTGGAAATTTCCAGTTGTTTTTACTTTTTGCTGGTAAAACCATTTTAAACTCAACCATGTGTAAAGTTCGTTACGTTTCTACATTTTCCGAGTGTGCATGACCCCCTAATTTCTTTTAGTAGCTGATAAATGAACAGACATCCCATAGGAATATTTTTGAGACCTTCAGAAATTGGATTGTTGACAAATTTTAGAATACGAAAAAAGAATTATAATTATGAACTGCTTGAATAAAAGATAATAAATACATCATTATAAATAAATAAACATTAAGCAATAATCCTGACTGCCTAGCTTGCAGATAATGAGTTGTACATAATAGCACCAGCATGAACAGCTGAGCATATTCTTTATTATCGCCGCCTGATTGCTTGTTTTATACCGCAAAATGACTAATTGCTGTTTTTTCTGTTCTCCGAGTTAGTTTAATTAGGGTAACTAACTATATATTATTATACACGCTTTATTAAAAGAACGATATAAATCAGTAAAATAATTGATGCTGTAAAAATTAAGGAGCTGGTGGTCAATCTATCAGGCATCAGCTGATTTTGATGATGATCTATGTTTTAGGCTATTGCTTTAAGCGTAGATTTTTTCATCTAATGATAACAATAGGAATAACGAATAACGAAAACTCTTAATTTTAAATAATAAC
This sequence comes from Hesperia comma, assembly GCA_905404135.1. Classification (NCBI taxonomy): domain Eukaryota; kingdom Metazoa; phylum Arthropoda; class Insecta; order Lepidoptera; family Hesperiidae; genus Hesperia; species Hesperia comma. The sequence continues at coordinate 7,444,556 of FR990020.1, forward strand.
GACCAGTAACTGGGAATACGGCAATGTCCTTACCAAGACCTTACTGCCTATATTTTCTCGAAACATTGCGTGGAAAATTCAAAACCCAGTACATGCAAGACACATGTGATATTTTTCTTATCATAGGGAAATCTCCGTACGAAGACTGTATAGCGGCCCAGTCTTACATTTTACCCGAGGTGAAAGGTTTGTATAAGGAGGTTAGTAAAATCATGCCTTATAGAATCTGGAATTTTTTCATGTTATTGTACATGAAATGTTTTAGTGGAATTCGTTTAACAAATTGAATCGATAATAAAAACAGAGTAAACATGCTAATGACAATAAAAATCAAACTGTAATTTGCTGTATCTAGGCAAATTTCCCGAAATAATCAAATTATACGCTACTGAAATGATTTTCATGTTTCAAATAATTTTAATTGACAAACAGAAATTTTGTACGGAAAATAGCGTTTAAATTGTGCTTGCGTTTGTCGGATGTTAATTCGATAAATAAATATCACACCGGGACAGCATCAAAAACCATTCAGCCTATAGCCGCACGTCTGTTGGCAGTACACATCCGATGAATGTAAATTTTACTACCATCGATGCGCTGAAGTTAATGATAAAACCATCTAACCGTAGGCATTGTTTAAATAGCTAAATTAGATTCTAATTATCTTTGGTATTTCTAATTTATCGTAGTTTTTTATATTTAGTTTCGGTTCAATTCCCGAGCGAGAAAGACATTTATGTAACAGATTGGTTCTCGGTAGGGATGCCCGATTTTTTGCTTTGAATCGATTTTTTGAATCGTAATGGATCGCAACGCTATGAATCGATTCACGATTTAGTTAAAAAAATAAAAAACTATTGTGGAACACAGGTTCAATTTAACTTCAAAAGAGAAAGAGAGTTTCAATTCGACCATATATATGCTTTTTATGTTTGTTCATCGATTTTTTCGTTTAGGAGCAAATTAAGATATTTCTTTTTTTATTGGAAAGAAGATATTCCAAGTGTGGTCCGCTGATAAGGACACCAGGATCTGATGATATCTCAAAGAAATTGAGAGGAATTTTCGAAAATTATAGGGACGACTAGTTCTTTGTTAATGTTTTTATTATGTACTATATTAAAGCACTACAATTTCATGAAGGTCTGCAGTTTATGTGATGAAGCCGAAAGAAATTCGAGGGAACTCCTCAACGATTTAAAGCAGTAGTCTTATATTTGGGCTCGATTTAATTGTAGTGATGAGAACTATACACCTAGATGGGTTGAATTGAGTGCCATCTCGCGAGTAGTTTTTGAGTTACCTCTTCTTGTTGACGTTGAAGTCGGATATTTTTTTGTGAAAAATAATTATTTGTTTTATAGATTCAACTATCTGCGTCTAACATTAATTTTGATTTTACCGGCGGGGCCATGTATCAAAAATAAAATTATGGAATGAATCAACAAATTAAACTTCAGTCATCGAACACTAGTATGTAAAATACTTATGGCTTACTTTATGGCTTAGCTTAGGCTGCAAATACTAAGGTAATGTTTGGTTTTAATCATACGATTTTCGAGGCATACGATTCGATCCAGGCGAAGATCGCAACCTGTTGAATCGATTCAAAAAATCGGTAGATCGTATTGCCGTGAATCGATCTTACAAAAGATCGATTCAGATCGGGCATCCCTAGTTCTCGGGTCAAGTAGTAATGTTGTGTTTACCTACTTGTACCATGCCACCTTATGTGACCTTATAGATTTTCTATACCCGGCATATAGGATCTCATTACCACTTGTAGGACTCCATTGTAGATCATAAATATGTATTGCATGATGATTTGATTAATTCAAAATGGCTCGCACATAAAATCATAAGTGATAATGGAGGCGGGGGTTGTGTGAAAAATGCTCACTGAAAGCTTAATACAACGCGCCCCCGGCTTCGCAGAACGAGGCGATACATTTTATATTCATTCATGACGTAACCATAATTTTATGGCTTAAATTTCGCGTAAATTATCAGCGCCCTCACTTCCATGAAAAAATTAAAATCGTGACAAAACTTCGTAATATTCCGATTTTTGTTATTAAAATATCAATGTAGTAAACGTGAAAACACTGAAATTAATGTTTACACACTCATACAGTCACACCTAGGGCTCATTAACATGATGCAAGTTTCTTGCCTGATGCATACAATAAAATTGAAGCAATCTACTACTGGCATCATCTAAACAACTCATAACATTCTTGATCTTCTTGGCAACTTGCGTTTCAAGTTTTGCCTTGTTGTAAACAGCACATACCTACCATTATTTCTTATGCGATTCTTGTATTTAATTGAATTGTTTCTGCATTTACAAGCTCATACTCGTATATGAATGCAGCGTGTGAAGGTATTTGATCGTGCCTAGTCTTCAGAGGCGGGAACTATTGAGACAACAAAACTTACATGCAATAATCTCATACAATAATATGAATGTAAACACAATACAACACACACATACAATTGTTGAATGCCAATTATTGCACGTTCTTAATTGCATTCAATTATCGCTCTTGCATGTGCAAGGCTTCTTGTATATGACACGTTTTCTTGACCGTACGGCGTGTTTGTCGTGCCGTAAAACGTGCTAGCATGTACATGGCACGGCAAAGCAATCGGTCGAGAGAACAGCCAGGTGCCGCTCACTTGGGATCTTTCATGAACTAATGTCATCATCATCATCCTCCTGCCCATTTCCCAATTTTATTTGGGGTCGGCACAATATGTTTTTCTCTTCCATTCTTCCCTATTAGCCGTCACTAATAATGTAATTAACAATATTCGTTATTTATGTTCATTTTACTAAGACAGAAATCAATTCAGTCATAAATCATTACCTTAACTACTAGTTGCATCTATTTCTTTCTTATTAAATTTATGTAACTTGTCTTTCAAGCTCATTATAGTATGTTTAAGTTTTAGTTGATTTCCAATTTTTTTTGGTGTGTATACTGTATACCTCTACCCCTTCTATTTGTTTATGTATTTCTTTCCTAAATCTTAGGTTGCCTGGAAGAAATCGTTATATAGCGATAAGGCTGCCTTTTGTGTTGTATTTTATTTGTAACATTGTTCTATGTACCCATATATTCTGGTATACAAACAATAAAGTGTATAAATAAATAAAAAATAAATAGAAGTCGATTAAAAACAGTATATAGCCGGTCTCTAAAACGTGAGAACTTCCGGCGTCGTCGACACACTCACGAAGACTGCCATACAACACTGATGAAAATCACGCCGTGCGTAGACGCGTCACGCCGAGGGGGACGCACGGTGCATACGGCGGCGGCGCCGGCGCCGTGCCGTCACACAAAATGTATAAAATCTTAATTTCAAATTTACCTATAGATTTTTTCCCAAAATTTGTATTAATTTTACAACTTCTTATAATATGTTTACGATATTTATATGCCCAGTACAATTAGTTAAAAAATGATTATTATTCTCATTTTATTTTTCATATTTATGTATAATCTTTTAGGGTTTTGTTTATTTACCAAAATATAGTGAACCCTAATACAAGAACATTGCCATATCTAGGTAACCAATTCAGTAGAAATAGTAAAGCCGCGCTCCGCTGCCGTGCGCTCCGCTGCCGGCTCAAAACTTGAAGTGAAATCTTAATCACTAACTTTCTTTCAAAGGAGCAATTAAATTTATTGAAATGAATGGATTTCATTTTACTACACCACCAACGCTTTGATGGTCTTTTCCAAAGTTTCGTAGATAAAAGTTTATTTAGTTATACAACTGTAATCGTCAGTCAATATATTTTGTACCGTATTATACCTCTACTACAAAAGACTTTAAACGATCGCTCGCTTGTCTATCTGTCTTGCACATCCAATTTTTTCCGAATAGGTATAGGACACATATGACATGTATCTATGTATTCTTTCTTTCTTTCCCTTCTTTCTATTTTTACTAGCAACGATTCCGTTAAGTCTGGTTTTGCTGATGCCGATGTGACAGTGTAATTTTATTAAAACTATGTACAATTTTCGTATCTGAAGTCATTGCAAGGGAAATAATTATAAAAAAATAAATAATATTTTTATTCGGCGCACGCGCTTATAGCCCGGCTACTGGCGTCAATCCTAATGTTCAATCGAGTCAAGTCGGTAGTTGGATGGGTGACCGTTAGTTCTTGAGCTTTTGTGCTTCGCCTGGCACGTAAAGCCGTCGCTCCTGGCGGTGAAATAGCGTTCGTTAGGCCATGTCGGAGAGCTTTAGTCAGGATGAAAACTTCTGATACTAGTGTTGGCCCTTATGCACTCAACCACTGATGACGAGAAATCCGTGCTCACTAGTTGGCAATTAATGGGTCAAATTGTTTTAGTTAAAACAGAAAGTTTTATAATTATGGCAAAATATTTATAGTACTACCACACGTGATTCCGTTATGAAATTAACTGGCGATTTTTTTTTAATTTACATTCCAGTCAATAAACAAACAAAAAATACTAATAATACGGCAAAAAGTATTTGGAACAGATGAATAATAATATCTAATACCTCCATGTTAGACTACTTTGTGTGTAATCAATGATGTTCACACCACAGGGAATCTTAATGTGCTTTACACGACTTACAAAGACAAAAAACACACACATTGACAATTGAACCCAGGACCTTTTGAACGGTACTACAAGCAAGGTCAAAGATATAGCGAAACGTGTCAAAAATAATTTATGATTAATACATATGTTGGTAGGTAAAAATCTACATCTATTTGAAGGCGTTGCGTAAAAATAGTTTTTAAAATGGCTTTCCTGAAACTTATGAAGTCTAGAGTTAGTGAAAACTTATTTATACCCAGTTACTTAGTTAGTTACAACATTAAATCAAGTTTCATCATACCTAATAATGAAAATTTTAATGTAGATATGTAGATAAAATCGAAAAGATACTCACTCATTTACTTACTCGCTGATTGGACACGAAATCTCATCACATCACATTAAAGCTAGTATAGGACAAATATGAGGTATCATGTATGTCTCTATTCATTACTTATTAATATTTACTAGTGTGAAGAAAGTTAAAGAGTTCGCCTGTTAATATCTCAGGACTTCAGGAGTCAAAATTTTACGGTGCAACGACACAGTGTATAATGACGAGGTACCTAACCTACACCTATGTATAAATAGTTGATCTTTACTGACTAAGGAACGAATCGGTATGAAGGATTAATAAGGGCTAAACCGATTTGAATGCGGTTTTATATGAAATATTCAAGCATTTAATCTTTTGCTGCAATTGGTTTTAAAAAGATGTAACTTGAATAATCCCGTCTAAACATTTTTATCTTATGGTGTTATGATTTGTGCTTGTTCTTAGGAAAACATAATTATTACCCTCTTTGAGCTCTAAATAACATTCTTACACACTATGTAATTCTACTGTCGTCAATGTATAGGATAAATAGTTTAAGGTTTAAGTACAATTTTGTCGTAAAAGTCTACGTCTCCTCGAACTTACCATTGGAATAACGAATTTCGTTTAAGTATTCAAAACTAGCCCGAGTCTCTAGGAAATAAATGAAACATTACACGTTTATAATATGTTTTTAAATCAAAAAACTTTCAACTAGGTATTTAAAATTTAATGTGATCGCAGAATACCGTACTTTCAACATTTATAAAGTAGCATTTCATAAAAATTGTCTAACTAGGAATTGTTAAAAGCCGCGAACTTTATTCCGTTCAGACTACAGAAGAACAGAAGTAGGTAGTTACAATGAGGAAATTTGAATAGAAATAGTCCCGCGGTCCACGCTTGGGGGTGAAGGGGAGAATTTAGAGGGAGCGTGTGTCGCGAAGGACAGGCAAGTTACTTGTACAATGTCCGTTAGTCACATTTTCGCAACAAGGTATTCACATTTCGAGGACTGGAAAGTTGGCGTTATCGTGTTTAAAATAGAACGTCAGGCACATCTAACTTTGTGATGCAAAGTGGACACGTCAAGACTTAGATGTAGACGTAGCGTGGATTATTGTAATTCAGTACGGAACGGCGCTGCGGTAAGATACACCGAATTTAATACAGCGCTGGAACTTACACCGCTTTAATAAAAAATATTTAAAAAAATCTATGCAACATATTTATTAACATTTTTTAATGTTACTTATTAGCTGTAATTAAGAGAGACTTGCAGAATTTTTAGCCAGGAGTTTGAAACATTGCCCTATTCAAATTAGGTATGCGCATAGTGTTTCTTATCTGTTTTCATCCCAAACGCAAAAGAAGGGCGTTATATGTTTAACCTGCTTGTCTATCTGTTTATCTATAAGTCTGTCTGTGTGTTTGTCTATGGCACCGATGTTCCTGAATGAATGAACCGATTTGAGTGCGGCTTTTTAAATCGAAAGCCTCACCGCGGTGGTTATTAGCTATGTTTGGTAGAAATCGGTCCAGCAGATAGAAGAGAATCAACTCTTTTCCAAAATAGTGTAAGTTATTTGTGGCATAAAATTGATCTGATTTGGGATCCGTTTTTACTTTTAATTTACATTTATTTATTACTTACTAAAATGGTCGGTGTAAAATAACAGACATATCCATTTTATGATTTCCGTTTAAAAAATTTTTAGACAACAAAACCAAGCCGTTTTTTAGCCATACAGCGAGACAGTTCTAAGTTGACATAACGGCTCTAATAAATACTAACGAACCAACTTTACTTTCTCAATTCGGTTATTGTAACGCGACGCCGGTCCCGTGTACGATCTCGTTATTAAATTATTTCTGCAGTACGAAGTGTTCATTCGACTTACCCTTCAAAGAAAATAATCGCGACTGACTGCAAATGAGACTTAAATCCAGTTAGGTAGTTACGTAACTATCCTGTCACGAAGTAGAAATTTTTCATTCAGTCTGTCTCCACACGTTTCGAACTCGCTCGGCGCGAGTGTATAAGTAAGGGTAAGTGTACAAATTGATTTATTGAAGTTAAGCGGGTTTCCGAGTTGCGCCTGAGTATTCACAGGCCTTTGCGCTACACAGATAAAGTGGAAATAAAAAAGAAACTTCACAAACAGAAATCCCCTTGTCGCGAGATTTACGAGCCGACGCACCTCCGGCGTAAATAAGTTATATGTAAATTTTACGTCCTGTTGACACGTACTTCTTAAGTTTACTTGTATACAACAAAACAAAACATCCGAACATATTTTGTGTAAGCCACCAACAACACCACATCGATTGATTCATAAGAAATAGGTTAATGATCACAAAGTTAAAATGAACTACATTAGCGATCAATTTTCTACTAATACAATTGACGAAAAGTTTTAGTAAACTAACATTTTACTTTATGAAATCTGGCTATCAGTGGAGACGGAGTAAAGGAATGGCACCTGTTATAATTATGAAAAGTCACGCAAACAATTTACAGACAGGTATTGTATTCGATTAATAGATTAAGCTTGCTTCTATTCAAGTTTTTATGTTAAATATTTATGTAGGTATTATGTTATTCATTTGGTTAACTATAAATTAATTTGATTTTAATTTTGTTATTCGTTCATACTTGTCCATATTTTTCCGAATGGCGCTGTGGTTAATACGCCGGATCGCTGTTCCGAGGGTCCTGGGTTCGATTCCCAGCGAAGCCGCAATTTGAATGAAATGAAATTCAGTCTGGGTGTGTATCCTTGACTTGTGTGTTGTCCAAGGTACCCACGACACAGGGAATCCTAGTGTGGGGCTTTGAGTGTGTAGCGTTATTATTTATTATTAATCTTAACATTTGGAAATGTAAATTTAGAAAAGATATCATAAAGCCGTCAGCTTCCACAGCATAATTGGTCTATTGCGATATCGCACACATGCACCCTGTGACGTCACAAAGCCTGAATCACGCTATAGAAGTTTTTTTAAATACTTTTTGCCGTGAGTTAAATACCCCATAAACTTGGTTTGGAAATAACAATAGAAAATTGTTAAAGCAGAATTTGTGCATTTACGATTATGTTTAAGAAATTCAAAATGTTTTCCAGTACGAAGATGACAAACAGATTCGCAAGTGACATCCTAGACGCAATTCTTTCTTTATTCTTTTTCAGGATCCTATTTTACATCGATAAATTAAGACTACTATTTCATCATTCTGATTTACTTATACAGATTACATTTAGTGTCATAATAAGTGTTAGAACCAGCAACAGGCGCAAATTTGTCTCAACGTTGCATGCATCGGGAATAGCAATACATATGGGAGTGAGCTCAAATTGAACTAGAATTTTGTTTCAGAAATTAATTATTCAGTCGACGTTGTTACGTCGACCTCTTCGATTTCGGATAAGTAGATATTATTTGAGTAACTTGAAGGAATGCAGCAAAATAAATAAATTAAATCAATTTTTATTTCTAAAATTATTTGTACAAGTTTTATTATGGTACATAGCATTACCCGTGCAAATTATGATAGGAAATCTTATTCATCGAATGGAATACATGTATATTATAAGTAATACAAAAGTTTACTTTTTCATGTCCTGAACAGGACAAAGAAGTAGGTAGGTATTTCGCTGGGGTGCTTAAGTTTGTGCTTTATAATGTAGAAGACAGGCCTCCTAATATAACACTTATCTCTGACCACACAGGGGGCCACGATAACAGTTCAATTCAGCTCAGTTAACACCAAACAAAAACGCGCTATCTGAATCGTCTACGTGCCAAAAGTTACAGACAGGTTAGATGAGTCTTCAGCGGGATATACTGCCTCTGCGTTTTCTATCGACTCTGTTAGGCTGAGAGCTTCAAGACATGTTTAACCTCACACCAATTTCACTAACTAAAATCGTATTTATCCTAATCCCTGTCAACTTAAACATCTATGAAATTGTACCTTTATGGAACTTATATTTAGAAATTATTCTCAGATAAAAAGTATTTCTGAACTGATATTGTGACTCCATAGCATGAAATAAGGTCAAACTGCGATTGCGAGGAGAAACACTTGTCACCAACACTGATTTCATGAAGCTTAGTAACCAGTTTAGTTGAAGGAGAGAGTTCAAAATTTAGTTTTTGGCAAAAATATAAGCTATTACATTTATACAGTACTAACAATGCTTAAACATCGTGACGATGTAACCCAAAATACACAAGCACCTACATGATGTTTCATACAATTAAACAGATTAACAAGGACAACAAAAGTAATTAAACTTTTCTCCTGAACAGAGGTATCCTTAAGTCCGTAGAACAAAAATACCATCGATGAGTTCACTGAATGGTGGGTTGAAAAAGAGAAAAATAATTATAAATAGCTGAAATATGTACGTCTATTGCTTATTGGCTCCTTTTTTAACCCCCGACGCAAAAAGAGGGGTGTTACAAGTTTGATGTGTTTGTATGTGTGTCTATAGATATGTTTGTGTGTGTGTTTATGTGTCTGTATGTCTTTGTATCTATGTTTCTGTCTCGCGACATCAAAGCTCTCAAACGGATTCACCGATTTTAATGCGGTATTTAACTCCTTTTCCTTGTGATGGTTTTAGCTATATTTGATAGAAGTAGGTCCAGCAATTTGAAGAAAATCAACTCTTATGCAAAATCGTGTAGGGTATTTGGCATTTCAGCACCATATTGATGGCGTGCAGTGAACAATTTTATCGGTGGAGGAAAGTCAATTTAAATTGACATTCATTTTATTATAATTCACTCGCAGTATACTAGATGGGCTGTAAAAATATCGGGGTTTTTTTAATTTTCAATTTACAGTTATTAGGTATATAAATAGCCGACAAATGAAGGAAGGACCACCTCGTGATAAGTGAACATTAATAGCATCAAGGGACAAATTTAATGACAATGGAAAAAGAAGAGGGAACAGAGTTTAACCCAGAGATCACTCAAATCAAAACACGTTTATGTAAATAATTTATGTTTTAGGTATAAAATAAAATGGATGAGTGACTTGCAGACAACACTCAAATCAAACCATGCTTAGAAGAAGCAAGACAATTAAATTCAACTAGGGGTCCGTTAATTTATTTTCCTTAGTATCTCCTAAAGGTATGGAAGATGAAATTATAAATAAATTCAAAGTTAAATTTCGTCGTCTTATGCCTTGGAATTTACTTTTTTTAGCGGAGTTGATAGAAGCGTAGATAGAAGCGTAGCATAGATTTTTTAAAACTTAACTCCAAATTAAAAAGGAAAAAAACGAAATCGTCACCAACGTAGTAGAAGTCAGCTAAATGCAAATTATTCAAGACAACCAAAAACTATTCGTCAGATCAGTCACCCAAATCTAAATGGCAACACACGACAAGTACCAACTTCCGTATATTAAAATAATTACTAAAATTGGTTTACCTAGGACCGTGTTTAGCAGAAATGTTCCAAACCACAATCCTACTAATATTATAAATGCGAAAGTTTGTAAGGATGTATGTGAGTGTGTGTGTGGGTTTGTTACTCTTTCACGCAAAAACTACTGAACGGATTTTCATGAAACTTTGCAGTAATATAGCTTAGACATCGGAATAACATAATTTGTTAAAATTTATAGAGATTTTTGAAGTGACTGGTTTCCCGAAGCGAAGCGAGGGCGGATTTACTAGTATCTAATATGTCAGAAAATCAAGTTTGAAGTTCAAGATTGTATTGCTACAAGTTTTTGTCAGAAAGTTATGTTTTTTTATTTTATTATTATTCGATATTCGGTTTATTTTTGGTCAAATATATGAAATTTAAAAAGGAGCTAAATTAAAAGGGTCGTTTTACATTCATAACTCATTTTCGGCCAAACTGTGGGTTAGAACATTTCTGCTAAACACGGTCCCTTTATCTGTTTCTATCTGTCCGACCATAACATGAAATCGCGTGAACAAATTGTGATGTTCTTTGGCAAATTATATTATTACCTACTTCTGCTTTTGGTTATGTTTTCTCCGGGTAAAATAAAAGTTCCTTGGAAAATAAAATAGAGTAAAAAAAGGTATGTATTAAGTAATAAGCCGGATAAAGTAGAAGCAATTATTTCGATTGGTACCCATCCCGAAATTAAAATTAAATGAGAGCTGGTTATATAAGAATAAATATATCTTCAAAGTTTAATAGTTGTGATGGCGCCATTAAGGTCTTCGTGAAAATCATAGAGCAGAGAGCGCAAACTGATGTTTCAAACAGTTATTGTAATTTGAAACTTCAGTTCTCGTAAAGAAATTTCGTGTAAATCCTATTTTATCCTTTTAGCATTTGATTTCCGCTATTCTGTGAATTCGAATATAAATTATCAATTATTTATAATAAGTAGGAAACATTGATGAACATATACCTATACATGAGGATTTTTATTTCATTATTTTAATTTTTGTGTTACTATTGTAAGCAAGGGATCGATAAAAACTATAAAAATGATAAAAAAATCCTTCTTTTCCTTCAAACCTTTAGAGTTTTGCAGAAGTTTAACCGTAATCTTCCCATACTAAAATTTAAATCATCTGAGGAATATTTTCAATATAATTTTCATTGCACTTTTACGAAGCTTTAGGCAAAAATGAAGTCGGTTAAAAACAAAAGGTTGCACTATACTTCGCAGTATTTTCTTAAATTCAATTTAAAGAGCCTTATCCAAAAAAAAGTATTTTACAATAGGTAGGTATTATAAAACTAGCAGAACTCATAAAGCCTAAATAAACCACGAGTTCAGAAACAACCAAAATCACTAAAACATTCTCAACCACCTATCAAAAGTTTGCAAAGAAGAGAAACATTAATAGATAAACTTAAATTAAGTTTAAGACGAAATAAATGAAGATTCCCAAATTCTCCGTCATTGAGTTCCGCGTTTGGGTGAACCTTTGACTGTAAGTTGCTTGTTACGCTAAATTGAGAGAAAATAATAGCACTCATTTGTTTGGTTTAAACGTTACAATTACTCCCGCTGTAATTGCCTCTTGACAATCGGTAGATTATAGAAATTAATTTGTGTACTTTGTTATAATTACATGTAAAGGCGTATACTCACTTGCGTCCCTTGTGGTCGGTGTAGACTATGTGATTTCTTGCTGCGGGTGTTTGTCTATTCCGTCCTAGGGAATGCGTGTCCATCGTTCTCTGTATGTTAGTGGGCCGTTAATTTTAAAGTTTCTGTAGATTGGAATTAGTAGAGGCACGCTGAAGTTGAATTTGGCTCGATTTCTGACCCACTAGCACTTGCAAACTGTCTGTTTAGTTAGTGACCACTTTTGTAGAATTATGCAGCGTCGCTCGCCTGCCCACGTTTAACAACTTTGGATGGTCGGCTTGTTAGAGCTCACTGTTCCCCGACATTGTATACACAGTTTCGACTCCTTAGCTGCGAAAGTTTGACCCACTGTTGATTTTATTCATTACAATCGTTGTATTCGTTAGCGATCGTATTACTTTAACTTGTTTGGTTAGCTTCTGATATTGAGCAACGAAATATTTACATTTTTTTATTTGCGTGATCTCTTAATTGTAATTAAGCAATTATAACAAGCTCTTGAACGTATGAGTTGTATCGTATTTAAACATTTATTTATCATGACATGATGATGTATTTGTTTACACATTCTGCAATTAGCTTTTTTAAATCACCAATATTTAACATAATAATTATGTAAGTAAATGAAAGGGAAAATCCCAGAGTGATCTTCTTAGTCGGTGTACACTATGTACAACTTTTACTAAGCATGTTTCGAGTGCGCTACAAGAAAGCTTCAAAGGTCACCGAAGAGGGTCTTACATAAAAAATATCATACCCACTTTAAGTACATATATAATGATATATTATTTACCGTCTCTGAGTAGGCGGAGCTAAGAATTGAGGCGGGCTTATTTGGAATCGACAAGGAGGTGGAGTAGAGATCGTTGTTTATCAATAGCTACTCTATACGTCGAAGGAGCGGATTTTGTTTGCAACGCAAATACAAATCATAGACGGTGAGAAACTGCGTGCCACCATAGCTGCTCGTAAATTGTTAGCATTGTGTAATAAATACGATACTTAATGCGCGTACATTCTAAGCTGTCAGATATTTTGCAAACGTTGAAATCTTTTCTCGTTTAATAAATTATATTTCGCAAGACAGTGTACAAATGGGCTTTAATTAACTGGGGAATGTCGGCGAAACGGCAAATATGCCAGGATCGCGCGGCCGCTCCACGCCGGGCCCGCGCCGCCGCGCCGCTCCTGCTACGATTTACATTCACTCTCGTTTATTTATTGTGCGATACACCATCACAATTCGCTTTTAATTTAAAGAGGCTATAAATTTCATTACTTAAAGTAATTTATTCTAACGAGCATAACTCCCGGTTAGAACGTGCTAAATAGATTTATTCGTTTTGTATGCAACTTGTGTATTTAATGTGTTTTTGTTAATTGTTTGAACTGAAATTATGACTACAATTTTCATTGACATTCAGAACTATAGATAACTAAGCATTGTATTGATTATTTATAGACGACGAGTACTTACGATTTCTTTTAAATTTTTATTTATAAAAACCACTAAACTAAAAAATCAAAAGCATTAACGGACTTTGCAAACTACTTATATTAGAAAAAATCATTTTTACTCTATTTTTGCTACGGAAATAAAATATTTTCGGCACGAGATGAATCCGTAGACAGCGCAGCTCTACGATCGCACGAAATAAGTTGCAGACGCGACCCGGGTGGCAACGAAAAACTGTGTTCACTCGCCGTCAAGGCTCGCAGCCGACTGAGAGTACTGATGTACTCTTTACTCCACAATTATCCTGCTCAATCCAACAAGCCACTCGAACATGAACCTTAAAACGTATGTAATTGAATATAAATTGCTTTAAAAGTAAGGAAACGAGATACAAATGATAATGTAGAGAGTATAAGGAGAACACGTTACGAAAATCTAATTCTTCCTACCCGAACATAATGACGGCTTTAGGACTGAAGGATGATGTCAAGTTTCAAACTTTCGTATGATGACGAGTCGTTGAATTGAATCACCTTATGCAGAGCGCTATAAGGTTCAATTTTCAGCCACTGTTTGTTCTAGGGAGGCGGTCGTAACGCTCAAGGGGTGGTGCGTAGATGGCGCGCATGCGTCCGTCTTTTGAAAATTTTCTCAAGTCTGAACTTATTCGAGGTTAAACGAATTGTGGATGGATTCGCGACTCATAAAAATATTCCTAATCTATCTAAGATCAAAAGATACTGGGATTACATCCCTGCTCATTGTCACTTTCCGTAAAAAATAAGATAAATTCAGCCTTCACTTTCTAAAATGTTTAAAGATATTCTGTAACAGCACTTTTGGAATTATTCTGCCCATCAGCCTGAAATAAATTTCAGTATTTCAACACTAAATGTACATAAGTGTTCAGTTCTACAATTTTAGCATAAACCTATTTTGAGATCATATTATGGTTTTTGAAGTTTTTCATTATTCTTGAAATCGTCACTATTTATTTGTCGATTTCCATAAATGCAAGATGTCTTTCAAAACAAATTGTGAAGTACTTAAATCAAAGAGATTTCATCCAATCATAGAAACTTTTTTTACAGGTAACTAAATTAAATTATAAAACGTGGGCAACACAAATTATGCATCTCATTCTATGACTAATAAAATCCCTGCCAGCTAGAGCATGTTAAGAACAACAAGAAATTAATCAAAGAGTGGCACCACATTACCGATACAAAGCACGTAGTTAAAGCTCATTGCCGCGCGAACTACCCCCAATCAGTCAATCAGAGTCGTGACGGAGATGTCTTTGACCGCAGACGCGTTTGGGTCCAACAACTTTTAACTTGTATGTATTTATGAATACAATCCTTGGATTTATTTAAAAGATCTGATTTCTATACCTTTTAAAAACCTTAAGATGTATAAAACTAATAATAAAATTAGACACTTATAATCGGGGGCACGTACGTAAGCCATCATTATCATTTAAATAATTTCAATAGTATGTATGTTTTATTTTTGCTTTAAATTAAAGTTAAAATTTGACAAGCAAAGAGGTAATAAAATTCTTATTACTGTTTTTTGTTTTAAAATTTCACCAGTAGTCAAGACGTAACTTATAAAAGTAAAAACTAATCATCGTAAACAAGTGACAAACGAATAACTGATTTAGAAAAATTTACAATAAATCCCAGCGAAAAAAGTTTAGTGTATTTTCTTTTTTTCCATTTTATTCTACAATAATATTAGATTCAAACTATTATTTATTATTTCATTAAATATCTATGTTACCAGTGAGGTTACTAGTAACTAAAAAAGCGTTTATACGGAGGAAAGATTTTCAGATAAATAAGGAACACCAAATTACTTAATCGTGTTCCATCTTATCAATTTATACATCAACATGTCCGAAAAACTACATTGTATACTAAATCAAAATAAAAGGTTGAAAGAAAAACACCTAACTGCACAGTGCTTTTACGGTTCAAAAAAATAATAAATTATATTTAACGAGTATTTTAAAAATAACTATGTATAGTATTTATTAATGGGTAATAACGGCGCGGGCGTGAATGGAACATTTTCAAGTATCGGGTCGTAGTATGCGTACGTAACCGCGACGCGCGTTCACTACGATGTAACTTTCAATATGAGCTTTGTTACCGCTTTGTGCCGCCATTTCTTGTGTCACTGCATTGAATATATCGGCTGCTTTCCTTTGTGCACGGAATATTGCTCGTCTTTTGTCGAAATGAACGTTACCTCTCCGCGAGTTGTTTCAGCGAAGAATTTCGCGATTGCAAAGTAATATTTCCCTTTAAGAATTTCGATGGGTCCTTTCATGTCAAAGATGACTTTACCTGGGATTACATTGGATTCGATAATATTATGTTGAGCTTGTTTTTTTACAGTAAAGCTTTTTTGTAACCTTCAAAGAATCGAGTAAGACTTTTTACTCGATATTTACACTCAAAATATATTATGTTCTTAAAATTTTGATTTTATTTTTAAACTTATGACAATTTATTGCCATTAAAACACAAATTAATTTGCAAAAATAAAATTATTTTTGATAAGTTTTGACTTTGAATAAAATATTAAAGGAGTGAACTCTACATTTCAATGCTTATAGTATATTAATAACTGATAAATTCAGAAATAATAATATTTCGCCACGTAACATGATTGTAAGCTTTAGTATAAAATGTATTTCCACCTGACAAGTTTCATAATGTGTAAATCTGTTTAGATATTCGCGGTAACGTAGACCCAGTTAATCCTATGTTGCGGTAATTACATTGGCTTGGCCGTTTCAAGTCTAATAGTCTTCTACCCACCAATTAGCAGTGGATTAGTGACGGTAAGACTGGACACCGGGCTGTAATATACTCTTGAGATTGCTTGTTATTTTGAAGTTGTGTTTACGTAAGTTTCTAATATACATTGTGAGCAGTAATTTCCAGAAAGCATCGACTGGGTGCCAATCGTTTTCGCACGTTTGATTTTGTTAGTCACTTGTTAGCAAATAAACTTGCGTAGACATTTGTTTCGGTCTAAGTCACTTATAAGGAAACTACCATACACGAGTGTTATACATACTTCAACTTTCACCTAACAGAATTTCTTATAAAATGTAGTTATTTCTAACAATTTAACAATACAAGAGAATTGAGAAATAAACTTTTCAAAAGTGTGACATCTATCAACACCTGCAATAATTATACGGAATCACATCTTACACTGAAGGTCTTGAGGCTCAGTATCATCTATGTACTCATTTATTGTTGTCAGATATATGTACAAGTATCAGTGGTAGGACCTAGTAACCAAACAGCGAAAGAAAATTCCTCTCTTGTAACTGGTTACGTAACTTTAGTTACCAAAGTGGATGAAGGGCCTAGAGCTCACCCGTGGAAGTACCACCGCCCGCCACGGTACCTAGTACCATTCCTACCGTGTAATAATTGTTTTAAGAACAATTGTGTTCCGGATAGGAAGGTGTGGAGCCGATTACAATTTTTTAGAGGCGACCATCTCAGTCCTCAGGGGTAGCAACGCATCTGTGACCGAATTAGAACGAGACTCAAATTGAATTGAATGCTCGTTTGCTATCTTAATTCCATAAAAAAACACGCATATCCAAGCCTGGAAAACTTTCTAAAATTGACCTCAACATAATTATTATTTTCTCTTCTTTCGGTCGCTGTGTTGTAGAGCCTAGAAAAATTCACATGCCATTTAACCGACAAGACATTGCTCATCCTTTTTATGACTCTGCCGTCTGAATGGTGACTATTTTTAAATATGCAAGTAACAATATCACCATCACAAGGTGTTCAGTTCCGTAATTCGCATCCGAGTCAGATAATTATGAATTCCTGGTACACACCCTCGGAGTAACAACTTGATAAAACCAGATCGTATGCGGAGCGCGTTACTTCGTTACACTACAATAGAGCCATTGTAACACGGACACAAAAACTATTCAACAAATATTCATAACTTATAACATATTAGCACATTATTAAAAAACAGCAAACTAATGTACCTGTATGTTGTTATCAATTTACCTCATGTTGTAACACAAACAGAAAAGGATGTAAATTCTACACGTCAAAGATTTAAATAGGTGTTTGAAGATTGTTTTATCATCATTCTCGAAGCCAGCACTGTGAACATTAGAATTATTCGCTTAATATTCGCTTATAATTATTAGCTTAATTATTCATTTTACAATACCGTCGTGTACCTACTCATTTCATAAATAATGTAAATTTGTTTCATGAAAAATGTAAAGACTTTTATCGACTTTCTCGCTAGCTACCGAAAGAAGCCTCAAGAATAAAAAGATGTGGTGTCGTGCGACACCAGGTAGGAACGAAGTTCCTTCGACTAATGTAGAATCGACACAATTTGCAAAAAAAATCGTGCTCAATTTTATGTAGGTTTTCTTGATTTTTCTCTTTTTGTTGATTAGTTTTTATTTAAGTACAGGAAAATATTTAGGAAATTCAGTATTTTAGGAAATAATAAATCACATAAAATAATAATGTTAGTGCACAGTAACAAATGCCCCTTCACTGTCTTTAGGAAATAAAATAATATTCGCAGTCCAAATGCACAGCAATGAATGCCCCGGTAAGAAAGAAAAAAATATTTATTCGTTGCTGACACAACACACTGCAGCAGAACTAAACGGTACGCCCGCTTACGCTTGGTGTCGAGTGAAAAAAGTCCTATGTGATGCGGATTTTGAACACGCTTACGCGTCTTGATCAAACGTTTGCAATGCTTAATAATTTGCAGTAATGCGAGTGATTTCTTATTACACAGCACTTAGTTTCTTCGGTTTTTAGGTCTAGAATCAACGTTTCACGCAAAAGCTATTACACTTCCTTATTGCTGTCGCGCCTGCGCACAATTTAACGCTTTTATTCCACGCATATTTTCTTACGGTTTTACTATCACATTTTTTTCAGTTCGGTCGCGCAGCAAAATCCCTATCTCCTCCAAGCCTGCCGCAAGGAACTTCGTTCCAAAACTACACTGAATTTTGCTGACATTCACGATAAGTTTATAATATTAATCACACACGTCCGTACGCTGTACTGCAGAGCCGTGTGTCTGGGCCCGGAGCATCGCAGCGCTCAACCAACTACTAATTAACGCCGGATTACCAAACAGACCGTCGTCGACGGCTATTTACTGTTTACAACTGAATCGAAGACAGCGGAAATAATGTGTTGACTATTGTCGTCGACATCACCTAACAATACACGTGGAGCCAGATTCGGGCAGGTTTTGGGGTGAAAATAAAGTATACCTACACGTACACGTATACTGACCTTGGTTATTAAGAAAGTTAAGCGTTTAATAGACTTGATTTAGATTTAATGTTGTACCGTGCAATGTTGATGTCAACATAAAAGCACCAAAAGGCGTTAATCTCCTAACATATTAATTTTATAAACAGCGATACAAGCATAAACGTTTTGAAATCAGAGTAAGAATTGTATATTATATCAGTTACATAACCTTACCAAAAGGTCAAGTAGAGAGAATAATATAATTCACATTACACCCCACGATTAGGAACATCGTAGAACCATAAACAAACGCGAAGGCCAATAGACCGCAAACAGTAAATCATGTTTAGTATTCCGAACACTATAGCAGCTGGCCGCAAGTAACAGAAAGAGCATGTCCTCAGGGCTTCGCTTGTGCTTTTCAATTTCCCTTTCGGAATTATTCGCGCTAATCGAATACGAACTCCGGCCGGGGCCCAGGCGTCGTGCGATCATTCATTCATGAGACTAATGTCGCTGCAAGCAGCCATGCTAACGCGACTTTAGCGAATGTGATATATTGCCACTTAATATAAATAACACTTTTTTAATGTTTACCAATACAAATAAAAAAACTATATCCCACATCGTTTATAGAAGTAATGTGTCAAAAGTTGAATTCTTTGACAATTTCAGAGAATGTTTTCTATACAATATATTTGTCGTATGTGCCTATGTGTTTACTTATACATCTACGTACATGACATCAACTTCAACTGAATGAGCTAAACCGAAAATGAGCTAGCTTTATTGTTTATCTTTATTCATGACACTTAGTTATTTTAAATCAATGTTACAAATCCGAACAAAGCAGTCAAAGTCAAGTTAGAGTTCAGTTGGTGTAATGTGTGCACACCCTTATGAAGATAGAAGAAACACTGAGGCACTTTTAAGAGTAAGACTAATGAATTATTTGAAGTTGTTTTAATTTAGGTATACCTAATAATTGGTTTTGTTTTAAACTAGTTGTGCCCGCGACTTTGATTGCGTAGGAGATTTTCCCGCGTAAATCCCAATCCCTTTGAAAATTCTGAGATAAAAGGTATTACGCTCTATAAGCCCCTCCATCTGTCTATGAAAATCCCATTAAAATCGGTTCAGCCTTTCCAGAGATTAGCCCTATACGGTGATAAGACACAGAATGTTAATAATGTTAACTTTTTTAATTAAGGATGACTGAGAATTTTATAAACGTAAGAGAAAGCTTCGAACTGCTAAGCTATCGGGAGTTACACGTGTTATTGTGAGACAACCATATGGTGTCGTGGGATATTTTTTATATAATTTTAAGAAAAACATTTCACTTTTCGACAGAAGCTTAAAAAATGGAGTAACTTTTCCCGTTTTCCCAACATTCACTGCTCTGCTCCTATTGATTGTAGCGTGATGAAAATTATACTATAACAAGCTCAGGAGTATGAAAAAGAATTGTGCCAAGTTTCGTTATAATCCGTCGAGTATTTTTTGTTTCTATAACGGTTATAAAGACAGACAGGGGGACAAAATTTTTACTGATTGCATTTTTGGCATCAGTATCGATCCCTAATCACCCCTAATAGTTATTTTGGAAATATATTTCATATACAGAATTGACCCCTCTACAGATTTATTATAAGTAAGTATAGATAGATAGATTATTGAAGCCCAAATCTGAGCAAAAATAATTTGAAAAATTAAATTCTTTAATCTGGTGGATGCCCTAGGGTCACTGATGCCTCGGGGGAACATGGACATGTAAACACTTGTCTAACCATCAGAGGGTATGTTCGCTCTTCAGATAGTCTATTCAAGAAAAATCCAGAAAATGTATGAATAAAATAGGTACCAATAGGTACCTACATTTCCAAAAGTGAATTAAGAAAATATTTGTGACCGTGATATTGACGTTGAATTCGTATGAAAATCTTGGACTTCAATGAAGTTCACAAAGTACAGAAAAGAATCAAAAAAATTTAAGATTATAAAAGTCAAAAGTAATGGAAATATTAGGTACGAGTATATTATTATCTTTTCATGCTAATTTAAGTAGGTAGAAGAAAATAAATATGCTTTGTAAAATGCAATAATTATTAGGTATTACAATGTATTTGTCAAGTTGAGACCTAAATATAGAAGAAATCCGCTTTTGTTGAACCTATACCTACCTATCAGTTCACGCATCAGGCCCATAATTTTCGGGTATAGGTACCTCATTTCGTCGACACTTTCACGAAATTTCCATACGTATTTTACCTGTTATTCCACCATATCTGTTTTCCAGAATGAAAAGTTTCCTAGGCCCCCGTGATGTAAGCGACAAATCTGCTAAATATCACTTAAATTTATTCAGCGGATTCCGCATCGTTATCCTCCAACAGACAGATAGACAATTAATAAAAAACGTCTCTTAATATATTTATGAAAACTTAAATAGTTTTAAATTTATGAACTCATCATATTATGTAGTGATCCTATTAAGATCATACGGTAATTGAACGAATAATTCATAAGTAATAATACAAATTTAATCTACTCACTTATTATGAGAAGCATTTTGATCGCTTCGCCTTTTTATAATAAAAATGACACTTTCGAAGTTTACATTGACTGATTTTGGAACTCTGTGTACCGCATATCATAGGTCTACATTAGCATTCCGCGCACTAGCTACTGGCCGCAAGTAACAGAAAGAGCAAGTCCTCAGGGTATCGCTTTAGCTTTTCAATTTCCCTTTCGGAATTATTCGCGCTAATAGAATACGACCGGCGCGGGCGGCCGGGCCGATCCCGATCATTCATTCATGAGACTACTACTGTCGTTACGTACTTAGGTCTATTGCTTAATTATTAGTTGTCTAAGGCCTTTCTTACACAACGCAATTTGTAAACGACTAGGATGTTGTCAAAGTAAAGAAGCGACGCGTCTACGATGCGTCCACTGTCAGTGAACAGTGTCAGATACAGCGAATTTTGGATTGCGATGCAGTCGCCTTAATCGACGTTCGATTCGAAATTTAAATGAGTATATCGAAGTCACTAGATCAATTATTGATATTATTTAAAACTGCGATTTTGGATTTCATCACCTACTTATTTTAGGTGAATTAATAAATTATTAATTAATATCTAATTAATAAACGCTATCACACTCAAACTCCCGCATTAGGATTTGCCAATGACCCGAGAATAGACATTTATCTTGAAACATAAATATTTGCCCTTGCCCGTAATTGATCCTAGAACATTAATTGACTACAAACTACAATGAAATTAATATTATTTGAAAAAAAAACATACCTATTAGAGACTAACTCATACAGTAATAAAATTAAAAGTTAAAAGATAAATAACTCTTTTTACGGATTTCCACTTCATTAGCGAACGGAAAACGCAGATATAGAAAAGGCTTTGTTTATGAACAAAATACTGGTCGGCTCGGCTCGGCGCGGAGGCGCAAGTATTGTCACGGCATTAATGAGCTCGGTGCGGGACAGCCGCGGAAGAGGAAAATTAAACTGCCGGCTTTCAAATACCGTTGCATTATTAAAAATGTGGAGTCGCTATTCGTATTTAAGTCGTTAGTATGTTATTGATTTACTAATAATGCAACACTAAATTCCCTCACGACATAAATGTAGGGCATTGATGTATAAGTATCTAGATGGATAATCGAATCCGCGAAGACCTGTCAAAAAAGCTGCGCCAACTATTGGCGCAGAAGTACTTTCCCGCCAATTAGTGCCGATCGCGCCGCTTTCGTGTCACTACGTATTACGCGCGCAATTTAAATAAACAAATAAGAGGGATAACATGACGAAATGTGCTATTAAACTGTGCCGGAATTATAAAGGAAGGGTAAAAAGCTCAAAAAACATCACATATCATAGGCAAGTAACCAATAAACATATTTTTAATTAAATTTCAATTTTGATTTTTATTGTAACCAAATTACGTCATTTTTTTGTCAGTGTTGCTAGTTTCTATTTTTATGCTCCCGACTTAACATCATTTTTGTGGGTATATAAATTGGTTTATGGTTACGTGTATATTATTTAGTTCATGTACTTTTATAAATCGATTAAAGAAAGGTGGTGTTTACCAATACGTTTGTGTTTATTTATAATAATATAACATTAATATTCGTATGTTTATGAGCCCATTTTAATGATTATTTTTGCATTGGGTCGAATAAACCACTTTTAAAGGTACAAGAGTAATGTGAAAAGGAGACGATCCAAAATTGTATGTAGTCTGGGCCTGGTTTTGTACCAGTGATAAAATAAGATAAAAAAGAAAAATAAACCATTTTTGACTAATCAAATCCACGAACTCATCTTTATTTCATTGCAAAAAATATTTATTAACTCCACGTGACGAAATTATTCTACATAATGGCGGGCAGCAGACCAGAGGATTCATAATTTTTGACGTATGACGTTAGCTGTCAATATGCCTTCTCTATGCTTGAACAATGGCTCGAACTCAGAGTGAAGGACGCCATCTTGCAAGTGTTGCAAGTAGTACCTACCGAATAACTCGAAATTAATTTTATTTTAGCAAGTCATTTATTGCGATTTGTGAATTTATTATATTTTTAATGAACTTTCTGTATTTTTTGGTTTTTCATGGTTTAGTGTACAAGATCAGGCCCAAAATGGACCATCTCCTTTATTTATTGAAGTTTTTTTTAATGATATGCATGTAATTAACTTTCCAAGTAATTTTTTTATTAAATTAGATAGGTAACGTAAATAATTGGCTCTTCTTTAATTAAGTTACCACCTCAAATTAAGCTAAAAATTTGAGGGGGGAGGGGGCTGACGCTCACATCTTCCCCCCACCATTTTTAAATCTAGGAAATGCATACTTTTTTTATTATAAAAAAATCAAGTTTCCAAAAATTATAAAGTGACTACCTCAAATTAAGCTGAAATTTTTTGGAGGAGAGGTTGGTGACTCCCCCAACTTTCCCCCCAAATTACTTTTTCGCTATTGTTAGTCCTGTTTGCCTGTTTGGCTGCATCTTCCGCAGCGCCGGAGATGTCACGATTCAAAATTAGGCCCAAAAATCAAATTAGATCTACTTAAGTTATTTATTTTTTATAATGTAGTTTAAAACACACACACACACACACACACACACGTCCACACACACATATACATACACTTAAGACTTCGAGCGCTTACACATTAACCAATGAGACCACATAACCTTAAAATTTTTAGAGATTTAGAAAAATTATTTTAAAAAAGTAAGTACTTTATGAGAGCAATATTTAGTTTGGGGGGACGAATGAGAGTGTAGAACCCGTCCTCCCTTCAAATTTTCACCTTAATCTGAGACGGTAACTTTACAATTTTAGAAAAGGAGATGGTCCATTTTGGGCCTGATCTTGTACACTAAACCATGAAAAACCAAAAAATACAGAAAGTTCATTAAAAATATAATAAATTCACAAATCGCAATAAATGACTTGCTAAAATAAAATTAATTTCGAGTTATTCGGTAGGTACTACTTGCAACACTTGCAAGATGGCGTCCTTCACTCTGAGTTCGAGCCATTGTTCAAGCATAGAGAAGGCATATTGACAGCTAACGTCATACGTCAAAAATTATGAATCCTCTGGTCTGCTGCCCGCCATTATGTAGAATAATTGCGTCACGTGGAGTTATTAAATAATTTTTGCACTGAAATATAGATGAGTTCGTGGATTTGATTAGTCAAAAATGGTTTATTTTTCTTTTTTATTTTATTTTATCACTGGTACAAAACCAGGCCCAGACTCCATACAATTTTGGACCGTCTCCTTTCCAACTACAAACTGCGTAAAAAATATTAATTTAATTAACTTAGCTGGTTTATTACAACATTAACATAAACAACTGTAATTAAATTAAGTAGGGTTTTTTATTTATTCATGAAAATAACCACTCCATAAATTAAGTTTAATGTGTGATTTATGGGAAAATTTTAGTAACTGGTATCATTGATCACGCAACATAGACACTAGACGAACGTGAAAAACATCGCCTGCACGCACACATGCTTGATATTGTTGCCGTGTTTTTTTTGTCTTCATTGTAGGGCGACGCTCAATCTACCTATTTATTGCATCATTGATGTAGGGTTTATAGTTAGAAATAATTATGTAATCTGATTTTTTTTATCAAATCTCGGCTGAAAAAGAAAATATTGGATTTACATAAGTTAACTCGGATTTGTAGGATAAAAATTGTACAAAATATTTTCTTAAGCGATAACCGTAATAGTTAAGTTTTTAAGCAAAACCATTAGGTACCTATACTTTATTTAAACAAGAAAAAAAAAGTTTTAAGCTTTAAATGATTGCAGTCGAATTACGTTAGCAAGGAAATGATGTAGCTTATTATTTTCATAGAAATTGTTTTTATTTTTTATTTTATAAAATGTTGTTTCGTATTAACCTTTTTTTAATTTGATTATTATTATACCGTCAATGTTACTGAAATAGTTATTCACAAATAGTCAGGAACACCTCTATCAAAAAAATATACTTTCAAAATGTAAAATACGGATACTACAAAAGAAAAACTTTTGAAGGTATTGTTTCACAGTGAAAGATTACTCGGGCGTATCAGCATACAAGATTGAAAGTGTGACATTTAATCTCCTATATAAACACGGGCACAGACAGGCTTTGTTTAATGTGTTGCAAACCGAGCCACGATTATTGTCACAATTAACGAGCTGGGGACTTCTACAGAAGAAGAAAATTAAACAAATGGAACTATATTTATTGTAAAGGCTTTATAATATGATGCAACTACATAAAAATATCAATTTTCATAAGATGTAAGTAAGTATTGTACTTGTAAAAGTAAATAAAGTTTGTGGGAAATCGTCATACAGCATATTAAATTAATTGGTACGCGGAACAGTGAAAAAGCGCAAGTAGGTATTGTCACGATGTTCATGTCAGGAAAATTAAACGCAAGCTTCGGCTTACATTCGCTGCTTCAAACATACATATTACGTATCGCAGTTTTTAATGTAGAGAGGTAGGTATTATTAAATTACATATCATTGATTTGCGCACTTAAAAAGTTATACCATTCATAGTAGATTAGTTCCTAATTCACTGACGATATTCATTAAGGTTTTAGGTGAGTATTTCTACAGCGATACCTAAGCTTAAATAATAAATATAAAATTTATACCTTTAAGACAAACGAGCACCCTTTAAAAACAGAGTGTGCAGATGGAGTTTGTTTTTCATTTAATCCCGACCTGCAAACTGATATCAGGAATATTAAGTCCGTGGAGCATTGCTAAGATTTCAATTTCCTTTCCGGAATTACTTGTGCCTCTAATCGAACACGCGTCAGGGGACGCGGGGCGCATCACGACCGCAAATTACTCCGCCACTCTGCGTGAGAATGTTTAAAATGTAACAATCAAATACGTTCTTGTTCCTGCAAATCAATGTTCAATGCGCATCTATTATTTACCATATGTCTGTGATATATCGATTTATCTACAACGCTCTACGCTTCGTAGTACGTTACGTATTTATACGCATTAATTTAGCTGATGAATTTAAAGTGCGTCTCAGTTCTCTATAATTGAACACAAGATTTAAAGTTTCAGTTTAATATAAATCGTATTAATTTACAAAGTATTATATATTTTATTGCGTAATTGAGACGAAATAAGTTTTTATGCATGGAAAAGTCAGTAAGTTATAGAGGAACGAGTACAGGCGCGCGACAGGCGGCTGCTGATTGTAAAGTGCTCACAGACGGAGCCTATTCGATTTCACGGCTCGCCGCGTCCGATATTTATTGTCATCGGTGCAGTTGTACGACACGGCGCCTACTGAACCGCGCTGAAAAATCTCCATTCCCCAAATCGGACGAAAACATTCCGACAGTCCTTCAACAGAACCGTCGTTCCCAACAAAAACTTCGCCCACGTAAAATCCACAAAGGCGTGTAGTCGACAGAACGCTAACAATCGTTTCATGAATATGTTTGTAAGCACACGACATCTTGTCTCGTTAGTAAAAAGTGATGGCGCCATACGATTTATCACCTGCACACGACACGGACGGTCCCGCGAAGCGAAGTTTTCTTTCTAAAAGCTGTCTTGCTCACAAGTAATGGGAACAAACGTACAAAATTTAACATTCTGTTTATTCGAGTTTCCAAAAGAATTTACAATAAATATCCAAAGGCGGATTTGTATCATGATATTTCATAAAATAAATGTGACCTTTCTCAGTGAGTATATTCTTAGTCCGATCGGATCAGAGGCTGTGGAAATTCAATGGCTGATTAAAAGTCATTCTCAGTTAGAAACATAAATTTAGCTGTATTATATCCGCAGTGGTTGTACCTGGTATCGTGCCAACTGGACGGCTATGATTGCTTTCATTCGAATTTCTTTTTTAACAGTATTTTAACTACTTGTGTGCAACGGTTTTTATTGTATCGCAATTGTAAATTTTCGTGAACAAAAACCTAGTTCTATTGTATTGTACGTGTTCTTTTGTATGTTCGTTTGTAGTATTTTTTTAACAACCAAATGTGTCCTTTTACAGAAATTGTATTTTTGACGTAAATATCCGAGAAACCGATGGTAAGTTGCCGCCTTGCCACCGTTGAAGCGGTGGGTTCAATTTTTTGAGTTATTCCGGTCTGATCCATTCAAACGGATCCATTGTAGGTATTTTTTCCTGTCTGATACTATGCAATTTGACCATTCCGGTCTGATCCTGAAAAGAAAGAGCGTAGTAGCCGCCCAGGTAAGTATAAGCCCTACGACCATGCATGAGTCCCGTCAAGATAACACAGGCTTGTACCGAACGCACTTTTAATAAGAGAGACCGGGCGATATGAGTCACCCGTTGTATTAACTCTTTTCTTCAAGGTAGAAGCAACTGATCAAAACCTAACAACATGTTAAATGGACATCGGCTAGACGACAATAGAGCGCAGCACTTGTGTGTTCAGCGGCGCAAGCGGCAGTACGATGCATGGCGCTGAATACATTCCCTACACCGATGTGTGTTTACGTGATTACCTACACGTTTGCTGAACTAAACCATTCCCTTTGTCACAGCTGTACATCCAGATACCCTTGAACCTGGCTACAGGCACTATCCCTAGAAATTAAGTTCAAAATACAATTGTCAAAAGTTTTTTAACATCAGTTACGTCTAATCCTTTGTTTGCTTACAACAAACGTATGACAGATTCAATGTTTTAACGTAATACCTTACATTAAAAGATATTAATCGACTATTTTACAGCGGACGGGCAATAAAATACAGCCTTTAAGGTTTAATTGTAGTAATTATACCTTGACTACCTTTCACGAAGGTAATAAAAACACTCAACTCACTTACACCGTGATTAAATTATAGCGTTGTAATAACTAATGACAGTCTACCTACTTAATCAAAATTTTATGTTAATCGGTGTGTCATACTTAGATAATAAATTACATTTAATGGTGAACGTTACATCCATAAACATATTCTTTAACATGTTACACATACGAGTACCTCGTAGCAGGGAGTTATGGTAAAATTTATTTGCTGGCCATAATAAGCTCATTCATAAAACGATGATAAGCTAATAGGCGGTGTTTAACTCTTTCGAATTCATACTCTTTAATTACAAGTAAAATATTGATAGAAGAAATTAATAATAACTTACTTCACTAGAGGAAGGCATTGTAATGGAAACTATACTAAAACTAAGAGATCC
Source organism: Hesperia comma (assembly GCA_905404135.1). Classification (NCBI taxonomy): domain Eukaryota; kingdom Metazoa; phylum Arthropoda; class Insecta; order Lepidoptera; family Hesperiidae; genus Hesperia; species Hesperia comma. Next base: position 7,473,099 of record FR990020.1, read on the forward strand.
CCGTTACATTATACTGTGCGCAAGCCTACCAACTTGCACTTGGCCAGTGGAGCAGACCATGGCTTTAATCTTTTTCATGGTAGAGAAGACTTTTATCCAAGGACTTGTATTTATCGTAATTGTAATATCGACAGAGGAGCAAATGGTCACAGTCGTTCATGGACATCAGTTTATGCAAAGGCACTGACGCGTTGCTGACTAAAAAGAAGCGAAGCAAAGTCGATTATAAAAGGAGATTGGGCGTGGGTAAAATACCATACCATCAAACGTCGGGATTAAAATGTAGAGATTTAAAAACAATAGATAGGCCATGCGTTTCCGATAAATGTGCACGCTTTATCTCTATGTGCGTGAACTTGGCGCGCAATCGAGATGGTTGTTATATTTGAAAACAACTACGACTTGATAAAAAAAGACTACGACTGGGTGTGTGTTATGCACATCCCAACGATGACCTATTCTCGTGCGCCTAAAGTATCGTAAGGTCATATCTATTGCTTTTAAATCTCTTTTAAAACAGTGGTTCAAACTAACACACCTTCAACAAAGTATTAGATTATTCAGCTCCGCCTCATCCGTTGATCAGCAGTATGAAACACAAGCAGTGAATGTTAGCTAGGGTTTAAGACAACCCTCACCTCCCAAATTGTACCTTCATCTCGTTACATTTCTTTTTATTGTATGTACATTTAATTAAAACGTATGCATAATACATGGTGTATACACGAAATTCATGATTAATTAAATAACACGAGTGTTGTGAAACTCGATTTTATATTTCAATGAGAAAGCAGTATTGCTATACGCAGCAGGGAATAAATTATTTGAATATTTAAGCCGAGGCAAATGATGTTGTTGGCTGTTCTCAACGAGATTACGAACTAATAACATTACAAAACAAGCTCTTTGCGGGTAAATTATGCATGCATTCTCGGATCATTACCACGGCTCTGCCTGTTGGCCTCCGTTCAAAATCTTATGAGCGCCGGCGAAACACTCAAAGATACAGTTCGTATACAACTATTAACAAAGTAAACTAACATGCGCTTCCATACAATACTTACGTAGTACTTAACGAGTTCACTGTACTGGAAAAGGGTTCGAGCAAGGAATATCAGTTCCGTATCGCTTATGTTATAAGTTTTGGGAGGAATTCCAGTTTGGGAGTTCGAGTGGCATTGTCTTCTTGTCTTTTATTTATGAAAAAATTTAAAAATCTTGAGAAAAAGTTATTTCTCTATCTATATTCATCGCTTTTTAATATATGTTCAAAAACATCTATCAAAAGTTTTTGTTTGGTAAGTGTGACAATGTTCAATTCTTTTTTTATGATGAAGCTAATTATTAGTATTTACAAAGAATGTTAGACGTCAAGTCACAATGCATATGGTAAATATACCTACATACATGGCGAACTCCTAGTATAGATTTCAGTTCAGTTTTGCGGAGTGGGACATGGAAAATGTACATTTTTCCTGTTAGTCCTTCCAATCCACTTAATTCTACAAATCTTAAAGTACAAAAAATAAATAAATAGATCACTTCAACCATTTTAAAGGATATTAAAGGGTACAAAATAATATCATTAATGAAAATGCGACAACACCACTAGAGAACAAAGCACAAGGCAGGAAAACGGTAACATATAAGGCGGCAAGCTCCCGGGAGTGCCGGATTAGCCGGATCTTTTTCAAATTGAGGGCAAACATCCCAGCCGATCCCCAGAGCCTGGCTTGAGGTGAGCGAGTATTCGTTACTACAAAATTGTATTCGCTTACCATGAACCTTCGATATGAACTCGGAAGCTTTACATTCAATATTCACGATCAAGCTGCGCTTCCCTGTTAAATATGGTTTGTTTAAAATTATCTCCTTAATGCAGTGAAAATACATTACTGCTCTATAACAACCCATTTTGCAATTGTAGGCGCTTTTTTTATGTTAATATCTTTGCTGGATTTCCGGCACCGCGATCGTAACACGTTCCTATAAAATATTTCACGGGCGATTTTAAGAGAAGGGTAGATAGTACTTGCCAGCCAGGTTCTGGAACTCTACCAGCGTTCGGGAAATTACGTCACATATTATCATTCAAAATACCTCAGAAATGATGAGGGCCTACAGTCCTTTTTCCGAGACGGGGCCTCCACTTGATTGAGGCTCCGTTTCGAAAAAAGGAGTGTAGGACACCCCTCGACCAGGGGGACTGACGACCTGAAGAAGATAGCGGGCGTTCGCTGGCTTGTGGCGCAAATTAGGGGAGGTCTATGTCCAGCAATGGACTAAAAAGGCTGATGGATGGATGTATGGATTGAAAGTAATACCTAATACCTATATGAAGCATTAAGCTGGCCATTATGCACCTCATTTGTTTTTGTGTTTACTAAAGTTTAAATTAAAAAACGAATAAATTGTATAACTTATTACGAGTATGTTTTCTTATAATAAGCTACGTCTTCGTTTCTGTAATTCCCTATCCAACACAACTTAATTATAAGCTCTAAACTATGTCGTCACATTTAAAAATAACATAATAAATACAATAAATAACAAAAGTTCCTACAATTTAAAAGTTCTTACCATTATTCAACTGAGAAAACTAAAGACATACCTTTTGGTTATGATTTTTAGCGTCAGCAAATAACAATGCAGTAAACACATTGTCATACGAGTTGTTAAAAACTAGCTCATTATTGATTCATAACGCAGCTAATGAACTCCAACATAATTAATTAGAGAAGTTAAATTCAGTTGTGGCCTGTTTGTTATCAAAGTGCGAACTACTCGTAAACAGTAATAAGCGAGCGCGACTTATTTTATTTTGTTTGTAATTAGACTGCACATTATAAGTAGCCTTTGAAATAAATAAAATTTGCATTCAGATCACTTACACTTACCATCGCAGTCAGGACTGCTGAGATAAAACCAGGCAAATCCTTGCGAACGCTCAAATTCTTCGAGCTCGGTAGCTAACCGTCTTCGCCCGACGGGCGGTAATAAAAACGGCTTAAATAGGATTTTAACCGCGAGTTCCTCGCCTTAATTAAATTGGATTTGTGAGTGAAAGAAATATACGTGAAAAATTCGTGTCGATTATATCAGGGGAACGAGTTTTGGAATCCTTTTAACTAAGCGGATTAGTCACGTCCCTCCGAGATTATTAGATATTTTAGTACAGCAGTCATGTTCGGGGGCAGTGTTGCGTAAGGAGGAAAAGCTTGTGACAGGAAGTGACAGCAGGCGCGCAAACGAAACGCTACGCGAACTTCGAACGACACAGTCACTGCGCTACGATACTACGAGTACAATTACAGTCGAAGAACTTAACACTGATTTAACGCCTTCGATGAAACAAAAAACGACCGTCTTGACATTGTTTTATTTAGTTCCTAAAAATTAATAAAAACTACAAAAAAATATTATCCTTATCACTACGATTTAATATACATAACAATCCCTAATATGTTACATTAGGTTTGTTTATTATTTCAAGAAAGTAATAATTAGTAAATAATAAAACGCTATATGTATATTTAAAGCGACACACTAGGATTCCCTGTGACGTGCGTGAATGCTATAGATAACGCACAAGATAAGTTCAGCAATCAATTTCCGCCTCGCTGGAAATAGAACCCAAGACTTTTGTAACGACGATCCAGCATGGTTACAATTCGGCCACGTAAGTGTTCATAAAATGATCTATGAAAGATTGGGCCTTACGACAAGCAATATCCCTTTGTTTTAAACCTTCGGGAAATATTCGAATCTTTACTAATTCTCGTTTATGCCAAGTAATCTAGCTTTTAAGCTACAAAACTAAACTTAAGAGGATACATCCGAAATATGGTAGTTTTAAATCTAAGATTACTTTTAAAGCTTACTGTCTATATCTCCGATATTTAGATATATTATCTTCACTATTACAATAAACAATCTCATAAGAGCAAAACCAGTAAAATGAGAAGTTTTCTCGATAGAAAAAAAATTTAAAGTTTGGTTCAAATAGTTTTTTTTGGTTTTCAAGTTTACTACAAAAGTTTTAATAATAAGGCGATGAAAATATTTTTGAAATGTAGTAAATAATCAAAGCTAAATTTTCATAAGAATGAAAAACTCAAAAACCGAAACAGTTTTCAAAGAAAAAATTGCATTTTAACAATTGGCACTTACGTCAATAATATTAAAGGTCACAACTCATTAGAGCCACCCGGCACCCACCACGCACCGCCTCGCCTCGCGTGGTTAGTATTCTTTATAATGAATTTGTATGGACATGCGCTCATTACATCAACGCCGTAACGTCACCGGATCGCCTCGCTCGCAAGCTGGCCACGCGCAGCCCGCGGGTGGACCACTCGTTGACAACTCGCTGTTCGTACGCTTACCTCGTGTCGACCACGCGCGGGTCCCGAATGGACCGCGCGCTGCCCGCGATTGATACACGCAATAAGCTTTCTTTATTTGAGCTATGATTGCCAATTCACGGTTTATAAAATTTGACATAACGAAACACACGTTTAATGTGCCAATTATTAACAGACTACTCGAAAATTCGTGGACCAAGCGGCGTCCACTCGTTGACCGCGAGGGGTCCACTGGTTGACCGCGGGACGCTTATTGGTTGATAACGCGACGTCCACGGGTGGACGCCGTGCGAAGAGGCGGTGCGGGGTGGGTGCCGGGTGGCTCTAATGAGGTGTGACCTTTAAGCTAAAATAAAACATTTGCTATCTCACTATTTGCCTATAAATGAAATCATTCCATCTCTGTTTTTGAGCTCCGCTCATTCGGTTTTACGTATTTCGGTTGTAGCCCCTTAAAGGTATTCACCCGTTGTTTCTAACCTCTGAGGGTGAGTGCTAAATAGGTAATATCGTGAAAAGTATAACTAATTTGTTGTGAGAGTTGATCAAGTAAGATTGACGAACCCCCAAAAACGTAATATATCTGAATCTTTTAATTGGAAAGGTCACTCACGATATTTATTATTTATACCGATACTTCGACCCAATTGCATGGATCATGGTCAAACGAGACTGTGGTGGCAGGAATGAACGAGAGAAGCCTGTCAACTTTACGTCGTGTCCGTTTGACGTTATAATATCTTAATCCAATCCTGAACTTTTATCCAATCTTAAATCCTCACAACTACTTAATCTTAATTACTCACAGTCTATTCAAAATTACTTTTCCAAAATGTAGTTTTAGTTTCGGTGTCAGCGTTACTATCAACAAAGTATAAGCGCATACTTTTACTTTTTAGCAAATAAAATTAAAACATATTTTTTAAACATTTTTAATATGACTTCCATCAAAGTTCTTAGCTAAACACTGATTGAGATCTGGGAAACGTCTCTCCCCGCACGTCTACGCGGTACTACCATCTCGTGTCTGTTCGCCGTCTGTAATAAAGAGTTCTTTAGACTTTGATTCTTCATGCCGTGTCGACCTCAAACTTGAGTTTGACATTTCACTCTCAAATTACTACTGACTGCATAAAAGTTTTATAACAAATTACAAAGAGAAAAACACTTCTTTCCTCCCCACATATTTGATTGCGATTTCATAATACCGTTTCAGAATCTTTGTGTTAAAATCTGAAATTTACTACGGTAACAGCTGTAGTAACAGAATTTTAATTATCACTTACAATGCCATTCAGCCGCGGAAAATTACCTCATAAAACATTTGAAACAGAGTACAAAAGATATAAGGCCTAGTTATTAAATTACAAATTCCTCCACCGATCGTGAGAGTTGATCATGGAAAATCAAATCAATTTTACTCCGACATAACTGTTCAGTAAAGTGTTATTTATTATATTCGTTAAGTCAATCAAAATTAAACTAATTTTTGGGAACCTTTTTTTGACTGTTATTAAATCAAAAGCGGTTCGATATTGAATAAAATTATCCCTCAATTAACATTCGGGGTCGACTTTTAAGGCGGTTTCAAATGCGGCCCGATGTAAGCAATAAAACCGCTCGTCCCTTATCCGTCATTCAGCCCTTAGAGATTTCTTCTAGGGGAATAATTTACGTTGATCGTCCAGAAGGGGAGCGTAACTGCCTCACTGAAACTTTAAGCTTTCACTCAAGACTGTAGCGATTCGCGGTGTCTCAACTTTAAGTAATAAATTTCAATAGAACGATGAGGAGATTTCGATCTTAACTAATTTTATTCCACCTGCCGAAAGTTACTTAAAGATATATCTATCTATCTGTCTACATCGAAGCCATGTTTTTAAACTTATTACATTAGTAAATAAGTTTTACTTTTACGCCAGTAATTTACTTTCTCTACTTAAGAAAAGTATCTAAAAGTAACTGAAGGTCCCTACTCTTGTAAAATTCCAATTCTCATTATTTGTTTCTTATAACTTCTGAGCAAATGATTTTTATTTATTTAATGGCCAGAAGGACTAACGAACAAGTAGACGACCCATCTGAGTGTATGTCCTTTATTCCCCTGGGACCCAATCAAAACGAGGAGAGTCGCCAATGCAACTGCAACTGTAATAAATTAACAATTATTAATATAAATACCTACTATCCCTACCTATCCTACCTCCCCACTACCTTATCTGTATGACATGAAATTAAACCGCATATCCACTACTCCTCTACCACGTACTAAAGCAACCAGATTTGCTAAACTCACGCTTATGTCCCACACATTTAACTAAGTATCGATCACAGCCACCCTTTTCCGGTTGTACGTATAAAATTTATTTACGCCATGTGTTCGCAGTCTTTTTAAATTTTACGGGAGCGGCCGGCGCCGGCGCGGGCGGTGCGATGGCGTTACGTGTCAATGAATGTGAATAAAGCCTTTGACGCCTTTTGCCGCATGCATTTCAAGCGAGACACTTCAATTTAAGTTTACATGCAATCGCTGCCAAGAACTGAGTATGTGTTATTGAAAACGTGATAAATAATGTTTACTCCTAATTAAAAACTCTTTGCGAAAATATCATTAATGAATAAATATTTTTTTATATCCACTATACTTAATATCTTCTGTAATAGAACCTAGAACGTACAAACAGGACGTTAAAAGGAATTAAAGTCCCAGATCAAATATTCCTCTTTCGTTATATAAAACGCTACTCTTACTATAAAACCGTCAAATGAATAGAGCTGCCCAGAGATGGTAACTACACTAGCGGCACGCTATGATGGCCGGTTTGACACATTACAACAGTGATGTGGAATGTCAATTTATTCTCGAACAAAAAACAATTAAGTTTTGTTTTTGTACCTGATTAAATAGGTTTAATAAAACAAAAATGTAAATGTTTATTTAATTTATTTGAACGAACTGAATATTTGAATGAAAATGAATATACATACTTTATATGCACACAAGAAACATATGAATACAAAAGATACCAAAAAAGGTGCCACAAAAGGCCATAATTAATCAGATTCGTCCATACTACTATTTTCACTGTCGTCACTGCTATCATCACCTACATTAATAATTATATGTTCGTTTTCTATAATATTATCTATTTTCACATCTCTTTCATAATCTTCCCTTATTAATTTAACAGTTCTATTCACAACCTTTTCCCAGTCTCCTTTAGTCACATGTTCACAAGCTTCTTCTAATAATTTTAGCATTTTTTTTGTGGTAAATGGGGGTTCTGTATTGTGTCTTGCAGCATATCCCTTAATTTGAGCCCACACCAACTCAATCGCATTATACTCACAATGGTAAGGCGGTAACCGTATAACTCTGTGCCCATGTTCTAATGCTATTTCGTCAATGACGTATCGGATCCTATGTGACGATCGTATTAGATTCCATTTTTAAAAAATTTCAATTTAGAAAACCAAATGCCGAGTTGTGGTATATATCATATAAAAATAAAAATTTTACCTTTTGTATGAAACAGCTGATATTTTTTTGCGATTTCAGAGGTTTGTCCACATAGTGAAAATTGTTCATATTCACAAGTACATTCACCCCTTAAATGGTGCAAACTGATTTTTCTACAATTGTATACATTTTAGAAATCAATTTAATAAATAAATTTTGAGTCCTAAACCTAAAACTACATTCGATAAAATTTATGAATCTCTGCACATCACTATCGTCAATAAAGTAATACAATTATTTCCTTCAAAGTCGTTATCAATTAATACGGAACTTCATGAGCGGACAAACGTCAAACCGGCCATCATAGCGTGCCGCTAGTTTAGTCACTGTCGCCTGTAGACATTAGTAACCATAGTAACAACATTATTTTTAGGTATCCAAATAAAAAAATCCCTACCATCGTATATAAGTACCGTGGAATCTGGATAGAACAGAGTCCAGCTACCTCCAAAAGAAGGAACACGCACTAGAAATGAAAATGATTATGATGATAATGATGAAGGAAGCGGTTAGACCACCTTTAACTATTTATAAGTGCTTGTTCATACTGAACACACGGGCGCGGTTGCGGGCGCGGGCGCGGTGGACGTTGCGAGCTCGTGTTCACAGTGACCGCCAGGCGTTTGCGCGAGACTTCAGGAGGCCTACTACGAAAAACGAACGTTGACATATTACGTTACGTCGACGTTCGTACTTTGAATTTCGTACCACAATAGTGATTTTGTGTACGTTTTTCGCAGTAAGTCCCCAATAGATATTGCCGCGAGCTCACCGGGCGCGTCGTCGCTAGCTTACCCGCTACTTAGACCGCACATGCGATTCCTGTGTGAACACTTGGATATTACGCCATATATTTGATATTTCGAGACCGCGCCCGCCACCGCGCCCGCGAATCAGTATGAATGAGCACTAAATATAGCAATAATAGGAATAATATAATATGCATTGAATGCGTGGAACACTTAATTAGAACTAAATAAACATAAGTGACACAACAACATGCGCTAGGAAAAAGCTGACATACTCGTACCTGATCTGACAGCTGACTACTTGACCTAACAGCACTCACACCTGTGCAGCCGCACGCCTTATTGGCTACCTGGAACCAATAAGTTCGCACTTATCGCAAGGCACAGCCAATAGACAGCATGCGTCGTGACTGAAAAATCTTACACTTTTTATCGTCTAGCCCAGCCTATCGTCCGTGGGTGTCATAGATGGCGTAGTTGACTTTTGAAAAGTGTTTGTAAAAAACCAAGTTCGAATAATATTATTTCATTTTCATTTTCATTTGTCTCAGCCGCGTAAGAGCAGAGGAAGTTGTTCGTGACTGACGGTGGATAGAGCCTCTCATATCCAAGACTTTTACGCATAACATCATTTGCGACATAAATGTACCCTGATAAAGAATCAATTAGGGGCTACAAGATAATTTTATAGGATAAGGTAACTTGGGTAACGTAATTTATATGATAATTAGAACTAGCCGACCAGTCAGCGTCAGTTCTTGTCACGTCACTATTATGTGTGTCGTAACACTGAATTAAGTTTTCAATAGCTTTAACATTGCTAAATCAGTTCACTTCTGTTAACAGTCTATTAAGAACTTCATCGTAAACAAGTATTTAGCTTGTTAGTTAACATTAACAAGGTGTTTAACATTCGGGCAGCTGCGGTCGCCTTGGGCGTTGGCTCATTAGGAAAAAGGACAGCATCTCCCAGCGGTGCGTCGGTGGTGAAATATGGGATTACCTTTCTTTGTTGACTATTTCGCAATTATACGAATCATGGTCTTCTATTGCACTTAAACCAAATCTTTGGCTCTCAAAAGATAATAAAAAGTAAAATTGAAATTTTTGTATAGGATGAAGATTGCACAGGACATGATAACTGTACCAATCTAGAACAAGACTCTAAAAAAGTGTAACCAGATCGAATACTTATAAAATACATGTACAGGGGATTTTGAATACACACACACACTGTCGTTCATTTATGATACCGATGAAATCTGAATGAAAGCATAAAACACAGTACACATAGAAGGACACTAATCTCTGATACGGCTTTACGTTGCTTTCAAAATTCAACGCTTTTATCGTATCACCGTAAAGGAGAGTGCGACGGCCGATGCAGTTTGGCGTTAATTCTTGTTTACGGCGAATCGCTTTTAGTGGCGTTGTTGAATACACGTGATGCGGCGAAGCACGGGACCGTTCACTGCTTACTCAACGAAGCCGCACCAGCCATTTTTGTAAAGGACACTTGGTGCTTGCTTTGTTTTATTAAATATATGTACATTGTTAAACTAATAATTAAATACGCTTTTTAAGGTATTCATTTGGTGCCTTCAGTCCCACAAAGTGATGATCTGCTTTTCGTGGCTTTGTGACTTTTTAATTGAATTGATAACTGCTTAAATCTTCTTTTAGAGTTCGAGTTCTACTTCTACACAATTACAACTACATATTTCGTCCAGTTTCATTTTTAAAACTTATGCAACTTATTTCGTTAGTATTTGTAAAAATGTTCGAGTGTTGTAGTAAATTCTATAAAAAATATATATGACAGGGGAGTTTTAAATGGGCACGTTTGACGCCTTGTTTAGAACATGCAAGTTTTCACAGATTTTTTTGTTATGGAGCCCTTTTCGCCCGTTTCAAAGCGCTTGTTGGCGTGGTAAAGGTCACTAGCAAAAAATAACATGACCCCGACAACCCGACATCAACATAATTGAAACCCAAAATAACTTACCAAGTGAAATTTCAAAGGTAATCGTACTATAAAATCCTGATATCACACTTACAAACGATTTCATTATTGCAATATAGGTAGATACTTACTACTTATATTATGTATAAATGTACAATTAAAAAATAAAAAATGTAAAATTCACACAAGGGGCTAGATGAGTAAGTACACCGTGACTTGATTTTACTTTTTGTATTGATTTAAATTAGATTACACTAAATATCTTAATAACTAATTAACTACAAGCGCGACATTAATCAGCACATTGATCTCTTGTTCTTGATTTTTGTTCTTTGAAGAATACAATCATTACTCCTGGTTGGTTTTGTCATACATAGATAACCTAGCAAAGTTCTGTCTGTTAACTCGAGCTTCAAATGTCATCCCATTCGTATTGAACTAATTAGTGGCGCAAGAATAATAAAATCTCAAAAATTTCTAAATAACGTCAAGCAAGGCAGGTTCCGTAATAGTTGTGATTAAATTAAGTTCTACACAGACATGATAGAGCTAAACAGAGAGAAATTTTGATAATTTTAATTTTACATTTATTACTTCATTAAATCTTTTCATCTATCAATTCAAAACCTATACATATGTATATTATATCTATCGAGACATTTTTAAGTGACAAATCATATAAATAGCTATTATTTTAAAGTTGTTGAATATACTGGTTTATTGCAAATTCACGACATTCCGGCATCGTATTTTCTCCCAAAATAAATTCCATAATACGGCATAAAGGAAAACACAGCGGTCTATGCAGTTCGGCAATAATTCTTATTTACGGCAAATCGCTTTTAGTAGAGCAGTTGCTGGAAGCTTGATGCGACAGACAATGGAATCGGACACACTGCTTTAAGTGGTGGTTTCACACCAGACGGTAGACACTTCAATACTATCACAACCTTACGTTGAAAACATCTTTGAGCATTTTGTATATTTATAGGGATTTAAACCATCATCATTTCGTTGGGTTCGTACTTCCTGAAGGTTGACTGGGAGAGAATGCTTTTAGCATTAAGTCCGCCTTTTGTATCTATACAACTGTATGGTGCATAAAGTCTAAATAAATAAATAAATAATAGTGATTTCTCATAAACAGATTATATTATCAATAATAAGAATGAATCTATAACTATTTAAACATTCTAGAGCGACAAAGAATAGCCAGAACTACGCCATGTTGTCTAAAATGACTGATTTAAATCGCACCATAATTTAATATTCATTTATACCTGAATTTTGCCTGCTTATCGTCATCGGGTTGGAAAATAACGGAAGTGCTTAGAAGAATAAGACGGTGTTTTGAAGAGGGTGGAAAAATAATTAATCATTCTCGTTTTTAGCATAACAAAAGATTGAAGGACAAGATTTTTGTATAACATTAAGGTTGTTCTTTTATCGGAAAAGTGAAATTACGATAGCCTATGAAACGCATAAACATAAGGCGAATCAGTGTATTGGCGTAAGGGAATTTCCGGAATGGTAAAATCTGCGGAGGTATTTAGATAATACCTCTTAATAATGGACGCTACGATGCGCATTAATATTGAGGTAAATCTTATTAGGACTGCCTAAACGCCGCGATAATATCGTATTGTTTTGAAACTCACCATCCGCATTTCGTCTCTTATGCTCGAAAGGGTTTCATCCTCGGGGACAATCAAACCTTTGAATATTCATACTAATAACACAAATAAATTTATGGAATTTAACCATCAACTTTCCAAAGTGCAAGTAGTACTTGTTTCCCTTAAATTTCGAAAAAATATTTATTTAATAATAATTCGAAAAAATATTTAGTATTTAATTGTGTAATTTAATTCCCATGTATAAAATGGATTAGAAATTAGTTGTTAGATGTTTGCACTTGATAATATTTGTATGCCTAATACAGGCTAAGTGCCTCAGTGTACCTAATACAAATAAATGAATTTGAATTTGAATTTGAAAAAAATAATACCATTATGTGTACCTAATATTACTTTTTTAACGTTTGTTTTTGAATAAATTTTAATACGTTTTTAAGATTTTTATAACTTTTAAAATTTTAATGAAACCTAGCCCAGTGGCTTACGTAATCCGTTTCAGAGCTACTGCGTTGCCACGACATAGACACATACACAAACATAGATATACAGACAGACGTACGGGTTAAACTTATAACACGGATAACACCCCTCTTTTTGCGTCGGGGGCTAAAAAAACATATTATGGATATCTTTATAGCTGACAAAGTCTAAAAATCCTCAAATTAAAAATATATATTAAAACCGGATATAAATAAATTATCTTCTCGTTGTTTGTCTACAATAGAATCCAGTTTTTTAGCGTAATTGTTGGTTGATTCCCCCAGAGTAGAGCAAATATTGGCAAATAGATTGGTCCGCTAACCAGATGCTGCCCAAATATAATATTTCTATAAAGAAATAAAACTCTTTATTGTACATTTAAGAAGGTAATTTCATGATACAAGTTTTATTGGTATTATTTACAGGTTAGTATTTTAATGGTAAGAAACAATCTATTCTCTTATTAATGTCAATATGTTTTTAATCCCAGACGCAAACACTGTGCAAACATGTAGAGTTTGACCTGTCTGTGTGTCTAACTGTGAAAACGTGTAGCGCCTGAATGAAATAACCGACTTGAGTGCGGTTTTCCAAATCGAAAGCAGTTTACTTGCGGTGGTTTTTAACTATGTTTGGTCAAAATCGGTCCAGAGATTTAAAGAGCAGTAGGTCTTTTCCAAAATGATGCAGATGTAGGTAAGACATTTTTGGTATAAAATTGAGTTATTGGCGTTTTGAAATATTAGCAATATATTATGAACATCTGCTCCGGCATTTCATGATCATCAGGTGATTGAAGGATTTTCTTGGTTGGGATTTTTCTTATTTTAAATTAAGATGTATAAACAAACTTTGTACACAGGGATTACTCGTATTTATTTATCAAGTATGGGAAAGTATGGATATTATGTGTCGAATTAGGTGTGCTACTTCGATCGTAAGTATTCTCCGGTCGATTTCTATTCAAAAACAAAAAAACAACATTTTGACTAGATACTCGTATTTACTTATAAAATATGTTCACGGGTCTTGTTTTTAGGAGTCTCATTTTTGCAATAGTTATGTATGTATGTTGAATTGAATTGAAAGAATTTGTGCACTTGTAATGGATGTCTCAAATGTATGTATATTAAAACATGTGTATGGAAACGTAAGTCAGTATTAAACATGAATTAACCGGCAACAGTCGTTTCTTTTACCCGAGCTCCTCACCTTACACATTATTTTCGGCGTATACTTCTGTATTTATCAATATCTGAAAATGTCTTTGTGCACGAATATTTTAATTGCAATACCTGCATGGATTACAGTGGCACTATTATTCATATGAGAGTGCTACAATAAATTTAAACTGGTAACACACTTACCTACTTCGTGGAAAATGCAAGAAATATGATTACCTAAAGACGTTACAACTGCAGTTAAGTAATAATTTTGGTTAAGTGAGACAGTTAAGTGAGACTTTTTGGTTAAGTGAGAACTGAATATACCTACTACTAAATTATTTGTATCCAAATAAAAAAATAAGTTAACTATGCACTGCTTGTCATATAAAATGATGGCACGGATGCACTCAGATTTTTTTGTTAGATATGCCTGTGACAAAAAATTGACAATTATGTACAAAATAATCAAAACCACAGAATGATGAAATACAATATGATGATGTGATCATCATGATAAACGATCAGATGAAAATAATAAAATCCTTTTTTACTGACTTGTCATGACTGAGCGGAATTCAGTAGTTCTTGATGATCTGATATAGTTATACCTGTGTATAATTTCTAAACTTATGTATATATTTCTAATTTAATCTCTGCATTTCAATTATGCATTCTAATTTAATCTTTCATTTCCTTTAATGAATTCCTATAAGCATGTAGGGAGATTTTCCCACAAATTACTACATTAGGTACAGTCCAGTACAAACTTACTAAAACAACTCGGCACGAACACAAAGAAAAGGAAATAAAAATATGACATATTCCACCAGCCTATTGTTGATTGTTTTATTTCACCTGCCATGGTATTCGGTGTGCACGACCCACCACACTACGTGCCGATTGGGCACGCTTTGAAGGTCTAAAGGCAATAAAAATACACGGGGCTAGCTATTTTCCTTGCTTCCTCATCCCTTACTAAATTGAATGACCAACACATGAATTCCGCGAATGATTTTTTTTGATCAAAGTTCTGTCATGTCAACAATAAGGAGAAAGAGGAGCTCAACAGTGGTCCATTAATGGATTAAAGCTGGATGAAGCCATTAAAATACTATACTTGTGTTAAAACTAGTGTTTAACCCGTCAACGTAACTCCGTCAAGCAATCATAACATTTTATTTCGAATAGTTTTTTTTTAGTATGCATTACTACTAGTGCAGCTTGTATCTTCGTCTAAAAAACGATTATTTTATTATTCTCAATATAAAATAATAGGAACGCTCTATATAGACTGATAATAAATTCTACAAATACAGCGTCTGTCTCTGAATATGCGTATGGTTTTTATTCATCATAGCTGATTAGCTTTTAATAACAAGCGTTAAAACTGAATTTTAATATTGGAAGTAACATTTGTAGAATTTTATAGCTTAAAACAAACAAACGCCGCAAACAAACACCATCAATTCAAAACGTCTCTAAGTAGCACATGTCATTCAACAGGATCAATGACTGTTGCTGCCGAATTGTTATTGCTACAAAAACACAATAAATCGTCCATTATGGGCAATTCATAAACGCATTTTTCATGTCAAAAATATCACAAACTGTTGTTAATTTTGCCTAATATCCATAACAACCTTTACGGCCTGTCATAACTGGGCACGATATTAAGATGATGGATACCTCGCGTAGCTGAGCGGAGTGAATGGGCGCTTGTAAATATCAACATATCCAACGGAGTCAGGTCTAATGCCAAACATATCTTTATTGGTTATCTTCTTCTTCTTCCAAGACCACTCACCGTAGGGATTTGTTGAAGCGATGGCGTAGCGTGACGTTCGATAAGTGTTTGTAAAAACCAATTTCGAAGAAATAAATATTTGAATTTTGAATTTTGAATTTTGAATTTTGAATTTTGAATTTTGAATTTTGAATTTTGAATTTTGAATTTTGAATTTTGAATTTTGAATTTTGAATTTTGAATTTTGAATTTTGAATTTTGAATTTTGAATTTTGAATTTTGAATTTTGAATTTTGAATTTTGAATTTTGAATTTTGAATTTTGAATTTTGAATTTTGAATTTTGAATTTTGAATTTTGAATTTAGAATTTTGAATTTTGAATTTTGAATTTTGAATTTTGAATTTTGAATTTTGAATTTTGAATTTTGAATTTTGAATTTTGAATTTTGAATTTTGAATTTTGAATTTTGAATTTTGAATTTTGAATTTTGAATTTTGAATTTTGAATTTTGAATTTTGAATTTTGAATTTTGAATTTTGAATTTTGAATTTTGAATTTTGAATTTTGAATTTTGAATTTTGAATTTTGAATTTTGAATTTTGAATTTTGAATTTGAATTTATCTATGTATATCTAAAAAAAGCGAAAGATCACTCACTCATGACGAAATATCGAACACGGCTTGAAATAGAAAGATGAAATGCAACTAGAATATAGTTGATACATATTAAATGTTGACAAAGTTAAGCAACAGCGGGCGTAGTCGGTAGTTGGATGGGTGATCGCTAGAGGGTGGCAAAATTTCTTGACCGTTTCCGAGCTTCGAAGAGCACGTAAAGCCGTCAGTCCCGATTGTTATCGATAGATAGCAGTCGTTAAGCCATGTTGGAGTTCCGATACTGGGTTGCTCTAACCCCCACTGGAGCATCGTGGTAGAGTGTGCTCTAGGCCTTCTCAATAATGAGGAGAGACCCGTGGTCAGTAGTGGGCCATTAATGGGTTATAGCCTAGTAAAAGTCCGTTGATTTTGTCATAAATTACACCTCCAAAGGAGTAAAATAATGGTTGAGATTTTGTTTGAATTATCGTCGATTCTATAGAAGATCTATGAAATTTAGTCTATAGGATTATGGTTAAAAATAATAATAGGAGTTTCAAGTTTGTTTAAATTTTCACAGATATAAAGTGCACCCTATGTTTCCTATTTGAGTGTCTGGTTAGAAGTGATGAAATGGCACCTGTTCCAACTGTTTCAATATTTTTTTAAAGATCACAGAATCACAATTCACTTCACACATTGCAAGCAATCAATGATTGACGAAGTCGCTTTGCTGCTTGAAAATCAATAAAAGTGTTATATAGTTTCTGTTACACAGAAATCATTCAGGAAATAACAGTGTTGACTTGAGGAACCATTAAAAAGGAAACGTTTGTCGGTACGATATCAGCACGATCAATCATGCGTATAATAGCCTCGTCCCCTAGCACACGTTCTTAAATAATTTGTCAAAACGCCCTTGCCCCGAACATTTTCTAGTATTACTCGATTTTTCATGACACTTGTGAACGTCACTTTTAACATAGATAAAATAAAGTAGGTAACCAATTTAAATCTCAGAACTGCAGTACAATAATTTACTAACACCCGTTATCGACGATTATTGAACGAAGCAAGTTTAAATCCAACATCGAAATAGATTTACTACGTTAACGTAGCGAAAACAGGCATTGATCAATGATTTGTTCACGAGAAAATAAAAAGTTATGCTGCAGTTTAAGTTTTCTACACTCAATAGGAAAGGCAATTGAAAGATTTAGTCTATACTCATAATGAAAGTTGAAAAGTTACTGATATTACTATTGCATTGACGCAAGAACAAAAATTATTTTAGAATCTCCATCTGGCATGACATCAAGTGAAAACCTCTTTAAAAATTAGATATGACTCCGTTCATTCGTAATTTACATTGCGGGTCAATGATATAAAAATTATGTAACACCATATTAGGGTTCAATACTGTTTTTGCTTGCTATACCATACTAATTCAATTTTGTTAACATTGATTAACAGTCAATTGCTAGAAACTTCGGTAATTTTAATTTAAATAGCTGACAGCCAAATAACCTATCTGCCTAATTACTAGGGTAAAGCATCATTCAAAGACATCACTTATGAATCACCGGCAACAAAGAAAGCGGAAGAAAAGACAGAGCTCATCGAAAGAGCCAGACCTAGTAGCTGAACACATCAGTTTGGATTGCACTCGAAATGGTTGAAGCCCCATAAATCTCTGTATAGTTTTGCTTATGTTCATCCTCTTCAGCGTTCAGGCTTAGAATAAGCAAATAGCTTACATTTTTATAATATGTAATTTTCTTACACGGATTTTCACGATAGACAGAAAACTATACGAAAAATAACGATGTCAACTGAATCTATTAAATATTTTTCCTGCGAACAGGTTGTAGTAAGCAATAAAGCATTTTTTTTAATTGAAAACGTTCTGAATGTCTAACCTATACATCAAACGCGCGCCAGCACGAAACCATTACACTTTGTTGACACCAACGAATGCCCTTTTATATATTCACCCCGAGCACACAAAGATTGAGCCGTGAAATTGAAAATGGTTTCTATGACCAAAAATTTATTCCGTCCACGTTCTCGGCATATCATCACTACATGGAGCTATTCTTGTTTCAAGCGAAATGCCAAAATTTTTATTACATTATACCCTTCCGACAAAGTAAAATTTTCTTTGAATTGATAAAGTGTACATCGTAGTTCCAACAGTTAACGTTGGAAGGTTTTTTAGTATTGGAAATCTTTCATACAAGTAAATACGAGTATACGGGCTTCTTTTCTAGTAATAATGAGACTTTACGAATTGGATGATAAAATCAATAATTTTTATGTTTGAGTTTATTTAGCCCCAACACTTTCAGTATAACTTTTAAAATAATAAAAATTAAGCATGTTAAGTGACGGTTTTTAAACTGATTTAAAATGAGAAATTTCTTTTATTTTCTCACCTTAAAATTTAACGACTTAACACAAAATACAGAACAAAAGAACCAACTCTAAGTTAAATTGCGATTCAATTATGATGCCCTCATCAGATACCTAAGTCACAAATGCATTCTAGAAAAAGATATAGCAATGTTGTAGTAAGTTTTTTAGAAATAGTATCTTTTGAGCAACGAGCTCAAGCTGTTTCCTCAAGAATTGCAAAAGATCGAAGTTAACTCCCATGGGACCGAGCGCTGGTTGTGATAGATACTGGAAATTGCATAAAATCCATCAACTCCTCCACTTTGTGCTCGCACTGCCAACGTAATAAAATAAACACCTTCTAAGCTTTGTATACATGGACATTATTGTAGATAGCAGTTAAAATCCTTCAATGCAAAAAGCCCAGAATTAGTTGTTGAAGGTCACCACCATTCCGATGCCGTGCCTGAAAACTGAGACCGACCTAATAGGGACTAAGATGATTAGTCCGTTTAGTAGATATAGTAGAGCATTAGTTGCTAAGTTTGGTATAATAATAAGTGTGAGGACAGAGACTGTTAGCGATCGTTAGTCCTGTTAGTTGTTGTTAGGAATAGTACAGTTAGTTAATATATTGTATTAGTACGAGTCTCTGATGCGGTCTTAGACGTGTTGCTATCCTTGATAGCTGAGATGGTCGCCTGTAAAAAAGTGCAACCGGCTCCACACCTTTCTATCCGAAACAATCCGAACATTGCTATTAAAAACAATTATAACACAGTAGAAATGGTAACTAAGTACCATGGCGGACGTCTTCCTTCCCCTGGTGTACTCTCTTACCACCTATCAAGGCTTCTAAGCTCTTATCACCTTAAATTCGAATTCAACCCGTATGGTGTGTTTTTTCACAAAATTCTAGTTACATAAATGTCTACCAAGCTCCTCCCGTCTACATTATTTAAAATTAATTGTATAGGTACTTGGCTAGAGATGACGTGGTCTTTTGCCTTTCTTACAAGATTTTCAAACTTAAATAATTGTAGTATTGTTTTAGGTTTTATAGAATAACTTATGACTTATGAAGTGACTTTACAAAATACCATTCTGAGAAACTCATGCTGTCTCTAAATATTTATTGGCTTTATTCATTACTAGCTGTGCCCGCGGCCTGGCCCGCATGGAAATCATTGTGTTACAAAGTTTTTCCTGCGTGAATCCCGACCCCGCGAGATTTCTAAGATAAATAGTGGACTATAGGTATAGGTACTTCACACATAAGAGTTTTTGATTGTCTTATTCACACCGTACAAAAATCCATTCTGTAGATCTTGAAAAAATCGATAAAAAGACTTTAAGATACAGGTTTATTTTATTTTAAAGTTCAAGCAAGCAAGCCCATGAGTTTAGATTTTTACAAAATTTTTAATTTGGTTTGTACTTGTTAATGTATAGATATTGTAGATACATAGATATAAATATATAGATATTAATAAGCCCGCGTAAATCCCGATCCCGCGAGATCCCGCTTGATTTCCGGGATAATCAGTATCCTATGTGTTGCTCCAGAACCTTCTCTATCTCCCAGTGAAAGTCCCATCAAAATCTAAGCCCGCAATTTCGCGCATAGGAGTATTTCCCGCGTGAATCCTGATCCCGTGGGAAGTAGCTGGTAGCCTATATGTTGCTACAGAACCTCCTCTATCTCCCAATAAAAGTTCCATAAAAATTTAAGCCCACCATTTCGCGCATAGAAGTTTTTACCGCGTGAGTCCTAATCCTGTGGAAATTCCGGGATAAAAAATAGCCTACATGTTGCTCAGGAATCTCCGCTATCTTCCAGTGAGTCTCATAAAGATCCGTTCAGCCGATCTGGAGATTAGCGCGCGCAAACAGACAAACAGACAAACTTTTTTTTAATATTTTTTTTTTATTAGATTCGTGTTCTAGTACTGTTTCTTAGCCTCCCTATATATTTTGTTTTGTCAATTTCGTAAAAAAGCAGACACGACTTTTCTACGCTCTTATTATATAGATAGATTAAGTAAATATTTCAATTGTACAAGTGTAATCCATACTAATATTATAAATGCGAAAGTCTGTCTGTCTGTCTGTCTGTCTGTGACGTTTTCACGGCTAAACCACCGGTCCGATTTGGATGAAATTCGGAATAAAAATAGTTGAAGACCCAAAGTCACACATAGGCTCCTTTTTTCAAAAGAAAACAACCCCTAAAGATTTGAAATAGGGGATGAAATTTTGTATGAAAAATCTACACCGCATGAACGATTTAGATGAATTTTCCCAGGAAGATAGTTGATGACGCACCCATTCCCCCACTTCCCCGGCTCGCGATATAAACGAATTCTACGCGGGCGAAGCCGCGGGCAAAAGCTAGTAATTATATAAATCGCTATAGGAAATTATTCACAAAAATATTTATTTTTTCTTTCTTTGAACAGAAAAACAGTATGCGGGGGGGGGGCTAGCATATGGGACCCTTTACTTAAGTAAAAACTAAATATTTTACGATACGTCTCTTAATGGGACTTCCTAATCTTTAACAAATTTTATTTAAGTTTTTAGGCGCCACTGAAAAACCACATTCCGATAAAAAGAGTATCTAAGTAATATTTCGAGCCTTGAAATTTTTCTTCTATTATAAAGATAAATGGGCATTTTGTTCGGACCGGTGACTCACCAGCGTTCAGTAATGAAAATAGTCAGAATTTGTAAACGACCATGAATACTACCCAATGAAATGAGTCGCATTGCTCAAAAGCATGGGAAAGCTGTTTTATTAGCAAAGGAAGATTTACTTTTAAATGTAATGTAAAATGGTGTTATTAATGTTGTTTGTTGTTCAATGAGAAGTAAAACAGTTTTTATTTAACAGATTTTCAAACGACTTCAAAAAAAGGAGAAGTTTCTCAATTCGACTGTATGTTTTTTTTCTTCTTATGTGTGTTACCTCATAACTTCGTACTGGGTGAACCGATTTCAATAATTCTTTCGACATTCGAAAGCTAATTACTGT
This sequence comes from Hesperia comma, assembly GCA_905404135.1. Taxonomy (NCBI): domain Eukaryota; kingdom Metazoa; phylum Arthropoda; class Insecta; order Lepidoptera; family Hesperiidae; genus Hesperia; species Hesperia comma. The sequence goes on from FR990020.1 coordinate 7,494,749, forward strand.
CGTGTGGTCCCATTTTAATTAAAACATTTGAATTAAAAATCAATAATTATGAAAAATATACATCTGCGTAGAAGCGCATAACTTTAATCCCCCATGCATTTGGATCAAAATAAAAACATTGCGTGAAATGCTAATCCTAAACCTTTAAAAAACCCCTATTTCATTACTGAATGCGACTGGGTCAAAAACGCCCAATGACCTTTAAAGGAATGCTTCCTTTCAAATATTTACATCATTGAGATACTATGTACTAAAGATTTACATGCTGTAGACGATTTATTTTCTTTCTTTTCTGTCTTTTGTCACTTTTCTTTTTTTCTTTAATTTATAAAAGAAACCCAATTAAACAATCCTACTAAAAAGCAAAACACTATCAAAAGCAGACATTTCCTAGCACAGATCCTTATCTTAGTGGAGGAATGAGCTCCAGCAAAAACTCCACGTGATGGATTGGACAAAGCAGCTATACTCGCCGCTGGAGTACACTTTTCAATAGAACTTTTCTTATTTCTGTTAATATGTATAAACTTAACAAACCAATAGTGCATTTCAAAAAAGTACTTAAGAATACTTATTTTTATGAGTTTTTATTTAGGTACTTATCGGGAACTTATTTTATTATTATTTTCATATTGGTATCAAAATACTCAGAAAGAATCATGGCAGATTTTGTACATAAAAAATAATAATTCTCGAGAATTTGAAATAACTTTTAATTCTTTAATTAGACTTCAAGTATTATCCTGAACCATTTAAAATATTTTTAAAACCCGGGGATCCTAAAATCATTTTCTTATTTACATAGTTTACCATTTCTGGACGAACATTTTGAAGTAGATTCTGTCTTGTTATATCAGCGTTTAATCTGTGATTTCGATTGATTTGTAATCTGTTGGAACAATTACTTACTCTGTGTCGTAGACATTGTCATTGTCACATGTCAGATTGTCATTGGACTGCGAGCGTTTTGATTGGTTTTGATTATGATTGTCATGTCATTATTACAATTCTTATGTCACTTGGACAGTTAGCGTACAAATGGCGTATTTTTGTAATGGCAAGAAAGTGTAGAAAATTATATCATTTTTGATTATATAACCCCGAGGTTTAAAAATATTTTATATATATACAAGTGTTGCTAAAAATAAGAAATAAATATTACAACTCATTCCAGGCTCTCGAGTTTTTAATTTTTTTTTGTACAATTCAATGTATGAAACTTGCCATGATTCTTTGCGGCACTTCATCTTCTAACGAATATTTTTCTTCCTTACTTTCCTTACTTTTAAAGACCAACGTTTAAGCAACACGAAAAAAAAATCAATAATATCTTAATGAACATGATAAGTTTATTATTTAATTATTGTAGTAGCTTGCTAAAGTGTCACTTTTGACCCTAACAAAAACAACTTTTTAACTCAGATTATAGAACCAAAACAAGATCTCATCAGAAGGCCGGACAATAAACGACATTAAAATTTCTAGGACTCAAAAGTAGCTAGCTATGTGGGCATGTAGGCATGTTTAGAAATATCAATCCAACTCGAGCTATGGTTACTTCTAAGGCATTTAAATATTGCTAAAGAGATATTAATAACCACTTAAGAAGTTCCTATTTTTCATGTTAAAATATTTAAAATTACTCACTAGTATCAACTACAGAATAAATAATCTACTTACTTCATATTTTGTACACATATGGGACATGATGGCATGATCAATATTTCCGAAGAACTAGTTTCGACGCCACACAATTAACTTACAAAATGATCGATATCCTCTAACTTCATATAAGCCTGACGTTCTACATTGACATTTGACGTGATGGATAGCCATAAAAGTTTTTAAAACTTCACCAGTAACGGTCACCACTATTATTAAGCGTGGTATTTACTCGATGTGGAGTAAATAGAATACAATTTTGTATAACCTTCTGTCGATTTGGTATCCTGATTGCAAGTAAAAAGCTACTTATAAAATAATTCTTCTTAGTCGTCCACGCTTAGCTGAGTGGTCATGGTCATGTCTCGGACCATGTCTCGGACGATTCTTGTGTTACTGCTTATTATTCTTGTGATGCGATGCCATGTAGCTCCATTTTAATTGGCGCTCAAAAGTAATAATCACATTTTAAAACCTGCATAATGTTGGATAATCTTATTGTCAAAGATAAAATTATAGATAATTTTAGTATATTTTTTTCCTAATATCTTTGTTTTTTTTCGTAAAATTCCGGTTTTGAGGATGTCTAGAAAGAATTACAATAACTGCATAACAATAAGACCGCCGATTATTGTTATCCAACCGCTGAAGGAGTATATGTATTGTATTGACATAACACAACAAATATGATCTTCCTCCTAAGATCAAATAATATGTTTTTAATATTTTAGATTAATAATTAGACGTAAATTAAATTATTAAGTGATATAATATTAAGTGATTCCCATGTAAAGTGCGGATCACTTACCACCAAAACACGTTCGCTCGGCGTTTGTCGATTGTTTACGTAAAAAACTAGGGTTAACTCCCACTTATACAATATTCTCTGTTTTTATCCACTCTGTTAATGTTATATATCGCTCGTACCCCATAATACGACGTAACCAAAACATGTTTTGACAAATAAGATAAATACACGTGTTGAGGCGCGCTCGTCCGGTCGGTGGGTGATGGATGGGTGTTATAACACGGCTCGGTGCGCCTCCTGCCATCATCGCAAGATTCATTCCACACAATCCCTTTACATATGAATTCTTAATGAAACAAAAATTGCAAATGTCGTACGGTCTCTCAACCGTCCTCATGAATACTAAAGACGCTATTCGTAGAGCGTTCCTGTTCGCGAAATCGAGTCTCTTTTCGTCGCTCGTAACGCTTATGACACCGATATGTCATGCAACTTAGAAAACTCATTACCTCACGTACCCGATTTAGTTCATACGATGCGTACAAATCATAGCATCTGATTTAAAAGAATGATACATGTCGTCAGAAAACAATTGGGGGTACGTGACCGGAGCGCCGTCGTTGCGAGGCGATCGCTACACGTCGCAGCCGCCCAATGCATACTAAGTAATAACCCCAGTTTCAATTTTACCTCCCACACCCACTACATATTTCACCGGAAACATTCCTTGAAAATAAAATTATTATTGTCACTTGAACATGATTATAAAGGCTTATCGTTAACGCTCTTCTTTAAATGACCTATACCAACGAAGGGCGGCTGAAAAGTTTTCAGCCCAAGGTATTAAAAATACTGATAGAAATGTATAAAAATCTATTTTTCAATATATACAAAACGAATTGAACTTGATATTTTTTTCATGTAAAGATACCTTTTTATGATAAAATCACTGAAAAGCAAAAAGTCCACTTGATAGTAAACGGTCACCGATTTACTCCGATTCAAGGAGGAAGACAAGCCAATAATATTAAGCTCGAGAAAGAAATCTATTTTCCTTCATGTTTTACTTCATGTATTCATGAATAAAATTTATTTACGATCCAATTGGAATGTTAACGCTACTATGTTATATTTATACACTGTACTCGTATCTGTAAATACATACTTCTGGTAACAAACAAAGCAATACAATATAATCCTCAGCTGAAGCAGTATCTCTGTTCAATCTTTTTAGTTCCGTACGTTCGATTAATAACCGCAAATTTTATCGTATTCACGCTTTTTCAAATTTCACAGAAGAAGAAAACAGAAAATATGTAAATTATTTACTACTTTCATTATATTATATTCAATACTCCGAGTAATATACACATTTTATTAGGAGTAGAAATATTTTCTCAGGTGCTGCTGTCATATGATTCTGATATGGTTCTCAATGTATCAGCGGTACCAGGTAAGGTCAGTCAATGTGTGCCAACTCCAATACTTCTAAACACTCGGTTTGGCTATGTTATTGCAGGTAACTTTCCAAGTCTCGTTTCAGATCAGGTTATATCTTTATTTTGTACTAATTGTGATTTGCAACCTTATGATTCTATTACAATGTTTCGGAGGACTGAAAGTGTTTCTGAAACATTAACTGAGGGAAACACAGAGGTTGATACTTGTGAACAAATGTTTTGTGAAACTTTAAAGTTTAACAATAAGCAATTTGAAGTTTCGTTGCCGTTAAAAGTGCCGCTTCAACCTGTTAATGAGATATGGGGAGGCTCTTCAGATAAAAATACTGAATGCATACATGGGCTCAAAAGTTCTTCATATTTCGCTACTCGTTGTTTGACAGAGTTAGCTGAACGATATGGAGATGAATTTCCTCACGTTGATGATGGAGGTTAATATTATGTTGTCATTTGTATTGTATTTTTAAAGTTTATGTGAAAGTTTTATTTAATTTACGTGCAAGCCAGATGCATTTATGTATTTATATCTACGTTTTATATATGATATGTTTCAAAGAAATATGACGTTAAGTTTTAATAGTTACATAAAAGTTTTATTATAATTTATTGTAATATTTTGTTGCCATTTGATGCTAGATGGCGCTAGTTGTTATTTAACCATTATGCCCTGTATTATTTTGTAACTTGTTTATGACAATACATAATTATTTTTTCTTTTTGTCGCCCGCAACATGTTGGCAACCAACAATCAATATGTTTTTTATAATAAAATGACAAGATTGTCACTCAATAGAATATCAATGTACATTGTAAGAATGTGATGTGCAAATAAACTTATAATTTTATTAATATCTCCAAGTTGAATTATTATTTCACTCTCAACACCGGCAGAAATGCAGTTTACTGATTTTAACTTTAAGCTCCACATACCATTTCAAAGAAAAATTTAAAACCTCGAGTTTTTTTACTGTCCAAGACAAATTTTTGGATATCCTATCCTACTTCCTACTATCCTATCCTACTAATATTATAAATGCGAAAGTTTGTAAGGATGTATGTGTGTGTGTTTGTTGCTCTTTCACGCAAAAACTACTGAACGGATTTTCATGAAACTTTGCAGTAATATAGCTTAGACATCGGAATAACATAATTTGTTAAAATTTATAAAGATTTTTGAAGGGACTGGTTTCCCGAAGCGAAGCGAGGGCGGATTTACTAGTTGAAATATAAAAAGTGAACTATTTGGTCGGTAAATTGTAACAGAAAGGTCATTGTGAGCGTTTTACAAGCGTGTGATAAAATTAAACGTAGGCTCAATGTTTAAACTTCATTCTTAACTATAAAACACGAAGTTAAACTATTGTTACGTGTCAGGAGTATTGGGTTCGAGAAAATGCCAAAATGTACCACAAAGACTTTATTTGTACTCGTAGATACACAATCACACTATGTACACAGTACACACTAAAACACTCTGCACGTAGATACTAGTAAACACACTCGTCGAACACTGTATCGCTCGTAGAAATCACTTCACTTCTCACTGGTATCGCTCGTAGGTATCGCTGGTGTCTTCCTGGTTTCGCTTCCGAAACTAGAATGTCCTGCCGGCGACCAAGTGCCTCTTTTTATACCACTCGCCCACCATTCAGGCCTTTCTAGATTGTTCCCACAGTTTTAGGAATGACAGTCTAGTATATTCCTTGCAATCGACTTTCGACCTTAAGACTATCGCCGTAAGGTCGAAGCGTCGCCGCATTTTGCGCGTATTTTCGAGACGGCCGCGTTCCATTGTTTGCCTGACATGTTTATGGCCCCTATTGTTTATTGTTTTCGGTGTAGCGAAGTAGCGCCAGGGTTGTCACATTGCCCCCCTCTTAGTCATGCTCGTCCCGAGCATTATTCGATCCATGAAATGGTGCCAATCTGTCCACATGCACGATCTTCGGTTTTCTTCTGTCCCCCTGTCTGATTCGGTAGGTCACGTCATTAATCCTCGTGACAACTGTGTAGGGGCCTTCCCATCGTGCTTGTAGCTTTGGAGACTTCCCTTTCTTCCGCAGTGGATTGTGCAACCATACAGAATCTCCCTCCTTGAAACCATGTTTCCGAGCATCGCGATCGTACCGGGTTTTCATCTTTTCGCTGGTCTTCAAACATTGCTCCCTTACAAGATCATGTGTCTCGTCCAATTGTTTCCGTAAGTCCGCGATGTATTCAACTGTTGGTTTCGGGGCATCTGGCGGTGTTCCGGTAAGCAAATCCAATGGCAGACGCATTTCTCTTCCGAAGTTAACTTTAGCCGGTGTAAATCCCGTAGACTCGTGTATGGCAGACCGATACGACATCAGGAACAGAGGAATGTACCGATCCCAGTCTCGCTGATGTTCCTCGACGACCTTGGCCAAGTGATTTTCCAACGTTTGGTTGAATCTCTCCACCATGCCGTCAGATTGAGGATGCGCCGGTGTGGTACGTGTCTTATTTATTCCCAAAAGATCACACATCTCCTGGAATAACGTTGACTCGAAGTTCCTGCCTTGGTCGCTGTGTAACTCCAATGGTACACCAAAGCGGCATACTACCTCCTCGACAAGTTTCTTGGCCACGGTCTTCGCCTCTTGGTTCGGAGTTGCAAACGCTTCCGGCCATTTGCTGAAGTAGTCTTGAACTACTATGATGAATCTATTCCCGTCTTCCGTCTGAGGGAATGGCCCAGCCACGTCTATGGCGATTCTTTCCCAAGGGGCTCCGACGTTGTACAGCTGTAGTTTCCCCTTGGATCTAGTGCGGGGCCCTTTCACTGAAGCGCACACTGTACACTTTCTGCACCAATCTTCAACGTCCTCTCGACATCGCACCCAATAAAAGCGTTCTCGTATCTTTACGAGGGTCTTCTTGATGCCGAGGTGCCCACCAGAAGTGCCATCATGTACAAGCTTCAGCAAATCAGCCACTTTACTCCTGGGGATAACCATTTGCAGGGTTCTTTCCTTTCCGTTGAGTGATTCCCAGCTCCGGTAAAGCACGCCATTCTCTAATACCAGGCTGTCCCACTGAGCCCAGTATGCCTTAGTAGTTGCGCTTGAGGCTGATACATCACTCCACAGTGGCCTCTGTCCTTTGGCTTTCCATTCCATGATCAGAGTGAGGTCTTTGTCTTCCCTCTGAGCTTGGCTTACTTGTTCCGTTCCCCAAGACTCGTCTAGGTCCTGCATCCTTATCACCCTGACCTCTTCTTTAGCCTCATGCTTGATGCAATGTCGACATTCTTCGGAGCATGGGCGTCGTGACAGGGCGTCGGCATTCGAATGAGCTCTTCCGTTGCGATGCTCTATTACGAAGTTGAACTCTTGAAGCTGTTCGATCCACCTCGCAACCTGGCCTTCCGGGTTCTTGAATTGCAGAAGCCACCTAAGAGCGGCGTGGTCCGTTCTTATCATGAACTCGCGGCCCAGCAAATATTTGCTGAAGTGCTGAAGGGTCTTCACCACAGCCAGTAATTCACGCCGAGTCACACAATAATTCCTTTCAGGTTTCGAAAGGGTCTTGCTGAAGTACGCAATGACCACCTGCTGGCCGTCCTGGTCTTGGGATAATACTCCTCCGATGCCAGTATTGCTAGCGTCCGTGTCCACTATGAATCTCCCTTCCCTTCTGGGATAGCCAAGAATCGGAGCCGAGCACAGACGTTCCTTTAAGCGAACAAACGCATCTTCGCAATCAGAATCCCAACTGAAGATCCTCTTGTCCTCCGTGAGACGGTGTAATGGCTTGGCTATCTCTGAGAAGTTCTTCACAAACCGACGGTAATAGGCGCATAGTCCCAAGAACGCTCTAACATCGGTCTTGTTCTTTGGTGTCGGCCATTCTTGAACAGCTCTTATCTTATCTGGATCAGTGCGAACACCTTCGTCCGATATGATGTGTCCCAAAAATGATACTTCCTTCTTGAAGAAATCACATTTCTTCGGATTGAGCTTTAGGTTGGACTCACGGAATCGTCTGAATACCTTCTCCAGATTTCGCTTGTGTTCCACGAAGTTTCGTCCCATGACTATGACGTCATCGAGGTATACGAGACAAGCGTCCCCCAAGAGTCCGACCAACACTCGCTCCATGAGACGCTCAAAAGTGGCAGGAGCGTTACATAGCCCAAAAGGCATTACGCGAAACTGCCACAAGCCATTTCCGGTTCCGGTGGTAAAGGCGGTCTTCTCTTTGTCTTCTGGCCGGACTTCTACTTGCCAGTAACCACTCTTCAGGTCGACCGTCGAAAACCACTTCATGCCACCAAGCATATCCAATGTGTCGTCAATCCGGGGCAGAGGGTAGCTGTCCTTCTTGGTAACGGTGTTAAGCATCCTGTAGTCAACACAGAATCTAGTACTGCCATCCTTCTTCTTCACGAGTACCACAGGTGAACACCAAGGGCTAGTTGACGGCTCGATCACCTTGCTGCGCACCATGTCCTCGATCATTTCTGCAACTTCGTGTTCCTTTGCCAATGGTACTCGTCTCGGTCTTTGCTTGATCGGTGAAGTATTGCCGGTATCTATTGGGTGAGTGACAAGATTTGTTCTTCCAAGGTCGCTATCTCCTCTGGTAAAGATGTCCTTGTAGTCCATCAACAACTTTGCTGCCTGAGTATATTCTTCAGAGCTCAAATTCCTCCTGGTCGCCTCCAGCAAAGATGTCATGTGATCCGTTGATCCAAGTTTGTCCGAGTTTTCTTGGACCTTCCTCAAGCTGTCCACGGCTTCACATCGGCCGATAACGGTATTCTTTGCGAGATGTATCGGCGTGCTGCTAAGATTGATGACCTTTAACTTAGCGTCACGTTTGGTCATGAGCAGTGTCCTTGCCGTGATCCAACTGGGGTGATCTCCATAGTCTTCCACTACGACACATCGATCCATCTGTATCTTTTCGGGAAACCTAACCTTGACCAAGGTTTCCGATCTGGGTGCTAGCTTCACTGTCCTCAAACAGTACACTGCTCCTGAACATGAACCGTCCAAGAAGACTTCTTGATCCTGGAAGCTTAACACTCCTTTCGCTATATCAACTATACAGTGATGTGTCCGTAGAAAGTCCAGTCCGATAATGCAGTCGTCAGTTATATTCGCTACTAAAACAGACTGCTTGTAACTGTTACTTCCGAGCTTCAGTCTTGCTTCCGTAACTCCTAGGACGGTCACTGGCTGGCCTGTCGCTGTCTGCAGATTGCATGATGGTCGTCCATTTTCCCACATGATAGTCCGCTTGAGTAGTTCCGGTCGTACGATGGATTTCGATGCTCCTGTGTCAATAGTAAAGCGACAGGGTATGCCATTTATCTCACCAGTAGTTACAAGGCTGTTCCCATCACAAGCTTGTGAAACTAATACAGTAGGGGCTCGACGAAGTCCAGCCAGTGCCCGCCCCGCGGCGCTGGCGCCTTTTAGTTTAACGGCTCCTGGGTGTCGACTTGGGTAGCCGTCGACACCGATTTCGGTTGCTTCCGAGTCCGGCAGTTAATCCTTATATGGCCTCGTTCACCGCATCCGTAGCAGATAGGCCCGGTACGAGGTTGAATCGCTGCTACGACTTCGCGCACCTTGCAACTCTTGTAGTCGCTTCGTACCGCTTCTACTTCAAGGGCATGCGCTAAAGCTGCTTCCAGTGTTGCGTGATGCCCCAAGCGCACCGTTGCTCTCACCTCGGGATCCCGTATTCCGCTGACAAACGCCTCTAGAACTTTGTCTTCGACGGGTGTGGAACTCGACGCATAGGCTCGGCGTACAAGGCGCTCGATCTCCGTAGCCCATTGTTGCAGTCCTTCGCTCGACCTCTGTGACCGGTCTTTAAGCTGAGCGCGGTACACGTGCTCGAGGTGCTTTTCCCCGTATCGAGCTTCCAGGGCCTTAAATAGCGACTCCAAGGTGCGTCGCTCGGCGGGCAGGTTCTCAAGCACCAGCAGTGCCTCTCCTCGTAGAGCTAGGGTGAGTGCCGCCAACGAGTGCTCGTCCTCCCAGCCATTCCCATTTGCAACTACCTCGAACTGGTGCCTGAATGCTGTCCACGAGGTCGTGCCGTCGAAACTTGGGACCTTAAATTTCGGGGCCCCAGGACATGGGCTGGTTGCTGCCGTGCCCAAAACCTTCATTTTTTTCAGCTTCTTGTCCAAATCCACGAGCCTAGTTTCGTGGGAGTTGAGTAACGCGTCATGGGTCTTGAGGGCTTGGTCGTGCTCGGATGTTCGCACCTTGACCAATTCTAGATCCTCCTTCACGACGTTCAAATCCCCCTGGAAACCGTCCAGCTTTGCATCAATTGTCCCTAGGCCCGCCTCCATGGTTTTGCGCTGGCTCTCCATGGCTTCGCGCTGGCTCTCCAATTTACTTTCCAGGCTCTTCATGGCTTCGCGCTGGCCCTCCATTTTACTTTCCATGCGCTGTAAGACTGATAACAAGGAGGCCATATCGAATGCACTCGGTGTCGGTACTGCTGCAGCTGATGTAGTCGGTGGTCCAGCGGTGGTCTCCGTTTCCATGCGGTCACGACCCGGCGACTCCATCCGCGCGGCATCCAATGCCGTCTGCCGTCGCGTACGAATCCCTTCTTCACTCTGCGGTACTACAGGCATTCCGCTTCTGTCACCAATTGTTACGTGTCAGGAGTATTGGGTTCGAGAAAATGCCAAAATGTACCACAAAGACTTTATTTGTACTCGTAGATACACAATCACACTATGTACACAGTACACACTAAAACACTCTGCACGTAGATACTAGTAAACACACTCGTCGAACACTGTATCGCTCGTAGAAATCACTTCACTTCTCACTGGTATCGCTCGTAGGTATCGCTGGTGTCTTCCTGGTTTCGCTTCCGAAACTAGAATGTCCTGCCGGCGACCAAGTGCCTCTTTTTATACCACTCGCCCACCATTCAGGCCTTTCTAGATTGTTCCCACAGTTTTAGGAATGACAGTCTAGTATATTCCTTGCAATCGACTTTCGACCTTAAGACTATCGCCGTAAGGTCGAAGCGTCGCCGCATTTTGCGCGTATTTTCGAGACGGCCGCGTTCCATTGTTTGCCTGACATGTTTATGGCCCCTATTGTTTATTGTTTTCGGTGTAGCGAAGTAGCGCCAGGGTTGTCACACTATTAAGCATAAATCGAACAATTCAATTAAAGTGGCTTCAAACCGTGACGCTGGCAGTACTTAGTATTCAAACGTATGCAAATTACAGACGTGCTATGCAATAAATGCCGACACACGGATCACAATTCGACAATTGGCATTTACGTCGCAATCGCATTGTCTATAGGCATTCCTATAGGTTATAGGGTGATTTTATTTAACATCGTCCCCTGGCGAGTTACTGTTACCTGTTTCAATGATACTTAATTATTGCAAACCAGCACGACACTAAATTGTGCTAATTATAACACACCACCGGCAGCGTTTGCATATTCAATTATGTTTAAATCTTATTTGTAATATTATTACGTAATGTATGTGTAATGTGCATTTTTAACTTCTGCTTATGATTAATTTTGATAAATTTAATTACTAACGAACATTTACATAAGTATCACAATTTATTTCCTTTTTATTACTCCTTATTTTTAGAAGGTTAGGGTTGATTATAATTTTATGAACAATTATTTGAAATCTATTTGAATGTTGCAGCAACATCAACATGTTGCTGCAAAAATTAGCTGAATATAAATAGAGATGTTATTATAATAATCTTATTAGAATAATATAAGACAGGATGGATGTGTAGAAAGTTCACATCATAGTATTTAGGCAAAGTGGCATAGATTGTTGGTGTGTGTTCGGGCGCGATAGAGCGGATCTCCGAAATCGTTCGCCAGGAAGAGCGCCGAGCTCCGGCGGTCTTAAGCCGCTGTTATGTTAGCTCGCTGCTACTCACTGCACTCAGCCACTCGCTATGGGAAATCCGATATACTGTGTCTCACCAATTGTACTTTTACCATGTACGTCTATTGATTTTTCTGGCCACTCGTTTTGCAATTTGGTACGTATACTTATTCATTTATTATTTCTTTACTTCCGTACTTTATTGTAATTAAATAAAACAAACGTGGATGCAAAGATACATTGTCTTGTAGGTATACATTTTCTATTACAATCATCTTCTTAATGGCTTCTACTTTCTACTATAATTATGTTACTATTAGTATATCTATGTAGGAATAATTTGCCAATAAATCACCCTGTAGATCTTGTCATGTTAATACATGGATGCAAATACATATCAGGAGATGATGAAGTGATAACGTTTATTTCATAACGTTACAAAAAATCATGCTATTTCCATTTTCTTATGTTTAGCAGTAAGATTTATTTTAAAATTAGCGTTTACTTGCAGCTTCCCTTGAATAAATTGTGCTCTCAAACAAAATGTCCAACAATGACCTCAAACTGGCAGAAACTCTCAGTGAAGTAAACATTACTTAATACCGCTTTAAAGACTTAAGAGACGGTGCTTAAGTAGGGGAAGTCCGGGAGAGTTGAACCGCTTTTTTTTAAAGTACCATATTTTCTTAATAAGGAGGCTTAGTGATTTAATTATAATAATAAACGATAGCTTATTTATTTAGGTTTACTTATGCGTATTTAGATTTTCCATGTTATATTACTGAAATATGTTATACACATTTTAATAAAAAATGGGATATGATTCAACTCTCCCCACCCTATGGGACACTTAAACCGGGGTCTGGGGAGAGTTGAACACTGCTTTTTAAAGGTAGAAAATAAAAATATTTTACAGCTTAAATCACAAGTTTATTAACCAAAAGATTACAAAATTAAATGAAATTCTAACGAAACACAGTCACACACTCTTCTCATAAGGAAAAATAAACAATACTTCAACATACTCTTAAGCATTTCATAGGCATCATAATTATAAAACATTTTATTAATAAAATTAAATATTTAACGTTTCCCTAATCAAACTTATTACTCTTTCTTGATATTTCTTACCATTTTGTTTCAATTATGTACATATTCTTATCATTTAGTATCATTAATTAGCCTTAATTAGGACTACTTTCAGTCAGCTGGTAACCAAAAATTTGATCAATATTATACTCTAAGATGCACCGTCCTTTACCTCTCTGTAATGATATATATTTTTCTTTTCGGTATTTTTTCGGATGGTTTGTATTGAAATGATATTTCATTCAATTAGTCTGCAATAAAATATAAAATTACACATAAAAACAAACAAAATACAAATAAGACTTGTTGTGTTAAGGTTCCCGAATTGTTTTTAATTTTCGTCAAAAAGTTTAAAACTTATAACGGGTGTCCCAAAAATCACGCAAGATTTGAATTTTGCGCCATTTGTGCGGTAAAGTGTTGCCAACCAAAAAAAAATAAAGCGTGGCAGCTGACAGTTCAGGGTTATTAAAAATGGAGCGCTACACTAGATATGGATGTGGACGCCATGTGGTTTCAACAAGACGGTACCACATGCCATGCATTCTGGTCGTGTAATTTCCCGTTTTGGTGATCAGAATTGGCCGCCCAGATCATGCGATTTAACGTCGTTGGATTTTTTCTTTGGGGTTTTTTGAAGTCTAAGGTTTAAGGTCAACAAGCCCACGACCAACCATGCCTTGAAGGAGGAAATTGAGCGCTGTATCAACGAAATTCAGCCACATTTATGCAAAAAAACCTTAATAAACCAAGGAAAATTTCAACAAAAGAGTACGTATGTGCCAGCAACGTCGTGGAGGCCATTTACCCAATATGCTATTCCATACATAACCCTATGCTGTATATTATATAAAACAATAAAAAATTACAATTTTTAATTATAAACCTGTGTTTTCTATCAAAATTACTTCTTGCGTGAATTTTGGGACACCCGTTATCTGTAAAGTAAAACTCCAAAAATATCTTCATACAAATACTATACATGGGAGACATGAACCACTGAGCATATCTCCCGCACCCGTCATGGTGCAACTCTCCCGCATATACTACTTTGACATTAAATTCTACCCACAGAAAAAACAATCAACGTAATCGAAACAACACTTAGCACACGTCAAACTGTAATAATCAGGCAATAAAATAGTAATATCACACAATACTTACCTCTATAAACACGGCCGCAATATCAAAACTACAAAAAAATTTAAAATTCACTCCGCCATAACAAAAACACCTTTTCGAATCTGACAGCCAAACAAACCGGCCATTGTTAAAAATGGCGCCGTGCTTGTCATTGGCCTCCCGCGCACTATCAATGACCGTCTTGACGTTTCGTTAGCGCAAAATTTAAGTCGAGTTTTAAAAGGTGGTTCAACTCTCCCATCTGGGCAAGTCTCCCGGATTCCCCCTACTATAGCCGTTGTGCTGTAAATATAGGACTAAAATTCACACACACCGTGTCGCACAGTCACTCTTCTTCACCACATGGCTTTAAACACCACCACTCACAGTCACACAACGTCACCACACTGTTTTTAGCTGTAGCATTAACGAAGGGTTGATTTCGCAATACAAATATAAGAAACAATATCTTGAAACACGGTTCGATTACTTCCATCCGTTGAAGAGTTCCACTTTACATTTCCAGAACACATCATCAGACCTTTAACTTGTTTAAGAAGAATTGAAAGTATTTTACAACCAATAGAAAAAACGAATTAAAATCGGCACATCAACAACAAAACTGCAATATTATAGGTACATTTTATCCCTCGGAAATTGATTAATCTTTCTGAATAAAAATGGGTTCCGTAAATTAACCTTATTTTAAGATGTATCCTAATTTGGTCAAATCCTTTTACCTTTTTGTCAAATTCTTTCACCTTTTTGGCACGAGTGATCACCAAATATCCTGATTTCACATTTATATTAGTTGAAATTAGATAGTAGATTTAAATACACAGGTTTTTAAGATGGTATTAGTCCGAGATAAGATTGTCGTCTAGTATGTAAGGTTTAATTTAACATCGACCCGTTTCCCTTTCACACACGTGGCTTTGAAACCCGCATAACGATTAACTACGCAATTTATACCTTACGACATAAGATAAAAGAAATAGATATGAAACGAGGGCCGCCTACAAGCTTCTGCGTTTTGGTTTTAAGGAATATGCTACGATATTTTCCAAACTGCGCATTCCAGTGCAATCCTGAGTGCCCATCAAAGACACTATTTGCGTGTGATTTATGATTCAGTTGTGTGAATTTTTATTAACCTCATTATTTGGGATATTAAGAAATTAATGTTTAAACTGTGGAATGAACAAAAAACTATATTTTCCTTCATTTTGTGTACCATAATTACCTAAAAAAGTTTAACTGTAAGCAATTTTACTTATCACATAAGTATTTGCTGTAAAAAAATGAAAACTCCAAATAAAAATGTAAATAAGCAGTAATTTCTAAGTAAATTAATTGCTGATGCAAACCATTCGTGCATCCCTACAATACAATTTTATAAATAACCCAAAGCAATTGGAAAACGACCTCATCCTATTAGGAATAAGAATCTTAAGACAGTCTCAAGGTATTAAATTGACGCATGAACGGGGTATGAAATTGAAACTTTAAAAGGACATTGTTAGAAACAACTTTATAATCAGCTTTACGTCGATTAATATCATCGTGGCCAGCGGCTCCGTCGATATTGCGAACACAAAGAACTAAATTATTTCCTCCATTTCTTCAATCTCTTTGTTTTAGATACTCGTACAACAACCGCCTTTCTGTCGACTTTCAAAATAATTGAAAGATTTCTTCATCCTTGAAACTACCTTTCGATTTAAAATTTTAATACAGATACCTAGGTACTGCCTTCTAGTTTTGTATGTGGTTATGCATTAGGTTTTTAGTTTTAAAACGGAATTCATTAAATATAAAGACACATGAAAACAGTTTAACTAGCAGCTACGTGGTGTGTTTTTAATTTACCAATATTATCAATAATTTATCATGTAAAGCAACAAATTTCAAAATGATTGATTAGGATAATTAGGATTGATTAAGATGGATTAGGATCAAATTGTAATCAAACCCAGTAAACGCATACACACTCAAAAATTAAACGACTAATATAGCTTTCTTGTGGTGAACGTGAATACTTCCCTGCAGTAGTAAAGATTTCTAAATACACAAAAGCATTATGCTATTCCTACTTTCTATACACCCATTCTTAAGGCAAGCCATAAACTCAAATTTACCATTCAAATAACAGTTGAAAATAGTCGAACGCTTTCTTGAAACGCTAGTCAACATTGGTACCGTGCCAAACTATGCATGCAAGGGTAATGTAATTGTTTGCTGCGACGTCTAATGTCCCCGTAACGACGAAGCTAGCATCAGAAAACTACCAAAGAATTTACAAATACATGTCCTTATCCATTCGATCCAGTATGGTTTGAGAGTATACGCAGTTAGCAATACAACGTCTACATGAACAAACATTTGGATGAAAACAGCAAACAGAAACGGCCCACCTTATCCATAAGTCATAAAAATGAACGAGCGGACCAAAGAGTGACTAGTAAACAAACGCGCGGCGACAAACAAACCCCTGTACCTTGATATTGCTCTGTACTCGAATTTCATTTTACCCGCTACGCTGTAATGAAATACAGTAATAACATCAGAATATCTACATTGTATTGGCATTTTTTTACTTCTGTCATGTTAAAATCGACAAAGAATTGCAAGATGCAATTCCCCAAAGCATGTTTATAGAATGCTTCATGATCAAATAAGAAATGGAAAAAATCCCGCTACTTTTTGATTTACCTATTTTAATTGGGGAATTTAATTTAGAAAATATTGTTAATAAAAGTAACAACAACAAAGTAAAAGTACAATTTGTGTAAGAGCTTGTCAGTCTTTGTCGGTGCAAGCAAGACTGACGTGGCATTTTCATTAGGTACACTGCAGTAAGTAAAAACTTGATAAAGTTTACTAAAGAATTTCTAATTAGAAAATTTACCTCTTCACGACATAGCAATATTTCAGGCCCGTGAAGGTATTTCCAATAAAGAACTTTGCCAAGTCATAATTCTCGAAAGTAACGTGTAATGAGATGAAGATATTACAACATTCTTATAAGATTGCATCCAGTAGATTTATTTGTGCTGGAGGCACATAAAAGGGTTAAGTGAGGCTACGAGAATTTAATGTTTGATTTTTTAAGACAATATTTCGACACATTTGCACGTTGTAAATAGTGAAGTGGGCATTACGATTTGGATAATAAATATCGTAACTGGATTTCTAACACCCTATTCGTAGAATGGAGAAACGTTTGTGAATATCGCATAAATTTAACTCCGAATGTAAGTCGAGGGCATTAAGAAAATATAGATTACAAGTATAGAACGTAAAAATGGTCTAGCGACGGTTACGTGCCGTTAAATGTATTGGTACCTAATGTATGCACCGCGTGTTCAAAAGGAGATGTTTCAAATCCGGCCCACAATATGTACAGTACCTCGAAAAATCGAGAAAAATTCATGGAATTTGGGAAAAATAAAGATAAATTGCTTAAATGCATACTTTTCTGGTACAAATTTAGTATTTATAATTCATTTTTATCAATTTTCAACATGGCGTCTTGCCAAGTTGTCATTGATCATAGATCGCGAACTGTCTACTGTCACTTTAAATGACAGAATTGTAGGTACATATGTCAAACTTCTATCAAATTAACCAACATGGCGCGTGATGACAACTTGACCGCCATGACGGACTTTTGTTTTTGTGTTGCAATTTTAAGTGTACATTTTTGTGTTATACCACAAAACTAAAGCAATTTAAAGGAATTGGATGATTGAAAACTGTTTTAATTGTGTTTCTCAATTTTTGAGTATGGTGTACAAAGTGGTGGCCGGGGCTCCATACATTTTGAAACATCTCCTTTATTACATTTATTTCCTTTTTCTTTATTTGAAATATTCTTTGAAATTTATTTGTAATACCTTTCCCAATTTTTTATTTTACCGTGAAATACGCGAAGTAAAATAAATAAATGATAAGATTATTTTACCTAATTTGCTCGCCTTAAATGACATAAAATAATATTACGTACGCAATGATGTTACATAGGTACTATTTTTTTACTTTAAATGTTATGGTATGTACGTAACATAGACTTCCCGGCGCACATACATCCTTGATGAATTAATAGTGAATTAGAAACAAAACATAGAGTAGCACGACAAAATCGCTTTACCTTCTTACCATTTTCCAGTTTAATTCCGACAAAACAGTTCGATGTTCGATGGCACCATCAAGGTAAGAGGATCAAAGTGGCCATTATAGTTTGCTACGTTCAATCTATAGAAATGCTTGCACTCCTTACAGTGATGTAACTTCGCCTTTTATACGCTGCTATTCTAGTTATTTCTTCAATGTAATCTTCCTTTACTTACCCGTTTACCGTAGGTATTATTGCTTATTGTTTAAAATTACTTTTAATCTGAAATATATTGCCTAAATAATTTCAGTCACTTCAAGAACTAAATGTAAGTACAAAAAAGTATATACGATTATAGAAAATTTGCTTTTCAAGATTTGATACTGTTCTTTAAGAATAATTAAGAGCTTCATAAATTATTTATTAAAATACAAATGTGACTACGTCTTTTATGTAACGATATGCAGTGAGACAAATAAAAATGCTCCTCTTGCCCTAGCCTATTATTAACGCAGCCATTTATGAATCCAGTTATCGACATCAATACGAGCATTTTGCAAATTTACATAACATAGTCACGCTTGCGAAGCGATCACAGCTAGGTAGTACGCGTTCGAGTATGCAATCGCGTCACGGAAGCATTCGGAAAGTGGTCACGTAAAATTTTACGTTTGAGCTCGGCATCGCGGGACGGCTCTTCGGACCTAATCCAATCAGCGGCGATAGCGCTACGCCGCGTGCATCGCGCACGTTGCTCCATTGACTCATGTTCACCCTGTCAACCTACACGGACATCGAAGTTGACATAAGGTATAATGTATGGCGCGATAGATTATTTATTTATGATATTAATTTGTTATTACTTTAACTTTTACAATATGCAACTAAGTTCAACCGACCGAACGACTTATAAAAGCGATTGAAGCGACATTTTTATGCTATATTTAAAATGCAATAGATCAGCGAGCAGCAATGGATACAATGTTATTGGTAAATTCTCAATGTCCAATTCAAACAAATTATTCTATTTTAGTTTAAAGATAACGCTTATTAATCCATGAGTAAGCCTATATAACGCTTCTAAATTTTGACGTATACAAAGCTATTTATAGGTACAGTTTATCTCTCATAGTTATGGTACGTCATGCTGAACCACAGCCGAGTGGCGTCAATATTCACGCTCTTTTTTAACTCGTAGTGGTTAGTGAGGTCTTTTTAAACTTGTCTATTTCAATCTTTTTCTAAAAAATCAATCAGATAATCCAATGTAAGGTTAACCGCGCTTGGGGTTACTATAACGCGACACGACCAAATATTATTCGTACTATCTATGTACTTAAGTGTATGAGATAAAATGCACTACGTGGCAATGTAACTACGCGCCGCAATCTATGCGACAAAGTTATAATACGAAGAATTGAATTGGTCACATTGCGCATTTCGCTGAGTCGCTTACGGAGTGTCCTACGTGTGCGACGAATACGACGCGACGCTACGCAACACGACGCGATGCTACACGTGACAATGACAACGTCGCGTGTTGTCGCAGACTGTCACAGGACACAAGTAGGGATACCGTTGATTTGATCGATACCGTTGATTTTCGCTTATCGTCACGATCGCAACGCCGCGTCGCGTCGTATTCGTCGCTCACGTAGAACACCGCCTTACTTACGCCTAGTAGAGTTTGACGCGGTGTCCTACGTGAGCGACAATGCTTAACTTTACGGTTTTAGAGAACCTTAATTGTGTTGTTGAAGCACCTGGCTAGAGGGTGCAGCATGAAATGGCGATGGTAACCACTTGCCGCTGCCGCCGATTACTGCTAGTGGCAAAAAATTCTTGAGGGCTTCCGTGCTTCGGAGGGCAAAGCCGTCGGTTAGCATAAAGAATTTTTCGGAAATTCCCGGCTCTCCTTCCCCATAAGAGAAAAAGGGGGGTTTTGACTTTGTATGAAATTTAAGTTTTGTTTTTCTCTCACTTACGGGCGAAACTGGGGTTGAAAAGCTAGTTAGAACACAAATAAAAAATATTTTATAACCTTGTTTCAAAAAAGTCGGAAATCACTTTGACAGACAGCGATTGCCAGTGCGCGTTTGAGTATGCAATTGCGTCACGGATGCATTCAGTAAGTGGTCACGTAAAATTTTACGTTTGAGCCTGGCATCGCGCGACGGCTCTTCGGACATAATCCAATCAGTGGGTGTGGATTGCACACGTACTTCCCAGTCATGTACCTCCAGTGGACACTTTAAATATCACTGAAATTCATTTTTAACTCTTTTTCGCTGTGTTGTAAGACTCAATATTCATCCACATTCTATTAATGTCCTCATGAGCTTTTTCGTCTCATTATAATAGGCCCCATACACGGTACGATTTATCTGTACGATCCGTCGCATCAAACTGATCGAAACGACGAATCGATGGTGTGTCAAGATCGTTAACGATTTACTTAATCGAAGACGATGTCGGAGATCGCAACAAAAACTCATGCAATCATGAATATCGTAACGATGAATCGACAGTGTATGGCTCTTTACGATCACCGATTCGATTTTGTCTCACTCTGACGATCTCGCTAAAATCCATTAACGCTAATTTTCTAGGCTTTCTTTTTTCTTTTGAATCCGAATCAACGCTACCGCCACATAGGTAACGAAAAGAAGTTCATTTTCAATTTTATAGGACACGTATTTAATTATTTGAACACGTCCTTATCCTTCAGTTTCAAACAAATATGTGATCGATCGTTACGACCAATCGTTTCGTGTGTAAGCGACATTTTTGATGCAATCAATCGTCACGATTTTCATCAAATCGATCGTTTAGACGAATCGTATCGTATATGGGGCCTTTAAGAGAAATCCCCACAGTAGAACTTTTAGTCTGTTTGCAATTTAAGTATACAAGAAGTTGTTGTACATAAAACCTGGTTCTACATTGGCTTGGAGTAAGTATATAGAATATTATAAGTGAAATAATTGTACCTATTACTCATTGTTACTAATTTATGCAATTTTCGCTATATTTTGCTAAGACGTAAACGCTTTGACCGCTTTAAATCCAGTGTAACGCGAAGTAAAACAGTCTGAACGTCGTACAAAACGGTGGAGCCATTTCCACCGGTTGAAGAAAATTAAAAGGCTTTCAAAGAACTTATCCCTTTCAAGTGTAAGTAGTCAAAAACAAAAGTCCAAATCGTCGGTTGATTCTCGCCGAGATGCAGGCGTTCGTCATCAAAGTTTGGGAATTGTGGCCATCTGCCGCGCTCGTCGCTCCCAGATTACCACGGAAAGCTTCGTTTAATCGTTTTATTAATACGCCACAAATCGTTTAACTGCCTTGCTTCCCAACCTGATCATTTAATACTAACATTACGTTAAGTGTTGGAAATACTAAGGGAAATGTGAGTCTTCTATAAATTTTACAAACTGCAGCATTCTTTGATTTATTGCTTCAACGAATTGCACGTATTACTCGTATTTCAGTTATTGTTCTCAGGTTTATGATAGATATCAACTAGGAAATCTATAAATTCTCCATTTTTTTATTTGATTTCAGTATTATTATCTAGCCTTACTTAACTGATATTTTTAAACTTAAAACATTACCTTGCAAGCATTGACCTGCTCATGCCCTAGTTAGTAAAAGCTTATAGGGCAGGAAGTTCGAAGTTAAACTTGATGGTGACAAACATTTTACAGATAAACTTGTGTTTATTTTCGGCTTTTGTAATATAGTTCTAAGTCAACTCGTTCCCATCTTCTGATTAAATATAAATAAATATACATACAACTTAGTACACACGAAGTTTAATATAAAATGAATTTGTCCGTCCTCTAAATATACAAAGCGATACAATAAAACATAATACAGCTGTTAACGATAATAATGGAGATAATATTAATGGATTAAGTTCGTTAATACTCATACTTAATTTATGTACGGTATAAATAGTATCTTCAGAATTGTCTCATTAATTTTAATTAATCTCATTAATTAATTATCAACTCGTTTTGTTAGATCTTAGTTGGACAAGAGGACAGGCCATTGACCTGGCAAGAGAGCGGTTCTACATAGTGTGACGCTGGAGTTTCTTCAGGAAACTCCGCCGCTACCAGTTATTAAGGGCCGTAAATAATGAGCTTAAACGCTGCCTTGTCTTGCTTATTTACTGACCCTACGTGCATGGCTTACCTACGCCGTTATACAAATTATTCTTTGCCGGATACACCATAGCGTTACTCGAAAACATGTTTTAACATACTCTCAACATTTAAAAAATCTCAAAAAAATACGAGATATTGCAAAATATATTCAGCTTTTCTAAAGAGTTTAGAAAATTATTCTGCTTCGGTAAGTTGTTAAATTAAGAAACAAGTTTCTATTGAATATTAAGAGACAGACAGGCAGACACGACATAGACAGATAACGGAATAGGGTACTTTCCGTAATGAAAAATAAACAATGAAATTTGATAAAAATTAAAATTTATGTAGAAATATGCTTTAATATTCTGATTTTGAGTCATAAAAGCACATAATTATTTTAATAAACGATAAATTAAAATTCGAAATTTTTAATCGGTATGTCACGTGACCTAAAACACGAGAGGAATTGGTGTGACGTCATGAAGGCAAACCTATTCCTCCAAGAACAAACTGTCAGTTCAGTTTCGTACTAAACAACTTGAATGAATGCCGGTCTTACATACAGTGCCACAAACTTATTTGACCCGGTAAGGGTGGCGCTACTGTCTTTGTCTTTGTCTGACAACAGTATAACATTTGCATTAGTTCCATTTTTGGCCACCGGGTCAGTTAAGTTTGTGGTTGCCATTATTACGTCATCAAAATGGCTGACAAGTGCTGACAGCGTTTTTCCGGAAATAAAAAAATAATTAATATTTTATTTTATTTTAAGACGAGAAAGCGTGTTTATTTTGCTCAAATATTTTTTGTGTTGCTTTTTATTGGGAAAATCCAGTTTATTTTTCACTAGCGAAAGTACCCTATTGCCACTCCCCGCTAAAAATACATTTATTGCCTCAGCTCACAGTTCAATTTAGGTTGTGAGTAAAATTTACTTACGGCTTTTTTAATTTCTCGCTAACCGTCTGCAATGGACCTTAACCACAAGGGTGAAAAGCTGTAATTTGTGTGAGATGCAATTAAAACGATTTCATATCGATTGCGAATGCAGTGTAGTAGGGGCCAGATTCTGTCGCCTCAAACGACACCCTTATCCCTCGGCATGGGATTGAGTTCAGTATTCTAAGCCACGCTGATAAATATATACTCCATACTAGCTACCCGCCCCGGCTTCGCACGGGTGCAAGTTAGATTTACCATAGCAGCGCCATCTATTGATTACTTACTCAACCCAGTCGAAAGGTATCGACATCTGTTACATATAATTGTGACTGTCAAATAATAACACTCTTAATTTAGTTCTCTTGTGTGGCGCTAGGTGTCAGTTCATCTGTGAATAAGACTGCCATGTCAATTGTCATTACTTGCAAAACTTACTATCAAATAATAAGAGACAAATAATTAGAAATAAATTAAAATTGCGACTATAATTTGAGATTTAAAGTATCCTATCTCTCAAGTTGGATCGAACTGCACATGGTATGCGAATTTTATTATAATCGGTTAAGTGGTTTAGGAGTCCATCGCGGACCAACATTGTGACACGAGATTTATATATATTAAGATGTGTGGATATATACTCCAGTTGTGGGTCATTAAGCCATTTCTGTTAAAATTAATGAAATACTCAAGCATTAACTTACACATTTAATTATTAAAAAAATAAAATAGTTTATTGAACAAAAGAAAAGTTAAAGTATTACCTTCTAAGTGCCGCATTTTGCAATATGACTTAAATAATCTAAAATCTTTCAATGAAAACAACAAGACTAAAATTAAAAGCTTGTATTTAGTATACTTGTTGATAAAACAAAATATACCTACCTAATACATTAATAAAACGCTATTTTAACCGTAAGGTTTCCGATAAACAAAGCAAAAGTGTCTTGTACCAAAAAGTATTTAGCGTACAAGCGAGTAATGATAGGCGTGCGACTGATGAGTCGACGTCAAACGCTGTCCGTTTGA
The DNA here is from genome assembly GCA_905404135.1 of Hesperia comma. Taxonomy (NCBI): domain Eukaryota; kingdom Metazoa; phylum Arthropoda; class Insecta; order Lepidoptera; family Hesperiidae; genus Hesperia; species Hesperia comma. Next base: position 7,518,944 of record FR990020.1, read on the forward strand.
TGACTTGCCAAATTGCTTCCTATGTCGTTAAGTGCAGGAAATTGTGACTCCTCGTTGACACACCTGACTCGATGTCGCGTGCCACTCCGCACGCCTCTTTATTGCTACTTAATTTTCAGGAAATGGAATCATCCTATGTTATAGACTATACTAATCTATTTCAGAACTTGGATGATAATTCAGTGATGTCATCATGAATCAAAATACAACTATGTACTATACATTGTTCAGGTTCATTGGATTACAACTACATCCGAAGGGTCGGAGATGACCCCGCAGGTGCCTTTCGAAAAAAGGTAGTTAAAACGTTCTTGCCAATCCAACATTTGGCTTATAAAACATACAATATATTTATAATATCATGAAGTGATTGTTTGGAGCCTTGGCTTTCAGCTGGTGGAGTGGACTGTAGGTATTTATTATAGGCGCTGATGTAAACCACAATTTTACTTATCACAAACGTTTATTGGCAGCAATTCACATAACGTTTATTTGGCAGCAATTAATTAATTTAATACACCACCCTGCACAGTACAAGACGAGACTTAAAAATTAAACGTGTTGCAAGCAACAGTGATCAATTCTCAGATCTGATTATGACAAATATACATCAAAACAATACAATACAATACAAAAATATTTATTTTATCTCCATACACAGAATTACAAATAGTTGTAGACATAACATAAATAGAACTTACAATTATTAAAAGATAGTTTGTAATCTGCGGGAGATCTGGTGTCTAAACTAAGCCGAAGCCTGTATCTTAGCACACCAGTGACCCCCTACGATATTAAACTAGGAACAAATCATCAGTGGACATTGGAACGAACAGGTAAGAATTATAAGATTTATGTATGGAACTATTTTTCATAATTTGGTGTGTGTTTGTGTGTGTGTGTGTGTGTGTGTGTGTGCGTGTGCGCGTGTGTGCGCGTGTGTGTGCGTGTGTGTGCGTGTGTGTGCGTGTGTGTGTGTGTGCGTGTGTGTGTGTGTGTGTGTGTGTGAATGCGGTTTACAGTGTATAAGTGTTATTTTTGTAATAAAACAGCGATCAAATTATCTAACTAAAAATATATTTTTTATACCTCATTTTACCACTAGCTATTTTTTTATTAATAAGTAATTTTCTGTCTCTTTGTAATCGAGAGCAAGTAACCAGGTTGACAATTTCTTTTTGCAAGTAGGTATGTTTATTTAGGTTTAAGATATTAAGAATTTTATTAAATTTATTATATAGTGTGCAGCTACGAAAGTTATAGAATTATTGTGCAACTTTAGGAATTTTGCAAATTGCATGGTGTCTTTTGTTGTGTGTAGAAATATCTTTTAGTTCAATAGACAGCGTTGAGTGTTTACGCATCAGTGTTAGTAAGATATAATTTTGACGAACTGTTAGTATATTAGCTTCCTGATGTAACAAGTGTGTAGGATATAACCGTGGTTTATAAAGACATATGTATTTTAAGTATCATTCGCTGAGCTCTCTCCCCGTTTTATCTGCACCCCCCCCCCAGACAGTAATGCAGTATGTAATAATAGATTTTGCCAGTGCTTCATGTACCATTTTTATTGTATTGTCAAAAACAGTGACGTGACATTACTGGTCACGATTTCCATGTGCACTACACGTAACGTTTTTATTATCATACTTTAAGAATCTGACAAAAAGATCGATTTAAAGTCTGGCCGGCTTTACTTCACTCCACCACTTTTAGATCTTTCCACTATTTGCAAGTACGCAGTTTGAATAAATTCTTCAGAAAATTTTCTGTACCTAAAGCAACTTTTGATAGGTTAGTTAAAAAAATCAAACCATAAAATTGAAAAAAAATCAAACCACTACTGTTATTAATAAGACAAAAGATTGATATTTTTGTATTTTTAAATGTTTTTAATAATACATCAAACAAATAAATGGTTGTAATAATAAACCCAATATACCTATACGATATCGATTGCAAAGAATATTTTACTATAAGGATGCTACATTTTGTTTAAGTAACATAGGCTCATAGCAATCGACAAAGTTAAGCATTAGCTGGCCCGGTCGGTAGTTGGATGAATGACCGCTGATGGTCAAATTTCTTCAGCGCTTCCATGCTTCAGAGGGCACGTAAAGCCATCGGTTCCAGTTGTTAGTGACCCATCAATGGATTGTAGCCAAACATAGACTACTGCTATAATGCCTGACGACCCGGATTGCAAAATGTTAACACGCCGGATCGCTGTTCCGAGGGTCCTGAGTTCGACTCCCAGCGCGGCAGCGAGGCGGAAATTTGAAAGATGAGTTTTTCGGTTCCCGGTGTGGGTGTGTGTCTTGTGTGTTGTGCGTGGCATAGGGGCACAGCACAAGTATGGTAAGGTACCTACAGCACCAAAATAAAATATGAATGCGCAGTACTGATTTCCAGCGTCTAGTCTCCAGAATGAAAGTTATGTATGCACACATCACTGTCATAATAATTTGTAATAAACACGAACTAATTCGTGATCAATATCGTTTATGTGTAAACTGCATAGCTGATATTTAATTTTGTTTCGTTACAGAGAATCTAATCAATGTTAAAGGAAAACTATAAAATCACTATTAACAACAATAGTATAAAAACGATTCGTTTTATAAATTAAGTACTCGTTGAAATAAAAATGTGCTCAGAATTGATTGAAAGTACAGTGTTAGTTTCAAGTGTCTATTTTACAAAACAATGGGTTTACCCGTTACTGAAGTTGAGAGTAAATAAAATAGATTTTTCACTCGTGGCACACTGAACAGCAATATATGGCCGGTTTTGTGTTTATTTAAATCGCAATTCAGTATTGCAATTGAACATTTATTTCATACTAACATATTTTATTGTGCTGTACCTAAATACTGAAAAATTAAGATTCATCTATGTAATTCTGAGTAGTTAAATCTTATTAATGCAAATTTTATTTCTTAGTTCTTTTTGTGCTCCATAATTAGCTTTTCACTAAAAAAATAACAACTTCGACAACTACAGATAACCCAAAAAGTACCTACTCGCCAATGTCGCTCTAATTTATATGAGACCACATGACATGACAAGCATCAGCATTCAAATAAAATAGAATAATTTAATTCGGAACACAGTAAAAAGTTATTACGTTAACACACATAATAAAGTCGAATTGAGACCTCCTCCTTTTTGAAGTCGGTTAAAATACAACGGTGAGTAATAAAAAATTATGCACATTGTGTAGAAAAAAAATTGAATTAAATAAATAAAACAATACGAAAAATATAAAAATTACATAATCATGTCCAGAAGAGGAATATATTTGAGCATCAAAATGATAATACAACTACAAGCTATTGTAGAATTATAAAACAATCCAGGTCAGTGTTTAATCAGTTCAGCATTAATAGGGAGCTAAGTTCATTATTTCCGCGGTAAAATGCGCTCAAAACAACCGTGTATTGTTAAACAAAAGTACTACCGTCCGTAATAGGGCTATGAGAGATTGATTTTAGAATTTTTTGTGTGTTTTGTAGCACCGGATAAATCTAGAGGCAATATCGTACCAACAGCAGATGTGCGGTGATGGCGCCGACACTTCGCACGATGCGATTACGCCCGCCTAAACATTCATTACGAGTAATGTCCGTCATTTATCCCCCTAATCGCTGTGGTAACGTCTAAAAATACCGGCAATCAAAATTCAATCGAAATCGTGTTACTACGAAGCAATAAACGTATATCTGACCGAAGCAAAAAGACGAGTTATGCAGGATGCTTCACGCTGAGTTTACGAAAGCGGTAAAAGAATTAGTAATCTGAAGCGAAATACGAGAACTTGACACATGAGACAACAACTGTTGTCGTGATTACCGTTCTCGTGGTGGCCATAAATTCGCAAACGATCGACGGCTCTCACAAATCCTTAGTTCGACATCATCATCATCGCAGCCACTAGTAAGTGGCTGCGATGATGATGATGTCGATGTCTTGAACAGTAGTTCAAGTACTTGCTACCCACGGTCTTCCTCTCACAATGCGAGAGATATGGGCCATAAATCAACCGCTGGCCAAGTGAGTACTATGCACTTGTTAAGCGCATTATGGAGAACTCTCAGATATGCCAGGTTTTCTAACTATATTTTCCTTTGCTAAAACAATTGATCCTTAAATTCTAATTATACACAATTCTCAAAAATTATAGAGAATTCTTAATTGTATAAGATCAATTGATGAAAAAAGACGATAATTTGATACGATACTTACTATTATAATTATTTAATAACTAGGTAGGAACATTTATGCATACTAGTACCTACACACGAAACCATATATCCATACCTTAACTGGTAAAAGTACCAGCACTGTTTTAATTTACCTATCTTAAAGGAAACAATATATTTAGGTAGAATTCAGCGGGGTTATAAGCCGAGCAGGTGAACGGCGCTAAATGTTTCACGGTTTAATCAAGCCCCAACGATCAGGTAAGACAAATAGTTAGCTCATCTGCATCTATACGAACCGGAGCCGCCGCAGGCAACAGCACATCGATATTTTAACTTAACCCCGTTCTCGACTCGCACATCTTTATGCGATACAGTAAAACTATTCATATTATTCATAATGAAGCAATCTTACGCACGGGGTCACACAATACATAGGTAAGGACTCTAAAATCAAGTCCACACAAAGGACCCGAGTAACTGCCCGAGTGCTCAATCGTACTAATGGCAACAACCGCAAGTGCAGTCTCTCGGGACGTACTAACTAAATATGTAATGGTTATTCTGAGCGCTTTCACAGTGCGAAGGTACTCACACCAAACTCCCTCTGACCAGATAAACTCCCAACTGTAATACAAAATAAACACAAGCGTTAGTAATGCCCGGATATAGGGAAAACTCATAACTTGCCTTCCAATATGCCAAAGAGGACTTAATGAACAATTTATGAGCAACTCTAAAAGAATTTCTGAAGTGCGAGTGCAGTAAAACAACTTTTGAGCCTTATTTTCTCGTTCCGAATTTGCAGCGGTTTAAAGCGAGATTTCATTTGTATGGAAGCCGGTATAATCTGGAATAATACCGCAGTAGCGGAGCAGGCCTTCAAAGACGCCACTCGTCCGCGCCGTAGTTGCCGCCTGTAATGAGTTTTTTTTTTAAATGCGCAACACATTCCCACACCATGCAGAGTTAGACTGAATTTATCGTGGTGCGAGTGCAATTCAAACGACCACATCTTTAAGAAAAAATGGTTTTACATAAATCAATCCCTTTATAAATTTTATGATACATGTAATTATATTTTGTATAGGAATACAATTCAAAAGCGTATTAATGTTGCCCTTTTTTTGCAAGAAAAATATACAGTAGAGGGTGTCTTCCAAGCTAGTGTGGGGGACGAAATCCTGTTGAAGCCGTCTTGATTACTGCGACCCGAGCGCCACTCGAAGATTCAGAATTGGACGGATTATGAGGATTTTAAAGTACGATGACAATTTGAATATGAACGCGAGGAGAGTTTTTAAATTAAACGAATTCATCGCTACATGAACCGTAATTCTGAGGGTCTCGAGTTGATTGTTGTCTTTATAAGATCCTTTTGTATGACAAATCAGAATAAAATGAGTACTTAGTAGCACGCTGCGATATCATTACATATTTTCATTGAAAGGGAGAATAAGAAAGGATGTGAAAGTCGTGCTCGTTCGAATTTAGAAGCGTAAAAATATCTGTGGCGTACACGGGAGAATGAATGTAAAACACGACATGGTAACACAATATGTAGTTCATTTTAGAGAAAATGTGTCGTTAGCAAAGAGCGAGGCTGTAGGCGGCGAGCGAAGGGTACGCCAACGTAGCGCGAGCGGAAGGAAGGCGGTGCTAATTACTCGGGCGCCCGAAGCACGGCGGCCTCCGAACCTACAAGGGAGACCGACACCACTCTTCGAGGGATAACGATATGTGTGATGTGAGTATGTGATTTTTTTGCCCTCCGATGTTTAAAAATGTAAAATATTCGTAAAATGTAGCGTCATATTCAAATGCGAATGCGGATTTTACAGTATGCGTTCATTCAGTTTTTTTAATTAGTATTTACTTTATTTAAGGATGTAAATGAGAATTTAATGTGAGTTCAGGTATTTATAACATCATAAGTATCTATTAATTTTATCGTTACATAATAACACTAAAAATTTGTTTACAACTGCACAAATACTAATTGTGAGTATCAAAATTAGCAACAAATTCAGAAGTTAATCACTTTAGCTCAATGGTCTATCAGATGTACCCTATGATGGTTTCGTGTAGTTAACGCGTGGTATAACATTCGAAATAGAATTTTAAATTTGGAAATACGAGGCTTAAATAAACGTAGGTATTCATTTATTTTTATTCGCAATTTTTTTAGCTTATGCAGACATTATTTGGACATAGAATATGGAAAACTAAATAACTGTCCGAGCTGAAAGAACCAAACATTTATGAGGATAGATTTTGCACTTGTGTGTGTTTACGGCTAGGTTTAAACGGCAACTGAAGTATTTGACTACGTGTATGTGGTATGGCAGTAAAAGACGGTGAAACTTTTCTTTAATAACTATTCATAAAAATAAGTCCACACCGGCACACATAAAGTTAAGACTTCTCGTTTGAAACACGAGTAATATGAGAATCTAAAACATTAACTTATATGTTTAACAAAAATAGAAGAAATTACGTTATAAAATGTAGGTACATTAATATTATTTACAAGAAAGCTGTGTCGCAATGTGGCCCTGTGTCGCGTCTGTTGACCTTTCCCAAATAGAAGTTCAATAAGGTTTGTTGACTCATTCAATCCGTAGGTTATTTTTTCGTTCCCAAAAACAATTTAAAGCACGGGATATTTGTTCCAACTACCTACGTTCAGTCGCAGGCACTGTTATGTTAAGTAATAATGCCTATTGTATTACAAAGATATTGATTTATCCATAATTTAGATCAAAATGTTTTTAATGAAAACACAAAGTTTTACGATCACAAATCCCTATGATGATTAATAATATATTATAATATGGTTCTACGTAGAGAAACGAGTAGACGGGCCAATAGACGGTAAATAGTCAAAGCCGCACATAGATAGGTAACGATAACACAAAGGCATTAACGAAGAATTGTTGGTACCGGAAAAGGAATTAACTACCGATCTCTGATGCGTTGCAGATCGAAACTAGCACTATTATAAGTTATGCAACTTAAACATAATTATTATATGGAATGAAAATGAAGGGCCTGGCCCCACGACCCACGACCATATAACCACTATGTGATACCGAACCTAAGGTTGCTGACCGACAACCCACACAGAGTCGACTTGGAGTCAAGCCCTCTGAATGGAGCCCTTTTACACCCCAAGTGTACATTTTAAATTTTGAAATTACCGTAAAAATTCTAATGTTCTGTCATAAATAGTATAGGAACATAAAATTTCAGCTCAGTTTAACTTTATTAACGGTATTTTGGTATCTATCTATCGACTTCTTTAGAAACCACGCTACGTACGAAAGTACGATTTCTAAATAATATTTATGAGATGTTTTTAAATATAAATGTTTTCATAAACGTGTGTCAGAACATGATAATTATATGAAATATAAAACGTGTAAGATATAAAACGCAGATCATTTGTAGGTTTCGTAGGCAACACGTCGTTATATAAAGAGCGTACAAAGACTTGCGAGACGGTTTGGGTCGAGCCATTCATAATATTGTAATAACGGCTTCCAGCAGCAGTTATTCCGTGCTTAAACGTTTTACTGCGGTCATTATCTACCGCTGAAAGGATATGCAGGCGATAAATTGTAGAGCGCCCCCTACCCGCCTACCTGCCGTACTTATCGCCGAATCTATCCGCTACCGCAATGAAGCGGAAATTATTTGTTAAACTGTAATTTGATATTTCTTAACTGCTAAGTAATTAATATAGAGCCAGAGAGATTTAATTTATTCTACAAGCATGGAACATAAATGGCTGTTAAAAGTTTCATTTGTAAAGAAGTGCGATATTATTGGTTTTATGGTAAGAGGTTTGAAACATATTACGTATCTAAATGTGGTTTTTTAAATTGATTAGCAATATTGGTGTCGTTGTTGAGTTAGTCAACCATAAAAATTTACTAAGTTCGACTGTACATAATATTTACTTTTCTAATGTTTTTTATTCAAAACTAACATACAGGCTACATTATATCTGTTGGTTTTAGCCACAGTTATTATTGAAAGAAACCCTATTCTAATAGAGAAATTTTATGAGCAGTATCAGTGTTAAATATAAAAACAAATAAGTGTTTGAAGCTGACAAACAGCTACACGGTATAATATTATTATATTCTGTACCCAATATTAATTGAATTAGTGCCAATATAAAGGCCAGGCCAGAAAAAAAGGCCTGCACACTTACAATATCTAACAATTAATCAAATACAATCTTTATTATCTTTCCGACCCATTTCGGTATATCTAAGTGATATCTCAATGTACATGAAGGGAACGCTCCTCTACTTTGGCAATAAAGAGACCATTTAATCGAAGCTTATCTGCCCGGAAGCATTCATTAGATGATTGCAATATTACTACTGGACTCTTTTCTGAGAACCTCACCCATTTAGTCATTGAAGAAAGATATAAAATTTATTAAGGGATATTCAGTGAGCAGAAAATAACGTTATTTATATGGAAATATGTTTAAAAAATGTGTCATACTCTTCAATATCGATTATGATAGAAAGTTTATTGAGCAAGCGACATTTTTCTTCTCGATGATAACTTGACCCCAAACCCATTTTATAACTACATACCTACTCGTAATATAACTTCATTTACAAATTAACATTTACTACTTGGTCGGTAAGCATTATTTAATTTTCATACTACATTGTTTGCAAACAAATCTCATGTCTAATCCTTGCTAATATTAAATATGTGGAGGAAGTAACTCTGTCTGTTTGTTAGGCTTTGATGCCTAATTCACTGAACCAATTTTAATAAAATTTGGTACAGTGATAAAGTTGCTCTTTGGAAAAAAGGGGTTGAAATAATAGATGAAAATTCTTTTGGAAGTTCGTCATTTTCAAATATAAAACGATGAATCTTTGTATTAAAAACAAAAAAAAACATCGTGAGATAATATTAAAGCTTCTGTGTGTCGAAAAGATATTTAAGGTTTTACTATCTTGCTGTTTTAGAAGTTTTACCTAGTGCAGTACCAAGTGACGCACGAATATTGCTCAGTAATTATCAAGTCTATAAAGATAATCGTAACAATACAGTTTGTTGTTATAAGCTGAAATCAAATAAAAAATTAAAATTACTAACATTTAATACATTGTGTATCTCGTATACGTCATCTGGATCAAAATATTAGGAGCATAAAAATAATAGATAACAACACGTGTTCGATGTTGTAAAATAACAAGATATAAGTTCTCGCAAAGAAATCGAATTACATAAACTATGGACGTGAATAACAGCAGACACGTCCGGGCAATCAACGTACACCCGATCCTAAGCCAACACTTGCGAACAGACAAACATTTTGATAAACGATCATCTAGTGTAAAACAAGTCACGAACGACTATCTTTCGAAATAATAAAACACTGTTAGTAAACTTAATGAGGAAAACTGGAAAGATAAATTCATTTAATTTGGAAATATGCAGGTTGCCGTAAAAGCTCATGAAATGAGATTTAATAAAAGGCACATAATAAGCTTTCGTTTTAACCACTGCCGTTTTATTTTAAAGTTAAAGCCGGGTCTGGCTATATTACTATTTATTTATTAAGCTTATAATTAAGTATTAAAAGCTATTTAACGGAACGGACAATAACTTATAGTGCTTTGTTATAAATTGTATCTACCTATTGGTATTTCTTATTACATTAATTAATCAATCATTACGGATAGAATTAATTCAAAAGACTGATTTAGCGTTTTTTACTAGGTAACCAGGTATCCCGGTATACCATTCATCGTCCTACAATGCCGTAAACTCTACATTTGATTTAATTTCGTAGGTTCCTCGAGAACTTCAAAATAATAATAATTGGTGTAAGTTACCTACTACAAAAATTATTTGTTGTTTTGTCTTACTCCAGTTGAACATATTACATTGTACCTAAGCTATGTTCCCTGTTTGAAGAATCGACCCTGAACATAATATATGTATTATATGAATGTTTGTTTTATTAATATTAATGTACGAGTAATTCAATTAGTGACCCGAATAAACAACAATCTTAAGTTTTGGTCAGATCCAATTAATTAATTAATGAAAGAATGTATCTATACAATATACGACTAGGCGCTCAATGATATTTTCAAGTAATTTGATCACGGTTAGACAAAAAAGTTTTCAATGACTCTCATTGACCGATAGCATGAAAAATGATGATGGTCGCAAATGAAAGCTGCGAAAGTTGGCGTTACATAATATGCGATCGTGTTTCGATACAGTTTATTTCCAATAATATGCACACAGTATTGAAAAATACTAGATGGTAAGCAGTTGAACAGTGGTGCATAGCGGAGGGGGAGCCGCGGCGCCGGCAGGTGGTTCAAATTACCGCATTTGTTACACGTTTACACGAAACTGTATCAATATTTCATACGGATTTACACGCGCTATCGTGCCTGCATTTTGCTATCCCTAAAAATACGCAACTCAATCCCGTTGCAATCATTTTTGCATTTTTATACACTTACTTATTTTCAATTTTGATGGGTTTTGAAAAATTTACAATCAAAAGACTTAAAATAAAATTCTGTTTTTTTAGAAGTTTTTTTTTTGAAATACAACGCATAGTTCATTTGTCCATGTACTGTTTTATATAATATGTACTTACTCTAACTAGGCCACAAATAATTTACTAAGTAATGAAAGATTCATAGCTATGCCTACATCTATTAATAACAAAAGTGAAAGTTTACTGCATCTCTGAGCCCATACAATGACAACTCATTCAAACGTAAACGGGAACTACGAGTATTTCCATAAGAAAGGCATTGCAAAAGTTTTTCAATTTTCAAGTGACGCAGGTATGATGGAGAACTTTTGATTGGGACATACCAAGCTGTGGTTCTTTTCACTTTTGTTGAAAGAATAAATTTCATTACCTGGTACTGCATACCCCTGTATTACAACTGCATTCAACGCGAGTGCGTTTCAATAAGGTTATCATAAAAACCCATAATATATATGAAACTGCTGAGCTAGTTGTCTTTAAGAATGAATAAAGGAAAGGTCGTAAGCATACTAGAAAAGGTTGCAGGTTGTCAGGCTTCACCTTGAGGAAAAGTTTTGGAGAGCAATCTTGTATGCAGGTAGATATCAACTACATTTCATATGCATTTATTTCATATGCATGTATGTATATTCATATAAATATTTTAACATTTAGTTACTGCGCTGAAACATAGGCTCAATTTATTTCAATCTCAAAAGATCATAATTTTATAACATACAAATCAACACTGCAGGACATCTTAATCTTACAATAATGAAAATTATAAATTCACTTGTAAATGGTTTTTTAAAAATTACAATAAAATAAATTAAAATTCTGATTAAAACATTAGGTAAAATTAAATTGATTATAAAGAAAAAACATAGTTAGAACAATAAATAAGATAATTAAAGATATTAAAAATTCATGTCAAAGATTAAAATACCTACATAAAATAAAATCACCAAAAATAAAATCACAATCAAAAACCAAAAACTTAAATTATTTAACATTAAACAACCATTCCAGTGTCTTACCACTGGGCAGTCTGGTCGGTCCAGTATGGTATTAAGAAGACTGTTGGTGCTTTCCTACACTCGCTGTATCACCGAGGCTACGCGTTTGCGCACAATCGCATGAAAACTGTCAATTCGAGCCTCGGCGAACATGTAATACACGATGCGCTGCAGTAGGTACCGAGGCAGCCCCATCAGCATCAGCATCCTTAAACCATTATTATACTGGACTCGTAGGGCATTGAGTGTTCTGCCTGTACACTTGACCCACATGCTGCACGTGTAAAATGTCTGGCAGTAAGCCTCACACAAGGTAACCTTTACTTCAGTACTACACCGTGCAAACCTGCGGGCCAACATGTTGCATCTCACTGACAATGCCCTACGCTCCCTTTCTACGTCTAGGTCATTGGAAAGGTCCGCGCTGACCTAGTGCCCCAACTCTATACCACCTAGTTTGACAGGAGGAACTGTCTTCGGGATTTTACTTCCCGCTTTAAAGACGAGTAGTTCACTTTTATTGATATTATACCTGAGGCCATGGGCCATCGCATACCCCTCACAAATTCCGATCAGGACCTTGAGAGCTCTGACTGATGGGCTCAGCAGAACCATATCATCCACGTAGCTAATGTTGTTCACAAACCTAATGGTAACCCAAATGATTATGCACACTTTGCTGACCTTAGGACTAAGCAAAAGAAACTTCAAGATCAGTGCTATCACTCGTACATCACTTTCTCTCAGCAAGGAATTAAGACTGACCCAAAATTTTTGTGGTCTTACGTTAAATCGAAAAGACAAAATTTTTCTGGCTATCCACAACAAATGACATATGCTCATAACGTCCTTAGTACGCAAATCGAAATCTGTTCCGCTTTTAATAAATTTTTTGAGAGAAACTTTGATAAACCAGCCAATGATTATTCACTTTATTTAGATTATGAGAGCTCTCAGGACAATGTTATACATGACATTAACACATTCACTGCTTAAACAATGGGTACAAAGTAATAGCCGTATGCCATAACTTTTTATGGTGAATTTTGATTAAGTAAATATGAATGTTTGAAAATATGTATGAATGTATATTATTATTATTATTATTTTTATTTTTATTAAAAAATACATTTTTCGGATCCGAGTGGTCGGCATGCAGCACGTCGGGTGCCGAACACTCGGATCCGAGTGCTAGGGATGGCAATTGTTTATTAACTAAAATGTCATCATGTGGTGACTTAAAAAAACAGTAAGTACTTAAATAAAACAATTATGCATCTGGAGAATTATTTATTTAGAAATATATATAAATCAATCTATGCAAAGAAGCATTAAAATCTACAATTATAAAAATCAAACAAAAAAAAAACATAATACTTAATTAAAATCTACAATTATAAAAATCAAACGTCGTATATTGCCAGAGTGGCCGCGCAAAACAACGTGAATCGCTTCGAATGCCGGTGCGTTACTAGCCAAAACAAAATGAATGGGACGCTTGCACGGATCCGAGTGGGCGGCACCGTTACTTATGGCCCCGCCCCACTCCGCCCCACTCGGATCCGAGTGAGGAGCACAGAGTGGTGTGCGTCCTGTCTATCGTGTATACAAATCACCACAACACTATTAGAATGAAACCAATTATATTTTTCGTAAGTTGATTATATTGCCAGAGTGGCCGCGCAAAACAACGTGAGCTCGCTTCGAATGCCGGTGCGTTACTAGCCAAAACAAAATGAATGGGACGCTTGCACGGATCCGAGTGGGCGGCACAGTTACTATGGCCCCGCCACACTCGGATCCGAGTGAGGAGCACTGAATGTGTTAAGGTTACTACGCATGATATCTGTAAACTTATTAAATGTCTTGATGTAACAAAAGGAGCCGGTAGTGACTCTACCACCTATGTTTTTTGTTGAATGTGCTCAGACATTATCAGTACCCATTTGCTTAATTTTTAACAGGTGTTAATACTATATATATATAGTATGGTATATATAGTATGTATATATATAATATGTATAAGCTGTGGATTTTGTTACAATAAAAATAAAAAATAAAATAAAATATACCTACCATCCATTGAACAGCCTACTTCGGCTCTGCTGAGCCCATCAATCAGTCCATTGACAAGTCCAAGGAAGGTACCTCGGCGGTAAGGTTAAAGACTTCATCTTAAAATAAATATATCTATACAATTATTCCCATAATGTAAGGACAATACCGGCGCGGCGATCTAAACTAAACACACGCTATAAAATATTTAATGCGCTCACTATACCGACTAACTGTATCCGAATATTATAAATATTTCCATTAATTACTAAAGTGTCCGGTAACGTATAACATTGACTGATAACGACCAAAGAATCATATCATGTCAATTACAACTACTATTAAGCACTGGTCTCTTTTCAGAATGAGAAGATTGAGGCCATAATCCACCAAGCTGGCCAAGTGCGAATTGGTGGACTTCACACACCTTTGAATTTAGCGAACTCTCCGACATGCGGGTTAATCACGATTTTTTCCTTCACCGTTATAGCAAGTGACATTCAAATGCTTCAAACGCACATAACTCCGAAAATTCAAAAGTGTGTGATCCAAATTCTGAACCACTAAGCTATCACCACCTACCCATTAGTACATAGTATCTCAATGACCCAGTATGGTTTACCGGTACAGTGGATCCTGGCCTCAAGGCAAGGGTCCCCGGTTCGATACTCTGAATTCTAGCGTCATCCGTTATGAAAATTATAGGCCAGTGATTGATTATAATATTTTCGAATGTAAGTCTCTGAATAGTCACTTAGCCAGCCATGATAGTACAGAAAAATCGAGCTCGAAACTGAGACAAGTTCAGACGACGTCCGACAGCTATGCCGGATAACCTTATTTGAGAGGTGACGAATAAATGTTTGAACGCAACACAATAATCATCCTCGAATGGGACTTGTTTTAAATTGACAGATTTAGTTGTGAACACAGAGAGCGAAGCACATTATGCAGCATCACGCGGGGATCACGGGGATTGATGCTGGAACAGGATCGGGCGGCGAGAGTGCCGGAATTAAGAGAAAAAACATCTCAAATACAAAAACTTTTCGACAACACACATTTCTATTCATAAAAAGAGAGAAAAATGTAGTTTTTGAATTATAATATACTTATCGATTTTGAAGAGGATTGGATTGTTTTTTTTTTAATTTTTATCATTTCATTTAGCTTAAAAATCGTTTTTTAGCATTTTTTTATTCAAGTATTTTTATTTTACGGACACCATCGTCGACCTATTAACTTCACATCAGTTTAGAACAAAGTTTTCCTTCACATTATTCCAGGACGCAGAGTAGAATTTTAGGAACATATTATGTAGGTAAGTACTTAGATTTATGTCAAAAGGAAGAATACTTTCTATTAAGATTAAGTTTACCTTTTTGTATATTTAAGGTGCAAAAAGGTTGCAGTAAAATAAAAATTAAAATACATTAATATTAAATCACTGGTCTCATACCAGTTTAATTCCAACAATATTCAAGTTTAGTTTCCATATTAATTAGTACGTGTTTTGCTAGCTACCCTTCTCCCTATAAAAGTCAACTGTAAAATATTAGATATTACCAGTATATTATTTAACTTTCACTACTTCCTCGTAAATTTTCATACTTACTGATTTTATTTTTTGTACATTTTATAAGTACAAACTTATTTCTTAGGGAAGACGTGATTATTCGCACACTCAGGTGGCCGCTTCACCTAGATCCCTATAAGAATCCCCACAATACCCGCGTGATCATGCATAATGCCATCCAAGCTCCACCTGACACTGTACTTACTAATTTTAAGAGCACTTCTTAAGAAAAAAAGAGGAAATTATTCTATGACAGAGACACTAAGAGGCATCGACCAATAACATTATAACACGAAGGGTTGCATAAAGAACGGTGAGAAGAAAAATCCTAGTCCCAATTTCAATCTTGTTATCAGTTGGCACAGATGTCTTGGGTGGCAGCTGAAGGGTGCTGCTACATTAGTCTCGAACCCGTGGTCCCGGCAGGTGAGCCGGCCCAAGGAGTCATTATTAAGTATTACCCGTGGAACCGGGGCACGACGGATTATAATTTGCTGTATATTTTGACTTCTGATTATCTATAAGAACAATTCCCTTTAGGGGAGGAATTTCCAAAAATCTTCCCTTCTTACATGCTACCCTACATTCCCCTAGGAACATACATGCCAAATTTCAGCTTCTTGCGTTTTGTAGCTTCAGCTGTACGTGGTCTGTCAGTCAGTCAGTAATGGAAGAATTGTACCTATATAGATATATTGATATTCTACAGCTGAAGATTTCGTTTCCATAAAAAAATTTAAATAATGTTCTAGTAGCATTTTTATTTTATATTATACCGTCGAGTATTGTTTTATCTCATATTGATGGCGGACTGAGTCTGCATTCTCGTTTAATTCCGCTACCGACGACGCCCGATTCTGCTCCAGGCAACAATCCCCACGCAATCCCCGCGTGATACTGCATAATGTAGTCCGTAAGCCTCCACTCTTGCGACTAAAAATCTATCAATTTTAAAGGAATTTCCTACGAAGGAGATAATTGGCTACGAAACCATCTGCGAGAAGACGAAGAATTTTGCTGCCAAGCATTTTATATAAAGTTGTTTTTTATATTAGAAATAAGCTGCTGCTAAACTTTTCCAAATTTTTCTTGTGCCACATGCCTACAATCTCGTGTTATCTCATGTCCACGATCACTAGATGTCTTTTTTGTACCTACCTCTATGTAATAATAATGATAACGTGTAATTTACCGTGTCATTTACCGAGTTCTCAATCAAATAAATAAATCATCATCAATATAATAAATAAATCATTATCAACCCATAATTGTCACACAGCTGGGCACGGATCTTCTCTCAGTATGTAAAAGGTTAAGGCCATAGTCCACAACGCTGGCCACGTGCGGATTAGCGGACTTCACACACCTTTGAGTTTTTGCGAACTCACCAACGTGCAGGTTTTCTCACGATGTTTTCCTTCACCGTTATAGCGAGTGATATTTAAGTGCGTGCCCTGGAATTCGAACCCCCCGACTAGGAGGCCGAAGTTCTAACTACTAGGCTACCACTGCTAATAAATAATATGTACATGAGGGTCAGCTGCTTCGAGGTAAGCCAGTCGCCAAACTGGTCTAATGCAGTCGCTCCGATGAGACCATATGGTCTGATTATGATAGAGATCACTAACGATATGTCCAGATGGCGAATGCTCCTAATAAATAAATACTGTGATAAAAGGCAAATACCTTTGTCCATGGGATCCAGTGACCGTTTACAAGCTCAATGTTCATTTGTGTGGAGAAATATAAAAAAAACTAACCTAGCCCTAACGTTAAATGTTTAGTTATATGATTCAACTGCATATCGTCTGCAGCCCGTCTGCAGTCTGAACAATATTATATGTTATTAAAGACTTACAAGCATTGAGGTTAGTCCATCGATCCCACTGTTATCTAAAAAGTGCCGGCGTAAGTCCCCGGAGACTGGCGTTTACTAGCTCAATAAAACCCGGAGGAAAATATTTGGTGTCGTCCAATATAATTTCATCGATATTGAAAGGTTTTATTAGATATCTCAGTGCTTGAGATGCTTTAACTGACGACACAATGAAATTGCTCAGTTCAGTTGTGTTTATGTTCTTTCGAACTTCAATGATTTAACTCCTTGTTTAAGAAAACACAGAGCAATAGAAATTATTGTAGTTAAATCCACAACGAAACTCATGCATATTTTAGCAACATAATTTTTTTAATAACCTAAGTACCTACGTTTAAAAATTTCGTTTTGTGGCTACATGTAAGTACGCATCCAATACCATCATCTTAAAAAGTGCTAGATGATAAAAAATAGATGATAGACATAATGTGAGCAATCTAAATACCGTGTATCTTTGCATATCATTGTCAAGAAAATTGATGCTTAGGTACTCTTTTTTAGTATTCATACTATGGAACTCACAAACTCCGGATCGGACCCACTTGGGATATTTCTATAAAAAAATTGGGCATAGAATTATGTATAAATCTTCGAGTACAATACGAGGAACTTAGTAATTTCGAAAATATCATTGACTGGCGATTTTTAAACTTTGTAAAATTACAAAAATACAGAACACGTCTATTGGAGTATTAAACTCTGTTGAAATATTCAACATTTGGGAAGCAACCAACAAAAATCGGGTATAATAAATAATCAAAAAAACCGACTTCAATGTAGAAACGTAGTAAACGTAGGTATTCGAAATCAATAAAAAAACGCATTATTATTAGAGATAAATTAAATTAAAATAAAAAACTCTTCATAAAACATCAATTGTGACAAACGCCAAGAACGGGAAATAATAAATAGTTAAGGAAGATGTACAGTACAAACGAACAACTTTGATGTAGGTATCTAGCAGAAGGATTACACTTGATAGAGTGGATCATACAAATCCGTTGGCCCTTATCTAAAAAGTGCCGGCGTGTTGTCCCCTGAGGCTCACATTTATCAGCTCTATAAAACTTGGATGAAAATATTCAGTCGATATGACTTCATCGGTGTCAGAGAGTACTTGTACTATTCGCATTCGGACTCTGAAACAAGTGTATTCCTTAATTGTATTAGTTTTATAATGAACTTTCGTGAACGTAGATACTAATAGATTGATTTATTTAATAGGTTACTAGCATTGATCATTAGTTCTTCATTAAAATGTTAGATTAGAATTTATTATAATTAAAAAAATATGTAAAAAAAAATATGTTTCGTTAAATTATACTTAACACAATTTAACAATTTTAGATATAATAAAAAAAACATAAAATTGTGGTTAACAAAATTTTTATTCGACTTAGTACCTACTTTTGCTAAATTAATTTTTAATTTAAAGTACGTACTGATACACTTTATCAACACCTAGGTACTTTAAATTAAAAATAAGGACCATCATTCGAACAACCAATTAATATTCAGAATGTTTTTAACATTATTAACGAAGTATCAAAGTGACATGCCATTCGCTGGCATTATGTGGCCATCACGAACAATGAACGTCATAACCAACCAAATAACGTCTCAGACGAACTCTACAGAGATTCCAATCACTTATTAAAGGGAAATGGGCAAAATGTCCCAACTAACCAACAGTAATAGGATCCTAAAACGACATTGTGTTGTGGCACATTACGGCCAAGCTAGAATCCCACTGTGAATATTATGCTTGGAATAATCATTATCATTCATTCATAAACACGGTTACCAGTCTATATCGCAACACTAGTCACGTCACCAATATAATTAAAACTGCCTATTGAGTCATGAAAATATGGTATTCTAAATTGTTATTTGTTTTAATCACTCATTACAAAATCATGTCGCTATCATATTCACTACTAACTTTGCAATAAGGCAGGTGTCCCACCGCAGGCGAGTCCGTGAGTGCATACCGGCTATTTACTCAAGGCACGTATAGTGCCACCAACTTATCTGTTCAGTAAACGGTGTCGCTAGTGCAGCGTTCAATGTTACCATATAATTAAATTTGCCGAATGTAAAGGAAGCTCAACAACTTTGAGACCTATGATTTTTACCAGATAAAGTAGGTATGTTGCACATAATTCGATGGTAAATGATGACAAAGCATTTCCGACGAATATAGATACACAACTTAGGATGTGGCTACTAACTTAAACTACCATGCAATTACTGCAGTAACATAGGATGTTATCATTATCTCAATCCATCAGGGCCCACTATTAAGCATATTTTACCTCTCATAATGAGAAGGTTAAGACTATAAGTAAGTTCACCATGCTGGCCAAGTGCAGATTGGCAATGTATTCTTTTACCGTTATAGCAAGTGACATTTAAATGCTTAAAAAGCACATAACTCCGTAAAGTCAGAGGTACGTGCCCTGGGATTCAAACACAGACCCTCCGGATGGGAAAAAGATGGGAGAAAGAAAAAAAAAAGACTCCTTGGGAGTTTCTTGCCGCTTCTTCTTCCAAGACTACTCACTGTAGGGATTTGTTGAAGCGATGGCGTAAATTGACATTCGAAATGTGTTTGTAAAAACCTACTTCGAAGAAATAAATATTTGAATTTGAATTTTGAATTTGAATTTAGGAGGCCGAATTTTTAATCAATTGGTTATCACGGCCCTAAAATAGGATATTATAATGGCAATGAATAATTCTCAAGTGTATTTGTCTATTTAAAAAAAATCAATTTCGTAAACATCCAAAAATAAAAAACTTACGTAGGCCAACAAAGTCAAATTTAACTTTTTGGTATAAGAATTAAAATTTCAGGGCAAGAGAAATAAAAAATCCATTGTTATGACTATATACCTTATTATTTATATATTATAAAAATAATTGTAATCGTGATCTCTAAGTTTGAGGGGTTCCGCACGAGAAATCCCTATGGAAAATGATGACGATGCGCAAGAGATTTCTTCAGCATTTTTCTTTTCACTCATTAGCTTGTAATTAAATCGTTCCCTAACTCCTGTAACAAAGATAATATTATATGAAGTAAGTACAAAAAACATTCGATACCAAATATATTCAGTGACACTTTAATCGATTAAGCAAACCTGTGAGTATATTAAAATAACTGAAATATTTAAGCGGGACTATTAATTAACTTGCAATAGCAACACTAACCTGCTGCAGCTGCGACGCGTTCTGCCACTTTTTCAAACGTTATTTACGGAGTTAGCAGGCGATTTTCTTCCCTCATACAATCTAAAACTTTTAAAATAACTAATCGCGCATCACTTCTGAGAGGTTCAGGCATTTTTAATCACTTTTTGCAATTAAAATCGAATTGAAACACATAGAGCACTCGCACTTCAAAGAATTGACACCGGAATGACATTTAAAAATTTTAGTTCCATTTTCTTCTACTGAACAGATAAGTTGGTGGCATTATACAAAAGATATGACATTCCGTGTAAACAAAAGAGAAGAATATGTCAGCGAGTACTCGCTGACTGTTGATTTGTATCTCTTTTGTTTGCACGGAATGTCATATTTAAGTCCCTTTCTTGATCGAGAAAATAGCACATAGCTACTCGCTGCTCGCCGGCGGTCGGACACCTGCCTAAAGGTCTGTTTGGTTGTGCTCTCACAAAATAAATAACGCTACACACTCACTGTCTCGCGCTAACATTCCTTGTATCGTGGGTGCCACTCACAACACCCAGGAAAAACACACGCAATAACATAGGTAGGTAGGTACCAAACGAGTATTTATACTCATAATTCAAACTGCCTCGCCGGTTATAGAATCCAGAGACACATGGCTACTGATTTATAAATGCTTCCACATGTCGTGTTTGAATAGTTTAAAACAACTTTTTTGATACAATATGTGAAACTGTACTCAAAAAGACTTAATTTCTTTTTGTCTTACATTTGTTATGTTACAAAGACTAAACATACGTTATATTATGATATAACAATATAAAAGATAATATTCCAGCATTCCAGCGTAGGCTCAGTAGCATGATGCTACTTTCTCCCACCCAACATTCAACAATTGTACGGAACTGTTTACAAGCAGATTATTGTATGCGATTGTTGCATGCAAGTTTTGTTGTCTCAATATTTCTCGCCTCTGAAGACTAGATACGATCAAAACACCTTCGCGCGCTGCACTCATATGAGCTTGCAAATCAAAAACAATTCAATTGATTACAAGAATCGCATAAGAAATAATAGTGGGTATGTGCTGTTGACACCAAGGCAAAACTTGAAACGCAAATTATCAAAAAAATCAAGAATGTTATAAGTTGTTTACCTATATGATGCAAGCAGTTTATTCCTTCAGTTTTATTGTATGCAACAGGCAAGAAACTGGCATCACGTAGGTAAATGATCCCTTACTTTGAGTACCTACCAATGATTTATTTTAAATTGAAAATTTTG
Organism: Hesperia comma; assembly: GCA_905404135.1. NCBI lineage: Eukaryota > Metazoa > Arthropoda > Insecta > Lepidoptera > Hesperiidae > Hesperia > Hesperia comma. The sequence goes on from FR990020.1 coordinate 7,540,692, forward strand.
GTTTTGTTTAAAAGCTTGTAAATACAGCAAACAAAATGACAGGTAGCTCGTTTTCGGTGTTTAAGAATTTATCTTCCACTACGTGTTAAACAAACCATTTACTTTGGTTCCAAAAACCAGTTACAAAAAGCGACAAGTTGTTAACATGTAATGGCTGAATGGAACACAAACTGGAATAAACATATTACTCATTCATAGACATAGACACCACGAGAATGTTGTTGCATAGCAGTCTGACATTGCTAACCTTCCAATCGAATCAGTATTTCACAAAGGTGTTAAATAGTTAGTTTCACGATAAGAGATCAAAACTTATTTTTGTTCCAAGTCGTCACTCCGTTTAAATCCGAGCAAGCGAATGATTCTCAAGCACAAGAAACAAAAAACTTTGCGCTCGTGTTGTGTTACACGAAAGTTCAAAACTCTTTCAACTTTTACAGCAAAAATAAAGATTTGTTTCCTGCCCGCCGTTTATAAAGCGTTTTTGGGTTGTGAAATTGCGACAGAGCATGAATATTTTAAGTATAGGGGAGGGTGGGCATCCTTGATCCCTACGGGGATTTCCCCCCCCCCCCCCCCCCCCCCCCCGCACCACCAATTTGAAAACTACTAATATTTACAAATGCAATAGGTACTGGCGATGGCGTCATATCCGAGCGACCAGTTCAGGCAAACGTTGTTGGGCATGCATTTAAGGTTAGGTTTGTGTCATTGTTAGTTTTTACCTATAATCATTTATTTTCATTGTAAGTATAACTATATTTAAAAGGTTGCTTACCTACTTTTTAAAACTGATTTTTTTCTTTAATAGGTAAAAAATTCGAAAACATATTTTCTACTTTTTTTAGGGTTCCGTAGCCAAAAAAACGGAACTCAGATTCGTCATGTCTGTCTGTCTGTCTGCCAGTATGTCATACCGACTTTTCTCTGAAACTATAAGAACTATGTTATTGAAACTTGGTAAGTAGATATATTCTGTGAACCGCTTTAAGGTTTTCACATAAAAATAGAAAAAAAGTAATAAATTGTGGGGGTTCCCCATACTTAGTACTTCAGTTCTTAGTATGGTATACTCAATTTTTTTTTCATCAAACCCATACTTGTATCTATGAATAGGTCTTCAAAAATTATATTGAGGTTTCTTATATAATTTTTTTCTAAACTGAATAGTTTGCGCAAGAGGCACTCCGAAAGTGATAAAATGCCCTCCCCCCCCCTGTAACTTCTAAAATAAGAGAATGATAAAACTGAAAAAAATATATGTTGTGCCATGTAAACTTTCACCAAAAATTGGTTTGAATAAGATGTACAATCGGCCAAATTGATTCGTACCTTCAGCTCATTTTCTTATAACACATCAAGTGCAATTAAGTCGAAATTCGTTTAAATATTCGTTGCCTTGGAAACAAACCTGTTAATACTCTACATGACATTGACAATACATTATTTATATTTCGAGATTAGTGTTTCTGAATACTTTGACATATTATATAATTCAATAATCAACATAAACATTAAACATATTGTCTGTCCATCATGAAGTTAAGATATTCAAATCTGCAAAACGATTTCTGATAAATAAAATGATTAAAAAGTGAAAGTAACTTTGTTCATCTATTGGCTTTTCACACTTAAACTGCTGAATCTGTTGAAACGACTGAATGCTGAATTTATTGGAAATTATATGGAGGAGGTTTGAGATTCTGGAAAAAACAAAGGATAATTTTACTCCTCTAAATAAATTCCCATGGAATAATTTTAACGGTATTTTTTTGCTTAGCTGGTAAGCCGCGGGAAAAACTTGTATATAGTTAATACAAAAGACATAAGGATTTCTGTCAAATATATTTTGCAGTTATCAGATACTAGCTTTTGCCCGCGGCTTCGTCCGATTGGAATTCGTTTATATCGCGAACCGGGGAAGTGGGAAAGGGGGTACGTCATCAACTATCTTCCTGGGAAAATTCATCGAAATCGTTCAAGCAGTTCAGATTTTTCATACAAATTTTCATCCCCTATTGCAAGCCTTTAAGGATTGATTTTTGAAAAAAGTAGCCTATGTGTGTCTCTGGGTCTTCAACTATTTTCATTCCAAATTTCATCCAAATTTGACCGGCGGTTTAGCCGTGAAAACGTCACAGACAGACAGACAGACAGACTTTCGCAATTATAATATTAGTATGGATTGTAAAAAGTAAATCATTGCACTTGACAAAAATTTAGAGCGACGTTTGACGATTTGACGGAATGAGCATAACAATAAGAAAGTCATATGTGCAGCAGACACGCTCGAAATGAAAACGAATTTGACATCCTCAAAAGTTCAAACGAATGAGGGTAACCGCGTGTGAATTTTCCGCTAGAGGCGCTAGTGAAAAGTGAGGTCTGTCTGTCACTTTTCGCTTTTCTGAATGTCATTTGTCACTGTTTATGTTGGGCGGGCTTTGACAGCAAGACCTCATCTCGCCGGTGGCGCCAACTGGTGAGCACAAAAACGGCGACCCTCATTGTCGACGAAGTGGGGTACGAATCAATTTTGTCGATAGTACATAGTAAGTAGTATTTTTAATGTGTCAAAAATCGCAATTTACCTTTCATTTAATCAACTCGAATATACATATATTTATTATATTACGTTACTTGCTGCTACGGAACCCTTCATGGGCGAGTCCGACTCGCACTTGTCCTGTTTTTATTTAAACTTTTAAACGTTTTGAGAATATTAATAACCATTTAAGTGGGTAAAATTTAAGTTGGTAGCTTATGTTTGACCTTGCGTATCAATGAGAATATTAATCGTAATCGATCAAGCGGTTTAGATTTTTCATACAAACTTTCATCCCCTATTTTAACCTTTTCGGCCTGGTTTTTTAAACGTAGCATATGTGTGACCCCGGGTCTTCATTTTCATTTCGAACTCCAGCCAATTAAGGGCACTGGTTTAGCCGTGAAAGCATCATAGACAGACACACATACAGACTTTCGCATTGATAATATTGATAAGTATGGATTATGTTTATAGGCTAATCTTATTTATACAATGTTACTACCTTACTTATGGCTTTGATGTAACATTTATTAGTAAAGTGATATTCTGTATTATGACAAGACAACAAAAAAAAGTCGTTTGACGATATAGTTTTCCTGTTAAAGGCACTATAAGAAAAATCAATGAAAAAATATTGAATTTGTTTTTTGAATCCTTTTTTGTTCTTCTATGAAAAATATATTAAATAAATTGTATCATTAGTTGATTGCTTACATTATTAGCTTTCAAATGGGACATCTTTCGGCCTCCTAAGGGCTCATTCCCACGGAATACGTCTTTGACGATTCGGCAAAAAACACGATACGTCTTGACGGATGGACGTTCACATTGAATACGGAATCGTGTTTTTTCACGATTCGTCAAAATATCCGCATTGAAGTTCACATTTATTTCGTGATTTAGCTCAGTTCAGATTGGTTCAGAAACACAATGGACGTGAATACTACAACGGATCTGTCATAATCATAAAACATTCACGATTCGTGATTTCTAAAAGACGTATCCGTCATAATCATAAAACATTCACGATTCGTGATTTCTAAAAGACGTATCCGTATTCGTCTTTTTTCACGATTCGTCAAGCGTGTGAACATGAGTATTTAAAAAGCATTGCCGCCGTCAAAAAAAATAACGAATCGTGAAAAAAGACGATTCGTGAAAAAAGACGATTCGTCCTCGTGTGAATGAGCCCTAAGGGCTCATTCCCACGGCATACGTCTTTGACGATTCGTCAAAAAACACGATACGTCTTGACGGATGGACGTTCACATTGAATACGGAATCGTGTTTTTTCACGATTCGTCAAAATATCGCATTGAAGTTCACATTTATTTCGTGATTTAGCTCAGTTCAGATTGGTTCAGAAACATTCACGATTCGTGATTTCTAAAAGACGTATCCGTCATAATCATAAAACATTCACGATTCGTGATTTCTAAAAGACGTATCCGTATTCGTCTTTTTTCACGATTCGTCAAGCGTGTGAACATGAGTATTTAAAAAGCATTGCCGCCGTCAAAAAAAATAACGAATCGTAAAAAAAGACGATTCGTGAAAAAAGACGATTCGTCCTCGTGTGAATGAGCCGTAAGGGTGCATTCCCACGGAATACGTCTTTGACGATTCGGCAAAAAACACGATACGTCTTGACGGATGGACGTTCACATTGAATACGGAATCGTGTTTTTTCACGATTCACAAAATATCCGCATTGAAGTTCACACACAAACGCATACTAAACTGTGCGCGGATCCGTCATAATCATAAAACATTCACGATTCGTGATTTCTAAAAGACGTATCCGTATTCGTCTATTTTCACGATTCGTCAAGCGTGTGAACATGAGTATTTAAAAAGCATTGCTGCCGTCAAAAAAAATAACGAATCGTGAAAAAAGACGATTCGTGAAAAAAAACGAATCGTCCTCGTGTGAATGAGCCCTAAGACGTCTACATCGATAGCAATTATTAAAAAAGTACAGGCGCCCGAGCTTCGAGATTGAAAAAACAAAATGGCTGCCATTTTATCATGGAGGGGGCCACAGAAAATTTTGATAGTGATTTGTCGATAAAAAAAACATACTTATTTCATACCCCTTAAGTCTCCGACACTGGTGACCAGACACATTGTATAGTACCATGTCCATAAACCATAGCCACATATCCTGCCTACTGATTACATAAAACATTTAGCTTGTGTAGTAGTTATTTTTACACACTTTTTTCCCGTTAGTTTATTCCTAACGAGCTGAGCCCGCGACTTCATTCGCGCATGGGATTTTTCCCCCGTGAATCCCGATCATAAAAATCCCCATAAAAATCCTTTCAGCAGTTCCGCAGATTAGCCCGGGCAAATAGACAGACATACAAACTGACCAAAATTTTTCAATCGTTTGTTTGTGTTTTAGTTTTAGTACCTAATATGCACTGGAAAAAAACAATGTTAGATATATTGAAATCACAAACAGACGCTTCCATTTTAATTTTTTCAAGTATAGATAAAGAGTTGGATTTGTTTATTTATGAATGAATGAATGAAATGAATGAATGAATGAAATGAATGAATGAATGAAATGAATGAATGAATGAAATGAATGAATGAATGAAATGAATGAATGAATGAAATATTTATTTATTGAAATGTGGTTGCATTAGTTGACAGTTATAAAATAATTACAGTCTCTCACATTTGCCATATTATGGCGTACAAATTATAACAGCAAATTATTATCCTATAAATATACATTTACTGCTTATTTCATACATTATAATGCATAATTTATAATCCAATTCATAATCTAACTTCATGTTTGTTAATAATTTAGGTATACAGTCTTAATTAAAACATAAAATTCAACAATGTTAATAATTAAAATTAAATTAAATTAATAAGTCATGTCACGTTAATAAACTCCTTCAATTAATAAAAGCATTTGTTAATTAACCATTCTTGTAACTCTATTTTAAATTTAGTAGATGTCAAATTTTTGATGTCATTTGGTAATCTACATATTATAGATTTTAATACACATAATATGCATCGAGTTGCTAGAATGCAGTGCTGTTCGGGAAGGTGGCACACAGAGTCTATCAGGGTATCTGGATGCAAAGTAGCAGTTATCTCTTTTTTTCTTAAAAAGCTGTTTATGGGTTTTTACAAAATTGCAGACTTCATAGATACATACTCGTCAGTGTCAATAATTTAAGTTTTTTAAATGGAGGCTTGCAAAATATAATCTCAGGGCCTACATTACACATTGCTCGTATTCGCTATGTGCGAAGCGGGTGGTAGGTGTACTAAAACGATCGCAGCGCACAAGGTGACAAAAAATGGAAACTATTTCGGCTGTGTGTAATACTTTCGAACCCGGTTTTTATGATTATATCCATTTTACACATACACTATTCAATAAATTGCACTCAAATAAAGTCAACAAGTACCATTTACTCTTTATTTTGGTTTTTAATTGCAAAAATACTAACAATGTTTACTTGTCATTATTTGACAGTCGCCGAAAAAGTTGCCAAAACTGCGCGTCGCCACCGTCGCGCACGTTCCCAATACATCGCTTTTGGGCTATGAACGCTTTATTAACATCCACCGAATTTCCCCATATAAGTATACCATATCGTAAATTAGAAGCAACGTAACCGTGGTAGGCTTTAAGCGCGGTAGACAAACTACTAACTTTAGGGAGACGCCATAACGGATACACAAAACGGCTAATTTTTGTACATAATTTAACAATATGGTCTTTCCAAGTAAGATGGCGATCCATATTAATACCTACGTAGAAATTTTATGTTGTCAACTCCTTCAATTATTTGATTCCCATATTGCACGTTTAAATTTTGCTTTATTGATCCCCTGTTACCAAATTGAACGTATTTTGTTTTATTAACGTTTATTTTAAGATTATTATCTTTACTATTTTGTCAATCGTATGATTTATTAAATTATTATAATTATCAGAAGAATTATTGTGTACAATTACAGCTATATCATCCGCAATACTCCCTGTATTGCTGATTAGTTATTTTAACTATGTCATTAATGTAAATGATGAACAAAAGTGGTCCTAAAATACTTCCTTGGGGGACACCAACATTATTATATTTAATATCAGATTTGAATGTTTCTTCTTCACTACTAATTGGAATAATACAATTTATTACCACATATTGCTTCCGTTCATTTAGGTAACTTTCAAGCCATTCTAGTGGACTACCGCGAATACCATACCGTTCACATTTCCAGAGCAACAACTTATGAGATACAAAATCGAAAGCTTTGCTCATATCAAAGAAAATTCCAGACGTAATACGCTTTTTGTCTAAGTTTTCCAGAATCCCCCCCCCCACCCCAACTAATTTAAAAGCCGCTAACGTACTCGACTTATTCTTACAAAAGCCATTTTGTTCTGCAGTAAGAATATTATGTTTATCTCAAAATTAATCATTCTTACTTGCATGGATTTATCAAAATTTTTTTCAAATATTGATACGACAGCAATCGGTCGGTAATTAGTCATATTGGTCCTTTCATCCTTTTTATAAATTGGTTTAATAATTTAGTATCCAATAGTTTAATTGCTATACTTACCAAAGTTTGTTTCTTGGTTTTGTTTTATGGATTTGAATATTTTATACTTAAGTATGTTTAAAAACCGGCATATTGATTAGTAAATAATTATACCAAATTTTAAGTAAGAATATTTTTTAGTTTCATAAGTTCAACTAAATACATACAGTAGCGATGATAACCTAGTAGTAGTTAGTAGTAGTAGTAGTAGTTAGTAGTAGTTAGTAGTAGTAGTGGTAGTAGTAGTAGGTGATAGCCTAGTGGTTACGAATTCGGCCTCCTACTCGAAGGGTCCGGGTTCGAATTTCAGGGTACGCACCTCTGACTTTTCGAAGTTATGTGCATTTTAAGCGTTTAAATGTCACTTGCTACAAACAGTGAAGGAAAACATCGCGAGAAAACCTGCATGCCGGAAAATTCGCAAAAACTCAAAGGTGTATGAAGTCCGCCAATCCGCACTTTGCCAGCGCGGTGGACTATGGAATTAACCTTCTCATTCTGAGAAGAGATCCGTGATCAATAGTGGGCCATGATGGGTTGAGATGATGATGATGATGAACTAAATACATTAAAAGTTATAGGATTAAATAATAATAACTTTTTACGTAAAAGAAAAATAACTGACTTCAATATCGACAAGCAGAGATAACTCAAAAACCGGATGGCGCTAAATTCAATCCGTCTAGGTGTCATGAGACCACCCTTGGAATATATTCTTTTCGACAAAAAAGGATCAAAATCGGCTTTTAAATAGCGAAGTAATCCGAGAACACGTCACAAAATCACAAAAAGCATCGAATTGAGAACCTCCTTCTTTTTTGAAGTCGGTTAAAAAGTCTCTCTAATGTAAGACAAAAAAATCTGCCAATCTAGGTTAACATAATCAATCTTATTACCTAATGTATTAGTTTAAATTTAAAGGAAAGCCTTAAATATTAACAAAGGAGATGTTCAAAAAATGTATGGGGGCTGGTTTTAAATTTGTACAAAAACAAAACTTAGATGTGGAGAAAGAGAAAATTATTCTGATTGTGACAAGGTTGCGAAAATAAAAAAGAGATCCTCCCTTTTTTTCTATTTATGTTTGAATTTCCGTAGATAGATAAAAAGCATGCCACACTGGGCAATTTTAACTGCTAGCAACTCTAACCTGATACTGACAGTCTGACAGTACTGAATAGTGACATTGAGTGATGAATTAACGTTGACATTTGAGTTTGACATTTTATTTTGCATTTAAACATTTTGCATTAAATTGTCGGCGACTATAGTAAGCAAACACCAATAATCAATAATATAACATTGAGATAGGAATATACCTTATAGATCAATGTAATATAATACCAATATTGATTGCCATTATTGACAATTGAATTTGAATTTTGATTGAAGCAATGATCTAGGAATGACAGTTGACACTGACAGTTACTAATATCAATCTATGTCGTTTCGTTTTTTCATGACTTTGGTTTACAATTAATAATGTTAATAATTAACACATTTACAACGTTAATTAATATTTACGTATTGAAAACATAATAATTAATAGAAGGGACCTCAGATATGTTCATAATTCGTGAAAAAGACGTATGTACCTGTTAGAAAATAAACATTGCTTTTCATCGACCTTCTAACATACTTCATCGATTTTCCAAAATATGGAGGTTCAATAAAATAAACGTCTTAAAATTTCAAGTAGATTAGAAAATATGCTTTCAAATGAAATATAAATCACGGCTGTACAAATTTCTTCGGAATAAAGTACCACTTTTGAACATCTCCTTTCCCACCTACAACAAAACGCCTCGTTTGTAAGTACAGAAAGACTCCTGAAACATTTGTAGTTTGCAATACGAGCATTTTAACCGCTCTTAAATGTAAAACATTGCTTATATTCAGTTGCATCGTGTCACGGTTGTGTTGTAACCTTTTATTTTAAATTAAGTTTTTATTCGTCGACAAAGATCGTGCACCTACTTATTTAACTCGACTGTATTCACAGAACAGAAATAAAACTATAGGTACACATTTAAAAGTTCAACGCCCAATACCACATTAACAGCAAAATGATACAATATAAATGTTCTTCCTAAACATACATCAAACCGCAGGCGGGCGCTGACAGCGCTCGCGACCGTAACTAATACGAGTATGTTGACACGGTCGCCGCTGCGTTAATTATTTATTAACAAAATTATGAGAAGGTGCCAGTTAATGATAACGTTAACTGGAATTCATAATAGAGAGGGGGCGCAGCTGTATCTGGAACATATCCGAGTTATGTCCCGCGTGAGACAGGCGCTGATTAAAAATGCAGCACTTCAAAACGAGCTAGAATCGGCATCGCCGTCGCTCGCGCACGCTGCCGCCAGTGGTGACGTAGACCTGGAGCCGCGTGGTTGCTTCCGTCGTACGACCACACGCAAACTTTCCACAGCTCGGTCGCTTCTAACATTATTCGCCGCGATGCTGAATCAACGCATGATCTCGAGTGACTCATAAAACACTAAGTGCCAGTGAAGAACTTTCGCTCACACCCTGTATAATTTAATAATTAATTAGTGATTAAAAACAACGCACGTTTAAATTGAATAAAACCTGATGGGCAAAGCGTTAACAACTCAACTTAAAGCCAATTTCCCGACTTTTAAATTGGGTCATTGACGCCGCGAAAAGCTGAAAAGCGCTTTTTATTTTTAAACTTCGGCATCAGATCGATCGCTGCACTCGCATTCATAACACAGAAACGTGGGCAGAGGGGACAGGAATGCAGCAAGTGTCGGTATTTTATTTAGGTGAAAAGCACAGCGATATCTGTTCCGGTTCTATTTTCGCGCTATAACGTTTGTTAGGAGGGTCGGCGGTCGGCGCGCCGACATTGGGGCGCGGGGCCCACCGTGGAGCCGCTCGGGCCACTCCACCGCCTGATATTATATTCTGGAGCACGCTCGCCTTCAGCGGCCTACCTTCGCGCTAGATATTTCGAGTATTGTTACTAGCATCTATAAATTTATCTAGTCTTAGGCATATATCTCGAGCCGTGCAGTCGCTTGCATCGCTACAGAAATCTTTTCCGATAATACTCAATTCGCAAAGCGATTTGTTTTGAAATCTGTTGTGTGGACGTTCGCAGATGTTGGGAAAACTCTGTGAGGATTATTTTCGTAAGTTATAGACTGAAGTTTATCATATATTATGTACTTGTAGTATTCAAATTAAATTGAGTAAATAGATTTAACTATATAAGTCGGTAACGATTATAGAGAACAGCGGTGTCCAAAAACATTTGTATTTCTTGAATAGCAGTATGTTTGTTTTGGCTTTAGGCTAGGTAGGTATAACTATAGTCTATGGCTATGTTTGAGGTTTGTTTCGGTTATATTGTGTTATCTTGTTATTGCGTAAAAATATCTATTACTTATTAGTGAGTTAATTTTTCACAGTCAAATACAGTAGAATAATTGAGTAGCATAGTCTTAGCAATAATTATAATATTTATGCATTTAAATTTCTTTTATGAAAAATGGCCAGGAAAGTATTTTCTTACAAGTGCCTGCTATTGTAGTGATGTGAAAAGCGTCACCGACAAAAGGTTCGTGTGACGAAGAGTGCTAGAACTATAACTATTCGGTTATAGGTCGGCATCATATCTACATTCGGTTTCCGGACCAAATTAATAGCCACAGAAATAAATCTAAGGTTTCCTACAAACTTTCATTTGCTACCCATGTTAGGAAAATCATTGACTGTTCTAAAATTAAAAAAAAATACTCAAAAACTACATAAGTACCTACCTTCTGCAGCTTCTGCTAAAAAAACACCGAGGCCATTCATTCGACATTAGTAATTTAATTATTCCTAGCTAGGAACACAATTACACGTTAAATTTTATAGCTTGAATTGTACATAGAAGAGAAAAAGTTTGATTGTCATTTTATTTATAACCATGATATAACGTAATAACATCAACAAGATAATACAAACGTATTCAGAGTCGAAAACATGCGTCATAAACAGGGCGATCGTGTCCGATATTTATACAGACTCCTATGACACAATAGTTGCCGTGCTATCCTGCCGTTCGTGTGCTTCTGGGTTCGATTTTCATCGTGACAGAATATTTGCATGTTGATTTTTATCTGATCTGGATCTCACTATGTGTTGATATTGATGATATGTAGCACCATAGCACCCACGACCATAGGAATTATATTATGAGACTATGCATGTCTAGCGTTAACAATTATAGAAGTTTATAATTGAGTTTGTACAGATTTTAGGCATCAAAAACATTAGCTCTTCTTCAGCTATGCCAAAATAATACCTATAACATTTCTAAATCATAAATCGCACATCAAAGAACGTAAAATACAGCAGCAATTCGAGAAACAACGAAAAAGAACATTAATGTTGCAAGCTCTTTGGCATCAATCTTTAGATCCGCTTAGAAATATGATTGGATTATAACATATTTCTGAATCTTGAACGATCACAGTCTTTTATATTACCTATTCTTGAAATAGGAATAAAATTTCTAGTGCCATGTATTTTCGTGTAGGTACCTACTATAGTCTATCATCATCATCACCGCATCCCATAACTGTGCCACTACTGCAGTGAAAAAAACATTATTTTCCATTCGATCGTACGACATCCCTATAAAACTTCCACGCGTGCACACCAGTAAGAGAAAGGGCGGGAAAAAGGTTACCCGGTCTTTTAACTAAAACAATGGCGTGCATACACGAGTGCAGTCCGGCATCATTCAGTTCCGTTTAACGATACCGTAAAATATTTAAATCCCAACGAAAACTTGTTTATTAAGGTTTTTTATTAAGGTATTTTTTAAATAATGACAATATGAGAAAGCGTATTATGTTATTAAGATTTGATTAATTTTAACTAATGAAAGCCCTCGATTCGCTACAGAAACCTTGTCCGTTACGTTTATAAATATTAAATTTGTCACTGATGCTCCGCTCCTATATATAGGCCGTAGTGTAATGTTATATAGCCTAAAACCTTTCTCGATTAATGGACTATCCAACACAAAATTAGTATAGTACAGTAGTTAGTTCCTGAAACGAGCCCGTACAAACAAACAAACTCTTCAGCTTTATAATATTAGTATCTATAGATGAAGGGAACATGGAGCAAACTGGACCACGTAGCCCCAGAACGGGTAACTCTGGCCGCTTTAACGCTAACAGTGGTATAAGGGGATCCCCCATAGATGGTGATGCATCGTTAATTTCCTGGGTGTTATTGATGTCCCAGAGAGAGCGATGATCCAAAGTAACCATCAAATAATCCATCTCCTTGTATTTCAGCTTTTCAGCTATCAGTGAAGCTCATCAACATTCAATGAACGAATCGAATATCAAGCTAATAGCGCTTCAAATGTACATTCAACTGAAATTATTTTATCTGCTTCAACAACCCAATAAATCACTCAATCTGTTATGAAACAAGACAGAAACAACAAGTAAGGCTTGACGCATACTACAACTGCTAATGAATGCCGTGTAAGAACGCTAATGAATACGTATAGCGGAGCTTTTTAAAAAGCTCTGTTGATAGGGCGAGTGCCTGTCGCAGCGACAAATAGTCTCGCTGCAAAGATTTCACCGTATTATTTCATAAGCGTTCACTGAAATACTTCTTGTGCGAATAAATGTAGTGTAGTTTTGTAACGAACGAAAAAAGTAGTACTGTAACTTCTCCTAATTTACAATGTGGTGTTAATGTTTCTCTTTACCTCTAATGTATTTAAATTTGGGTAGGAATGTAGATAGGTACTGCCTACAGAATATTTTAGGATTACAATTCAACTGGCAATATATTAATATGAATTAGTATAAGATAAAATTTTAATAATTTTTGCATTTACTATTAAGTAAATTAACTCTATTTTATTTAAAAACTAGCTGTGCCCGCGGCTCCGCTCGCGTGGAACTCAGTGTGTCACATAGTTTTTCCCGCGTAAATCCCGATCCCGCGAGAAGTCAGGAATAAAAAGTAGCCTATGCAATGCTCCATAAGCTCCTCTACATAAGCTCTCCCACTGAAAGTCCCATAAACATCTGAACCCGCGAGCTCATTCCCGCATATGAGATTTTCTCGCGTGAATACTCATCCTGCAGGAATTCCGGCATAAAAAGTAGCCTGTACATTGCTCCACAACTTTCTCTATCTCACAGTGAAAGTCCCATAAAAATCTAAACCCACTATTTCGCGCATATGAGTTTTTCCAGCGTGAATCCTGATCCCATGGGAATTCCGGGATAAAAAGTATCCTATATGTTACTTCACAACTTCCTCTATCTTCCAGTGAAAGTTCCATAAAAATCAAAGCTCGCGACTTCGCGCGTAGGTTTTTTCCCACGTGAACCCTGATTCCGCGGGAATTCCGGGATAAAAAATAGCCTAAATGTTGCTCAGGAATCTCCGCTATCTTTCAGTGAAATTCCCATAAAAATCCGTTCAGCCGATCCGGAGATTAGCGCGCGCAAACAGACAAACAGACAAAATTTCTTTTAATTAAAAAAAATTCTTAGATTCATGTTCTAGTACTGTTTCTTAACGCCCCTATATATTTTGTTTTGTTAATTTCGTAAAAAAGCAGACACGACTTTTCTACGCTCTTATTATATAGAAGATTCAAAAATTTATGTTACGTCTCAGAATAATTTATAGTATAGAATCGCTTCGGTGCAAAATGTACAAAACGCAAAATTAACACAACTCGCAAAATGTACAAATCGCAAAAAGTACAAAACGCAAAATGTTGACAGTAGTCATACAAGCGCTCAGTCTAAAATGAAGCACTAACAAATTTTTTTTACCTAATTAAATACAAGATACTATGAAATATTGGAAGCTAACCTGTGAAAAGATGTTATTACATTTCTTTTGCTTTTCGGAAGTGTTGTGACAAAATTTAACAGCACAAATCGTCATAATGTTTTTTTTTCGCGGGACACGTTCGGCGTGCATTGACATTGAATACTACGGAACCGTGTTTGGAGCTATTGGCTCCAATGAAGGTGCTACAAAATGGCCGCGCTAACTTGGTTTCTATACTATAATTATTTTAAGTGTTATGTATTTTTTTCTTTTCCATATTATCTTTTAAGCATGTGGATATAAAAACGAGTTTAAAAAAGAAGGAGGTTCTCTATTCGACTATATTTTTTACATGTATTACCTCATAACTTTTACTGGGTGTACCGATAATGATATTTCTTTATGTTTTTTAAAGATAGTACGTTCTTGTATTTTTGTCCCATTTGAGATAGATCGAACGAGTAGTTTTTGAGTTATCCCTAATTATTCGTATTTAAACAACAACTTATTACTTGTCAATATTGACCTCAGTTTTTTTAAATATTTTCACTGAATGCAAAATCTTCCAAAAAACAAACAAAAGTCGTCTTTCCATTAGTTAGTTGTAGAACTAAATATCCCTCAAACTCCTCCAAAGATGTTTACAAAGATGGGACGCGCATGAACAGCATTACAGTCCAATTTAAAAAAGAAACTGAATTAAAAATAATTTTGTCATATTTATTGTAATAGATGTTTTAGATCAGTAGTGATTCCATTAATTTATTTTAAAGTTATTGTGTTCATAATTTTTCTTAGCTGTAGGTATTAAAAATGTATTAAGCAGACATTGAGTTTCATGAAAAACAAGACAGAGAATAACTACGATAGTGATACGTCCAATGACGACAAGAATAATAAAAATAAAACCGTACCATGATTTGACATAATAATGCTCCTACACATAAAAAGTGCAAAAATACATAGACACTAAGATTCCTTTGCTTATGATAATTTTTAACTTTTAAATCATATTAGAAGTTTCAACAGTTATCCATTGCACACCCGCATATCTTCCTGTGGCCTCTTTAAAATATTAGTTAAGTTTTAGCACGCGAATAATTGTTTAAGTGCTAAGTAGCCATTTTCAAAATAATCTACCACGACATGAAACGTTCTTCAAGCAAAATAAATAGTCAGTTCGTTTATAAAGGTTTTGTCTCGGTCCCCAGTCCCAGGCGGCTGCACAGTAGCTCTTTGCGGCCTATTCGTAATATAAATTACAATTTTGTATCGTCTGAAAACAGTGATAGTAACGGCAAGTACGATGGCAAAAAATTGTTCGGTTCTTGCTATTTTCATCTACAGCGTTCTTACAATAATTACATTATAACGTGTTAAGTCTTATTTGTTTTAAATGTTTTCATTATTTAAAAATATTATAATATGTCGTTAATAAACATAAATAACGCATTTTTGTAGATAGAATAGATTTATTATATATTATTTAGAATAGAGCAATTCCTTCACTCTACAACGTAGAGTAGGTAATTCCGGTTGATAATTTTACTCCGCGCAATTTCATGATTAGGCTAGTAATCTATTATAAATTACAAACCCTTTCATATATATACAGACCTAAAAGTAATGAAAATTGAAGGCTACATATCATCAACGTCATGGTTATTAACTGAGCACTCGCCGATCATTCCCTAGTTTACATTTGTTCGCCATTAAACTCTAATTGACATTAGCTGTTTGCTTGTTACAGGATTATAGCGTTCAATAGTCAATGTGCTAAGGTGGCGGTTACACGGAATGGGTAAAGAGGAAACGGTAGCGAGTGGTATCCGCGGGTGGGGCTGCACTCCCACCGGGGACCCCCCGCCTGCAGCAGTCTCTTCAAATGAACACGCGAATACTAATTCAGGATGCTTACCCCCCACGCTCACAAAAGGCTGGCGAAGAACAACTCTTTATGGAATCCTCGTGTGCCTTTTGCTGTTAGTTTGCCTTAATATAGCATTGACGCTTTGGATCATAAGTGCACTGAGGTTGAGCATGGTACGTAGAACCTTTAGAGGATAATTAATTAACGGATTCCAATTTAAATTATCAGACATTTATTTATGTATATTAAAAATTTTCCAAGGGTGTTCAATTAAAACACACTGCAAATGAAATGTGTTTTTGTCCTATTTATGATTTCAGACTGGCATTGGCCCCATTAAAATTGTCAGAGACGGCATCCGACTCGAAGGGCAGGCATGGATAGTGGACGATCTTATTGCCTCAACAATTATGTCGCAAACCGGTCGTCCCATCACGCTACACTCATTCCGTAATTTCACCGTGCTTGTTTCTGAACCCGAGAGAATGGAACACTCGAAAATGATAATAAGTTGGTATCACTCAGTTGTATATTTGTGGTTCATTTTGATCAATTTAAAGGTCGCTACTTGTTTTACGCTGCTATATAGTATTGTTACGTGTCAGGAGTATGGGGTTCGAGAAAATGCCAAAATGTACCACAAAGACTTTATTGAACTCGTAGATACACAATTACACACTGTACACAGTACACACCACAACACTATGCACGTAGGTACTCGTAAACACACTCGACGAACACTGTATCGCTCGTAGAAATCACTTCACTTCTCACTGGTATCGCTCGTAGGTATCGCTGGTGTCTTCCTGGTTTCGCTTCCGAAACTAGAATGTCCGTGGTTGGCCGATCGCCCCTTTTTATACTACTCACGCACCATTCACGCCAATCCAGAACTTTCTCGCTAATTCCGGACGGACCCGATTCGTATAAAATTCGAGAACGTTCCTTGCAACCGAGTTTCGCCCGTATGACTATTGCCGTAATGGTCGAAGCGTCGTGCGTACTTTTGAGACGGGCAAGCGCGCTATTGTCCTATTGTTGACTCGACATGTTTATGGCCCCTATTGTTTATTGTTTTCGGCGTAGCGAAGTCGATGCGCCAGGGTTGTCACATTGCCCCCCTCTTAGTCATGCTCGTCCCGAGCATTATTCGATCCATGAAATGGTGCCAATCTGTCCACGTGCACGATCTTCGGCTTTCTTCTGTCCCCCTGTCTGATCCGGTAGGTCACGTCATTAATCCTCGTGACAACTGTGTAGGGGCCTTCCCATCGTGCTTGTAGCTTCGGAGACTTCCCTTTCTTCCGCAGTGGATTGTGCAACCATACAGAATCTCCCTCCTTGAAACCATGTTTCCGAGCATCGCGATCGTAGCGGGTTTTCATCTTTTCGCTGGTCTTCAAACATTGCTCTCTTACAAGATCATGTGTCTCGTCCAATTGTTTCCGTAAGTCCGCGATGTATTCAACGGTTGGTTTCGGGGCATCTGGCGGTGTTCCGGTAAGCAAATCCAACGGCAGACGCATTTCTCTTCCGAAGTTAACTTTAGCCGGTGTAAATCCCGTAGACTCGTGTATGGCAGACCGATACGACATCAGGAACAGAGGAATGTACCGATCCCAGTCTCGCTGATGTTCCTCGACGACCTTGGCCAAGTGATTTTCCAACGTTTGGTTGAATCTCTCCACCATGCCGTCAGATTGAGGATGCGCCGGTGTGGTACGTGTCTTATTTATTCCCAAAAGTTCACACATCTCCTGGAATAACGTCGACTCGAAGTTCCTGCCTTGGTCGCTGTGTAACTCCAATGGTACACCAAAGCGGCATACTACCTCCTGGACAAGTTTCTTGGCCACGGTCTTCGCCTCTTGGTTCGGAGTTGCAAACGCTTCCGGCCATTTACTGAAGTAGTCTTGAACCACTATGATGAATCTATTCCCGTCTTCCGTCTGAGGGAATGGCCCAGCAACGTCTATGGCGATTCTCTCCCAAGGGGCTCCGACGTTGTACAACTGTAGTTTCCCTTTGGATCTAGTGCGGGGTCCTTTCACTGAAGCGCACACTGTACACTTTCTGCACCAATCTTCAACGTCCTCTCGACATCGCACCCAATAAAAGCGTTCTCGTATCTTTACGAGGGTCTTCTTGATGCCGAGGTGCCCACCGGAAGTGCCATCATGTACCAGCTTCAGCAAATCAGCCACTTTACTTCTAGGGACAACCATTTGCAGGGTTCGTTCCCTTCCGTTGAGTGACTCCCAGATCCGGTAAAGCACGCCATTCTCTAGTGTAAGGCTGTCCCACTGAGCCCAGTATGCCTTAGTCGTCGCGCTTGATGTTGATACGTCACTCCACAGGGGCCTCTGTCCTTTGGCTTTCCATTCCATGATCAAGCTGAGGTCTTTGTCTTCCTTCTGAGCTTGGCTTACTTGCTCCGTTCCCCAAGACTCGTCTAGGTCCTGCATCCTTATTACCCTGACCTCTTCTTTAGCCTCATGCTTGATGCAATGTCGACATTCTTCGGAGCATGGGCGTCGTGATAGGGCGTCGGCATTCGAATGAGCTCTTCCGTTACGATGCTCTATCACGAAGTTAAACTCTTGAAGCTGTTCGATCCACCTCGCAACCTGGCCTTCCGGGTTCTTGAATTGCAGCAGCCACCTAAGAGCGGCGTAGTCCGTTCTTATCGTGAACTCGCGTCCCAGCAAATATTTGCTGAAGTGCTGAAGGGTCTTCACCACAGCCAGTAATTCACGCCGAGTCACGCAATAGTTCCTTTCAGGTTTCGACAGGGTCTTGCTGAAGTACGCAATGACCACCTGCTGGCCGTCCTGGTCTTGGGATAATACTCCTCCGATGCCAGTATTGCTAGCGTCCGTGTCCACTATGAATCTCCCTTCCCTTCTGGGATAGCCAAGAATCGGAGCCGAGCACAGACGTTCCTTTAAGCGAACAAACGCATCTTCGCAATCGGAATCCCAACTGAAGATTCTCTTGTCCTCCGTTAGACGATGTAACGGCTTGGCTATCTCGGAGAAGTTCTTCACAAACCGACGGTAATAGGCGCATAGTCCCAAGAACGCTCTTACATCGGTCTTGTTCTTTGGGGTCGGCCATTCTTGAACAGCTCTTATCTTATCTGGATCAGTGCGAACACCTTCGTCCGATATGATGTGTCCCAAGAATGATACTTCCTTCTTGAAGAAGTCACATTTCTTCGGATTGAGCTTTAGGTTGGACTCACGGAATCGTCTGAATACCTTCTCTAGGTTTCGCTTGTGTTCCACAAAACTTCGTCCCATGACTATGACGTCATCGAGGTAAACCAGACAAGCGTCCCCCAAAAGTCCAACTAACACTCGCTCCATGAGACGCTCAAAAGTGGCAGGAGCGTTACATAGCCCAAAAGGCATTACGCGAAACTGCCACAAGCCATTTCCGGTTCCGGTGGTAAAGGCAGTCTTCTCCTTGTCTTCTGGCCGTACTTCTACCTGCCAGTAAACAACCTTCAGGTCGACCGTCGAAAACCACTTCATGCCACCAAGCATATCCAACGTGTCGTCAATCCGGGGCAGAGGGTAGCTGTCCTTCTTGGTAACGGTGTTAAGCATCCTGTAGTCAACACAGAATCTAGTACTGCCATCCTTCTTCTTCACGAGTACCACAGGTGAACACCAAGGGCTAGTTGACGGCTCGATCACCTTGCTGCGCACCATGTCCTCGATCATTTCTGCAACTTCGTGCTCCTTTGCCAATGGTACTCGTCTCGGTCTTTGCTTGATCGGTGAAGTATTGCCGGTATCTATTGGGTGAGTGACAAGATTTGTTCTTCCAAGGTCGCTATCTCCTCTGGTAAAGATGTCTTTGTAGTCCGTCAACAACTTTGCTGCCTGAGTATATTCCTCAGAGCTCAAATTCCTCCTGGTCGCCTCCAGCAAAGATGTCATGTGATCCGTTGATCCAGGTTTGTCCGAGTTTTCTTGGACCTTCCTCAAGCTGTCCACGGCTTCACATCGCCCGATAACGGTATTCTTTGCGAGAAGTATCGGCGTGCTACTAAGATTGATGACCTTTAACTTAGCGTCACGTTTGGTCATGAGCAGTGTCCTTGCCGTGATCCAACTGGGGTGATCTCCATAGTCTTCTACTATGACACATCGATCCAGCTTTATCTCTTCTGGAAACCTAATCTGGACCAAGGTTTCCGATCTGGGTGCCAGCTTCACTGTCCTCAAACAGTACACTGCTCCTGAAGATGAACCCTCCAAGAAGACTTCTTGATCCGGGAAGCTTAACACTCCTTTCGCTATGTCAACTATGCAGTGATGTGTCCGCAGAAAGTCCAGTCCGATAATGCAGTCGTCAGTTATATTCGCTACTAAAACAGACTGCGTGTAAGTGTCACTTCCGAGTTTCAGTCTTGCTTCCGTAACTCCTAGGATGGTCACTGGCTGGCCTGTCGCTGTCTGCAGATTGCATGATGGTCGTCCATTTTCCCACATGATAGTCCGCTTCAGTAGTTCCGGTCGAACGATGGATTTCGATGCTCCCGTGTCAATCGTAAAGCGACAGGATATGCCATTTATCTCACCAGTAGCTACCAGGCTGTTCCCGTCACAAGCTTGTGACACTATAACAGTAGGGGCTCGACGAAGTCCAGCCGCTGCCCGTCCCGTGGCGCTGACGCCTTTTAATTTCAGCAGCTCCTGGGTGTCAACTTGGGTAGCCGTCGAGGTCTTCGTAGGAGGCTTGGCAGTCTTCTTAGCGGCGGCGGCGGCTTCTAGCTCTTGCACTTGCGTAGCCCTCCACACCGATTTCGGTTGTTTCCGTGTCCGGCAGCTAAGCTTAATATGACCTCGTTCACCGCATCCGTAGCAGATAGGCCCAGTATGAGGTTGAATCGTCGCTACGACTTCGCGCACCTTATAACCTTTACAGTCGCTTCGTACCGCTTCAACTTCAAGGGCATGCGCTAAAGCTGCTTCCAATGTGGCGTGATGACCCAAGCGCACCGTTGCTCTCACTTCGGGATCCCGTATTCCGCTGACGAACGCCTCTAATACTTTGTCTTCTACCGGTGTGGAACTCGAAGCATAGGCTCGACGTACGAGGCGCTCGATCTCCGTAGCCCATTGCTGCAGTCCTTCGCTCGACTTCTATACTCGGTCTTTAAGTTGCGCGCGGTACACGTGCTCGAGATGCTTTTCCCCGTATCGAGCTTCCAGGGCCTTAAATAGCGACTCCAAGGTGCGTCGCTCGGCGGGCAGGTTCTCAAGCACCAGCAGTGCCTCTCCTCGTAGCGCTAGGGTGAGTGCCGCCAACGAGTGCTCGTCCTCCCAGCCATTCCCCCTTGCAACTACCTCGAACTGGTGCCTGAACGCCGTCCACGAGGTCGTGCCGTCGAAACTTGGGACCTTAAACTTCGGGGCCCCAGGACATGGGCTGGTTGCTGCCGTGCCCAAAACCCTTATTTTTTGCAGCTTATTGTCCAACTCCATGAATCTAGTTTCGTAGGAGTTTACTGTCGCACTGAGGCTGTTAAGGGCTTGATCGTGCTCGGATGTACGCGACTTTACTAGTTCCAGGTCTTCCTTCACGACGTTCAGTTCTCCCTGGAAACCATCCAGCTTTGCATCGATTGTCCCCAGTTTACTTTCCAGGCTCTCCATTGCTTTCTGCTGGCTCCGCTGTATGCTTTCCAAGGCTTCGCGCTGGCTCTTCTGTAAGGCGGCTAATAAGGAGCCCATATCCAGTGCACTCGGTGTCGGTGCTGATGCAGCTGATGTAGTCGAAGTTTCAGCGGTGGTCTCCATTTCCGTGCGGTCACGCCCAGGCGACTCCATCCGTGCGGCATCCAATGCCGTTTGCCGTCGCGTGCGAATCCCGTCTTCACTTTGCGGTACTACAGGCATTCCGCTTCTGTCACCAATTGTTACGTGTCAGGAGTATGGGGTTCGAGAAAATGCCAAAATGTACCACAAAGACTTTATTGAACTCGTAGATACACAATTACACACTGTACACAGTACACACCACAACACTATGCACGTAGGTACTCGTAAACACACTCGACGAACACTGTATCGCTCGTAGAAATCACTTCACTTCTCACTGGTATCGCTCGTAGGTATCGCTGGTGTCTTCCTGGTTTCGCTTCCGAAACTAGAATGTCCGTGGTTGGCCGATCGCCCCTTTTTATACTACTCACGCACCATTCACGCCAATCCAGAACTTTCTCGCTAATTCCGGACGGACCCGATTCGTATAAAATTCGAGAACGTTCCTTGCAACCGAGTTTCGCCCGTATGACTATTGCCGTAATGGTCGAAGCGTCGTGCGTACTTTTGAGACGGGCAAGCGCGCTATTGTCCTATTGTTGACTCGACATGTTTATGGCCCCTATTGTTTATTGTTTTCGGCGTAGCGAAGTCGATGCGCCAGGGTTGTCACAGTATACTATACTCGTACTTCTACAAATAAAAACTTAAAAATCTAAACTTGAAACAAGCGTTATTAGGTACTTATTAATTGTCTGTGTTGGAATGTTAATTAAACATTTTTCTGCTTCCTACTTGGTCAAGTACTTGCTAATTTAACATACATGTAACTATATGTATATATGTCATTGTGATAAGTCAAATCTGGTCAAGGTCTTTCGTGCTTTGCTTTTCAGAGCGCGACAGCATAGAATGCAGTGGACGAGCATTTCAAATACATGATTCCCGAGGGAGTGACGTTTTCCACGCTTCCCGTGACGAAGTACGAATTTTCTCGGAAAGTCTCGCTGTAGATGGCGAGGGTGGCCTCAATGTGCGCAGTGCCCTTCAGAGCCCGCTAGTGAGAGCGCCACCAGGTCATGATTTACAGTAAGTTTTATTAATATTTTACTTGTGTCTAATAATACGTCTGCTATGTAAATTCTGGTACAAAAAATAATATCTACAGAACACGAGTTTGGCTTCATCCAACACGCATCCATCGTAAATTCTGTAAAATACATTTGAACGTATAGGCCGACCAGGAATAAAAACCTGCATTGATGGCACTTATCTTTCCTTTTTTATGGCAAGAGTACAGGCAACAGTAACTATAGTAACGCTCATGTCATTATTGTCATTTCGACAACCAAGTAATGTTCTTTATAGGAATAAATTTTATTTTAAAGGAAATTTTGTTTCAGCACACAGAAAACCACTTTTCTTTTACGACCATTAGTAGTTTTTGGAATTTTAGCACAAAATAATCACTCAAGGCAACAAGTAAGACCACAACAAGCAACTCACTGACAAGCAATGTGAAGTTTAGAAAGTAAGTGTTGCCGGTAAAACAAATGAGTTCTATGAGCTTGCCGTAGTATGACGAGGTTTTCTATATTCCTGGTCAACCTATACATATTTATCAATCAGTTGTAATATAGTTTTGATTTAATCCTATCCTACTAATATTATAAATGCGAAAGTTTGTAAGGATGTATGTGAGTGTGTGTGTGTTTGTTGCTCTTTCACGCAAAAACTACTGAATGGATTTTTATGAAACTTTGCAGTAATATAGCTAGGACATCGGAATAACATAATTTGTTAAAATTTATAGAGGTTTTTGAAGGGACTGGTTACCCGAAGCGAAGCGAGGGCGGGTTTACTAGTTTTTTAATATAAGTGTTTTAATTACAATCCAAAACATATTTTACAGTATTTTATAAAGTGTGTATTTTCAGACTTGAGTCATTGACGAGACGACTCGACATAAGGGCGCCGCAATCCATTTACTTGGATAGCAGAGCGGGAGGCATCGACATTACTTCCCATTCCAATATTAAACTTGATTCAATCGTTGGTGCTGTAAGTAGCCTGGCTATTTTTATCAACTAATATTATTATTGTTGTTGTTATTTATTTCCAAAATCGTCAATAAATTTATTTCAGATTAAAATCGATGCACCTAACATAATCATCAGTAACTTAAAAGAAGCTCCTGTAATAGAAAAAGTACAGAAGACTCCGAGAGGAAAGAAAGTGTTTCAACTTTGCGCCTGTGCGTCGGGGAAGCTGTTTCTTGCTGCACCAGACGCTATTTGCGCTGTGCACGACAATGACACACAAGTGTGCCCGTAACATACAAAATTGTGACATGGAATTAAATATACCAACCACAGAATACTCTGTTCCTCAACGGAAGACCAGAAACAAACTTATTGTTGTTGTTACAGATATATCGCGGATTTTATAGCCAATTTAAAAGAAGGACATTTATGAAACACAACACATGCTCGATATTTTATACTCGCAGGTGTTATTAAAATACAATTTTGTTGAATTTATACATTATCATGCCTTCAAGCTTGCAAGTGCCAAATTTTTCTTATGCTCCAAATTCAATACTTAAGTTTTCAGATGGACATATGGCGTTCGTCAAGTGTTTTACCGACTCTACAAAGATAAATGCTTCACATGGAACTGTTTGGATTCATAGTCATGTTTTTCGTCATACTTTCGTTTCGTTCGTCGTGCTGAAAGTTGAACTTTAATCATAAAGAGAGCTGTTCCTCAAGGTTGGCGAATTCCTGCTTCGAATTTTGCTCATGAGCATAGAGAAAAGTGACCAGTTATGATCAAGTCTGCTTTTTTGGCCAGCAATTTAGACAATGAAAAATTCAAGTTTAGAATATTTTTACATTAAAATAGTCAACATCGAAACTATTACAGACAACATGTGGGATTGTTACATCTTAAAATTTAACCTTGTTTCTATGACTTTATAATAATGAGGGATGATGTCTGAACTACAAACATTACAGTTATTGTTACAGAACATTAATTTTAATTTATAGGAGAAAGCTGAAACCCTCGTTTGTCCTGAAAATGTAGCTGGCTCCTTATTTAAGTTCGTCGATATTTAAAACTAAAAATACTTAACTTAAACTTAAATTACTTTGAAACGAAAAATAGCTGCCAATTAACGTATTATTATCTGCATTTTATCACAATTGCCTTTCAGCCCATTAGATAGGTTTCAGTTTAAAATTCAAGCCAGATATTTATTCAACTCATTTATGACTCGACGGACCGGTTAATGGTTCGACAGTTAAACGGTATGTTTCAGGAATTGTGATGAATTTAAAAGAGCAAATATTTTTTCCTAATAGGAATTAAGTGCGATCGTTTTATACGAATAAATATTAAAAAACAGATAATCAAAAAACATCGATATTATATTTTGTGAAGCTGAAATGTGTGCTGAATTTAAGTGATCGTGAATACAGTATTAAATTAACTAGATTTAGTAATATAAGTATTTACAACGAGTAGATAATATTTTAAAGTAATACAATTTTAATTAAGAAGAATTTGCATCCCGCACAAGTTATATTTTAGTACACAATACATTAACTTAAAATATATTATGTACGTTCTTAATAAATAATTTGTACTATTTGTATCTTTCATTTCATTATTTTATTGTAACTATTAAGATTAATTAAAAGGTGGTAACTGTTGCTCAGTACCGAAGTCATGATCCTGCTTGCATATCAAAGGGTCCAAGATCGAAAAAACTTGAGTCGCAGATGAACCAATACGTACTCGTATTATTGTCTTGGAATCTAATACGATTAGAACGATCATTAGAACGACCAAACCCATTCCATCTCAGAGCGCGGTCTCTCCTCATTATAAGCTATGCCTGGAGGATACTCCACCACAATACTCCGGGTTCGAGTACATACCTAAGACAAACTCCAGGGAAGTGTGATGTTAGTGGTTAATTTAAGTGCCGAATGTCTTATACAAATGAGAGCACCCTAACATGATTATCTAACGATACCAGCCTATAAAAAGTCAGATATAACGTGCTCTGCGTAATACAGAAGCGCTTCAGACTTTCTCCATAATACATGAAATTGACAGTAGAAAAGCCAATTTTCTGTTTCGATTACTAGAGCGCCGGTGTATGAGCGCTTGCTACTTGTATAGAATATTGCTGTACATATACTTAATATATTACTATAAACATCAACCTAGCCAATAACTTATTATACAACGTCACTCTATGAAGCAAAATAAATATAAAACGATTCTTTATTCTTATAAACAATACAGGGAAAGTAATTAATCAAGCAGTCGAGCAGTGGGTGCTAACCGCAGTCGCAGCTCGCAGCCGAGTACACCTACTGCAGACATTAGACGCGGGCTACACCCTCGGCTTTCCTAGATAATACGTTATTTTTGAAAGACTTCAAAAAAGAAGGAGGTTCTCAATCGAAGTGTATTTTTTTATGTTTATTGCCTCTAAACTTTCTACTGGGTGAACAGATTTTGATGATTATTTTTTATTCAAACACTGGTTGGTTTTCGTGTAGTTCTTGTGTTATTTCTACGTGTCGAAGTTGAAGTCGGTTATTTTTTGTAAAAAGTTATTTAGTTCACACCTTTGCTACGGCTTAAACAATTAATATTCAAGCTTGATAACCAGATATGAGGCACAAAATTTAGATTTTTAAAGCTGTCTTTTTAACTGTTGGTAGTGATAAAGTTTGTCAAAATACTCTCAACATATGGAATCCATGAATCCGTGAGATACGTGAGTTGATTAATATAATTAAAAACTATTTCTCATTGGGAATGGTGCTGTATGTACCTACATGGCGTATTATAAAAAATATGGAGGTACATAAAATTTATTTATGTTCGGATATTTTGTGCAAACTCTATCTTGTATTGATCATAAACAAATACCTACATGTATTGTGTAGCCCACAGTTATTTTTTCAATTGGCCAGCCCCCGGTCTACTGAAGGTAATCAGTCTAAGTAAAGGCCTCGGGCCGGCTGACCGCAGTCGCGACGTCGTGTAATTACGCGTAAACATAGCCTAAAAGAACACCGTGGCAAACTGTTGGCTAAATGAGGACATTAGCCCGTTTGGACGATTTTTTAAAGATTACTGCGGCAACATTAACATCACGACGTTTTAACATTTATCTATGTGTAAAATTCTACCAAATTAAAGAGTTAATTTCACATAATTGCAGCAAAAAATGTTTTTGGATCAAGGTTAAATTAAAGGCATTTAAATGTGATGCAATAATCAGAACAATGTGCTTTCTTTGAATGAATTGTAAAAAAGGTCTTATTTAAAACAGCGAACTTTGTATAGAATAATTCGTGCAAAATAATTTCACATAATACGAGTGTAATGTACTAAATGAAAACATACTTTACATTTGCTAATAATATATTGGAAAGTACAAAAGCCGTGGTCAAAGTGGTGTTCACATGATTTCAGAACAGTTACATTGCAGGCCGAGGCAGCAGTGGTTGATCCACGAACTGGGCCAGTTCAGCTTCCAAAGCATCCATGTACATGTTCGTGGGATCGTACTTCTTTCTGAAGTGCTGGTAGTCCTCCGGCAGCCTCATCCGCAGTGCTCGAAGGAACCTTCCGTAGCGCTGCTTTTGCGGCACGTTACATCTGTCGCACGCCCTTGGAAGCGAATCTGGTATTATATCTGAAACAAATATTTTACGTTATACTAAAAGGGCTAGGACAGAAATACTGAAACTTTATTCATTATCACATGAAATAGCAATCTGAAAATTGTATGTAGGTATTTTGAAGAGTTCCCTCGTAGTTTTTGAAACATGCTTGTCAAAGGGTTTGTTAAAGCGATGGCGCAATTGAACAATTTACTAATTTAACGTCATGTGTAGATACCAAGTAGGTTTTGTATCTTCTTTTTGGAATATTTCGTAGTCTTTAAAATTTTTACTCAAAGAAACTTTATAATAATAAAACAAACTTACCTTTAAAACTCTGGGTTACCGCAGTACATGGTTCTCTATCAAGGAAACAATCAACATAGGCTTGCAGGGCAGCCGGGTCCGCTATCACTGACTCTATGTCGACGTAATCATCCTCGGTCGTGTAGAACGATTGGGCTACCACCAAGCCAACCATGGTACACATTATCATTACGAACTTCATTGTATGAGTCTGTAACAAAACATAACGGTAGTCATTAAATTCATAACCAAAGATGTACCATATACGAAATAAAGATAAAAGTATTATCAATAGACGTTTTTTTATGGTATCTAATAAAGCTTGCCTTTGTTATTTAAACTTTACCATCTATTTTCAATATTCGATTTAAATTAACTAATTACTTGTACTTAAACTATTAAAATAAAATTTACCTTTAAGTAAACAAATATTGCACACACTAACTATGGCGAACGATACTGGCTCATATGTATCATTTAATTGATTTTAGTGAGTTTATATACAAAAACTGAAAACCAAGGGTAACAATTTGTTAATTAATTTAGATTGACACATAGCGATAATAATCTGAAAAGATAACATTATACCCGTAAATATATTTTCCTAATTACTGAAATATTTTATCTCAATCACGAAGTAATAAATTACTTATTAATATTATATACGTTTATCACTATTTAATGTTAAGTTTTCTTCGCCTACTATATAAATAGGAATACATTCATAAATTCATCCAAATCTAAATTTACCTGAGTTTTAGCCATTTTTAAATTTTAACTTAAAATGGATTAATGCAACTGCATTATTATATTAGTCATATTTTCAATAAGTTTTTATAAGCAAAAAAATATGAACTCTTTCCGACAACTAATTAATCTGGACATAAATGTTTATGGTACAAGATTTAATTTAATAGTTGGTGTATATTTATATTAGTTTATAATTTATATATAGTTCTTAGTTTATATTCAATTCCATTTAACGTTGAAAATCTATATTTTTATTGTGAGCTTTTATGTTATTGTGAGCTCCTCAAAAGGACGTCTGAATAAAAAGAGGCCCCAAAAGGAGTTTTATTTGTTTGCTTTACCCCTTGCCTAACATAAATGGAGCTGTGAACATTTATGTCGGTACACTTTTTAGTAACGACTCTATAAATAAAGATGATCAACACACAAATATTTGAACACTTTTGATTCGCGTTTGCCGATGAATAATGAATGTTTGCAAAATATTTTTTGTCGTATTCCTAGCGTACGGTGAGATTTAATATTTTTTGCATTTATGGGCTCAATTTAGACGTAATCCTGGTGTATAATAATACTTATTCTTTGTGTGCCGGATCGCTATTCCAAGGGTCCTGTGCTTGATTCCAAAAGAGGCAGAACCTGGGAGTCCTAATGTGAGGCTATGTGTGTAGCGTTAATAAAAAATGTAGAATATTGAATTAATTCTGTAAGGTTTGGGCCACGACAAGTGGTGGATTCCGTTGTTGGTCGAATATTTTTAGTAACCTGTTTAGCTTACCTAGTTGTCATGAAGACAAAAAAGGAGAACCGTCCTTGTATATGTAGGTAGGTATTACAAAGTTTCAGTAGAACAGCGTTAAATAAGGGTAGCAACACTGTAGCTAGAGGAAATTATTTTACTTAAAACTATAGGAACCATCGGAAAATTATAGGAGTTCCATGTTGATTGCGGAACTTTAAAAGTCGTCTAAAATTCCCAATGCATATTGTAGTTTCAATGTTCCTACAGATTATTCGCTAATTCCACTTTTGGTTAGATAGGTAAAAAATAATACATTATTTATGAAATTTATTTATTGACTATTTAATTATCTGATATCCGGAAAATCAGATCCGGTATTTCAGCGGATCTGGTATCATTAGATGTTTACTGGATCCGGTATATTACCCAAATAATCGATCTATTACATGCGGTAGGTACTTCAAATGAGTGTTTTAGCTGTTGTAAATTTAATTTTTATTGGTTTTCCAATATTCAACAGAAGTACCACTGATATCAAATTTGTGTGATATCAAATTAATCAGACGTAATTAAGATAGCCTTGTGATGGTGGCGTGACTGCGGTAAACCTTAACTGCTTAGTTCATTAGGCTTAAAATAACATTTTTAATTGTTTCCTTTTCGTCTGATTATAACAACTTCCTTTATATTTGACACTATCTTCCGCTCACGGCTTCGTCCGCGTGGTTTTACTTCTTTGTTAAGTGATTTAAATGGAAAAACATTATCTGTGTGAAAAGAAAAATGCGATCCGATGCTCTCCGTGCCGGTCCGTGTGAACGGACCCTTACGCTAATTGCCATGCAAAATTGTATTGACTAGCTGTTGCCTTGCCCGTGACTTCGTTCATGCATAGGAGTTTTTCCCGCGTGAATCCCAATCATGCATGTACTCCGGGATAAAAAGTAGCCCATATGTTGCTCCACAACCTCATCTATCTCCAAATGAAAGTCCCATTAAAATCCATCCAGCCGTTTCTGAGGTTAGCATGCCCAAACATATCTTCATAAAACCATCATCTTACCATATTCAAAGGTATGTGTAGAGATATGTACATATGTATACAGGGTGTGGCGTAATGAATGGATAATACGGTACCTACGTGTAGAGAGCATCATGCTGGTTCAGATAAATAAATGTTATGTTAGCAAAAGTCCTTCCGTTTCCGAGATATTCGACATTTTCAAAAATTTTAAAATTGTTCCACCCTTCGCCATTCTTTTTGGCGCCAGGACTACAAATGAAGACATTTTTTATATCTGTTTTTTGGATAGTATAGTAGATTTAACACCAACTTTACGTTTTTTAACCGACTTCAAAAAAGAAGGAGGTTCTCAATTCGACCGTATATATGCTTTTTTTTTATGTTTGTTCAGCGATTTTTTCGTCGTTTATGGGCCGATTTTGATAATTCTTTTTTTGTTGTAAAGTAGATATGCGCAGTGGGGTCCTTTTGAAAGGATCATCAGGATCTGATGATGGCATCTTGGAGAAATCGAGGGCAACTTTCGAAAATTGTATGGAAGACTAGTGTGTTTGTTCATGTTATCATAAATACATTAAAGCGCTACCATTTCAAGAAGGTCTGGAGTCGATCTGATGAAGCCGAAAGACAGTCGTGGGAACTCCTCAACGATTTACTGCAGTTATCTAGTGTTTGGGCTTGATTAATTTGTAGTGACGAGAACTTTACACATACATGTTGAATTGAGCGCCATCTGGCGAGTAGTTTTTGAGTTATCTCTACTTATCAAGGTTGAAGTCGGTTATTTTTTTTGTAAAAAGCAATTATTCATATTTCGTTCCTGACTTTTACTCTGCCGTGGTTAAAAAAAATGTATGGTAGCTTGAATGCCAAAATAAAAAAAAACTAACCCATTTCATCCAGATTCCAAAATAGTATGTTACAGGGTACGGTTCACTTTAAGATTTTAAATTATTTTATAGCACAGCGTGACCTAAACCCGCACTTATGCCACGGTTATCCGTGGCGTAAGTACCTAGCTCCTTATTACATGGCAAATGACGCTAACTTCACGCCGTTCAAAAATGGGCAACTTTACGTACCGTATCGTAATGTACTATTCTTTTAAATTGAGCTAGAACCCATTTTTATGTCACTACAAGTTAATTCCAAAATTAGGTTTTTGTTTCGGTATAGTTACGCAAGTATAACGAAACAGTATCTGAGGAATTTATTTTGCTGTAAGTTGATAATCACACTGAACATGTAAGTCAAACAGAATTAACATGAAAATATGTTTACAAAGACACCTCTGCATTATGACGCTAAGCGCAGAGAGTAGCGTCGAAATATGGAATTTTAAATGTGAACAGCATACATTGCGACCATCCAAAAATCCAGAAAAAAAACAATACGGAGGATTTAAAAAAGGAATAAATATAAAAAAGAAAGGTGTCATAAAACTTTCTGTTTGAAAAGTTTCTTCCACCTACAAATATGTTTTTATAACACAGTGACAAAATATCGTACCTGTGACGAATTTAAATGAGAATGAGAACATAAAAATTAACATTCTTATAGACACCTAATAATAATTGTATTCATTGTTTCGAGAGTTACTACAGTTAATTAATATAAAGATCATGACATAAATACCTACCTGATGATTTTCGATGATAATTGACGTTTAAAACGGAGAATAGAATAATTCTACCAGTTAACTCCTGATGTAAGCGCGCATAAGCAATTTCGTTCCAAAACCATGACAAAAATAATACCAAATCTTACACACCATCCCAACTATTTTCTAACATCTTCCCTTCAACTACAGCATGCACATTAAATCGCTCTTAAAAACTCCTTGTCAAGAAACCTCATTATATTCCCACTGCTTTTCTTTGCATGCAATTACGTTGTGGAAGTCTTTGCCATCATTCTACGTCCCAGACAAATCGTAGTAAGAAGAATCATGCAATAAACGACGTTTTTAATAGATTGCATATAGCATTAAATTCCAAACTACTATGTTTCAATTTACGCAATTTGTAGTGACATTCAACTACTAAAAATTGAACTAATTATTAATAAATAATTTTTCTCCATATCATCCTTGAAATTTGTAACATATTTAAAATTTTCATAGTCTGAGGTCAATCTTGTCTTGTCATACTCGTATAATTGAATTGTCATCGGTCCTCGGCCTCTCAACCTGAAAATGGTGAAAATTGGACTGAAGATTTTGTTACATATCTACATTTATAATACACGTGTCCGACTAGCACAAGCATTTTAATTAGATTTGACAGTAAAAAAATTGCCAGATTAAATCTTTGACTAGATTATGGAAAAAACATATAGAAAATTGTTTGGTTATTGTTTGCAATAAATCTAAGTCAGTGTTGGCATCCTTGGGCACAAAACTGTCCGGCAGCTCGGAGTTCAACGACTTGTCCACATTATGTAGATTAAGCCGCAGGTGCTCGTTATGTGGCCTCCGCACCACACCGTATAAAAACTTTGGCGAACCAAACGACCCTCACTATTTCTAGGTGATACTCCATCTGGTGTACCTCTATTTTATACAGATTTAAATCAAACACATGAATTATTAAAGCTGCAGTTGTAGTTACAAAACTTGCAAAGACTTGGAAGAAGTATAAGTACAAATGACACATAGGTTTTGAATTTTTTTTTTATTAGGTGCCTTGCCTTGTCTATAGAAGCTTTAAAATCATTAGTAAAACTTTCAAATTATAATATTTTAATGGTATTAAAACAATTTTAAGATTACAACTTTTTTTAAAAACTTCAACTCTGACAAGTGCAGATAACACAAAAACTACGCGCCAGATGTCGCTCAAATTTATATGGGACTACACGACAAGCACCAGTTTTTGGATTAAAAAATCATCAAAAACTGTACACCCAGTTGAAAGTAACAAATACAAAAAATACCGGTGAACTCAGAACCTCCTCCTTTTTTGAAATCGGTTAAAAATGGTTTTTAAAGTAAAAAGTCATCAAAGGGGAAGAAGAGCTGCCTGATGGTAAATATGACCTGTCGTCTTTGCACTTCAGTAACACAAAAGAAAAGAAATAAAGTAACTATGCAATAATATAATTATGTATTAAAACTACACATAAAAAAATCTTTGTAAGATTTGTGAATGCTTATAACATGGACCTATAAAGGGCTTATAATTTAATATCAAAGTTATTATAGTTTATATAACATTAGAGTTCTATATAACTGGCAAATTAAGTAGGTTCCGTGCACATTGTTTCACTTATATTCCGAATTAAAGGTTCCCTACTGTAGGTAAGTACCTGTGGTAACAGGCTTTGCAGATATTTCACATAATTCAAGTGAAGTTCGGTAATGTGTGAAACTGTAAATATCAATTTCGTTATAAATGGGAACATTTTGGTGTACCTACGCGAATGACAAATACGTCTATTAAAGCCACCTGACTGCGATACCTGACAGCAAGTAGTATTCATGTAATATGGCTCCAGTTTATTTATTCGATCATGGAGTTCGTAAGGATAGCATGTTTATATGAAAAATGTTTATGCGAGAAACAACACCGAATTAAAAATTATATGTATGTAGGTACCAAAATATATTGACTGCGATTTTTGTCAAAGAACAGCGGTGATAGCCTAGTGGTTAAGAATTTGGCCTACTATTCGGATCCCAGGGCACACACCTCTGACTTTTCGGAGTTATGTGCGTTTTAAGCATTTAAATGTCACTTACTACAAACAGTGAAGGAAAACATCGTGAGGAAACCTGCATGCCGGAGAGTTATGGCCTAAACCTTCTCATTCTGAGAGGAGACCCATGCTCAATAGTGGGCCATTATGGGTTGAGATAATGATGATGATGAACTATCATTCAACACAACTTCAAAAATCCTAAAATCTCCTTGCCAGTATGAGAGGTTCATCCTTCCTACCTCTTCTCTCTTGCATCTTTAAACCATCTCTGCATACTGCTGCACAACGGACGAGGTTAAGGCGCCTACCTTTTTCAGAGTTCGGACTGTCTTTTATCCAGTTTAATCCCGGAGGTACTCCAGGCCCTCACCTCTCTCTAAGAGTATGGTATACCCTCTTGCATAAGTCAGCCCCGAAACAACTAGTCGCGTTCCGGCTGGGGGCTTGAGAGCTAGTTTTTATTTTCAAGACGTATAAAATCACGGTCGCGGTGAAGAAACAAATAGTGACGATAGAAGTATTATTTTGTACAGATATTTCAAGAGATTAATTTTTGCCTAAAGAAGCCGTAACCAGTGTTCAAGGCGTAGGTACTTTTAATTTCGCTCCGTTTCCTTACTCCGCGCTTCGCTTAATCATAATCATGCTCCACACAATAATCTCACGCCGGGATCCAAATGAAGAGAAAACGACGAACGAATTATTTTTTCTTGTTATCTCCTTCCTGTATGTTTTTCACGTGCTCTTTGAATGTCTCATATGTCACGCTTTGTCTCGGTTCTCGGTCCAATTTAAAACCGTATCTTATCTGTCGTATGCTTTCAGTCATAATATATTAAACATTACATATAGTTAGAATTAGAAGGGAAGAGATTTAGATACAAAGCGTATCTAAAGGGACGAATATATAATGTCAGTGAACTATCTTGGACAGAGTTGCAAATGTACCTAATTTACATAAACTTAATAAAATAATAAACATGCACAGATAGTACGGTGCGTGTGCGTTGTTTACCGAGATGTGATGCTGTGATACCTTTTTGTCAACGCGATGAGTAATTTGCATGAATATTTTAGGAATTCAGGCCAAGGTCAAGTGATCTGATTTCAAAAATATATAACGTAAAGTAGTAAATAAAGTGCTTTTGAAATCAATCATCAAATCAAAATATTACACGTGTTTTGTAGAAGCTAATTAGAGTTTAATATATATACCACAAAATATTTTGTTATTTTTATCTTAATAAATGTTGCATTACATTTAAATTTTTTTTTAAATAATATTTTTCTTTCATGCCACAGCTTCTTGTGTTAGAATGTTCACTTTCTCTTTTATACCATTGATTCATTAGGTATATCCAGTATACATAATATGTACGTATATCCAGTATAATATGTATGTATATCCAGTGTACATAATATGTATACTGGATACAAACCTAATCTATAAATATAAATCTAAGCAAACTCAATTAAAGTATCATTACTGACCAGATTGTCAGTCAAAATCCCTGTGCAAAATTCCATGTTCCCTCCAAATATTTATGACTATTCGTCTTCCTCAGAAAAGTTATTTCGTTAATTTTGTTTGTAACTTTTTACGCCACAGGTGATTACGCTGATTAAGATAAACGTAATTGGATATCAAGGCGTTATTAAAACTTTCTAAACACTTAACTTGAAACACAAAATGAATTACGTTATACCTAAACACGTAGAATTGCAAACATCAGTGTATTTTATATGATTTTTTTGTTTGTATCTATCACTTTTATTAAATTTACTTTTAGACCAAAATAAAGCTAAGCGTAGATACTGTTTACGAACTTTGGAAGTTACCTAATTAAAAAAAAACTTTTTACATAGGTAGTCATATTTTTTATTGCTGTACCTGTAATTAATAGATAAGTTTGTTTGTTTTAAATTAATAGTCGGTGTCCCGCGTTAACTTCCTACACAGAAGCTCTACAAATGGCGCGAAGTGTTCTGCTAGGTGCTACGAATGTTTCACCTGCAACATTCACGTACTGTAATAACATTTACACAGGGGAAATTCAAACATCGAACTATTTGCGCGTTTGCCCCAAAATGGAATTTCTTTGTGATCTTTTATACAACGATAAATATAACATAAAGGATGTGACAAAGAGAACATTTTATGCGAGCATTTAATATTGAATTGAAGTCATTTTAACGTCCCTTTTTCGAAAGTGCGTGTTCGAATATAACTCGACGTAAACATTGTAAAATAATGTTCACAAACTAATAACATGCTCTCACTTCACTTTCTAGTATCTACCTAAATTTATACATACATATAATAAAACGTTAACGGATCGAATTCTGTACTTGGCACATATTCGAAAAAAATCACTGGGGGTACTTAGCTCGGCACCGTAGATGGGTACCAAGATTTGTTTCCTGAAGAGCAAAGGGTTGTCAATAGTTTTACAAGGAAATCTTGAAATTCATACATATACAGAAAATAGCAGTACGTGCCATCTACAGCCTCAGTCCAAGGGATTCGCTAAGACATTTGTTTAAAGAAATAAAAACATATTAACTGTGATATCACAATACCTTTTGGATAATATTAGGTATGAAAATAAATATCATGTCTGTTTTCTTAAAATAGTGATGTTCACAATATAAATACTAGAAACAAGGCTAAATTGATTGTACCAAAATTCAGACTTAGTAAAACTGGTGGCTCTGTCATGGGTAACTGCATTAAAATTTATAGTAAAGTTCCGATACAATTGACAGAAATGCCGTACTGTAAATTTAAAACTCATGTCAAAAGCATTCTTATGACGAAAGGTTATTACAAACTTGATGAATATTTTAATGATAAAACAGCTTGGACATGAGTTTCGTATTTTAGCCGTAATTAGTAGTAAGCGCAACCGGTAGCTGTGAGTGGAGAAAGAGAAAAAAAGACTCCATGTGAGTTTCTTGGCGCTTCTTCTTCAAGACCACTCATCGTAGGGATTTGTTGAAGCGATGGTTTAGTTTGACTTTCGAAAAGTGTTTGTAAAAACCTACTTCGAAGAATTGAATATAGGGTTGCATGAGGAAGATGGCTGAGGATATCGACCCATAGGTACATATATTTTTAAAATTTGAAAACAAATAATATATAGAGTCCTAGAGTCCTCTTTAGGTATATAAATTTTAACCATTGCCCATTTAAAAGCAATAAGAACATAAGCTTTACAAAAAACCGATGCCGACTGCCGACTCATTTATTTATTTTATTTATTTATTTCAATACACACAAACAATTACATTGAGAACAATACAGATCGAAAGTTTAGCACTGGGGTGCTGCTTATTGCAGGACTCTCTTCCAGCAGACCCGTAAAGAGGAGAATTGTATTAGTAAAGCAAACTAAGCGTGTACTTAAATAAGATATATAGATATATACATTGCATAATATAAACTTGCATAGGTAAATACATATACCAAATGTAATACATAACTATAAACATATAAATATAATATATATAGTTTAAATACGTATATACAATGAAAAGAAAAGTATTAATAACATATTTATATACATACATACTTATATACGATGGTTGCATTCATTCTTATTGTATTTTGTACCACCTGCCAAATATTATGTTAAATATTTTAATTCCTGAAGTAAACAAAGTGAGATATATTGTCACCGTTGGCTTCCCCAGCGTATATTGCGCAATCCCTTTGCCATCTAACAAAATCGAATCAGCATCTCCTCTCGAATTTCGTTACGGCTCTGTTACGTTGAACACTTATTGAAACTGTTCTTAAGTGTTGTCCTTTTATGTAGGTACTCCATAAATGTTTGATAGGGCCATCTCGGGAAATCTCTGTCTCCATTCGCAGAGGGTCTGCAGTCAAATAAAACGGAAATCCCCAAATATTATTCCACGACATTTTCCCTGTTCCTTCAATGTGAACTTTTATTTTTATGCTCTTACGTATTCTTATCAGAAGTGAAAGACACTTTCGCACGATTCACTGACATACTGGCTCAGGTCCGAGGAAAAATTTCCAGTCTTTTTTTATTTTTGACTAGTGTGCATTGATCAAATCTCCTTACTTGTGTTAAGTAGAATAAAACGAATCTATAGATACCTACGAACAAGTATAGGTTTAACCACAATACAAAAAAATATAAATAAAACAACGCTACACACACATGTATGTAAATATCTTAACTGTAGTACAATGAGAGTATAAAGTAATGACTGCATGGTAAAGTGTTAGACCTTTTGGAAGAGGTAAACATAACGAAGTTGACATTATAAGACCAGACACATTTTTCAAAAGCGTTAATTTTTTAAACAGTTCATTCGTTGCTTCTAAGTATAATGTATGGTACTGTTTAAACAAGCAACTAGACTGTCCGTGTTTGTCCAGTAGATCATGAAGTCAACGGGTGGCACAAATTTAATTTAGTTTCCTACCATA
Organism: Hesperia comma; assembly: GCA_905404135.1. Classification (NCBI taxonomy): domain Eukaryota; kingdom Metazoa; phylum Arthropoda; class Insecta; order Lepidoptera; family Hesperiidae; genus Hesperia; species Hesperia comma. The sequence goes on from FR990020.1 coordinate 7,578,990, forward strand.
CCCTGGCTGCTGGCTGCACTACTACCGAGATAAGCAAGGATACAATTTCCTTGTAAAGATTTATGCACTTTGGAAATACAACAGGATTACCACAATATATAAAATAATTTAAATGTGTACCTACATTAAAACCTATGTATCATATTAACCTTTAAAAATAATCGTTCACACATTAATACACCCCCACTGGCAGAACAAATTTTAACTTTCACATAAATATCTACCCCAGCCGATAAAGGAAATCGGGACCCTTCGCTTTACAGCCCTGACTGCACTGCTAACACAAGTCACTAAGCTACGGGGTCGGTGTATACTTAAATACTATTTTCTTTTTATAAAAAAGAGACTTAAGAAATCAATGGTTTCCTATTTCTCAATAAATAGAATCGAAAAAACTTTATTGTCAAGCCGAATGTCGCACATTTCCCGTGCGGGTTTACTCGTTGGGACATTTCATCGGCGCCACCTATGTGCCTCATATTAGTATGCCATGCCACAATAACCGAAGTTGAATCACAAAAGATTTCCGGAGAGCGACTTGCACAAGGGATGAAAGCCAACATTGTGTAATCAGAAGGGTCGCAATCTCGCCCTACCCCCTCGCGACTGTGTCGAACACGGCTTCATCAACAAGGGCCCTTTCTAGTCACTGTGACGTTCCTTCTTCAAAAGCTTATTTCGTTCTTGACTCTGTAACCTTCATTACGTCCATATCGTTCGCGTTCATCCCTTGCATGGAACCGACGGTAAACGTGATCCGGTATCCGTGTGTCGGAACCAGCGATCATTACAAATTATGCTTCACTTATGTCGACTACAGTAGCAATACACATGTGATCGATAATGACTGCTTGCTCTAATTGAATAATAAAATATATATTACATTAAAATTAATAGTACTTATTCTTTCATATTTATATGAATTAATGAATAATTTTAAATTAGTTAAGGGTCGTTAAAGTATTGTGGATTATAAGTGATTTAATCTATCATGGCTCCATAGTGGACTCTACATGCCCTGCTTGTATGCAGTAATGAGTTATTTTTACCCGACTGCGTCAGAAGGAGGGTTATGTTTTTCGAGTGTATGTATGTATGTATGTCCATTTATTTGGACCGCCCCACAGCCCAAACGGTTGAACGGATTTCGAAGTGTCATAGGCTATATGAATTTTCAAAATGGCGCCCGAAAGTGGAAGAAAAGAGGATAATCTTGAGTTTTTTTGTTATCTGAGCAATATGGGTATCAAATGAAAGATCGTGAAAAGACCTTTTCAAAAATATATATCATATAACGTTAAGGCACACGTTTTAACACAAATTGTCAAAAACCATCCCAAAAAGTAGAATTTTTCGGTGAAAACACTAAAAAGTCTGAAATAAAAATATTATTATAAAAACAAAAAACCCGACTGCTTACAAAAGAACTCAAAAGAAAAAAACAAGTGTCACAATATCAACATAAAATACTTCATGGTGCTGCAGGCAATACATTTTAGGTATGTGATGGCTATTCCATTTATCGAGGAAGGTTTTAGGTTATATAACACCACGCTACGATCAATAGGTGCGAAGCACCAAGGAAAATTGTTGCAAAAATGGGATAACATTTATTATTTTAGACGTAGGAAGTACGAAATAATCGACTGCAGACGTGCAGACCTTTTATAAAAAAAATCTTTATATCAGAAATTACCTAAAGAATGCCTAAAGAGAACTCAAAAAATTTACGTCATTGAGGTACACCATGGTGTTTTAATATGTTTTCGGAACAGAGTGTTTGTGGATCTCTGAAATAAATAAATAACGCTACACACTCATAGCCCCACACTAGGATTCCCTGTGTCGTGGGCGTCATGGACAACACACAAGACAAGGACACACACCCAGACCAAGAACGGATCAAATTTCCGCCTCGCTGAGAATCGAACCCTCAGGACCCTCGGAACAGCGATCCGGCGTGTTAACCAATGCGCCATCCGGGTCGTCAAATAGAAAACAAATAGCAGCCCTGCCCTCTGTCAGACCTGTCATAAATAACAATCATAGTTATCTACGAAAATAACTGTTGAAGCTTCGCGTGTATTTATTTATCAACAACATCTTATCAAATCAATGCAGCGTAGGTACGTTTGTAACTTCGTAAATCAGCGAAACAATAAATATTTATTCCGTAATATTATACACATACTTATTAATTTTTATCAATGTTAAATATATCAATAAAAAATATAATAAGAAGAACAGGCAAGAATGTAACGCTTTGTTTCTATATATAAATATTACATAAAATAGGCTTTACTGGAAACCAGGCCTTATTTTTTAGTTAATTTATAGTAACAGGGCCTGTTACTATAAATTAACAAATTGTATTACCTAAATATAAAGTACGGTGAGGAAAGAAAAGTAAACTTCCTTTCTTAACTTTTAAATGTTCGCTTCGGCGGTGTTTTGGCTAAGTTGTTGTTATTATGAATTAACTGTAAAATATTCGCTTACGTTCAGGCAAGTGGCTTGCTTTCGGTACAATATTGTCGACGACTTTTATGCCTCACCGCTTCTCAGGAGCGCCGCAATAGTTTCACGTTTGAATTTCTTGAACAAACGTTATTACTACTCCAATGGCGAATGTTCCGCTGAAACAATTCACAATCATGAAAACTCCAGTGTCAAAGGAAAGTGTACCGTTGCGAGCTAAAGCTTTCGGATAGCAACAACAAGGGTACATTCACACTGCGTTTTAGAACACGTTTTAGTTACGCAGTATTAATATACTCCGACTTTTAATTCGATGCAGTAAAATGACATTTCCAGTGTTACCGTTTTTTATTATCACCAAAATAGTGAAGGAACCTGGACACAAATTATTCGATTTGATGAAAATATTAATCGGATTATAATCGTTTCGCATAATTTAGCAAACTGCTAAAATACTGTATGAACTTATTACAGGATCAATAACTACATATAAAAATACGATTGATATCAATAATCTCCTAGATTTTTAATTATTAAGCGCTTTTAGTGCATGTATGTACTAAAAGCATGCATGCATCGGTGTTTATTATTTTTCGTTTACTATATAATTCAAAAGTAATAACCTTTCCGTATTGTTTTCTGAATTTGAATTTTACTTTATTAACACACATTATAATAGACATATTGAGAAAAGAATAATCGAATAATCAAAACATCGTTCGTTAATCGTGTAAGTTATCACTATTATTGAAAATCTGGCAACATTATTTCAAAAAGTGACATTAGCAAACGTCATTTTACTGCATCGAATTAAAAGTCGGAGTATAGTTGACTTAAATTATAAGGCACATAAAATTTTATCCACATCACTTTCATTGCTTGAATATGACCACTGCGATTTAGTTGATTTTTAATCAACTCTATTCGTTTATTTACGTATTAATTACTTACGTGATTAATTTTGTACAAAACCTTGAACAAAACCTATGTAAAAGGGGAGTTAAAAATAAATATGTAAAATACCTTGAACATTATACAACACCGACAATAGTCGATGAATCACATAGCTTTGTTTGAGTAGAAAATACATAGGTAAAAAGTTTTAAAAGTTGATAGGTACCTACAATAAAAATAGTTGCTTATTGATATTATCGCAACACATTAAATTATATCACTATCATATCACTATAACCAGAATGTTATAGTGTAATATGAACAGATGTGTAAAAACGAATCAAAATGGAGATAACAAAAGGATAATAGTGGGGCAAGGAAAACTATGGACGTACAAAGGTCGGTCTCAAGGCACCGACTTATTCCCAGAACTCGTTAACGTTTCACATCAACAATATAATGATTTTATCTTCCTCCTCTGTTATAATACCTTTAACTATGATAATACAGCATATTATACTCAAATATTGTAACAGATGATACCCGACTACGACCCACGATAGATATAACTTTGTAGCTATAAGTCTTTGATGTTTTAAATATCGAGATAAATACATTTAAATATCTAGATGGAACAAAAAATTGTGGCCAACTGTTGGCCACAATTTTTATATCATTACGCACACATAGACAATAGACACATGCTTGCTAATGTTGCCTTGTTTTTTTTCGTTTTCATTGTAGGGCGACGCTCAATCTAGACATTTAAAACATCAAAGCTATAAGTATTATTTCACAATTATTTTTGTAAAGGTAATTTTATTTTCTATGTAGTATGTTACGGAACCTCAGAAAATAAAGATTTAGGTACTAAATAAATTTTAGAATTATTTTATCAACGCCTAACATTGTTATAATAGCATTAATATACTCGAAAATCTCACAAAATTATAACCAAAAGCAAATTTTGGAGGCTGGCAAAGGGTGTTAACTAACGAAGTAACGATTCATATTGCATTAAGCCTCCGGCTGTAATTAAGATTTCAAAACTCTTTGTAACAGAGGCACACCGCAGTTAAACCTGACTCATTTTGTGAGTATCATTTTCTTATACTACAAATTTTCACACTTAATTGTTATTTAGTTTATAGAATCACGTTCTAGGAGCCTTAAGCGCCGCGTTTATAATATTTTTTTATGAAAAACAACTTTCATTATGTCCTATGGGAATAAATTATGATAGCCAAATACAAATCATGCGCTACGCGTAAGGCCTACTGTCCACGGACGTGTCAAATGACGAATGCATGCAACTTACAACTAAATGAAAGTGAATGAAAGCAGGCGTATTTTGCATATTTGTTGTGACGAACCGTGAACACAGATTTGATTATTTCTACGCAAGATGCAAGCAATCGGCAATTGACGATAGCGACACAGTGGACAGTAGGCCTAAGAGTAGATAGAACGGCCTTACCTGTGCCCTTATGATAATAAAACATGTTGCAAGATAAGTGACAATGCTTTTTTGTAAAAAAAAATGAAAATGCTAATTGCTGACTGTCTAAACCCCTCAGCCAGAAAAACGATGTATTTTTTTACTTTTGAATTTATGTTCATTAAAAATAGAAATAAAATTAGGAACCATTATTATAGGGTTACATTAGTAAAGAGTTTTTAAATACTTTAGGTACTTCAGAAAAATGCAAAAACTGTTTTATAATTTATTTTATTTCTATACATGAAATAAACTCAATACATTGACATATACAAACAAAATTTGCTTTCATAATACCTACGTAAAATAATTTTCATGGAAAGCTTGTTAATGCAAAAGGGCTCATTACACTGTGTTGACATCGACAAATGCCCTTTTACATATTCTCGCAGAGATCCCCAAGATTGAGCCATGAAATTGAAAACGATCCCTTTGAAGAAATTTATTCTAGGCACGAACTGCTCTCACACCAATGACGAGGAGATTTGCTCGTTTATTTTTATGAAATTATTGGAGGCGCCTAATAAGAATTTAATGGAGATGTTCACTGCTATTCTAGATAATTTTACACAGCCACGAATACGGTAAAATTCTAATAATATTCAAACGCTACTATTTTTTGACGCCAATGAACAAATTCTTGAATTGCCCAGATAAATACAAAAACTCTATTTTATTTTGATTCGAAACATTAGTATATTAGTACCTACCTATATTGTCTTCCTGTACATTTAAACATAGGTAATTTCTTTATTGGCGTATCTAAATAGGTACCTACAGGTTGATGAGTCCTTCTTTTAACTACCTATGTATATATTTTACATAAGTAGGTAACTGTGCCACAAGCACTCAGTAATCAACCAATACAACTAGTTGAAGGAATATCTTTTTATTCACTTAGCTATTAATTTTTATCCGTACTAGTAGTGGCCCGCGGGTTAGCCGAAAGGTCGAAAAGCAAGGATCGGTTAAGTTAGGTACCTACGTACGGCAAGGTAGAAACTTATTAGGTAATCCAGCATGTGCGTGCGTTCACTTAATTTGGAACTTATTCGTAGCCGTCACCTATATTGAAACAACAAAAAGTAACACACGAGATTTCACGCATTTAGTATTTATTGCTCTGATTGAGTTTATAACTCCTATGTGAACCTTTAGGCAGGTGTCCCACCGCCGGTGATTCGGCGTGTAAAGCTCGGCTATTTTCTTGCTCAAGACAAGTACAAAAGATATGACATTCCATGTAAACAAAAGAGATACATATGCGAGCGTGTACCTACTCGTCGGCGGTGTGAACAGTCAGTGTATTTATGTCCTTTGTAGAGCAAGAAAATTGCCCATAGCTACTCTCTACTCGCCGATAATCGGTCACCTGCCTTATACATTACTAGTAGAAGTCATAGTTTCGCTTCGGGAAACTTATTGCTCCGCTCCTATTGGTCATAGTGTGATATTATATAGCCTTCCTACATAAACTGAGAAGGAAACAAACATAATTGTTAAAATCGAAACTTTAGTTTCTGACATTACCCCGTTCAAACAAACAAATAAACAAACTCTTCAGCTTTATATATTAGGCAAAATATATGTTTTAATGTTAATCGATATAAAAGACAGTCAGATATTGCTGCAAATGCGTATACCATCCCACCACCTGGAACAGAGGTGTGCAACACTTGCCGAAGTTGCCGAAGTACCTAGTAGCTACAACGGAGCACTCGTACCGGAGCGCTACAGGATACATTTCACATGGAGCACGAAGGTGAACAGGGGTAACCTGATCCTACTGTTCCAAAGTGTTCAGACCGACATAAACGTTACCAGCGGCTAGCTTACAATAAATTATTTATTGTAAATTAAAATTTATGTTTTAATTTTAAAGATTTTAGAGATAAAGATTTTAAAGATTTAAAGATGCCATTAGGCATTAAGTTTTTGCCCTTGTATACCCTAGATTAAGGTGTTGCAAAAATAAATAAATAAATAAATTTAATGCAAGTCTTACCTCTGAGAGGTTTACCCACGTAAACTTGGTTTACAAAGATCTACAAATATTTGTATATTAACTACTTCAATAAAGATTTTTATGGCGGAAAATTTGATTGTAAACTAAATATGTATAATTTATTATTAACTACTACTTACCTACGGTTAATTAAAACTAATTTATTTAAAAATAAAGGTACAATTTTGTTTATTTTAAAAAATCCAAAGAAATTCATTTAAAAATTATCTCATTATCATCGTCATCATCTCACCAACCTATCATGGCCCACTATTGAGCACGTGTCCACCACGCTGACCAAGTGCGAATTGGCGGATTTCCCACACCTTTGAGTTTGCGAAATCTCCGGCATGCAGGATTCCTCACAATTATATCTAGTGACACTGAAATGATTAAAACGTACGTAATTCCGAAGAATCCAGAAGCAATAATCTAAAACTACAAAAAACAATTTTGTATTATAACAATCACTTACAATCATTATTATTTTCAGATGATTAATTTAACTAAAGTTTTTGTTATACTTCCAAATATGTGGAAGAAAAAAGCCATGGTCTTATAGAATAACTATTCTTATTCAGGAATTTGGGTCCAGATGAAAGACTTTTTACGGGCTCTCATACGGGAGCGAAATTAAACATGAATACTTGCTTTTACCTCTGACGTGGAACATTCCGCTCCAATACATCCACTTTGAACATGAGGGAAGCTGGAGGATAATCGGGCTTAGTAACGTGTATCTACTTAAGATCAGCCACAATGAGATACTATTACGTACTAAAATAATTTTGCCTGTATTATTGTAAACAATTAAGCAAACCTAAGTGTTGATTAATTACTTAACAATATTTAAGTCATTCACTTCTATATAAATAGGTACCTACATACTTTAAATATATTTTGTATCACACCTATTAACATAGTACAGTATATGTATAGGAACATCATTTTTTTATTTTATTAATTGAGTAGGGACACACCACACAAGTACCGAACACTGATGCAAAGCTATAAACATTATAAATTTTATCAAAATTAGGTAGGTACATATACATAGAGTGCCACAACGTACACAGACCTATTACAGTTAGATAAGTAACTAACAGAATCCATTAATAAAACATTGAGAAAACACAAATGTCATAAAGTAACTAACTACATAATTATAAGTAGGTATAGTTATAATGTAACTCTTAATAATATTAACATCCACCATTTTTTTTAAATAGGTATATAAACAAACATCTAAGTCACTAGTTTTTGAAACGATGTTAAAAGGCGAGAAAACCCTGGAGGAACGAATTTAGGCCGCAAATTGATTTTCAGTAGAATACTTAATACAAATGAGCAGAGATAGCGATTTGTTGAACTCCCGACACCTCCTCGGGACACTGGTTCGACTCCCGCCCGCAACACTAATTTACAGAAATGCAGTGCGTAAGTATAACAATTAAATTATTAATATTTTCTTTGGTAAAAGAAAACATCGTGAGGAAACGTGCAGACCTAATTATGTTCTCAAAGGTCTGTGTAATCTGCCAATCTGCACTTGGTCAAAATGGTAGATAGCTCAATTGTGAGTAGGTAAACCCCTTTTCAGCAGTAGGTACCTATGTTGTATTACGGGGCAATACACAATGGACAACCTTATACTTAGTATTCTAAAAGTTCATAATAAACCATAACTCATACTTCCTTTGAAAATACCGATGTTATTACGTAAGGACTTGGTTACATGATGAAGCGATTCATACATACATAGATAATATATAATATAGGTATGTTCTTATGTGGCAGGGAACTCAAGTGCACAAATGAGCACTGAGGACGTGACACGGCGGTGTCTCATCAAAGTGTTATTGTGGGGTGGTCACAATGTAATGTCGGCATCAATAAAATCCGCGATCTTATCAGACCCGCAATTTTTCACATTATGTGAACCACGTAGGTACGTGTACATTCACATATTCTCCAAGTCCAATTAAAGAACTAACAAAGTAATATTATTATAAAATAATGTTTTTTTTCATGTAAGTATAATTTGAAGGTACTTATACCTACTCACAGGTTAATTGTTTTTAAAACTTTGTACTTAAGTGGTTTTTGCGTGAAGTTTATAGGTACTGAGAGACAGTGCTAACATTTTTTTATAGAATATTGTTTATAAATTTATTATAATTTCCTGAAACATGCGACGTAGCTACAGATTTTCCCATTACAGGTTTATTATTAGCATGGATTTTCATTAAATGTTAAAATTTCGTGTAGTAAAATAACCGCGTGAAGGCAAAAATATATGTGTGTAGCTAAAATTTTCAATGCACATGCCAATATTAACGCATATGGAACGCAGAGGCTGCAATATCGCGTTCGCGTCACTCTCGAGGAGAAAATTTCATTAACGCAGTACATGTTCAATTACCGAATAGTAGCAGCTATCGGTACAGTTTCCGTATATCATATTACTTCCCATTGATTGATAAATAGACTCTGATAGCCGCAATCTACTTCCGAGCCAACAGTGTTCGCATTCAATCATGGGTACCTATATTATGATGCTCGATTACTTAGATGTCGCAGATTGCAATTTTGCAATGCTACGTTTATTCGAACATTCTATTAAATTAATAACCTGTGGAAATCTTAAATCGTGTAGTTGCATCGGTTCTCATAGAAGTGATAGATTTTACGTATTACACTTTAACAGTACTTAAGTTACAGATCAATAGCAACCGACACTCGAGAAACTCGAGAATACCTACCTTCTAACAAAGCAGCAAGAATGTTTAATTAAAATGCATTGTAACGAAATTATACATTCATTAATCCCTACAAGCTATATTAAACCACACTTGCATACATAATTTATTTTTAGACAATTAAAATTACTTATCTACTTACGAATTTTTACCTTCTAAAGACTATAATAATTATAACAGCAAAATAACAAATCAATCAAGCCCCAAGCAGCAAAGGCATAATTAAAAAGCTGTTAAAATGATTCGTGTTTCTGAAAAGATGAGAGTCTTAACCCAATTCTTAGGAAAAACACTGGACCATGAACTTTTCATCAACTGCATGATTTGACAGGAACACCATGACGGAGCAGAATCCATCAAAAACAAATTAAGTATTCTCCTCTCCACTGAACTAATACAAAATTAAATTCCAATACAAGACGGTAATTTAATGCCTTCAATTCTAAGACGTTTATCAATAGAAATACCTACCAACCGTTTTACTAAAAAAAAGTTTGTTTTATCTACGTGTACAAAGTTGTATGGATAAACAGGACAAAGCATACTTAAGACTACGAAAATTTAACGTGAAATTTATTTAGGACTAAGACCGTAAGAAACTTGCGGTTAAGGGTTTTCTTCCATCTTCAGACCTTGCCAAGCTAGCTAGCTTGTTAGCTAGCACCGCTAGCGGTGCAACCTACTGAACAATGAAGGCGAGTGTGGCGCCAAGCCAAAAGGAACTTCGCTGGGTTAACACCCAGATTTATCTTAGTTATACTTTTTAAGATTTTAGTCATGACGGCGGAGAGACAGTAGTGATGCATGTCCTCGCCTATTTTTCAGTAACCGGCGATACAGGCGGTATTGCTACGGATCTACGTTCTCTCGTAGTAGTAATCTTTCAAAACACTTGCATGTAAATACATAAAAATTGGGTCAGATTAAGTTTGGTCACATGAAATTAAAACAAATATCTAAAATTAAATTAAAACAAATATATAAAAGCATCCACACACACGGAGTTCCATAGAGCTCAGCTAGCACTGTCTCCTCACGTATTCTTCGTCGCCCTACTCCGCCTAACCTTTCAAAATTATGATCTTAATTTTTGTTATATATAAGATATATATAATCATCAAAATTTATTATCAAAATCATCACGGTGCATTCAGATTCATCAGCGGATGATCGAAATCATTATGAAAATAATAAATTATTACATTATAATAAATTCCAGTAAATAGGTATTAAGATAATTTGTAGATACTACATCATGGACATTCAGGGCCTGTTTCACCACATCCTGATAAAGTCCTTGATACCTTATCAGGAACTTATTTATTTGCCATATAAACTACAACTTTTGGTTTCACAAGTGTCGGATAGAACTATCTGGCTGATGAACTGTCTGATAAGTTATCAGCTGCTTTAAATGGCAGATAAAGGCGGTATCTGGCAGATAGTACTGGCGTTTAATTTTTCTGAATAAATCGGTATTCGAAAATGTAGCAAGGGGTACAAATCTTACATTTTTCGTTTTTTCATGTTCAAAACCTGAATTATTTTGAACCAAAAGTATTTGATTAGTAAAGTTTTTACAATCATTTTCAAGTGACGGCAGTTTACGTAGTAGGTACTTAGTAACAAAACGCAACGAAGCGACGTTGCTGCTCTGTCAACTCATTATCAGGGAGTATGGTGGTGAAACAGAAAAAGTTATCAGCAGCCTTTATCTGGTGAATAGTATTTACTGTCTTTTAGCCAAGTATGTGACACTTTATCAGGAAGAGGTGAAACAGGCCCTCACAGGTACCTAAATTATTTATTTATTTATTTATTTATTATTTCACAAACACATCCATCCTTACAGGTTACAACCCAATACGATAGAGTGGCCTTATACAATACTTATTTAATACAAAACTTAATTAATTGGATATTTAAAAGTAATAAGAGTAAGTACTTAACTATTGTAACATAATATATATAACACTACCTTTACGAAATCACTCAAATGGCATGAAAATAAATCGAGCGTTTCATGAGCCTGATTTAGCACATTAATAGCTCGAGTGAGGGGTGCTTTAGCCAGCAAGTTGGTCTTAGCTGTTGGCACGGCTAGCAGTGGTGGCCGTCGGCGCCTCCATACGTAGCGCTCCGGCACACTGAGAGCAAGAAAAGCTAATACTCCCGGATTAACATTATTATTATATAATATTATGTTGTAGGTAGTTAACCTTCATAGGGACATACACAATTTAACAGAGAAATTATTAAATGGCATTATTCCATCAAAGAGATAGTACCTAAAATACCTACATATTCCTAGTAAGTGGAAATGAATGGATTTCCATGTTCGTTGGCCAGCTAACATTAAAAGGTTAATCGTTCGCATAAAACATACAATAAAGAACGTTTCGCCATTCATAAGGCAGCGCGTCAAACATCTCGCGTTATTATAGTCGTAAAGTTCGCCCTTTCCTTGCATAATGACATGACGAATTGCGTTCACGATATTTTCGTGCTTCTTTATATTCGATGGGGTCATTACTATCCGTTTATAATAATTTGCATTGAGATTAAATTAAATTTTTAACAGACTTCAAAAAAGGAGGAGGTTCTTCATCATGACTGTATTTTTTATGTGTATTACCTCATAACTTTGTATTGATTGAATCGATTTTGAGTGAAAGTTTGAAATGGTAGGTAGTGCTCCCATGTAGCTCCATAAATTTGAAGAAAACCTGAAGGATAGTTTTGAAGTTATATAATTCGTATTTAATTTAAGGTCCTTACTTCATAATTTTTATCTGGGTGCTCATCATGTGCTCATCTTATATTTCAATCGATTTTGTTGTCACAATGTTAGTTACCTTACCTACTCCTTCGAAACGGCTTTACCGATTTTTGCCAAATTTTATATGCATATTCAGTAGGTCTGAGAATCGGCTACTATATATTTTTCATACCCCTAAGTGATAAGGGTATCCTTAACATTTTTAACAGGGTAAGGGTTCATCCTTAACATTTTTCTTGGCAAAACAACGTTTGCCGGGTCAGCTAGTATTTTTATAATTATTTTTTGCATAATAATTATTTTTCTTATTTCTTATTATTTATTTGGTTTGACAGATTGTCTCCCGACGGTTCTTTAACAACACACTAAAATATGGTGCTGGTTTCATCAAATAAAATAAAAAAAAAATCATCATTAGGTACTTTTTAACTAATAATGGCTCACTAAACAATCCACTCTGTGAACTAACTAAACAATCCAATAATCCATCTGCAGCGGAGTGCGTGCGCTTTTTATTTAAAAAGGGAACGAGAAATTTAAAACAAATTCGGTCGCAGAGATAATGGAGTGCGCGAGTTTCGAGTAATAGAGACCGTGTGGTTGGCAAGCTGGGTGAAAAAGTAAAAAAGTTGTGCTTAGCGCCGTATAAATTGAACCACGAACATGAACGTTTGTCAGAGTCCAACGTAAAGAGTGAAAACTAGAGCGTATTACCTAGCTTAATGTAGAAAGTTCATTTAAAGGTAGCAGTACCTACTAATATTTTGTTGTAATTTTTTATCAATTTCATCATCATGATCATCATCTCAACCCGTCACGACTCACTATTGAGCACGGGACTCTTCTCAGAATGAAAAGTTTAAGGGCATAGTCCACCATGCCGGGTAAGTGAGGATTGGCGGACTTCACACGCCTTTGAGTGTTTTGCGTTTTGCGAACTCTCCGGCATGCAGGTTTCCTCACAATGTTTTCCTTCTCTGTTGTAGCATGTTAAATGCTTAAAATGCAAATTATAACTCGTAAAGTTAGAAGTGCGCGCCTTGGCATTTGAATCCGGACCCCCGGAGTAGGAGACTGAATTCTTAACCACTACGCTATTTATATCTAAGTATTAATTTACCTGGCCACAAATATAGCGTAATTTTTCAACTGCAGGCAAAGCGTAGCATTTTACACCACATCACACAAGAAAGATGGTAAGAAAATCAACACGATTGATATGATTAATAAATAATAATCTATTAAACCAACCATTGCAACACGTACCTACCTACCTATGTATATGCCTACTCTTCAACAAAGTGGACTTATAAATGAACCGCGCAAATGGCATTCCCAGTTAAACTTTCGTTTCGATTCAATTCCTGCTCATAATTTTAGCCTCTTCTTAACTTAAATGCAAGTTAAGAGCTTAAAATAGTAGTGAACATTCCCTTTCGATTTTTTCATTGCTTCAAGTTCGGAATTTCGTCGGAAAGTTTTAAATTGAAAAATTTTAAGGGTTTTATGTCATGCGGCAGCATGAAGTATTTTATGTTGATATTGTGACACTTGTTTTTTTTCTTTTGAGTTCTTTTGTAAGCAGTCGGGTTTTTTGTTTTTATAATAATATTTTTATTTCAGACTTTTTAGTGTTTTCATCGAAAAATTCTACTTTTTGGGATGGTTTTTGAAAATTTGTGTTAAAACTTGTGCCTAAACGTTACATGACAAGAAAAATACTCTTAGATAAGAAAAAAAATGGAAAAAAAGACGTGTGGCACTCGGAGACTGCCGCGGTAAAGCTATTGCATATCATTAGGTATATATAAATTAACAAAACAAAAAATAATACTGCATTTGTGATAATAATAATAAAATGAATGTATATAGAGTAATAACTCATTTTCTTTCACAATTTTTTCGTGACTTTCTTCATTAATAAATGCACTTTGTTTATTCATATTTAAAACACTTTGTACACAAATTATACGAGTACAGATATTCACTGTTTTACAGTGGGCCAAGAAAGTGGTGTACCAGTTTTCATTTAGTTGCCTAGTTATCAAAAGTTACATCAAAGTTCATAGGCAATATCACTGAAAGAGACGCATAATAATGACGTAAGCCTAAGTAATTGTTAAGAATACGTACATCATAACGACACATTATAGGTGTAAGACATTTTAATCTTTATTAGAAACGGATAATGCATTAATTTGTGCAAAGAAGATTTAAATATTCTGAACAAAAGCATAAGAACTATTTCAGTTGACAAAATAATTATTTTTAAAAAGAAAATTGTCATTTGACATTTAAGTCCTACAACGATCTTTTGGCGCGTGAATGACGTGTGGGTGACAGAGACAGTGCCTTACAGTTTGCCTTGCCTGTATGGCACTGTCTCTATCACCCTCAAGTCATTAATATAGTGTCATTATTTTATGTCATGTTATTATCTTGTATGTTTTAAATCTAAATACGCGATAATTCGACTATTATGAATACATATTGTCGATTCCAACGCCTTATTTAATCCAGCCCCCCGATTCTGCTATTTCAGACAATTTTTGCGCAATTACAATTAAAAGTACTATTGAATTTTAATACAATAATCATTGTAACAAATTTGGTATTCTGCTAAAAATTTATCATAGTTTCAATTGTATCTCACTTGGATGTCAATGATATAAATCTTCAATGTTGCCAATATAAATCTACCATGATTTCATAGGACAAAATTGATAATTGTTACATTTTAAATTAATATTTTGTATGTCCCTGACATTAAATTACGAGTATTCATACGGTAATCATTAATATAAATTATGTAATCGAATGATTCTTGAATATAACATCAGTTAATTTACAAAACGACGGCTGTATATGACAATAATTATCTATGACAGACCAAATTTAAAAAGTAAAATATGCTGTCCTGTCAAAAATAGTGGAATGACAAATGTCAATTTGATAAATAACAAAGACGAATATTTGAATTCGGTTTTGTACGTGAGTACCTTTGATGTTTTAAATATCTAGATTGAGCGTCGCCCTACAATGAAAACAAAAAAAACAAGGCAACAATATCAAGCATGTGTGCGTGCAGCCGATGTTTTACCCGTTCGTCTATTGTCTATGTGAGCGTAATGATAAAAATATCGTGGCTAATAGTTAGCTACAATTTTTTGATACATTTACGCGATTCGATGTTCCATCTAGATATTTAAAACATCTTTGGTGAGTACCTATTCTTTGAATTACTACAATAAATAAAAAACTTTGTGAATGTTGATCCAAATTAATAACGTCGATTATACTGTGTGATAATAATGTGTAGGTACCTACTGTTTTTTTTGGGCGAACTCGTTGAAAAAATAAGACTTGTACAAATTGCAAGCATGCTAGATTTCTTGGAGGGGCAGCCGGAATTAGCCCTAGGACGAATCACCCGCTCTAAGGAGGGACGCAGTCTCTCGCATTAATTGTACTCTGGCTTTTCGACGCCATGTTCGACGCTGCCAATTTCTGCGCCGGCGATCACTAGAATTGACAAAGGCCATAATACGCCATCGTAAACTTACGAGAGATTGTCTCATCTACACAATTTTTCTCAGTAATACGAGTAGATATAGTGCTACGGAGGTATTGTTGTTCAATTACACTTCGATTACAAAATTGAAATTTATTTACCATTGACATAAACGTCAAAAAGTTAGCAGAATACTAATCAGTTTAAGAACGAACGACAATTTTTTTACAATTGAAGAGCAGAATACCAAATAGTAACATGACGATTGACCTTCAATTTGAGTGAGAGCGGAGTGAGAGTGAATGAACCACGATCGGTGTTAAATAATTAACAGAATACCAAATGTGTCATAACTAGTCATTACTAGTCAATCGAGATACAATTTATGCGTTTTTAAATTAGCAGAATCGGGGCCCAGATCTACATGTAATTATTCTTAAAACACCGAACCGACGGGGCGAAAATCAAATGTTTGACAGGTAAGATTTGTATGGAAAATTAAAATTTTCATTTTTAGTATTTTCCTCGTAATTTTTCATATTTTCTCATCGCTGCAACCTTCCCTGAACTTCCACGAATATTTCAAGACTAAAATTAGCCAAATCGGTTTAGCCGTTATAAAGTAAAAGTTAGTTAACTCAGTTAAAAGTTCTGGTATTTATCGATGTGTGGGTGCACAGACATAGTAACTATGTCTGTGTGTAGGGTGTAATAAATTTTCGTTACGAAATTTTTGCATTCGGTCCCCGCGCCCAAGGCCCGCGATAAAATTTTTACTAATGTACATGCTTATTATTTTAAAAACAATTCTACCAATTCATAATTTGGCTCTAGTCTCCTTGGCTTCCCTTTATCACTCTCTCATATCCATAGTTTTACTTATATTTAAACACATAAATTTGCTTGAAATTACTACTTGTAAAGAAGTAAGTAGTAAGTAAAGGTCATTCACTTGTAACAATTTAGCGACAATTCTATTAGAGCCAAATGTCGATAGAACCTAAACTTTGGGAACCATTAAATCGCCTTAGTTTTAAATAAGGGGTAAGATCGGACAGCCCGAACGATAAAAAAACGAAAAAAATAAGTAAACATCTGGAACATCTATGTTCGAAGCCTTAAGTATATAGATTTCATTGATATCATATTAAAGCACAGAAAAGATCGGATATATCCATGTCATACACCTTGTGTTCTTTGCAATAGAAACAGTTTTAAATTACTGTCCGAACTTCTCCCTTAATGACCAAATTGTGATTATACTCATAAAAAAATATATCGAGTTTTTCTAAGCGTATAAATAATAAAATATTGAGTGTACGAAGATAAATGCTATTTTAAATTATGCTATGTTTATTCATCATCCGTTTGCACTATATTTCATTGACATAGCACTTACTGAACTCACAAAATTTAAGTTTTTACAACATCCTTCAAGCTTGTCGTAAATCCGTCCGGTATTACCCCAACGCACCTTATATGTGTGCGTTAGCCTCAGGGTTAACGACTTCGCAATGGTCTTGGATTGGATCTTGTTATTGAAATTGTTGTTATTGAAATTGATTAAACAGGGAAAAAGTTAAGGTGTAGGATTAGAACCATTAAAATTTAAAGTAATTTAGCAACCATTAGTCATATTTTTTGTAATAACAATGTAAACTAAGATCACGGGAGTCCTTATATGACAAATTCAATAAAACAGGTAATTCAGGTCAGGTATCGGTAATAATATAATTTTTATACGAAATTATGCAAGTTACGTGCAATTGTTTTGATTGCACTTACTTCTGAAGAGAAGGTATATGAAGAGATAGGTACTCTAATAAAAATATTTTTTTTCAGTTTTGCGTATAGTGAATATTAACTCAATATTTGCAACTAAAACCAGCGCATTTCTGGGCTGATTCCTTGTGGTCCTAATATAACGTCACAGTAGGACCACGCGGAATAGGTCATCCTCGTGGTCCTACTGCAAAATTAATGTAACATGTGACATAGGTATTCATATATTAATATTAATTATGACATATTACAAATCGCAGGGATCTCATTTGATCCGTTTATTTTAAATTATTTGTATTATAAGAGTAATGTTTTTGTATCTCTATTATGTACCTACTTGAAACATAATAATCCTATTGTATGAATTAATTTTACAATTTGTCCAATAATCCTTCCATTTAATATGTTTATTAAAAATCGAAGGTACAAATTATACACTTTAAACGTACAAAGAACTTCCTACGTCCTACCACAAAATATGGATAGTGCAGAAGTTAAGCTCATGTATGTACCTCGATTTTGGTTATGCATGTGTGCGTTAGCCTTAGGGTTAACGACTCCGCAAAGGTCGTGGATTGGATTTGTTATTTAAGTTATTGGTATGGATTAAACGGGAAAATTTAAATAAAGGTATACGTTTAGAATCATTAAAATGTAATGTAATTTAGTAAGCGTTAGTCATATTACCTAATTATACAATTAATTTACAAAAATTATGCTATCATAGTAAATTAAAATTACGGGAGTCCTTAGATGAAAAATTCAATAAAGCAGGTAATTCAGGTTATCTGTAATAATATATTTTTTATACGAAATTATAATCACAACTTACGTGAAATCATGTGATTGCACGTACTTGTGGAGAGGAGGTACTTGGAGATATAGGTACTCATAATAGAAATAAAATTGTTTCGTTTTGCGTATAGTGAATGTAAACTCAATATTTGCAACATTTCCGGTAACATGTAATAATATCATAATGATATTTATTACATATTATTTGTATTATATAATATTTTTGTATCTATATTAGGTACTGGAAACAAAATAAAAATCCTATTACATAAATTAACACTAAGAAAATAATTTTACATGTCCAATAATATAATCCTTCATTTAATGTATTTATTAAAAATCGAAGGTATATACACTCTAACATACAAAGAACTTCCTACGTCCTACATTGACTGGTGTTTAGTAACGAATCATTGAATTACAAGCAAGTAAGAACTTATTGTACCTTTCTGTAGCAACTAGATGTCTAAAAAAATTTAATTTGCAATTTAACGTCAAATAAAAAAAATCACTTCGATAATAATTATAATAATTCCATTTCTTATCCATTTTTTAGGAAAATTATCTTATTTGTGTATTATAAATGTCATATTGCTGGAAATAACAACCGCGGTCCAAGTGGTCCGATATGTTCCGATTTTTGGTGTATGTGAACGGTGTCTATGTGTGAGTTGTTTTTGGGCACTTTGTATGAAGCATAACATTATCTAATTTGTGGTCCTACATTGACTTGTGATAAGTAACTGCTGCAATTGGGTGTCTAAAAAATTATAACGTGCAATTTAACGACGAATAAAAACAACCACTATGATAGCAATTATAATTTCTCCATTTCCTACACATTTTTAAGAAAACTATCTTATTTGTATATTTTAAATATCATATTGCTGCCAATAACAACCGCGGTCGGAGTGGTCCGATATGTTGTGATTTTTCGTGTCTGTGAACGGTGTCTATGTGTGCGTTGTTTTTGCGAACTTTGTATGAGCTTAACATCTGTACCTCGGAGATCTGTACTACTATCTAATTTGTGGTGTGCAGCCACGGAACAGCAAAAAATAGTGGAAGTGTGATCGTGTGTCGCCAAACGCACACATACAAACGGTCGTCATTTACTCCACAACTAGTGAAGAGTAGTTTTAATTGGTCGCATATCTTTAAAGCCAAAATACCCTAAATTACACAAACTTTAATGCAAAAACACATCTTGACTCTGAGTAATAGAGTTGGCTTTTCTATAAAGACTCTTTATAGAAAAGCCAACTTTTCTTTATTAAAGAGTGTAACGTATTTCCGACATTTTGTATGACAAAATTCGAATTTCAACAAGTTCTAGCTACTCGACACCAGGTGGCAGTGTTTTTTGTTAGCAGTAATGTCCCGGCCACACGCACCGTCTTGCCTGCCTGTCATGACCATAGATCATACACTATACATATGTATATGAGAGTCATGACGGTACAAAAAGACGGAATACCTATAATTTATAGTAGTGGCCACACGTGCAGGAAAGCTCGCGCAAACTGGACTGCGCAGTCCTAGTTGTGTTCGGATAGCTCGTCACGCATGTTGCTAACAGAAGAGGGTTTTTTATTAGAAGCATTATTGTTATTGCTTACTGATTTATATACCTCTTTTAATTTTTCAATCATTAAATGATACGCCTCATTTTTTTATTCCTGTCCGAATATTCTTTATTTTTTATCTTCCATAAAGCCGGCAACGATTTATAAAGTTCTATGAACTCAATTAAAAAAACCTTAGAATAGCTCCTTACGTTACCGAGACGGAGCGTGTAGCCGGGACATAAGGTTAACTTATCAATGATTTGTCAACCATTGATAAGCGTTATCGTTTAGTGATTTGACACAAGCGTGATTTTATCGATAAATTGGACCTATTTTAATGCAATTTAAAATGTTAGAGGATTCACGATATTGATCCGACTGATTTTCATAATTTATTATTTGTTTATTTTATCATTTTACCTAATAATATCAATACGACAATCGGAACGAGTCAGCTATACAAGAATTCGTAATTTAATTTTAATTGGAATAAAATTGGTTATGCGTACGTTCAAATGTTAATGTGAACATAACTGCCTTATGTAGAGCCAGGTAAGACTCGGGTAGGGAACTTTTTTTACAAAGAATATAATAGGTATATTTATCTCTCAGAAGAATAATATTAAACATATTCCGAACATATGGTGCCGAATTTTGTTGGCATCCAATCAACTCTTCCAGTTGCATCTATCCATTTTTCTTTGACGTGAGGGTCTTTGGGAAAGCTAAAAATATTTTAAGTAATTTTAGCGATCACAGCCCTGCAGATACCAATAATATTATATTACTAGCTCAGTGGGTCACAAAGTTTTTCCTGCGTGAATCCCTACCCCGCGAGAATTCTAGGAAAATCGACATTTATAAGGTTTTCCCGCGTGAATTTCGATCCCGTGAGATGTCCGGAATAAAAAGTAGCCAATATGACGCTCCACAACCTCCTCTACCTCCCAGTGAAAATGCCATAAAAATCTGAGCCTGCTATAGATATGTCACTGAGTGTTGACGAGAAGGCAATTGCGTACTCTAGTCGGTATCCCTTTCTCGAAAAAATACGATCACATGCGTTTGTCAAATAAAGAAGCAAAATGGAATCACATTATGTGATGTGATGTACATAAATTACTGCATTTTATTCGATTTCATTATTTCTCATAAAAAATGAATGAAGTTCGCCGGGCCAGCTTGTATCTAATAAAATGTCGATGTCGATAAATAAATTCCCATCACTTACTGATATAGCGGAGAATTTATACCAGAACAAATAAGATGACGCGTGTAAGCTAAAGCAAGCTTCATTGCCCATACCTTATAGTTGATTTCAGATTAAAATATCTGTTAGGTTTTGGGCGCTTTGCCCACGGTGCAACTTGAGTTGCAGCAACTTGCAACTTTTTAAAAGTTTCCTGTAAAAGTTGATAGTTGCAACAACGTTTACGGTTGCCGCAATTTTATTGCAATTTGTAGCAACGATCAGCGTTCATAGGGATGCAAGGTTGTTGTAATATTGATAATTATATCTGGGTAATGATATTATCGATAGTCGATAATATTGATGATTTTGGTCGATAATATCGAATTTATTTAAATTTAAATCTATATCCTACTAATCCTACTTCCTATCCTACTAATATTATAAATGCGAAAGTTTGTAAGGATGTATGTGTGTGTGTTTGTTGCTCTTTCACGCAAAAACTACTGAACGGATTTTCATGAAACTTTGCAGTAGTATAGCTTAGACATCGGATTAACATAATTTGTTAAAATTTATAGAGATTTTTGAAGGGACTGGTTTCCCGAAGCGAAGCGAGGGCGGATTTACTAAATCTATATATATAAAAGCGAAAGGTCACTGACTCACTCACTCACTCATCACAAAATCTCAGAAACCGCTGAACGTATTGAGATGAAATTTGGCAGGGTAGTAGTTTATAGTTAGAAGGGATCCGCTAAGAACGGATTTTTTTTTATTCCACCCCTAAGGGGGTCTACTAGGGGTTCAAAGTTTGTATGAAAGTCCGTCAATTGTAAACCAGGTGTTATGAAAATTGGTGTTTAGAATTATGAAAAAAAAAATGAAAAACCTGTATCAAAGTTTTTTAAAAAATCATCCCTAAAATGTAAAGGGTAAAATAGGGGTTGAAAAGTTATAAAAAAAGTTTGTCTCTTTGTACACGCTTATCTCCGGATCGGCTGAACGGATTTTAATGGAACTTTTACTGAGAGGTTCGGAAGGTTTTGAAGCAACATATAGGCTACTTTTTATCCAGAAATTCCCGCGGGATCAGGATTTACGCGGGAAAAACTCTTATGCGCCAAATCGCGGGCTTATATTTTTAAGGGACTTTCACTGGGAGATAGAGGAGATTGTGGACCAACATACTTATAGGCTACTTTTTATCCCGCAATTCCCGCGGAATCAGGATACACGCGGGAAAAACACCTTCGCGCCAAGTCGCGGGCTTAGATTTTTTTATTTATGGGGACTATCACTGGGAGATAAAGGAGGTTTGGAGCAACATATATTTTTATCCCAGAATTCCCGCGGGATCGACGTTCACGCGGGAAAAGCTCCTATTCGCGAATGAACTCGCGAGCTCAAATGGGAGGTAGTGGAAGTTGTGGAATGTTATTATATAAGCCACTATTTATCCTAGAATTCTCGCGGGATCGGGATTCACGCAGGAAAAACTTTGTGACATACTGAGTTCCACGCGGGCGGAGCCGCGGGCGGAAAGCTAGTCACTACATAGTATAAAACAAAGTCGCTATTTTTGTCCGTCTGTTTGTTTGTCTGTTTGTCTGTATGCTTAAATCTTTAAAATTACGCAACGGATTTTGATGCGGTTTTTTGTAATAGGTAGAGTGATTCAAGAGGAAGGTTTTTATGTATAATACATGCATATATTCCCCCGAGAACGGGATCCATGCGGGTGAAACCGCGGGCGGGCCGCTAGTATATATTATATAAAAGCGAAAGGTCACTGACTCACTCATCACGAAATCTCAGAAACTGCTGAACGTATTAAGATGAAATTTGGCAGGGAAGTAGTTTATATTTAGAAGGTATCCGCTAAGAACGGTTTTTTTGATATTCCACCCCTAAGGGGGTGTAATATGGGTTCAAAGTTTGTATGAAAGTCCGTCAGATGTAAACCAGGTATTATGAAAATTGGTGTTTAGAATTATGATAAAAAATAATGAAAAACCTGTATCAAAGTTTTTTTTTTAAATCATCCCCTAAATGGGTAAAATAGGGTTTGAAAGGCTATAAAAAAAGTTTGTCTCTTTGTACACGTTTATCTCCGGATCGGATAAACGGATTTTTATGTGACTTTCACTGGGAGATAGAGGTGATTGTGAACCAATATACGACGGCAGCAAAGAACATAAAGACATCTGCAATTTTGCCAAAATCGTTTTTTTGCATAATTCAACTCAGAATTCTTTGTTCTATCTTGTGATATTTTTTTCTCGAAAAATGTTGTTTTTTACACCAATTTTTCAACGTACAAAAAGACATCTGCACTACTTATTTAAAATTCGACAAAGTACAAACGGACATATACCATTTGTCCTTGTGTACGTCGCGCAATGCGGCGGGCCAGCTGTCCTTACGAAAATAACCTGCGAAATCTCGAGGCTCTTCAGCAAGAAAAAATGTCTGATGATGACTGCTTGCAATTGGAATAATAAAATAATTGAAAATTGAATCCGGAAGTGACATTCAACCAAGCTACAAATATAAAAAATATTTATACCTTTTTTTCTATCTTTGTTGATATGTTTGTTACCCCATAACTTCGTGTTGGGTAAACCAATTTTGATGATTCTTTATTTCCTTGAAAGCTGGTGCTTTTGTTGAGGTCCCATATAAATTTGAGCGACATCTGATGAGTAATTTTGAATTTACTTGAATAATGTGTAAGGATCTTTAAAAGTATGTATTTATGGTTTTTTCCTAATAATTTTTATTGAGTGTTCAGATTTTTATGATTCTCTTTTTATTTGACAGCTGGTATTTGCATTGTGGTCTCATATAAGTTTAAGCTGCATGTGACCAATGGTTTTTGAATTATCCTTAATAATTTTTATGTATGTATGTTACCTCATATCTTACAATTTAGAGTTTCGATTTTAATCATTCTTCTTTTAATCGAAAGCTGGGGCTTTAGGTTAGGTCCCGTAAAAATTTGAGTTTCATCAAACGAGTAGTTATTGAGTTACTTATGATACTGATACAAAGATGATGATTATGATACAAAGTACTGTTAAAATATAATTATTATTAGTAGTTATTTCTTTGGAACTATACTTTTTAGTTACTTTATATTACAAATACAATTATTAACAAGAATCACAAAACGTCGCCTCAGTGCTTGTTTGGCCTATCTACCAAAATTTTCGAAAATTAACTTTAAATGCAGTTTTATTAAGACTTAAATTTCAATCCTTTTGGTTAAGACAGATTGCTAACTTTTTCTCTTAAAATAACAAAAAATGTCATTTAAATTTTATTAGTGACACGACATCGTAATGAAAATTTCGTGCTTGTTTGTTGTATCTCCAGATTTTGTTTTAAATCCCACATCGTAAGAGACTTTGAGTGCTTGAGTGCTCTATGTCCACTCAATCGACCAATCACAGCCCGCGGCGCAATATTCTCCGCCATTTTGTTTGATTTGTCACTTTGGCGGGAGACACCGAAGAATCCATAAAATAATCGTAAAACTATATAAATTATAGTGTTTTTGGTGTTTAGATAATTCTAGACATTAATAAAACATGTCTACAACATTTAGTAAAAGTGAACATGAGCAGACGCAGCCGCAAATTGAACAGTAAGTACTTTTTAGTTTCAACTTGATCTTGTTATGAATTTGCAACAGGGTGTTACTTTTTAATGATTTTGAACACCCAAGAGTGCATTAATACCTACGCTCCAAAAATTCTCGCTCTCTTATTTTGAGACCGAATTAACGTGCTGTTACGCATGATACCTAGTAAAATTAGATTATTAATGATTCCGTGTTGGGTGTCAATGAAGTGAGTTAATTAAGTAAGGGTAATTAGGGTTCCGTACCCAAAGGGTAAAACGGGACCCTATTGCTGAGACTTCGCTGTCCGTCCGTCCGTCCGTCCGTCTGTCACCACCGTCACGCTGTTCCGAGGGTCTTGGGTTCGATTCCCAGCGAAGCGGCAATTTGAATGATGAGTTTAAAGGGGGATGCCCATCCCTCATAGAGAGATTGGCTCTAAATGCACAATAGAAAAATATGCTACATTGTTAGTATATGATAGTATGAATTGTTTTGTGAAAGATTATTACGAAACAAAGTTTGGGTGTAGAAGTTATGCGTATACTGTTCGACTTACATGCGTACAATTTTCCCCTATTAAATAGTTATTCTTAATTGGGAACTCTATTTTATAGCACCGTTACGCCTTACATGCTCACTATTATATGCAAGTGCTTGTTTTATTTGGTATAAATCCTGCAAGAAATATAATTATTATTGTGTCATTAGGTATACGCCAAAACAGGAAAATCTGTGTTTGACATTCTCAGACTGACAAATTGACAAACGTCCATAGCTTTCGAAGATACCATTACTACAAAAATCAATAATAAAATAAAATTGATCGATACAAGTCCAATTTGTATGTGTAGGATTAAATATATGTATGGTTTTTACATATTGTATAATTTCAGTCGACCATTATATATTTAAAAAATTACAAGACAAGCAAACATTTTATTATTACTGAATTTTGTCTACGATAATATTTTATCCGGCAGAATGTTTTTATGATGGCAACAACTAACAATAATCAAAACTGACGTAAAAATATAAATATTTATTAAATCATTTCCATTACTTTTTATTGTACTGCAATGTTAGGCAAACTTCCTGTATTGAGATATTATACGCACATATTATATTTTTTTAATCTTTTTTTTTTCAACATAATTTCATTTGAGTGCGTTTTAGAGCCAATACCGGGCATCCTCCTTTCCGTTCTCGGTCTGGGTGTGTGTCCTTGTCTTGTGTGTTGTCCATGGCACCTAGGGAATCCTAGTGTGGGGCTTTGAGTGTGAAGCGTTATTATTAAAATATTAAAAAAATCTTCGGTAAAAGATAGGTGAGCATGTGACACTTATGAAAAAAAATCGGAGATAATGAATAGTTAGGAGCGTTCCCCCAACGCGATGTATTTTTTTTAGAATTAATTAATACACACTTACGTACTTCAAGATTGAGTTTCTTTTTTATTATTTTTTACTTTTTAAATGAAATTTCTTGTCTCGGGGGTTTTTAAATTTTTAATTTAATTTTTAATCATAGTCTTTATAAAATTCAAATCATAAATTGAAAGAAATCGTTCATAAAAACATCCTGTATATAATATCTGAAACATAGAACAAACAAGCACGAATAAATAAATCAGTCACTTTGCCCTATCTCCAGTGAGTCGTGTTCTAAGTCCACATTCATAATTATATTTGTGCATGTTTGTTCTATCTCCACATAAAACCTGTAAAATAAGGTAAAATTAATTACGATCTTATATAAAACTTATCACTATCAATACATAGTTAACTCTTGTATTAAGAAAAACTTTAAAATCAAAAACTACAGCTTTTTAAAAGAAATACAGCTAAAAATTCGTGTACTGTAAAATTTAACCAATGGTAGATAGAACAAACAAGCACTGAGGCGACGAAAACTTTTTTTTTATAAGACACCCTAAAACTCAAAATAGTTTAGGTATATCTGCAATTATCCAATAGCTTCAACGTAAGAATGCCGAAGTAATGTGTATCAATAAAAATAAAAATCAATCATTAAATTAATAAAATAGTTAAAGAATAAATAATTATCGGGTCCCAAGTAGAAACGAATATATGGCAGTTGACTCGATTTGCTTGTTTTCTTGATCGAAGTAGAAAAAGATATCTGCCGTATTTTTAAAAATTAAAGAATTATTAATAATTTACCTATACTAAATAATAGTTAATATTGTAATAATTAACTATTCCAAAATCGACGAAGATATCTTTGTAATTGTAGAAGTTATACCATTTTTGAACTAAAAACGCTCTCCTGAAAACTAACGGTTTTGTAGATGACCGTTTGTTCTTTGCTGCCGTCGTTATTTATATCGTCGGTACAAAAGTCAACTCGCCAATCTGCAAATGTCAAAATGTTCAGGAAGGTAGGATTTTAATAAAAAAAAGTATGTATCGTTGTAAATCAGGGATTTCTTAAAATCAATTCAAGTTAATGAATTTGTATACTATTGCCACAGATACAATATTTTTCCACAATATGGGTTGTGTAAAACATATTGATGTCCAATGTATTTATGTCAAAACTGCCAAAATTACACTTTGGCTAGGTATCCGTCCACAATCCATTCAGCTTTATCGCGCGCTCGCATCGGCCTGCATCGGTTGACATCGGTTATACTCGTCGTAAGCAAGATACCGATACCGAACCGAGCGTATCGCTACACCAATATCGGGTTTCAAAAAATCCTACTAATAATTATTATAAATGCGAAAGTTTGTAAGAATGTATGTGAGTGAGTGTGTGTGTGTGTTTGTTGCTCTTTCACGCAAAAACTACTGAATGGATTTTCATGACACTTTGCAGTAATATAGCTAAGACATCGGAATAACATAATTTGTTAAAATTTATGGAGATTTTTGAAGGGACTGGTTACCCGAAGCGAAGCGAGGGCGGGTTTACTAGTATAATATAGTTTTGACACGCATCAATATCGGCTATAACGATATCGATCTAATATACGTTTCAATATCGATATACGATTTGCATCGACCACCTCTAGTGGGGTGTGAAATCGTCCGACGCGTTGCGATTGACAGTTGCGGAAACTGGCAACTGCCAAAACCAGTATAATTGAACAGTTGCAAGTTGCGGCAATTAGCAACTAATCTAAAGTAAGGCCAACGAGAAGCGATACACACGGTCGTTGACCTGAAAACGAGTGAGGAGTTTACAATGTACTATCTATCTCTTTCCATCTTGTGTATTTGTCGTACTGTCTCGTTCTCGCGGCAAAATTATGGCAAGGTCGAGATGGGTTCGTAATGCATTTGGTCGATCATTTGAGTAATATTATAATAATTATGTTTCATTCGGTTTCGGAACGCGATCGTGGTGATACATGTTGTTTGTCGAAGTTTTGTTATTTTTAGTTGTTTATTTAATTATTGTTAGATTGTTATTGTTGATTATTAATCAACACACTATGATTATTAATTAATGATTGCCTTAAAAAATGTTTAATTTTTACCCTCATTTCCTTATACATTATTATTCTCGTTATTTAATGTAAATCTACAACATAATTCAAATTTAATAAAAATAACATGAAACAAATTAGATTGAACTGACTGAGATACCTCCCTGCTATGCCTATCATTTTAGTAAGTATTATTATTCTCACATCAACTCATTTTCTTTTTATTAATTGTTAGCTTTTTAGAATAACAATTATTACACATAATAACTCAATTTGGTAGATATTATTTAAAATATATTGTGTAAACAAAATTATACTACAATAAATTTAAAATCAAAAAGTTTCAAAAAGTTGCAAACCCCTGCTTTGCCTAATGACCTTGCATTGGTTTTGTTTACATTTTGTATCGCTTCTCGTTGGCCTTACTTTAGTCATCGATTGCAGCAACTGAAAACAGTTGACGATTGCCGAAACTCGAAACTCGAGTTGCTGTGTGTGCGCAGTCCAATTGAAATGTATGTAAACAGCTAGTTGCAAGTTAATTGCAAATTACCAGTTGCTGCAACAGTTGCACCGTGGGCAAAGCGCCTTAAGAAATTAAAATTAAATTACGATAGTGACACGAGACGTCCGTTCTTGAACCGATGACAGCGATGACTGAAGGCAAGTTTGCGACACAACACCACACAACACAAACTACAGTGCGCCCAACTTATCTCTGAAATGGCGAAAATTGGAACTAACGAAAAGTCATTCATAAGTACGTTGTGGTCATTCATCTGTCAGTTACTAGTGTGCAATGATTGGTCAAATGAATGTCAAATGCGTCCGACAGCGCCTCTTTCGTTTCAATCTTATACCGCCAACAGACTCACGCGAGAAGTCTTGAAGAGAAATCTTGCCGCGAATTTGCGCGAGAACCGAGAAAGCATCTACACTCATGCGACCTTCTCATTCGCATTCTCGATCGTCATCCGGAATGGACGTCAGTGCAGCGGCTTTGGTTTTGTGTGCATTAATATACTGTGAATACTAAAATAAGAAATAAATTAATATAAGTACTAAAATAATAATAATAATTGGTAACCACAGACAGTAGAGTATTTTAACTAGAAATGTAAATTTTAAATACAAAAACACACAACGGTCGCACTGAGACCGAACGAGAATGTAAATACGGTTCTCTTTTCTCGCCCGAAAAACCCTTTGAAGCGGGCAAAAATACCGACACCGATCCGAGAACAGGCGAGCCCGAGAACGAGACTGCGAGAAACCGATCACATTCACGCTTCTCGGGTGTTCTCGGGGGTTCTCGGCGTGAGTTTGTAGTCGCTATAAAGTTGGGTTTACTATAAACCCGCGGGCCACGCCTACATCGCACTTCCACCTATTTTTCTGTTCCGTGTGTGCAGCATTTCTATGTATTTGTAACTGGCACGCTTTTTGCGGCTTTTTTCTTCCATATGTCTGCTTATTTTTGATTTCTTATAATTCTGTGGAGAATCTACCTCGTCTGTGATCTTTATCTTGTCTCTGACTCTGACATGACTCTGGCTGCGTTCCGTAACTCGACCAAAACGCCCAAAACGACACTTTTTCATACAAATTTGAACGTTTTGGGCGTTTTGATCGAGTTACGGAACGCAGCCTCTGACACTGCCCCAGACAGTTTGACTGTCAAACTGTCTGGGGCAGTGTCAAACTTTGACATTGACACAAACGTCACTTGAAAGATTCAATATATTTTTATTCAATAAAATTGAGTTTGACGTTTGACATAAAATTGATTGAGCTTGAATAATGAATGCTTGAATTTGAGTTTCGAGTCGAGTGATAATAAGGAAGTCGCTTACAACGTAAAATAAATGTGATAATTCATTTCTCTTCACATACGATATTCTCACTTTAGATTTCTGATTGTTGGTCACATAACAATTTAATTTTAATAAAGTATTTAGATTCGAACTTGTGAATATGAAAATCTTGTGCCTTTTAAGCCTAACATTACTCTCAGAATATGTGGTATGAATAAAAAATATATTTCTATGCTCGTAAAATCACTTGTTTCAAGTACACCTTTTAAACATAACAACCTGTTAAATGTGAATTAAAATGCATTTTTAAATAAATTATATCGTGGGTATTGTATTCCAGGCTTGTTTTGAATATGATGGATGGCTAAATATAAAGTTACAGCACACACTAAACTGTAACACTGAAAAGTATTGCACTCGAGGAGTAATAGCTGTTGAAAGTATAAGGTTGGGTTCACCAAATATTGAACAAATAACATTCAACCAACAACATTTGAAAGAGCTAAAGGTATTATTTATGTAATAAATAAATACTTGATATAAATTTGATAATTTTGCAGTTTTCAAACCATAATAATAAATATTACAGGAGCTAGCTGAAATCGAAGGATTTTACACAGTTAAAAGCATAGTAACTGCTGCTGATAAAGAAGAAACAGAGTTTTTGTCATCTGTTAAGGCTCGTTCCTTCTTGGAGAGTGGGCTCACAGACATCATTAATGTTTGGATGCTGCCTTGCGGAGAAGTCATAGCAGTCAATATCCAAGTGACTAACTCCTCTGGACCATTTCCACCGAAGGGTATAATAAATGGCTATATTGACTCTAATGTGTATCTTCATCACATTGACCAGGCACCCGTGTAAGAATTTCATACTTATTTCAATTACTTCTTTAGATATATCTTAGAATTATCTGATATAATTTAACCTTTATAATACTTTGCATGTGGAAAAGTTAAAAATTTTCAACCTATTTTCAGGCCTGACACTGCTTCATACATACAAAAGTTAGAGCGGGAAAGAGAAGCTAGAGAGAAGGGTGAAGTAAAGGATAACAGGTCTTTCTTGGCTAAATATGTAAGTATTGATGGCATATTAAGCCATATTATAGTATGTATATTTTACTTCTTGGGCTTGGGTGTACCATGCTGCTTATAAGTCGGTTTAAAGAACTTTATTGTCTCAAGAAATTACAAAATTTCACTTAAAAGACAACTTAAAATTTTACATTGTAAAATAAGTAACAGTGAGTATGCAAGCAAACTAAATACAGTTCATATTTTGCAAAGCAGCTAAATTACATCAATATTTTGGATTACATATTTCAAGGCTTCCTTTTTAAATTTATTTATATCTTTTTGGTTTTTAATTGATTTTGGTAAACTGTTATATATTTTGGCACCTTCATACATTATATTTTTTAATCCATAGTTAGTTCTGGGCACAGGTAAGTTAATATTGTTTGCATTTCTTAGTAATTTCGTGTGGACCTCATAGTTTTTAACAAATTTTATTTCTGAATATATTTCACTGTTTATGAATTTGTGTATTAATATTAGAATTTTATATGTATATAGTTGTTTTAGATTTAATAATTTAGTTTCTGTATATAGTTTTTTTGTGGGTGTTAGGTAATCGTAGTGGAATAATGTTTTTATTAATTTATTTTGCGCTATTTTCAGTTCTTTTAGTAATTGTAAAATAACTTTTAGTAATTGTAAATTTTTAAGTAATTGTAAAATAACATTAAATTTAATAGTGTAAATGTTTATTTTTGTTTTAGTGGATGTACATCGTGCCTATTGCCATCTTTGTGATGATATCAGGGGCAGGAACTCCAGAGCCCCCAGCGCAAAATAGCCGATAATACAGCTAATATTACAATAATCTGCATTTAATTATACTAAACAGTCCAAGTAAAGGTAGCAGATAATACCTAGGCATAATGCAATATAAATGTCCAATATGAATTGAAAGCTATTTTAATAGACTATCCTGATCCTAATAATACCTTACAAACTTAATATGTTACCTTGGTATAAACTGTATTATTATTTATAATTATGTAGTAAATTTTACTTGTTAGATTGACTTTGTATGTATTATTTCATATTTCCATTAATTTTTTAATCCTGTAAGAAATTTTTACTGATAAGGATTTTTGCCTGCCAGACTAGCTCCCACCTATGCAGGACCATCCATGAAATATTCTTTACATAATTTACTGATAATTATAAAGACTGGTAGCACTTAACATAATTAACATTAGGCAGTTAAATTTGCATTTGTCAGCAACCTACTAAAAATATTTCTATGCTGTTAGCGGAATATAAGGAAGCTTTAAAATACAAACAGAATATTGTAGAAAACATAATCTCTGAATTTTATTATCCATTAAATGATAATATCAAAGACAACAAAGCAATATACAAAATAAGAATAACATGTATTATGCTCCAATTTTTTCTATTTCTTCTGCATCCTCAATGTCAAGCAATTGGATCTTTTTCCCAAAGTGTGCCTCGATGTCTTTACATATCTCCATTGACTGAGGTGAATCAATTAAATTGATAGCTATTCCAGCTTTGCCAAATCTTCCAGTGCGGCCAATTCTATGCAGATATGTTTCACAGTCAGCTTTTCTATTCATATCCATTGGCATATCAAAATTGACTACAAGTGTAACTTGTTCCACATCAATACCACGAGATAACACGTTAGTAGTAATTAAGACTTTTTCTAAGCCAGCTCTGAATCTGTCTAATACAGCAATTCTTTGTTCTACGGTTAATTCACCAGACAATACTGCTACAGAATGCCCATCTCTTGTCATTTTTTCTGACAACCAACTGGCCGTTTTACGAGTATGACAAAATATTATAGCTTGCCCAATAGTTATAACACCATAAATATTACAAATGGCTCTATATTTTTCATCTGCATTCTTGCATTTGACATAGTATTGTTTTATGTTATCCAAAGATTCCTCTTCCCTCAACAACCTTATTATTATGGGATTAGGGACAATAATCTCAGCAAATTCCATTACAGCACTGTCATATGTCGCAGAAAAGAACATCATTTGACAAGTTGGGGGCAGGCACTTATGGATTCTAATACACTGGTCTTGGTGTCCTTGTCTGTCAATCATTACATCAGCTTCATCCAACACAAACACTCTGATCTTACTCAAATCAAACATACCAAACTTGACGCCCCAATCAAGCATCTTGCCAGGAGTCCCAATAATAATATGATCAGTTATTTTTGTTCCCTTTGGGACTTCTTCACCTCTGACTGCATACTTTAGTTTAATTTCAGAGCAAAACTTTGCCATTTTGGCTGCAACTTCACCTGTTTGAATGGCTAACTCATATGTAGGGCTTAAACATAACACTTGTGGGTAATTTTTGGTGGCATCCACTCTACTCAACATTGCTAGGACAAATGCAGCTGTTTTACCAGTACCCGACTGGGATTGTGCAATCATATTCTGAGGAGGATCAGCTAGAAGGGTGGGCAAGGCAGTTTCCTGAATTTTTGAAGGTGCATTAAATCCCATTGCATATACACCTTTAAGCAAATTAGGTTTTAAATGTAATGCTTCAAATGTTTTTACTGAGTAAAGAGGAGAATTTGGATCCTTTCGTTGTACTTCAATATCCAACTTAGATTCAACCAAACCCTGTCTAATTATTTTCATAAGCAGCGAAGTTTCTGCTGGATTAGCTACGTCTGCACTATCTTCTGCTTCGGTTTTCTCGTTAGATTTTTTTGCCAGTCCTAGTCCGGCAATTTTACTCTCCAACTCTTCAGCCTTTTGTCCCCATTGATTAGCCATTTTTGTCTTCTAAAACATGAAAACAATAGATTTGTCAGGTACTATTTAAAAATACTTGTATAAATATAATAAGTATGACTTATCTAATTATCATTATTCTACAAATACGTTAATAACACTAAACCGGAGAAGCCGCTAATATGCCAAACTTGAAACTTTAATGACTATTGCAAGTGCAAATTTCTAGACCTAATATTTATCGAACCTTGCAATTACTCAAAGCAATTTAAGATAATTTTCCTAAAATTAATTAAACGAACTTATAGGAAATCTTTAAAGTTAAAAAGTTTAAACATAAAAATAAAATAAATACCTCAATCGGCTTAACTTACTTTGCCTCCGTTATAACCACAGATTAGAATAGAAAAGCGAGCGAGAAGCGAGTGAAGTCAGGTTGTGACTTGTGATTGAGGGCTGCAATAGACGTCCGATTTTTCTCTCCGATAGTCTGATCAGACTATCGGAATCGACTATCGGAAAGAAAAATCGGACGTCTTTTGTAGCCCTTATACGTCTTATACCACATATTTTGTGCTTATACATACTCGTAGTTAAGATTGATTACTCTGTGCACGGCCTAAACGTGACTGTATTTAATTTTAATGAAAGTATATAATCTATGACTTTGTATATTCTGTGGTTTTGATTTTGACATTGATTGACATATTAATTTTTTGACATGAGATCAAAATCGATAGCAAACAAAAGCAATTTTATATCAATCAATTATTTCAATGTTCATTCATTTCACTTCACTTGATTCACTTCTCACTCATATTCTTGGGTATATATGTTCCTTGCTCATATTAATCTATGCACTCAACTCTCATACTCTCAATAAAAAGAGAATATTCAATATTAATTATAATTATGACCGAATAGTTATGAAAAATGGAGGAAGTTGATTCAATTATATTCCATTTTCTGCGTCAGTTAAATATGTAAGTTATAAATTTTGATTAATATTTTTAGTTTTTACACTTCTTGTGTGTATGTAAATAGCCGACAAACAAGCCACCTGAAGTAGTCGCCGCCTCGCCGCCCCATATTATAAAACAGTAACACCAAAGACGTCATCGACGCTATACCAGGCTATATAAATGGAATCAGTGAATCCGAATTGTTACAACCGTTTATAAAACATTTTACAGACAGATTTTTAACGGTGGGCTATACTGTACACAATGTGCTTGCTATAAACTCTATAAAGTAAAATGTTCTTATTACAGAGACATAAATAATGACATTAAAAATATATGTGATTTACCAGTTGGAATGATCATTGAATCTGCATCCAAATGCATAAATGCAGTGAATCCAAATTTAAAACCTCCAACAAAATTGCCACCAGGAGTTTCCCAGAGAATCGAAGTAGCTGCACAAATTGCCTCTATCTGTAAGGTATGTGACTGAAAGGTTTATGATAATGTTCTTGATATATACTTAACATTTAGGCCAATGTAATTTTGAGGTTTATATTCAATGTATTGTTTTTATACAGTCATACTATATTTTTCAAATGTGGTCACTTACTCTGTACTTTACCAATATTTTTTGTCTAATAACTAATAAAATTGTTTGCTTCTATTATAATTGTCAATTTTTTTTTATGATTTCCTTTTTTAATTTCATCAGGACTTAGGTTACAAAAATGATGTTGGATATCAAACATTTCTTTACTACAATGAAGTGGAATTAAGGCAAGTGTTTATGTTTTTGATAGAAAAACTTCCAACAGAGGATAAACAGATTACTTCTAAAGAAACACCTTCTAATAAGAAACAGTTGCTCATGCGGGACATAAGCATTAAGATTGAAACTGAACTCAATTCAATGTGGATCCCACCTTGTTGTGTGCCAAGCCATAAAACAGTTGGAGATGTTGCTTATAATATAGGTATGAAATTCATTCATCTACTTTATTTTTATGCCGGTGAAGTTTTTTTTCATTCCACAATATACCTTTTCCTTCTAGTAAATTATTAATATCTATGAGGTTGTTACCATATCAAAAGGGTTAAAGAAAATGTTTTTAAAATGGTCTAAGTAATTACTATATGATGTATTCTGGGTCTATATATTACTTCAATTACTCATGACTCAAAAACTCAGTAATTCATAACTGACTACCAGACAACACCCAGCTGACTGACAGAAACTACTGAACACAAGAAGCTGAAATGTTCCTTAGGGTAGAGGAGCAATAAAAGACTATTTTAGGAAATCTCACTTACCTTAAAGAAAATAATAAGGATAATAAATACAGGCAAAGCCATGGGGGGAAGCAAGTATAATATATTTTGTAAAGTTTGATAAAAAATAAATTTAGAATTGCCTAAATATATTCAATGATGACCATTTTCTGAATTACATTTTACCAATAAACATTTCAGAATCATTTAACCAAAATAATGCCAATGAAGAGAATTTAATAAAAAATTTACAGAAG
This sequence comes from Hesperia comma, assembly GCA_905404135.1. NCBI lineage: Eukaryota > Metazoa > Arthropoda > Insecta > Lepidoptera > Hesperiidae > Hesperia > Hesperia comma. Next base: position 7,615,432 of record FR990020.1, read on the forward strand.
ATTTCCAATGCTTTAAAAAGAAAAAAGACATATGTCCCTCCTAAAGATAGTAATAACACTAACGCTATCAATGAACCTATAAAAGATAAGTTTCAAACAAACAAAACTTTGAAAGAATTAAAAGAAACTACAATAGTACTCATGCAGAAATTGGATACACTTCAAAGTGAGAGAAATGTTATGGATGTAGAATTCAGTCAAGTAAGATGATACTAGTATTTATTTGTATTAATATCATTATAATATCTTATGTCACATAGTGAATTATATGAGAAAAAATATGTATCTTGAGGTCTTCCACACTATTTGCTGTATGATTCATAATTTCTATTACAGATCCAGAAAAACTGTGAGAGATCTGATGCAGAATATAAAAATGTTTTAAATATTTTAAATAACATTGGAATAACAAACCTTGATGAAGATGTAGCAACAAACAATATTATAGAAAAAGCACACAGATCTATAAATAATCTTCATCAGAAAAGTGAGGAGTTGACTTCAAAAAACTTATCTATTAAAGTTGAAATAGATAAGATTAAAACATCAAAAAACCTTTCCGAGGTGAGAAATGTTTAGGTGATTTATTTTCGGAGAAAAATATTATTTAATTTAGTAATAGGGATTTTAGTGTAAAGTTTGAATATTTTTTTTTATTTACCAGTTATTGTAGTATTTCAATATTTTTTTCGTGTTAAACAAGGCCTATCTGTAAAATAAAAGCATAATATTCTAAATTTGTCAACAACCTAATGTATTAATTTACAATTTTTCTGCAACTTAGTCTGAAAGAAGTAAATGTAGAAAGATTCTACTCGACCTGAAAGACACAATTAAAACCATGAAACAGGAATGTGCAAATAAGGAAGAATTGAAGAATCAACTGAAAATTAAGTTTGAAAAAATTAAGGGAGGGAATAGAAGGTATCTTTTCGTTTTTTTTTTTCAACATAATGTAATGGGTAGTGGGTCGCCCACATTTACGCGAATACGCGAACTCGTAACTGTGGGACGTTCTTCGCAAATGATTATGCACAGTTTTCAATGCATTTTTGGTTTTACAAGCGGTTAAAGCTGTCGCTCATGTAAGTGTATATACTGTACGTGATGTGATTTTAAAAGATTGTTTTATTTTTAAGACAAATTTACACAAAAAGAATCTTGGAAATAATTGGCAATGTTGACAAACAAAACATGGAAATAAAAAAGATATTAGATGATACTAGGCAACTGCAAAAAGAAATCAACACATTAGAAGGTCAACTGGACAGATGTTTTTCCATTGCTGACGAAACTCTATTTAAGGTAAAGCTTTAGATCTGTAATTTTTCTTATTTATCCATTTTTGTAACATCCTAAGACTAGGTTTTCTAAAGGGCAGACAGACTTAAAGTCTATTGGCTTTCTGTAAACTCCAAGGCGATGGAGACAACTCTTGTTAGGTGACAATTTTGTCCACATATTAATAAGCATTAGAGACATAATGTACTTAAATGAATATAAGTTTTGCCATATGCAGATCCCGGCCTGCTATGTGCAATGTAAAATAGTGTAGATTTAATAATTTTTTTCTGTAACTTAGACATAATATGTAATTAAACACTTACTAAAATGGTTCCATAGTTGAATGACCAACAAGATTTTTGAAAACACTTGTGTCCCTCACATATCCTGCCACTAATTTGTGTTAATTTTAATATCATCTCTTAATTACAGGATGCCAAAAAGGATGATCAAGCAAAAAAGGCATACAAATTGTTAGCTCTTCTACACTCTGAATGTAATACTATTGTTTCCTTGGTCAATGATACTGGCACTTTAGCACGGGACGTAGTAGATTTAGAAGATAATATTAAAGCTGAGAAGTCAAAGAAGACAGAAGATATATTACAAAAAATACAGCTTGATTTAGCTAAAATACAAAATGAATCATAATTATTAAAACATCAATTTTGTGTATATTTTCAATTTAAAATGCATAGTTATGTAACTTTTGTAACAATGTAATATAACTGCTATCCCGCCATGTTAAATGTCGGTCAACAATGAAATTTAAATATATATTATATTTGTATAAAGTAAACAAATTATTAGTAAAAAATATTGTAATATGACTAATGTGGATGTCTTCAAGTCAAGCGCCTTATCTTATCACCCAGACTACATCACCACTTACCAGCAGGTAGGTTTGTAGTCCATTATTCATGAAATCATTATTAATACCAAATAATTACTATTGTTATCATTAACTTCAAATAACTCAGTAGTGCAATATTTTGGCTATACAATCTTGCGGACATGTTTTGGTTAAATATATTGCTGTTCTTATTTAATGTCAGTTTCATTATCCACAACTTTAAAACATGCTGAAAATGGGTGTATCAGTTTTCTTAGAACATGTTAGAATAACCATTTGTATGATAAGAGCCTGTTATATTATTTAAGCAATAATATTCACAAGAAATAAATTGTTGTTAGAATACATGATCTTAGTTCTTTTGTACCAATTTTTAATTTCCCCTTAACACAAGGTAATATTAAATTTTGTACCAATTTGCATTGTGTGTGTTAGATTTGTTAAAAAATAAAGTAATACCTCAACTATACATGGGGCACACTAAAAGTTTTGCACTTCTAGCTAATCGAAGCTATTTGAATTTCGGATGTTATATTTTTTTAAACGTTGCAACCTTCTTGGTAATAAAAATAAAAAATTAGCGGGAAATCATTTATAATTTTTTTTTTATCACACATCAATCAAAGTTCTACGTACGCAACGAAAATGGAATTAAGTCGTAAAGATTTAAGAGCGATGATTTTTCATGGTTTTAAAAGTTCTCTCTCCGCGCAAGACTATGCAGCTCGTCTTCAAAATGCTTTTGGAAGCGAAGCACATTGTTTGAGCACCGTGAGGCGATTGTTTGCTGAATTTGAGAGAGGTCGGATTTCTTTACATGACGAATTTCGTGAAGGGCGGCCTTCAACTGCCGTCAACGAAAATCATGTGGCTACTGTTAAGCGGGTAATTGAAGAAAACCCGCGGATTACCTATGAGACAATTCGAGGGCATGGACGTATATACGTCCATGTTCGAGGGCTATTGGGGATTGGTATGACCTAAATTCAGAAAATTTTACACAAATAATTAAAAGTTCGAAACTTTGTTGTCAATTGGATCCCTCAGCCCTCATGAACTGACAGCGGAGCAGAAGCTGGCTCGCGTGGAATGGTGCTCACAGATGCTACTGAAGTACGACCACGGACATTCTAATGCTGTTTATGACATTGTCACAGGAGACGAAACGTATTGTTTTGAACCCGAGAAAAAACAGCAATCTTGTGAATGGGTGTTTGAAAATGAGAACAGGCCAACAAAAGTGAGGCAGGCTAGAACGTTGGTAAAAAAATGATCGCGTTTTTCTTCTCAGCCACGGGTCCCATCTGCACAATTCCACTTGAAGATCAAAAGAGTGTTAGCGCCGATTGGTATTCTACCATTTGTTTGCCCAGGATGTTACAAAAAGTTCGCGAAAGACGACCAAAAAGACGCGTTCTCCTACATCATGACAACGCTTCTTCACACACGGCCAACCAATCAAACTCATTTTTAGTCTCCAAAAAAGTAAACTCGTTACCCATCCTGCACATAGCCCCGACCTAGCACCCTATGATTTCTGTATTTTCCCCAAAATCAAAGATTTGATGAGAGGTTTCACTTTTACCAACTCCGAAGAGGCAGTGATAGCGTTCAATCAGCACGTAGATAACATGCCTTCAAATCTGTAGCCCTCCTGTTTTAAAAAATGGTTCGATCGCATGAAAAAATGTTTAAAATGCAAAGAAGAGAATTTTGAAAAGCAATAAACATAATATTTTGGTAATAAAATGTTGTTTTTTTAAGTTACGCAAAACTTTTAGTGTGACCTACGTATAACACTACCCCGGCCTAAGTTGGATGGTTGAGATCCAGTTCCATTGGTTGATGGTTTTCACAGCATTCACATTTTGGCTGTACCAACCATAGAGTTTGTAACTTATATGTATTGTGACAGCCCTGGCGTACCTCGCTGAACAATAAACAATAGGGGCCATAAACATGCCAGGCGAAACAATAGAACAATGGACGGCCGTCTCGAAAGTACGCACGCGCACGACGCTTCGACCATTACGGCAATAGTCATACGGGCGAAAGTCGGTTGCAAGGAACGTTCTCGAATCTTGTTCGAAGCGGGTCCGGACTTAACAGGAATGTTCTGGATTGCCATGAATGGTGCGTGAGTGGTATAAAAAGGGGCGATCGGTCAAGTGCGGACATTCTAGTTTCGGAAGCGAAACCAGGAAGATACCAGCGATACCTACGAGCGATACCAGTGCGAAGTGAAGTGATTTCTACGAGCGATACAGTGTTCGACGAGTGTGTTTACGAGTACCTACGTGCATAGTGTTGTGGTGTGTACAGTGTGTAATTACTACGAGTACAATAAAGTCTTTGTGGTACATTTTGGCATTTTCTCGAACCCCATACTCCTGACACGTAACAGTATGTACCAACTCCAAAACCTTTGTGGGCTCATGCACAGCAACTTTGTTAAAGATTATCACATCATCAAAAGCACAGTTTATGATTCTGTAGAGTACATACAGACAAACTTAATTTTTTATGTATATATAGATTATCATTCTTTATATGAAGGTTGTACTTGTTATTAGTCTTGTAATATTAGTTACATGATGCATAAACCATTACACATAATGATTCTTAAATAACAAAATTTTAATCAGGTTTAAACTATTTTATTTTTTAAGCAATTAAAATTATAATTATTATTTTCTTTGTTTGGGTAAAATTTCTGGTGGAATATAAGTTTCATCAACTTTCTTCTGTTCATTAGCAGCAGAGGAATCTTCTAGCTTCTTCTTTTTTTCAATTTCTAAATCAATTTGTTCCTCATTTTCAAAGAACCATAGTTTTTGTTCTTTTTCTTGCATTGTTTTTTGTTGTTCTTCAATTAACATCATTCTCTTTGTTCTGTCTAATCGTTCTGCTTGTTCTTCTAGTTTAGCTTTTCTTACATTTGCCCAGTTTTTAAATAACTGAAATTATAAATATAACAAGAACACTCAGAAATATTATTATTTTATATATATTATTAATATGCTAAGGTTAAGATGTTTTCCTCCCTTTTTCGAAAAAACCACACAATTACTTCGCATAAATTTTATATCATTTTATAGATAATTACTTGCTCTACCGGCATCAACAATAGAAAAATTTATTGTTGCTTTTGTTTTTGCAAAATAATTATTACACTAAGAAACAATACAGCAATGCTGCCATCTAACAGCTTTTATTTAGAAACAACGTCAACATGATTGACGGTTGGTAAATTTCAAATCAACTCACATATAACACTTTTCGTGTAGTGGCGCTTTAGCTCAATGTAGTGCGAATTATTCGCACGGGTTTTGCTTGTAAATATAAAATACCCAAACCACATTTTTTTCAATGAGACATACAAAGTATAAAAACTAATTAACCACAATAAATTATTATGAATTTGGAAAACATTCACAAAAAATGTCCAGAATAATAAAGGCTATATATTTATAAATCTATCAGGAAAATAATATATAAAAGAGGAAAGTCTTAATTCATGTTATGCCAAAGACCACTCATTATATTTGATTCACATCGCTTCTATTTAGAAATACTTATGTAATTTACTTTGTGATTTCATTTGGTGGTTTTGACAATAACTAAATAATTTGCCACTCAAAGATCACATGTGCCTAATACATTGTCAGGTTTTTTGATTTTTTCCTGAAAATACATACCTCTTGTTGAGTGGCAATATCCTTGTTTTGTACCCTGTTGATGGCATTTTCAATAGATATTTTAATAGATTCTTCTAGAGGCACTTCTGATTTGGGACTCTTACTTAAAATGCTAGTACAATTTTCTATGAGAGTTTTTGTACTGTCATCTGCTTTATTGGCCTCTTTGTTTATCATTTCCAGGACTTCACTACACACTTTGAATGATTTTTCTTTGCTCATTGATTCACAAGTATCAAGAAGTTTATCATACTTTTTATAAAATAACCAACCAATGATTTGCAAATTATTATTTACACTATTATTTGTGGTTTTTGACATCAATGCTAGGGTTTTTCCACATAATATAATGGTATCTTTTATATCAAAATGATCATCAAAATATTCATTTCGTAAGAATTTTATTCTTATCTTTTTTACCTCTACTTTGGCATTATCTGGTGTTGTAGGCTGCTCAGGCTTAGCTTCCCCTATGGATAAATATTTATATGCTGCATACTGACACAGAGCACATGTTATATCATTTGAAAAATCTTCCTGCAACATTACAATTGAGGCAACTTCTGCAGCCAACTCATAATTTTGAGACGTTAAAAGCTTGTCTAATAAGATATTAGCTGCATAAAAATCTAAAAATAATCCAAAATTCAAAGGCTCCTTTAACATCTTTACCAATTCCTGTATGTTACCATATTCCATGTACTTTCTGACAGTTGCATGGTGTGTGGATTCTAAGGTATTTCCTGTTTCAGCAGAGAGTCGTAATCTATTCAAAAGATCCTTCAGCTCTTCAATGTAACTCTGATCCTTCACTGCATTAGCGAATACATCCACATCGATGGCACTAATGACTCCCTTGGCGGAATAGTTTTGATCTAATATAGTGTAAAACTCGTGCAGGTTTAGGTTATTCAATATATTTGAAGTTGCTTGAACATTCCAAGCATCGTTGCACTTATATTCATTTGTAAGAAATGTTTGCTTCGTACAAATGGTACTTAGGTATTTGTGGAGAAACCCCCTGCGCACAATTCTAAACATAATTTTTATTTTTCTTTCTTTGTTAAGATTTGCGACCGCGATTTATAGAAGACACAGTTAAATAATACTAATAAGTTTTGTTTTCAATAATATATAAACCTTTTTAGAAAGCAGTTACTAGTTTATATAGCATTTCGCATATAGCGACAAAAATAATTGAAAATATTTCAGTGAAATGCAGCACAAAGCCGCAAATTGAAGTTACCTATTTATTTATTCATGTCATGTGCCAGTGCCAATCTGCCAACGCCATGAGGATAGGGTTGCAACGATATATCGGAAAACCGATAATATCGAAGGGGACAAATCGATATTTTTATCGATATTTGCCCTATAACGATACGATAATATCGATATCATATCTGAAGAAAAAAATCGATAATTCACGACCTTGGATAAGGCTGTATGGGCTTTGAACATTAGCGTATTTATTACAATATAAACAAATAAAATAAGTTTATGTATATAAATTGAATTACCTTTCGTGTATTGGCTTCATACTCTGCTATGCGATGCGTAAGAGATGCAATGAATATTAAAAGTATTTAATGTTGTTTTTTTCAGGATTCTTGTTACAAATAACACTTGCTTGATAGTTAAGTACTTCCCTCTTATATAATAAAAAAAAATATTGGTTGCCTGTAAAGTCGGTATACGGGCGAAAGTTTTACGTGACAACGACTTTGAGTGGTAAAATAATTTTAATGTGAATATTCATTCGTATAGTAGGAAGAAGGATGAAATAATAGTAACAATTTAAAACATTTATTTATACAAAGAATTATATTTAAAACATTGTAACACCATCCGCCATCTAGCGCTGCTAACCGTTAGACCATTAACCATTAGTCACAACTAAGTGAGATTACTCTACTTCTCCAGAGATGGCGCTGTACCATTTTCTGAAACACGCCAACGTGTGTACGCCGTAGCTACTATAAGTAACGTGAGCGGAGCTACTAACGCAGTTTCTTGAAGTGCCACCCGGCAAACCAATTTATAAGACGTTGTCACGTCAAAACATCCTCTACTTGTTTTATTTCTCTATTGTTTCTGGCTGTATGGGCTTAGACCCTTTGCCTGTCCGTAAGGACTAATGACACAAAAAATCTGCATGAACTGCAAATTTTTTATTTAAATTTGAATAAATTCGATATCATCGACCAAAACCATCGATATTTTCAACTATCGATAATTTCATTACCTCGATATAATTATTTGATATTTTTATCGATATTACAACAAACTTGCATCCCTACATTAGGACATTGAGGACAATAATTGAGGAGTATTGAGGACTGACAAGCTGACAAGTGACAACTGACAAATGACAAACACGTCTGTGGACTGACAGTGACAATAATTTATTGTCCATCAACACCTCGGAGTAATGATATATAAGATGTGTAATATCTCTAAGAATGATTAAACTATGGAGAGATTAGTATTATAATGCCACCAACTTATCTGTTCAGTAGAAATAAATGGAACTAAAAAAGACAACGTCAATTTTGAAATATCATGTCCATACTAAACTTCATATAATATTATATCTTTGTTACAGGAGTCAGTGAACGATTTGTTTACATGCTAATAAGTGAAAAGAAAAAGTTTACATGAAAAAGTAAAATTTGACTGTGTTGGTGGTATACCTACGTAATTCTTTTATTTTTGGCTGTTTACGATTTTTTTTTAATAGACAAATACCCTTGAGAATTATTCATTGCCATTATAATATTTTATTTTAGGACGGTAATAACTGATTGATTAAAAAAAATTCGGCCTCCTATTCGGAGGGTCCGTGTTCGAATCCCAGGGCACGTACCTCTGACTTTTCTAAGTTATGTGCGTTTTAAGCATTTAAATGTCACTTCCTATAACGGTAAAGGAAAACATTGCCAAACCGCACTTGTTCAGCATGGTGAACTATGGTCTTAACCTTCTCATTATGAGAGGAGACCTATCAATACTAATATTATAAAGCTGAAGAGTTTGTTTGTTTGTTTGTTTGTTTGTTTGGTTGAACGCGCTAATCTCAGGAACTACTGGTTCGAATTGAAAATTTTTTTTTGTGTTGAGGCTATAGGCTATATAACATCACGCTGCAATAATTAGGAGCGAAGAAATAATGGAAAATGTGGAAAAAACGGGGAAAATTATTAATTCTCGAGGGCTTTCGTTGCATGCGTTGCGAAAACGATTCAAGATACCAAAAATATATGTATGAAAGAATTATTCCTCTTGAAATGATCTAAAAAAATGTCCACGACAGTATATGTCTATCTTTTAAGATTAACACACTAGAACCGTTTTTATGGTAATCAAATTTGCCGCGTTTCGAAGTTTAATCTGAATTAATCTTGCTGTGATCCTTTGCTACTTTGCTATTATTTTGTCGTAAGCTTTATTTCTAAGTTTAATTTAATTTAACCTCAATTAATTTTGGTGATAGTTTATTATCTTCCCGAAATTCCTACGGGAGCGGGACCTACGCGGTTGATACTTACGGGTCCCGAAGCGAAGCGAGGGCGGTTCGCTAGTGCTTAATAGTGGGCCCTGATGGATTGAGATAATGATAACATCCTATGTTAATGCAGTCATTGCATGGTAGTTTAAGTTAGTAGCCACAGCCCAAGTTGTGTATGAGTATTAGTCGGATAGACTTTTAGCATCTTTTACCATCGAATTATGTGCAACATACTTTATCTGGTAAAAATCATAGGTCTCAAAGTTGTTGAGCTCCCTTTACAGTCAGCAAATTTTATTATATGGTAACATTGAACGCTGCACTACCGACACCGTCTACTGTGTGCTTAGTACGAGTTGCATCAAAAACTTCACCTACCTATAGGTTAGGTACACGTCATCCGTCAAAACGTGAGTGACGGTGACTATCGAAAAGTTGCGAGTACGAGTGTCAAACGTCATAACCAAGTCGATCGCGTATCAGCACGTTTATTCACACGTTCATTCGCAGAAACCATTTATTGTTATGTTAGCAACAAAACGTCGTGACAGAATCCTACCAAATAAAGAAGGTTATTCCTTTCTTACTAAAGTATTAATGAAAAGTTACTATTGAAACTGTAATGCTTAGGTACTTATATCGCCATTTTTAATAGATAAACGTTTGTTATAATAATGCCATAGAGAAAAGCTAATGTTTTAATTTTAATAGGAACATAGATAAATGTGATTAGTGAATAAAAATTTCATTAAATAAAATAAGGAGCCCGGCTTCATTTGATTGCCAAAATCATCAAAATATTCATTTCGTAAGAATTTTATTCTTATCTTTTTTACCTCTACTTTGGCATTATCTGGTGTTGTAGGCTGCTCAGGCTTAGCTTCCCCTATGGATAAATATTTATATGCTGCATACTGACACAGAGCACATGTTATATCATTTGAAAAATCTTCCTGCAACATTACAATTGAGGCAACTTCTGCAGCCAACTCATAATTTTGAGACGTTAAAAGCTTGTCTAATAAGATATTAGCTGCATAAAAATCTAAAAATAATCCAAAATTCAAAGGCTCCTTTAACATCTTTACCAAAAAATCTTCCTGCAACATTACAATTGAGGCAACTTCTGCAGCCAACTCATAATTTTGAGACGTTAAAAGCTTGTCTAATAAGATATTAGCTGCATAAAAATCTAAAAATAATCCAAAATTCAAAGGCTCCTTTAACATCTTTACCAATTCCATACGTATGTTACCATATTCCATGTACTTTCTGACAGTTGCATGGTGTGTGGATTCTAAGGTATTTCCTGTTTCAGCAGAGAGTCGTAATCTATTCAAAAGATCCTTCAGCTCTTCAATGTAACTCTGATCCTTCACTGCATTAGCGAATACATCCACATCGATGGCACTAATGACTCCCTTGGCGGAATAGTTTTGATCTAATATAGTGTAAAACTCGTGCAGGTTTAGGTTATTCAATATATTTGAAGTTGCTTGAACATTCCAAGCATCGTTGCACTTATATTCATTTGTAAGAAATGTTTGCTTCGTACAAATGGTACTTAGGTATTTGTGGAGAAACCCCCTGCGCACAATTCTAAACATAATTTTTATTTTTCTTTCTTTGTTAAGATTTGCGACCGCGATTTATAGAAGACACAGTTAAATAATACTAATAAGTTTTGTTTTCAATAATATATAAACCTTTTTAGAAAGCAGTTACTAGTTTATATAGCATTTCGCATATAGCGACAAAAATAATTGAAAATATTTCAGTGAAATGCAGCACAAAGCCGCAAATTGAAGTTACCTATTTATTTATTCATGTCATGTGCCAGTGCCAATCTGCCAACGCCATGAGGATAGGGTTGCAACGATATATCGGAAAACCGATAATATCGAAGGGGACAAATCGATATTTTTATCGATATTTGCCCTATAACGATACGATAATATCGATATCATATCTGAAGAAAAAAATCGATAATTCACGACCTTGGATAAGGCTGTATGGGCTTTGAACATTAGCGTATTTATTACAATATAAACAAATAAAATAAGTTTATGTATATAAATTGAATTACCTTTCGTGTATTGGCTTCATACTCTGCTATGCGATGCGTAAGAGATGCAATGAATATTAAAAGTATTTAATGTTGTTTTTTTCAGGATTCTTGTTACAAATAACACTTGCTTGATAGTTAAGTACTTCCCTCTTATATAATAAAAAAAAATATTGGTTGCCTGTAAAGTCGGTATACGGGCGAAAGTTTTACGTGACAACGACTTTGAGTGGTAAAATAATTTTAATGTGAATATTCATTCGTATAGTAGGAAGAAGGATGAAATAATAGTAACAATTTAAAACATTTATTTATACAAAGAATTATATTTAAAACATTGTAACACCATCCGCCATCTAGCGCTGCTAACCGTTAGACCATTAACCATTAGTCACAACTAAGTGAGATTACTCTACTTCTCCAGAGATGGCGCTGTACCATTTTCTGAAACACGCCAACGTGTGTACGCCGTAGCTACTATAAGTAACGTGAGCGGAGCTACTAACGCAGTTTCTTGAAGTGCCACCCGGCAAACCAATTTATAAGACGTTGTCACGTCAAAACATCCTCTACTTGTTTTATTTCTCTATTGTTTCTGGCTGTATGGGCTTAGACCCTTTGCCTGTCCGTAAGGACTAATGACACAAAAAATCTGCATGAACTGCAAATTTTTTATTTAAATTTGAATAAATTCGATATTATCGACCAAAACCATCGATATTTTCAACTATCGATAATTTCATTACCTCGATATAATTATTTGATATTTTTATCGATATTACAACAAACTTGCATCCCTACATTAGGACATTGAGGACAATAATTGAGGAGTATTGAGGACTGACAAGCTGACAAGTGACAACTGACAAATGACAAACACGTCTGTGGACTGACAGTGACAATAATTTATTGTCCATCAACACCTCGGAGTAATGATATATAAGATGTGTAATATCTCTAAGAATGATTAAACTATGGAGAGATTAGTATTATAATGCCACCAACTTATCTGTTCAGTAGAAATAAATGGAACTAAAAAAGACAACGTCAATTTTGAAATATCATGTCCATACTAAACTTCATATAATATTATATCTTTGTTACAGGAGTCAGTGAACGATTTGTTTACATGCTAATAAGTGAAAAGAAAAAGTTTACATGAAAAAGTAAAATTTGACTGTGTTGGTGGTATACCTACGTAATTCTTTTATTTTTGGCTGTTTACGATTTTTTTTTAATAGACAAATACCCTTGAGAATTATTCATTGCCATTATAATATTTTATTTTAGGACGGTAATAACTGATTGATTAAAAAAAATTCGGCCTCCTATTCGGAGGGTCCGTGTTCGAATCCCAGGGCACGTACCTCTGACTTTTCTAAGTTATGTGCGTTTTAAGCATTTAAATGTCACTTCCTATAACGGTAAAGGAAAACATTGCCAAACCGCACTTGTTCAGCATGGTGAACTATGGTCTTAACCTTCTCATTATGAGAGGAGACCTATCAATACTAATATTATAAAGCTGAAGAGTTTGTTTGTTTGTTTGTTTGTTTGGTTGAACGCGCTAATCTCAGGAACTACTGGTTCGAATTGAAAATTTTTTTTTGTGTTGAGGCTATAGGCTATATAACATCACGCTGCAATAATTAGGAGCGAAGAAATAATGGAAAATGTGGAAAAAACGGGGAAAATTATTAATTCTCGAGGGCTTTCGTTGCATGCGTTGCGAAAACGATTCAAGATACCAAAAATATATGTATGAAAGAATTATTCCTCTTGAAATGATCTAAAAAAATGTCCACGACAGTATATGTCTATCTTTTAAGATTAACACACTAGAACCGTTTTTATGGTAATCAAATTTGCCGCGTTTCGAAGTTTAATCTGAATTAATCTTGCTGTGATCCTTTGCTACTTTGCTATTATTTTGTCGTAAGCTTTATTTCTAAGTTTAATTTAATTTAACCTCAATTAATTTTGGTGATAGTTTATTATCTTCCCGAAATTCCTACGGGAGCGGGACCTACGCGGTTGATACTTACGGGTCCCGAAGCGAAGCGAGGGCGGTTCGCTAGTGCTTAATAGTGGGCCCTGATGGATTGAGATAATGATAACATCCTATGTTAATGCAGTCATTGCATGGTAGTTTAAGTTAGTAGCCACAGCCCAAGTTGTGTATGAGTATTAGTCGGATAGACTTTTAGCATCTTTTACCATCGAATTATGTGCAACATACTTTATCTGGTAAAAATCATAGGTCTCAAAGTTGTTGAGCTCCCTTTACAGTCAGCAAATTTTATTATATGGTAACATTGAACGCTGCACTACCGACACCGTCTACTGTGTGCTTAGTACGAGTTGCATCAAAAACTTCACCTACCTATAGGTTAGGTACACGTCATCCGTCAAAACGTGAGTGACGGTGACTATCGAAAAGTTGCGAGTACGAGTGTCAAACGTCATAACCAAGTCGATCGCGTATCAGCACGTTTATTCACACGTTCATTCGCAGAAACCATTTATTGTTATGTTAGCAACAAAACGTCGTGACAGAATCCTACCAAATAAAGAAGGTTATTCCTTTCTTACTAAAGTATTAATGAAAAGTTACTATTGAAACTGTAATGCTTAGGTACTTATATCGCCATTTTTAACAGATAAACGTTTGTTATAATAATGCCATAGAGAAAAGCTAATGTTTTAATTTTAATAGGAACATAGATAAATGTGATTAGTGAATAAAAATTTCATTAAATAAAATAAGGAGCCCGGCTTCATTTGATTGCCGCGCCGGTGCAATTCTTTGCACAAAAATTAAAAAACTCTTAAGATGATTTCTTTAATTATGGCGATATCGCCAGATTATAATCCCGCTCATCTTGAGCAGCAGCCATAAACAATTTCTAAGGAAAAAGATTGAAACATTTCTGTCCAAATACAATGCAATACTTACTTTATTAATAATAATAAATACATCTTATGTATGTAAAGTTTTAAATAGTGAGGCTGGCAACTGGGATAAAAAAAAGGATAAGTTTTTGTATTAAACTATCTGAAAAAATGGTGATTTTGTTCTATGTCGTTTATATTACATTGTGTAAAACGGAATAATAAAACCACGTTATAGCTATAAAGTAGACTTTTAATACAACATTCCAACAATTTCAGCCATTAAAGCACAATAATTTTAACTATTTTAAGTCAATAATGTACCTATATCTATGATGATATAGAAAAAATAATTCATAAATATTGTAATATGTACATTATTGTCTTTGTTTTAAGTATTTCTTGATTAGATGTTTTTGTAGGTTAGAAAATGTAAATATTCATTTTATCCCATATTTCACTTGTTTTTGGCTGAGTGTAAATACACCAACGCCATATCCAGAAAAAAAAAATATTGTCTATCATAAAAAGTATTCACCGGAACGCGAACAACACAATTACCACTTTTCTATAATTTCATTCACTTTGAGATTTGTGGCCGTAATTATGCTCCCAGTAAATATAAATATCCAGACATAATTTTCAACAAACAAAACAAAAGTGTAATTAAAATAATAGACCATCTTTTTTATGATTTCACTAGTAAATTACACGTGAAAACTTTTCGATGACGTGGTCCCTGAGTTTTCGCAAGTTAAGTATACGAACTGTCAAATATGCCACTCGTACTCGCGCAATGTTCGGGAAACCATACGTAAACGTGACGTTAACCACTGACAGTTGACTTTACTTTCGTAAACGTGATCGCGTAAACTCGTACTCGCTATTTTGATTCCTTCAGGTTTCCGCTAGATGTCTCTGCTTCGATCCCATACAAATTTTAGTTTACGTAGCGAGCACGTTATGTCAAATAAAACTCGTACTAAGCACACTGAACAGATAAGTTGGTGGCACTATAAGTTGTACAATCTATACGCTATCTGTCTTTCTCAGACTTATGTCAAGTTGGCGTGTGCTAAAAAAAGAAAACTACACGTCATCCGCTGTTTTTTCAAAACGTCAGGCGGGTGACGGCCCCGCTTTTTCAACTAGTCCATTATCAGCATAAGTTGGCTAAAATATTTATAATTTTTCAATAAAACTCAGTAAAGTAACTTTTCTTTGACATTTCTCCAAATTTGTATCATATAGGGAACTGAAAGATTGGTTCTTTTGACTTGTGAAAAGTGTTTGTAAAAACCTACTTCAAATAAACGTTTCTCATTCTCTTTTATTTCTAAATACATTTCGCCCTATTTATTTTTCATAAATATGACCAATGACTTCAAATGTTACAATTTAATGCAGCTGACTTCACTCATAAATGCAATCTCTAAATGTAACGTTGTTTTCTTTATAATTCAAACTATCGATAGTATCAATTTTTCCGTACACATCACTGATTGATGCCGTAAAGAAATGGCGACCTCAATGTTTGACGTACATATGGATTATTATGTTTATCTCTTTCTGTCACGCGCGGACATGCGTAAGTTAAAAGAGTACCGTTTTATAGTAAACGTTCGATTTATTACTATCTCTCCATAGTTTATAAATTTTATCTCCAGTCACGTATAACCCAAAGTATAACGACCGCTCTGACCCAGGCTCCGAGATAATTATAATAAAGGATTATTATTTTGTTTCAAGTACAGTCAATCGGGGTAACTTTGATACATCATCGCTGTATTTTCTTTAAAAACTCTTGCTATTTCGCTTATGAGATAAAAGTTATGATTTAATCAGTGCTCTCGGGCTGGTTTTCATATTGTCAAATTATAAAAAGTCTTTAAAAATGACAAAATATATAAAAAAAATTGCAATTTTGTTGTGCGTCAAAGTTACCAAATTGGAACCTTATAAAATGTTACATCGCCATAAATATATACTAATCTTTACAATCCTCCACAAAATGGCCTTACTTAAGAGATATTCTCTATATACTAAATTAAACATTATATCAATCGGGTATATGAATATCTTTACCATAAACATAACTAGAATAATTACAAGTCCATTTTTGCATGTTCAGATAAATATATTATGGAGAATAGTGTACTATATAATATGTAACAACATTGATCTTATGTATTGTCAGAAAAATAAAACTAATCTACTTATGTGCACTATAATCCTATTACATAACATAAATTTATTACTAAATATGACATGGTTACATATATTTACCCGTATCAATACATCTGCCATTACATTAGATGGATAATAGCTGAACCTACAAATTACCTACTAATGAACCTATATGAATTAACTTTCTGTGGACTGCAAATTTACATATTGAACCTGTATAGATGTGCAAGTAGGTGGAAAATGGTTGAACCAACGGTAGATCTATCAATGAAAAGTCAAAAAAGCAAAAAAAAATACAAAGAATAAAATAATATAAGTATCAAAGATTGTCTTGTAAGCTTGAAAAAGTTCCCAAAGATGATTCTAGTTTGATTAGTTCACAAAGCTATTGTGATTTCACATATCATTGAAATTGATATAAAAAAATATAGTTTAATATTTTTTGGTTTATATGTGAGAAGAAAAGACAAAGTTTATTTTATGTTACATTTTTAATTTTATTTTTTGTTTGTGAAGAAGACTCATAATATTTTGTTCATTATAATCTTTGTTGTTTTGATAAGATACTAAAATATAAATATTTTTTATTAAAAGTTTTTACATACATTAAACGTTTTTCTTTTATTTTATAATAATCCTCCTCAACAAAATGCCTCATACATGTTTTAATCACAAATAATTTAATGGGGGACATTGCTACGCCACGCGTGTACTTGTTCAGGTCTTTAATAGCGAGTGTTGCTAAGGGCTTGGTTTAAGGCTAAACTAATTGTATCAAATTTCAGTCTTAGCAAAACTGGTGACTTGTACTTGGGTAGATGTATTAAAAACTATATGTAATAAAATTCCGAGACAATTAACGAAAATGCCATACTGTAAAATTAAAACTCACGTTAAAAGCATTCTTATGACGAAAGGTTAAACGGAACAGAAACGAACGAAAGGTTAAAGAAAAACTTGATGATAATTTTAAAGATAAAATAGTTTAGACGTGAGTTTTGTATTTTAGCCATAAGTAATACCCGTAGTATTCAATCTGTAACCGTCAGTAGGAAAAGCAACTCCTTGGGAGTTTCTTGTCGCTTCCTCTTCCAAGACCACACAGCGTAGGGATTTGTTGAAGCGATGGCGTAGTTTGACTTTCGAAAAGTGTTTGTAAAAACCTACTTCGAATAAACGTTTTTCATTCTGATTTTCTTTTACTTCTAAAAATATTTCGCCCTATTTATTTTTCATAAATCATAAATAGAAATGAATATGACTAAGTAATTACTTAAAATGTAACAATTTAATGCAGCTGACTTAACTCATAAATACAATCCCAAAATGTAACGTTGTTTTCTTTACAATTCAATATATCGATAGAATCAATTTTCCCGTACACATCACTAATTGATGCCGTGTAAAAACGGCGACCTCAATGTTTGACGTACATATGGATTATATATGTTTATCTCTTTCTGTCACAAGCGGACGTGCGTAAGTTAAGAGTTTCGCTATATAGAAAACATTCGATTTATTACTACCTCTCCATGTAAATCATTACTCTGAGGTTACTATAGACTGTTGTCAGTTGGTTGTCAGTGCTGTTGCCATATAAAAGGAAACTTTAGCGCCCTCATGACAGGTTTTTTATTTTTCTGGTCAAGCAATACGTACATACATGAGCTTAACTTCTGTACTATCCTTGTGTGATATTGCTGGAAATAACAACCGCGGTCCGAGTGGTCCGATATGTTCCGATTTTTGGTCTGTGTGAACGGTGTCTATGTGTGCGTTAGTTTATTGCACTTTGTATGAAGCTTAACATCTGTATTATCTAATTTTTTGTGTTAACTCTAAGGCTTACGCACACATGTCTAACCTAAATCGAGAGGTACATACTTGAGCTTAACTTCTGTACTATCCTTATTTGGTGACCTGGCAAAGATTACGCTCGTCTGTGGATTACGTATCTGTGCATTCTGTGCTATGTTGTCAACTTTGGTGACATGACATGACATTAACCACAAAGTTAAAGTTCTCAAAATCTTATCTTCACAGCTTCACTTCAATCTTCATCATAATCGCTTCAAATCGCTTGTCTTCGTGAGAAAAGAAAAGAAACACTTTCTTCTTTGCATTTGCAAATTTTGCACTACTTTACTGACAAACTTACGATTTATTCATAGATATTTGTTGTCGATTCATATTGCACTTATCCTTATTGCTTCTAAGAGGTAGGTATTAAACAGAGTGCAATAATGCAATGAAAGTGATATATAAAGGAAAACGAGACATGAACCCTCCTTATATGAACTTAGATTTCAAGTAATGATGGCAGATATATTTATAGCCGTTGTATGCTCCTCTAACATGAATCGGAGCATGGAAGCTCATGCATTTCTCGTGAAGAAAGGATTTCGCGTTAAATCGTTCGGTACCGGAGAAAAGGTAAAATTGCCTGGAGCTTCAGCTGACCGCCCTAACTGTTACGAATTTGGAATACCATATGATGATATTTACAATGATTTGTTAGAAAAGGATAAAACATATTATACTCAGAATGGCTTATTGCACATGCTCGACAGAAATCGAAGAATAAAGCCATGCCCGGAGAGATTTCAAGCATCCACAGATAGGTTTGATGTGATCATCACATGTGAAGAAAGAGTTTATGATCAAGTGATAGAGTGGTTTTGTTCTCGGAGATCAATCTATAACCAGCCAGTTCATGTTGTAAATATTGATATTCAAGACAACCACGAAGAAGCAACTATTGGTGCTTTTTTAATTAGTGATATGGTCACAAAGATGGCCCAGAGTGATGATTTAGATAATGACCTAGATGAGTTGTTACATGATTTTGAAGCAAAATGTCACAGACCTATCTTAAATAGTATCATGTTTTATTAATTTCCTTTGACTCTGATAAAATAGTAATGATGATGGTATTTAATAGTTAAGTATTTTTTAATTTACATATTGTCCCTTGAGGTTAACATGTAAGTGTCTCTATGTGACCATATTGAAATTGAGAATTTAACAAGAAAAAAAGAAAAAAGATCTTTGATTATATATAATTATTCCCTGCCATTTAAATATTGCAGTGACATTTAAAATTAGAGTTATGAATTACATAATTGGAAAAATGGTTGGACATAAATTGCTTCTTTTGTACATTTTTCGACCAAAGTATTATTCCTCTTACATGTAACTGTTTATAGGATGCATTACTGCGAATGATCGGATTACTCTTAATAATTATTTACAACTACTTATATTTGTAGGAAACATTAACAATATTGTTTATCAAATGTAAGCTAGTGTCATCATTAATAGCTTTATTTAATAAGATTTATAATTAGGTAATTTGTTAATATTAAATTTTGAAATGAATTAAAATTTGCTGCTCTGCCACCAATTAATGCTAATTTTTACAAGGCATTGTCTAATAATTTATATATGTATGTAAAATGACATAATAATTCATAGTAATTCTGCTAATGTATATACAGCAATTTAAAAGAGTAGAACACAACTTGATGTAACAAATTAAAAAATATATTAATTGAAAGAATTGACTTCATATTGGCTTTGTTTATGTTTTAATCAAAATACCACTTGTTAGACTCCAAATGTCACAAACAATATAATTTATTTGCTTATGGGGACAATGTGTAAATTATCAAAATGGAAAATATACAAATTTATTGGAATACCTATCAATTGTAAGTGTGAGGCAGGGTAGGGAATTCCCCTACCATATTTAATTCGACTGCCCTTGAATAGATTGCACAAAAATGACTGAGTAATAATAAATTTGTACCAATAAACACATCAGAGCTGAATAATATACACTACTTAGGACACATTTGTACATTATCGTTACTGAATAGGTTTTCAACCTATATTTTATGTTTTATGCATTGATGGTTTTATGCATTGAAAAGTATGATGATAACATCTTTAAAATGCATATCCGAAATGTTTTATAGTATGACTTAGACATAAGACTATCTTACAACATCCCCAATTTTTCAATTTGTCTATCTTATTTTGCAACTTGCTTACATGAATCAATTACTGGACCTTGGCCTTCCTGCTTCTACAACTATAAACCAGATACAACAGACGTCCTTTTTCTAATAAAAATAATAATATCACAGAATGCGTAAATTTGGATGTTTCATAACACAGTAATAGACGTAATATATATGCAACTATTATGAAATAAAAAATACAATGAATTTAATAGAAAACCTTAAGTTGTGCGTGTCCATTTAAATCTCTTGTAAGAATGATAATTTGTTTAAATCTTCCTGTTTATGTGTACCTATAGTAATAAAACTTAGTTTGTATCTGCATGTTTTTTTTTTCTTAGTCCATAACATAAGTTTTAAAATAAAATATTTTCCGCTTCGGCGCAAAATGTACAAAACGCAAAATGAACACAACTCGCAAAATGTACAAAACGCAAAATGTACACGACGCGCAAAATGTACAAATCGCAAAATGTGCAACAAACAGTAGGGCTGAGTTCACACGGCATTAACCTGCACGCTTTCTTTGTAATAGTTTTTTAGCGTACAGACAGGAGTATTAATATATTATGTTACCACTAATTCTACGTTTCTGAAGCATTTGCGATGATTCCTTAACGGCGCACCGACCGTGAATGCAATTCGTCTACTACCTATTTACTATTCTTCTTCTATAGAAATAAAATTGAAGTGTCTGTTTTTTATTTCAAAACTAGCTGAACCGGCAGATGTCGCCCTGCAGTTCTGCCGTGTTACCGAAAAAGGGCACAACTAACATTTTTTGTGAAATTGAGTTATATATATATATTCGGAATCAGGAAAAAACGGCCTATCTGCCTAATTTTTTGTGGATTTTTAGCTTTAAAATTACCAGAGATACCATAAGCTTAAAGGGCACAACTGCACCATTTTTAAAGGTTTTATTACAATAAAAGGGCATATTGTGAGATATGCCTATTTTTCACCTTTTTATTTGTAATATCGCACCCTCAGTAATATAAGGGTACAATCCAAAAAACCTAATTTTTGGGAAATCGCGTTTTAAGATTCTGGATTCCCACTTCGAAGCAATTTTTTCAAATATTTTGCTTATTATCTATGTTATAAATGTGAAATTTGGCAGATTTGTCCCTTGACAAATGCTCTATAGACAACAATGAAAAAATAAATTATATGTAAACAATTTTCATAAATTAAATGTAATTAAAAAAACACTTTCACATTAGGCCCATATAGCACAAAAAAATTTAACAGAGCTTTAAAGATATGTGCTTTTTATCCCATATATTACTTATTTTTCTATCGCTGTATAGTTTTTAAACAAAGTTAGTGCTCTATATCACTGAATCAAACCATAGTTTAAATTTATTTTTTGATTTTATAAATAAAAATATCGGTTAAAATGAAAGTAATACTTTATTAATCAGTATTAAACTGTATCATAAGTCTCAAAATTATGAATTACATAATGTAATATATAATAAAGAAGTTAACATACTTAGAAAAGAAGTTAACACGATAATTTATTAGTTAAACATTTTAATTATAAAAGTATTAAAAGTAGGTAATTTTTGTTTTTAAAAATTTACTTTTAATTAATTATCTCTTCATTAATTCAGAACATTAAACGTAACCAAAAAATATTCATTCTAATAATTAAAAGATCAGTCTCAGAAACTTTGTAGTAAAACATAAAAATTATGGTACTGAGTTTCACTTTATAATAATAATAATATACTTATGATTGTCAGCTTTACATAAACTCAAAAATAAAACCTTTAAGATTTATGTTCTTATCACCAGCTTTATCACACACCATCTATAAATAATGAAATACGCAGCTCCCGATCTCTGTAGCGCCTCTTTTTGCTTGAGTCTCGTCCCAAAAATAACAATGAACATCTCCATAGCTTTTAGAGATATCCACGTCTTTAGTTGATTCACCTTCGTGTATTTTTTTCAATTCAGTTATTGTAAAATTATAGTTATTCAATTTGGATTTATAATAGAATGCTGAAGTTTCCCCGTTCGGGCTTTGCATTATGGCTTGTACATCGTAACATACACAAATATTGCACTCGTCTATGTTCTTTCTGTCATTCTTTTTTTCTTCGCGACTTAATTTCTTTTCTTCTAAATGCATATCATTCTGAACCCTTCATTGCTGCTTTTGTTTATCGGAAGAATTATAAAATTGCAGACAAAGATCACATTGGTCTTTTTTGGGTTGATAAAAGCCAAGATTAAATTTGGTGTTAAATACTTCATAGAATGTGTGATAGAGTCCGGCTGGGCGAGATCTTTCCTTTTGCAAAGCTTCGAAGTCTCTAAAGAGCTCTGCAATGCTTTTACTACTACCGATATACTCTCTGGAAGTAGATTCCCTAAGGTAATGTGACTCAATGCGGGGTATAGAGTTAATAAAGTTAATGATATCTTTTATAACCTCAACACTTACAGCTTTATGATTTCTGTGTTTGCCGCGTTGGTCGGCCTTTAAGAAGCCGCCAGTTTTTCTGCTCTCTTCATGTACATTTCGAATTATCTTATGTGAAATATCAAGAGTATTAATGAAAAACGTTTTGCATACCCTTACTTTTTCATCGTGTATAGAAAAATAGAATGCATGGTTTGGATTATGTGGGTTCTCGGCATTGGTATACTTGTACCTTGGTTTAATCTTTGTACTACTAGACAAAATATACATTCTTTGCACCTGACTATCTCCTAATGCCCAAAATGATTTAAATACCTCCAACCTCTGACAGTCATCAATGCGTTCACTACATTTTAATCTGCATTTGTTACTACAAGGTGGTTTCATATTACGTGCAGGAGTCAATTTCTTCGAATGAACAGCTACATAGCTTTGACCTAAGTTTCGTTTTATTTTTTGGGAGTTTTGCATCCATTTTTTTGGATTGGCTTTACGTTTCCTTGTTTTTCTTTGAAATTCATCGCTATCACTTATCGAAATTATAGTTTCTGTGCTACGTGAACGTTGACGAAGATTTAATTCTTGTTTTTAAGTGGGATCGCCATCGCTAAGGTCTACGTCTAGCGGTCTAACTGAAGGTAGCTTGTTAAAAATGTGTATCAATGTGGATGGCAAATAATCATTGGCACTAGAAGTACCAGGCTGACTCTGAATTCGTAACAACTCAGTGTCAATATGGATGGAGAAGAAACATTAGCTAAAGATGTACTTGGCTGCGGGTTGACCTCTTCATTTACAGGTAGTAATTGGGATATGAATTCATAATTAGTAGCACGTGAGTTACTACTATAGCTTGAACTGCTAGAACTCGAGCCGCTGAAATTACTAGAGCTGGAAGAAGAGCTTGAGCTAGACGTACGACGGCGAGTGATGATTTTCTGAGGAGCAATCTTAATAGTTATATTTTCTGTTACTTCCTCAGTTCCTGTAGGGACAGAACAATGTTGCGATGGTCTTTTTTTGTGACAACTATCAAACCCAGTATCTTGTTGTTGGATAGCACTTGTTGTTTTTTGTACTAGACCAGAGGATTCCGATGGTATGTTCTCTTTTTCTTCATTAGAAATAATCTGGAAATCAAATATAATTTTTGTAATAAAAAAATGCATATAAACAAAAACAATAATTATTATTAACTATCAATAGGTGCTTAAATTTCATTTTCTTTGGATATAAGTAGATAGATCTCCCAATGGAGTCAGTGTTGATTTGGTGGTTTAAGTTTTTTTTTTATTCTTTGCGCCCGGGACTCCATTTTCCTGCAAAATCGTATAATTTTTCAATACATTAAATTAATATCATAAATAATGATGAATTTATAACCAATTCATCACTTTAGTTGTAACATATAAATACTTGAAAGGTGAATATTTCGTATCGATACAATATACAACATTAAAACTTCGAAAATTTACACGAAAATAATTTATTGCAATTTTTTCTTTTAATTTCATTGGGCCAAAATAGTTAAAGTTATCCAATTATTTATGTAAATAAGGGCAAATTACAAAGAATGACATCAAATATAAAACAATTCCTCTACTATAACGAATCATTAAAATTTGATTCCCAAGAAAGTCTATACTTTTTATCAATATAATGGTTTAATATTATTTACACCCAACTTTTTATTGAATTTTGCATAATATAGCGGTGCAATTACTAATTGTTCTGTATAATACAAATAATTTAAAAACAAACTCACCAGAATTTTCGTCCTAGAAGGGCACAAACATGAATCGCATAACGTTTAGACAGTCCACGTTCGACAAGTATGGACATGTTACTGATTGCTTCCTCGTAGCGCGAAGAGGGAGGCGCGGGCGGAGAGAGTGTGAGAGAGACACAAATAATGTTGCGGGGTAATTATTATCCTTTTTCTCTCTCTGTTTGAACTAACCGGTAGAGAATTTAATTTTGTGCCCTTAGCATTTAAAATCACCGTTTACCAAAATTTTGACTTAGGCCCTTATATTACTGAGGGTGCGATATATATAATTGATTATTATAACTATTCTAATAATTTAAAGTGAAAAGGCACTTTTACTGAATTGTGACTTTTCGTGACAACATTTTAGGAATTATTTATTCTAATAATTAACAGTGAAAAGGCACAACTGGGTAAAAGTGCCTTTTCATCACAACATTTTAAATTTTAACCCAAAACTTTTACAATGAAAAGGCATATTCGGTTATTTGTGCCTTTTAAATGTAATATTTCTCTTTTAAGACCAGGTTATTCGAGCGAATTAGGTATTTTAGCACTCCTCACCCCTCGCAAGCGAATCTATGCGAGAGCGCGTTTTGAATGACCCCGCGCGGCAAAACGTCGTGCGTCACAGTATAGTTAAATCAGTATTATTATACAGAATATAATATAAACATTGAAATACAAAATGTAAACACTGTCTTTAGAATAAAACATCACGTTGCATAATGATTCTTTATTTAAATAAAAAAGTATTTTTATCTATTACACTCTAATATTGACTGTTTTGAATCAAAACATTTTGAAAATTTTAGAATAATTTTTTACATGCTCCTGAAACGAGGGAGAAAAATTATATTGTTTTTCGTCATAAAGATCATACAATTTGGTCCTTTAACTATTTGGTAACTTTAAATATTCGGTTAAATATTCGGATTGAGGCACTGCAAAATACAAACACATGGTTGTATGTATATTTTCATAGTTATACATACCTAATACTGTCACCGACCTAAACCTTAAGTGATACCAAATATTAAAATTACTTCTATGCTGTATACGTGGTATTTGATATATCAATTATGCTCAATATATGTAGGTATACTTAACAATAATATATAGATTTTGCCGATCGTACCAAAATTACATTTTTCCTCATAGGTGTTATACCTATAACACAATCGCAGTGTTGACAAAATAAATACTTATCTTGGTTTAGTAAAATACCTAGTAGTTGCACTACTGATTTTTTTGTACTATGTCTATGTTATTGGGATACTACGAAAATACTTTTAAATAAATATTTTTAAATAATTTTTTTTATCTTTAAATTATTTATTTACAAAGTATTTACAATGAAACAATGCACTATTTAAACTGTAAGATGAAACAAGTATTTAAATTAAAAAAATGAAATGAAATTTATATAAATGTGACGATGTATTGCTGCGGTCGTTTTTGCGAAAATCGGCATAGGTCTTGCTCTGACGATGCCTAGCGGGCGTCTGATCTGAAGCAAAGCGCTCGCGTCGTATTGTTATATAATGGAATTGTGAAAAAAAATATTTATTTATTTATTTATTTATTAACACTATTGTTTGTACACCAAAGAAAAGACAATACACATACAAAAGCACAAGAAGGTAACACAAACAATGGGCGGCCTTATCGCTTTAAAGCGATTTCTTCCAGGCAACCCAATACAAGATAAGGACAGCACTAGAAGTAAATAGGTACAGGCGAACGAGATGTGCATAAATAGCGGAGTTTAATCAATTTACAATAAAATAAACAGTATTTTAAAAATTAGCCATTGAATAATTTAGATAATGTCATGTGCTACCTTGCAGTATAATTTTTTCGTCTAAATTGTAAATATTAAATAAACGCTTCACACTCAAAGCCCCACACTAGGATTCCCTGTGTCGTGGGTGCCTTGGACAACACACAAGACAAGGACACACACCCAGACCGAGAACGGAAATTTTAAATTCATCATTCAAATTTCCGCCTCGCTGGGAATCGAACCCAGGACCCTCGGAACAGCGATCGGCATGTTAACCATTGCGCCATTCGGGTCGTCAATTGTAAATATTCTTTACGTAATATCATAAAAATTGTCAAAATTTACCTATCTTTGCCTATTTTTATGATCGAGTGAAGTAATAACTATCGTGTTTTGAGCCATTGATTATTGAAGATGGGTTCTTGATCAATAACATATATTTTTTTTTAAGTTGAAACAACAAATATTTGATGCTTTAAAAGTCCACCGAAAATAGGTCGATTTCGAATAACCTGCCCTTAATGCTAATTTTTACGTTAGGTACGTTGGGGTAAGATCGGTGGTGGGGTAAGACCGTTGGAATCAAATAACTCACTATTTTGGCTTTATTTTTCAATGTTAGCCACACTGCGCGAAAGATAATTTTGTTACGCCCCACACAGCAGTGGTCGCCAGTCGCTCCTGCAAGACGCACGTATGCTACATGCTTTTAAAGTTAACAAGGTAAATTTTCCAAAATTTTTGTCCATCCGGTCTTCCCCCTCAATTTTTTACTGAATATTGTAGCGAAAGTATAATGTATTGTATTATTATTTTGCCTAAATACTAAAATTTAAGCAGTGGTAATTAGATAGAACTAATTGATATCCGTCTAGTATATCTGCAGGCTGAAATCCGGTGTTATCCTCCTCAGATGAAGATCGGATAAAAATATCCGATCAGCGCCAAGTGATGAAATTTGTAGTGGTTGTCAAACTTTTATAATATACGATTAAAAACCAAGATAGATTATAATAACAAAAATCTGATTATAGAATAAGCAACGTAACTTGAAGTATCATATTAGATTAAATGCATACATCGCTAACAAAATATATAATTTAGAACATTAAGAAAAAATTAACAGCTATAATTATTAAATGTATGTGCTTATTAATAATAATAAAAATAATTCTTAAAGCTTTATTAATCTAATTTTCTACTAATGTACACGCTTATTATTTTAAAAACTATTCTACCAATTCATAATTTGGCTCTAGTCTCCTTGGCTTCCCTTTATCACTCTCTCATATCCATAGTTTTACTTATATTTAAACACATAAATTTCCTTGAAATTACTACTTGTATACGTACATAAAGAAGTAAGTAGTAAGTAAAGGTCATTCACTTGTAGCAATTTAACGACAATTCTATTAGAGACAAATCGTCGCCTCAGTGCTTGTTTGTCCTATCTACCATTGGTTAAATTTTACAGCACACGAATTTTTAGCTGTATTTCTTTTAAAAAGCTGTAGTTTTTTGATTAAGGTTTTTCTTAATACAAGAGTTAACTATGAATTGATAGTGATAAGTTTTATATAAGATCGTAATTAATTTTACCTTATTTTACAGGTTTTATGCGGAGATAGAACAAACATGCACAAATATAATTATGAATGTGGACTTAGAACACGACTCACTGGAGATAGGACAAAGTGACAGATTTATTTATTCGTGCTTGTTTGTTCTATGTTTCAGATATTATATACAGGATGTTTTTATGAACGATTTCTTTCAATTTATGATTTGAGTTTTATAAAGGCTATAATTAAAAATTAAATTTAAAATTTAAAAAACCCCCGAGACAAGAAATTTCATTTAAAAAGTAAAAAATAATAAAAGAAACTCAATCTTGAAGTACGTAAGTGTGTATTAATTAATTATAAAAAAAATACATCGCGTTGGGGGAACGCTCCTAACTATTAATTATCTCCGATTTTTTTTCATAAGTGTCACATGCTCACCTATTAAGTATTTTACCGAAGATTTTTTTTTTTATTTTAATAATAACGCTTCAGACTCAAAGCCTCACACTAGGATTCCCTAGGTGCCATGGACAACACACAAGACAAGGACATACACCCAGACCGAGAACGGAAATTTAAACTCATCATTCAAATTGCCGCTTCGCTGGGAATCGAACCCAAGACCCTCGGGACAGCGTGCCGGCGTGTTAACCATTGCGCCATCCGGGTTATCAAAACGGCTCAACGGTTTAAACGGCTCAACCAACTCGGTTATGAGGTTACGTTAGTTACTATTCGATATTAAATTGTTAAGGTTGGAGCGGTCCCCCAACGGCCCCAATGCGACATATTTTTTTAGAATTACACTTACGTATTTCAAGATTGAGTTTCTTTTATTATTTTTTACGTTTTAACATAACGCACAATAAAAAATTACCCTTACTTAATTAACTCACTTCATTGACACCCAACACGGAATCATTACAAAATATTTATTTTTTAACTCAAAATCTAATTTTACTATCATGCGTAAATTGCGTAACAGTACGTTAATTCGGTCTCAAAATAAGGGAGCGAGAATCTTTGGAGCGTATTAACGCACTCTTGGGATGTTCAAAATCATTAAAAAGCAACACCTTATTGCAAATTCATAACGAGATCAAGTTGAAACTAAAAATACTTATTGTTCAATTTGCGGCTGCGTCTGCTCATGTTCACTTTTATTAAATGTTCTAGACATGTTTTATTAATGTCTAGAATTATCTAAACACCAAAAACACTATAATTTATATAGTTTTACGATTATTTTATGGATTCTTCGGTGTCTCCCGCCAAAGTGACAAATCAAACAAAATGGCGGAAAATGTTGCGCCGCGGGCTGTGATTGGTCGATTGAGTGGACATAGAACACTCAAGCACTCAAAGTCTCTTACGATGTGGGATTTAAAACAAAATCTGGAGATACTACAAACAAGCACGAAATTTTCATTACGATGTCGTGTCACTAATAAAATTTAAATGATATTTTTTGTTATTTTAAGAGAATAAGTTAGCAATCTGTCTTAACCAGAAGGATTGAAATTTAAGTCTTAATAAAACTGCATTTAAAGTTAATTTTCGAAAAATTTGGTAGATAGGACAAACAAGCACTGAGGCGACGAAATGCCAAGAGAACCTAAACTTTGGGAACCATTAAATCGCCTAAGTTTAAAATAAGGGGTAAGATCGGACAGCCAGAACGAAAAAAAGAGCGAAAAAAAAAGTAATCATCTGGAACATCTATGTTCGTAGCCTTATATAGATTTCATTGATATCATATTAAAGCACATAAAAGATCGGATATATCCTTGTCATACACCTTGTGTTCTTTGCAATAGAAACAGTTTTAAATTACTGTCCGAACTTCCCCCTTAATGACCAAATTGTGATTATACTCATAAAAAAGTATATCGAGTTTTTCTAAGCGTATAAATAATAAAATATTGAGTGTACGAAGAGAAATGCTATTTTAAATTATGCTATGTTTATTCATCATCCGTTTGCACTATATTTCATTGACATAGCACTTACTGAACTCACAAAATTTAAGTTTTTACAACATCCTTCGAACTTGTCGTAAATCCGTCCGGTATTACCCCAACGTACTTACGTTAAAAAGAAATTTGCTAAATATTAAATAATCCATTAAAATTAAAAATATAATATTACTATCATTGTGTACATACTAAACAAACGCAACTTTTAACATTCACACAATTCCGTAAAAAAAAATTAAACATGTTTTTTTAACAAAATTCAAAAAATATTTTAAACTCGATTTTCTCAACTTTAGCAAAATGTTAGTTGTGCCTTTTCTGATTACGACGGCAGAGTTATATTATTAAGTAGACGCCCTCGCTTCGGAAGCTTGTTTCTCCGCTCCTATTGGTCGGAGCGTGATGTTATATAGTCTATGTCTATAGCCTTCCTCAGTAAATGGACTATTCAACACATTTTTTTTGTTGGCACCAGTAGTTCCTGAGATCAGCGCGTTCAAACAAACAAACTGTTCCGCATAATATTATTAGTATAGATAAAGGTGTTTTAACCATCAGACCCTGGTTAAAATCTAACACCAAAGTACTCGCCAACGGTATGCGGTACCCAGATTTATAGAAAATCGCTGGAAAAGCAGTTTTCTATGAGCAGCTTCACTACATAGTATAAAACAAAGTCGCTTTCTCTGTCCCTATGTCCCTTTATCCTGTCCTTAAATCTTTAAAACTACGCAACGGATTTTGATGCGGTTTTTTTAATAGATAGCGTGATTCAAGAGGAAGGTTTTTATGTATAATACATGCATATATTCCCACGAGAACGGGATCCACGCGGGTGAAACCGCGGGCGGGCCGCTAGTGTTTTTATATACAACGTTCACAGTTTTTCTGTAGTGTATTTAGTATCAGCATTGCACCCTTTGATTATATACACGGATTGCACCTGTGCGAAGCCGGGGCGGATCGCTAGTACAATAATAAATAATACTTAGCAGAAATATAAATTTGTTACATTACATAGCTTTGCTCAAATTTTTTTGTCTTTTTATACCTGATCGTTGTGAACGTGGGCTTTGTTGCACATTTTGCGATTTGTACATTTTGCGAATTGTGTACATTTTGCGATTTGTATTCATTTTGCGAGTTGTGTTCATTTTGCGTTTTGTACATTTTGCGCCGAAGCGATATTATCGCATACAACGTAAGAATAGTACAGGTACAGAAGTTAAGCTCATGTATGTACCTCGATTTAGGTTACACATGTATTGTGTGCGTAATCCTTAGGGTTAACGACTCCGCAATGGTCTTGGATTGGATCTTGTTACTTAATTTATTGATATGGATTAAATATACACTTTAAATATACAAAGAACTTCCTATATACGTCATACATTGACTTTATTATAGTAGGTACCTAATGAATCATTGAATTACAAGCAAGTAAGGACTTAGGTACCGTAAAACGGGGTGAATAGGTACAAAATTCAACTTCACAGTCAATTTTTGTTTATTTACTGTCGGAACATTAATAAAATAACTATTACAAAGTTTTTCCGGTTTCCTTTATTTTCCGATGAAGATAAATAAATTACATAATTTATACTAATTCGACCTGATTTTTGCGAAAATATACGTGTCCCTATTCATACTCGAATCGGGGCGATTAGAGACGGCAAAGGGGATAATAAGAAATTAAGCAAAGGGCTGCCAAAAGGCTTTAATTTGGTTAAGTGGCATTGCCCTACTTAGATCTTTGAAAGTATTAAAGAAACGTCCATTTCTAAGTAATTTAAGTTAAAATGCAGGTAGATAGAAAATACAGTAAATAGATTTAATAGTAGATTGTATGACAAGGGAGCAAAGTAATATTTTTACGGCGAGGGTGCTTTTTTGAATCCAGAGCGAAGTGAGGGATTCTAGAGTAGAATCCCGAGCGTAGCGAGGGATTCTTTAGTAGAATCCTGAACGTAGCGAGGGATTCAAAGTATGTCGCCCGAGCCAAAAATATTTGCTCCCGAGTGATACACTCTACTTTTCATCCCCCCTATGAGAAAATAAAAGGCGCCTCAAATTCAGGAATAATACTGACAGTCACTAAACTAACTAAACTGACTATATAAGATGTGCTGAGGAGTTTTTTTTTCGCCATTTTTTTTTCTCCTCCATCATAAGAATAAAAAGCACTTTGCAAAATGGCGGTAGATATATATGTATATATATATATATATATATATATACATATGTATATATATATGTATATATATATACATATATACATATGTATATATATATATATTTATATTTACATATATGTCGAAGACTAAATCTATGATACTTGTTTGTTGCTATTTAGTCTGTGGTATGCGCGAATCGAAAGTGAATTGAGAATCTGTGACGAAACGTCAGGCAGTAGGTATGAGCTTGGGTAAGTTTGACAGAACCGGCGGTGACAGATGACGGGACGAAACGTCAGTCTAGTGCGAGCAGCGGGGCGATGATGGGAAATGTGCCGCGCCGGGTTCGGTCCAATTTACCTGTTTCGTAAACACAGGGTATCTGAATGAGAGTGACTGTGAAACGGTAGTTGAAAGTCCAACAGAGCTTCCCTATTCG
The DNA here is from genome assembly GCA_905404135.1 of Hesperia comma. NCBI lineage: Eukaryota > Metazoa > Arthropoda > Insecta > Lepidoptera > Hesperiidae > Hesperia > Hesperia comma. The sequence goes on from FR990020.1 coordinate 7,648,086, forward strand.
TTATCAGGCGTGGGATTGCAACGCGACGCCCCACATGACAATCCGCAAGGCCAAGACACAGTTCTGAGTGAGAATGTCTGGCGGTCTCTTTTGGAACAACAGAATCACGCACGAGCCTGGTTAACAACCTCTGACATATGTATCTCCGATGAAAATGAATGTATCCGGCAAGTTTCGTTACCCGGGAAATAACAATTGAAAGTTTCAGTTCGTCAATTCAATTCAAGTGCGTCATTAACCCTCTACCGCATATGGCACCATATATGAGGGTTAAGTTCATAACATGAACGAACTTAAGCTTGCAAGTTATAACAAGCAGCAAGCAGTGATTTGAGTGTAGTTGTAGTTAAAGCTGTTAAAGAAATATGTTTCAATCAGTCAATGATAATAATTGATACGTCATATTATGTACCTAGTTTGTGTTTCGTTGTGGTACCTATTATACAGTGCAGAATAGGTAGATTGTAACAAGGTTTCAGTCTGTATTGTGGTGAAGTGCCAACCCAATAAATGACAACCCAAGAAGTCTTTGTCACATTATTGTGAAGGTATCAAAGTGTAACGGGGAAGTATCAACAAATTCTTTGAATATTGTGCAATGCCATTGTTGAGTGTGTGTATACTACATGAGCCCAAAGGGTCTGCATCATGAGCCTGCAGTGCTGACCTGCAAGGGTGCTCCTGGAGTCGGACTTGGATGTATGATGCTTCCAGCGTTGATATACTACGCAGTTGGATAGCAGGTATCTCTGTATCGTTTTTAGTTCATAGTAGTTCATTTTCATTTCTAATGATAATAGTTTGTTGCCAGAACACTGGTTATGACAGATTATTTAACAGAAAGAATATCCCAATAATTAAAGTCTCCGGGACAACAAATTAATTGAATTAAAGTTTTTAAAAGTTTGTTAATAACACAATATGATAGAATTACAACTAAAAGTACTTCATTAGTTATTGCTGGAGTTATCTAATGGGTTTTAAGGTAAAGGACACATTAATGGAACATAAAAGAAATTTTTGTGTTAAACAAGTTAGTGAATAACCATTTAAATTAATAACGAGATAATCTGTTTACTATTACTTTGTTGAATGGTGATAGTGTTCCCTATCAGTTTACAAGTTATTTGTAGTATTGATTTTGAGATAATAACAAAATCAAAGTTAATCTTAATCTAATGAGAATTAGGTATGTCAGAATGATACTAAATTATCAATATTGAGTTCTAAGTATTAAAATGAGGAAGTTATTATTTGATTTCATAACTTGGAAGAAACAAGTTACTAGATATGTAACATTTGAGATAACTACTTGTGGTATTATCTCATGGGGTTTTTCATGATATATTTTGCAGATTTAAGTTACAGTGAGACGGCCACGGAATAAATTTCTTAGTTAAAACAATCTGAAAAAAAAAAAAAAAAAAAAAATGGATTGCAGTAGTCATGATATGGACTAGGCAGTTATTTGGACTCTTTGATAATGACTCATTGAAATAGATTGGAGAGAAACTTCAGGTAATAAGTTTTCAGTAGAAATTGACTCCGTATTAAGTATTCACTTTTGAATTCTTGATTAATGGCTTAAATTACTGGTTTACTTTTATGCACTGGATAATTGACGTCAGTTGACAGTATAGACAGCATTATAGTGACATAGTGGTCAACTAATAAGACTTCTTTATTTTTTTTTAGAGTTTTATTAAATTTCAGTCAACTTGTCCAACGGAACTTTCGAAATTGTAATTGATCGGTTTTGTTACTTTGAAAAATGCATAGCTCTTATGAGCACTGGATAGAAGTGTTCTGTACTGTTATTGGTGGGTGCCAGTAGACAGTTTCGCATCGGGATGGACGTTGCAATCAGATAAGAGCTATGTATACGGTTGTTATTTTTGAGAGAAGTACATGATTGTACTTGAGTACCGTTCGATAAGTCAGTTTAGTTGAGAAATGATAACTTTTTAAGAAAAGTAGCTTTTATGAGAAATGTTGTTTGTTTTGGATTAATCTTTGGTAACCATTTAATTTATTTTGAGTACGAGCTGTTATGTTTTGAATTATTGTAAAGTAAAAGCTACGAGATTAAATAAGGAGAAAGTCCACTAGTTAATTTGATATGGGAGATATTGTTTAACCAGTATGTTTGTTTGACATTATCATTGTTTTTAACCTAGTACGATTTAATGGTGGGTTTTGATAACCATGACATTGTAATTGAAGTGCCTGAAGGTCAAGCTGTTGAATTTGATGTGACGATCAGTAATGAGGAAGTTAAGGCAGATGGGCCTAGCGTTGGTCAACGCGGCTTTGGGTATTCTTTAAAGTCATTATTATTATTTACTATTTGATAAAACAGGGCACGGGTAACAATTATTCCTGTGAGGCCACTGTAACCATTCCTGATCTATTGTGGCCACCTCATTGCAATTATATCTGGTCTCCTGCACCTACGGTCTGGACAAACCGTAGGATGGTTTTGGGGTCCAGGTCTTTAATTTGGTCAGCTGTAATTAAATACCCTCTCAATATAAGACCCCTGCAGTGAGTGATTGCTAAGTATATTCACAGAGGATATAGATGGAAGTTTCCTCCATCGTACAACAGAATCTACAAGTTGCAGTATGGAATCTCAGTCCGGCTTAGGCCGAGCCCTAGATAGCAAAGTGATGATTATGTTGACTTGAAAAGTTATTTGATAATGATGGTGTTTTTGAAGTTGACTTAATAACCTTCAGACATTCCGGTTCATGGGTGAAACGTGACAATACTGTGCTGTATGTAAATGGTGTAAATACTGGTTTGAATAGCTCATTGTTTTGGAATACTGTTTAGTCACATGAGATGGACATGTTGACAGGTTTGAAACTAACTTTGAACCAAGTTGGACAGAGACGAGATTTTTAGGAATGCGATTATTGTTTTTGGAAAATTGATATTGATGAAGTCAGATAGAGACGAAATTTGAGTTTTGAGATACTTACCCATTTTTTTTGATTTCTTTAAAATTAACATTGATCAAGTCGGATAGAGACAATATTTTAAGGCTTTAAAGTAGACCAGGAGCGACTCAAGTTTTGCTATGTTGGTGCTTTTAGATACCCAGATATAAAAAAAATGCAAGGGAAAATGAATATCAATTTATGCTATGGATAAATAATGCATTGCAGATATGCTGTGTTTACTTTATATGTTTGCTTTGTTTTGTAACTAGTGACCGCCTGGTGGAAATTTGGCCTCCTGTTTTGGGGTCTGGAGTTGAATGCGCAATGCTCAGGCAGAGCATGTATTACTACTGTTTGTGTGCATTTTTAGTTGAGATGATGATGACCTTGTTTTGAAAAAGATTTAACTTTCAGGCAATTTATCAAACAAAGCTTATTGAAATTATTACTTCTTAAATGT